>OZ014520.1:613443943-614651443 GCA_963966055.1 Lathyrus aphaca | reverse complement strand
TACAATTCTACTTTACATCGTCGTCACTTATCACCGTGATTGTTATCATGATTGTTATGATGATATGTCATCATAACACTCGCGATTATAAACGGAGATGATGAGGTAAACTATAATAAAAGATGTATTGAATGAAACCGATCATTGAACCATATTTGTGATAAGGAACATAAAATGTACACGATGAGACGCATGTAATTCGAAAAAAAGTGGTGTGTTTAAGTTGGTTTTCAAGAACAATTTAATTTTTACATTATATAGCTCTTTACCAAATTTAAGGGTTGTATTTCTTTAATTAGGTGTATGGTAAAAGAAGTAATTTACATTGGTATATAATAAACTAAGGGTACGTTCCACAACGGTTGAAACTCATAACCGTTGTGATATTTAGCATATATCACAACGGTTGTTATACATAACTGTTGTAATATAACCTGCACTTTTCAGAATACAACAACGGTCTCAGGTTCGTGATTATAAGTAGCATACTTACGCTAACACTCTACATAACAACGCCTTGTTATGCGTGATTATATGTAGTTTCCAACCGTTGTTAATTGAATTTTTCGTAGTAGTGAATGCGATAGTGATTAAAGACCACGAAAATCGAGCTACACTACATATACGGGAGTAATATCAGTAGGCCTCTTGATAGAGTATGACTGTAAAATGCACGGTCGTGTTAAATAAGTCGATATGAGATATTAGGCTTATTTGTTATTATCAAGTATACTGAGTGATAAAGGAATAAAATATTGGACTATACAAGGGTGACATATTTTATGCCTTGTGTTCAATATATATATATATATATATATATATATATATATATATATATATATATATATATATATATATATATATATATATATATATATATATATATATATATATATATATATATATATATATATATATATATATAAGGACAAAAGGGTAATTATACACATGATCATTCTCATAGAAAGATTATGTCAGATCATATGACATTCTTGTTACTTGGATAACATTGATGTGTTGCTAGATACCGCTCACTATTTATAATATTAAATACATGATTTAATATTATAGTCAATGTAAAGAGAACATACATAGGATCACACGCATAGAGTACTGACAATGAAGCAAATGATTAAATTAAATAAAATTTAATTGAATAAGATGTTAATTTTATTATTTAATACATTAACGCAAATATAGTTTGTTTGATTAAATATAATTTAATTAAATAAATAAGAATTGATAGTCAATAAATTAAATATATTTTAATTTAATTGATATTTATTTTATTTTATTAAAAGAGTTTAGTTAAATATAATAATATTTTATATAATTAAAATAGTTTAATTAAATAAGATTGAGCTTATTTTGGAAAAGTTCAAATAAGAGCATTAGGGTTTTAGTAGCTCTCTATAAATAGATGAGTTATTTTTCTTACCGACCCTAATTGTAAATTTTCTCATAACAAGGGACGGTTAGCACCGTGTTCTACTTTATACTCGCGTGGATTTCGTAGAGACTTCGTAGAGACGATAGTATTTTCTATGTTCGTGATAAAAGTTAAAATATGCTTCAAGATAATTCAAAATCTTTATGTTGTGTTTCATTTGTAAATAATAGTTTAATCAATATCCGTTTATCGGAATTATTCCGCTAAAAGGTTAAAATTTTGAAAAACTACTCTTAAATCTCAACAATGATATCAAGAGTTTCGGATCTGGTTAAATCATTAATTTAAATAGAATGTATGCATTTTAGTAATTATATAATGATATAATTATAGGGATATTTGTTTGTTTGTTTAATCATATAGATAACTGAATTCTATTCAATTTTGTTTATGATTCAAATATCACGTCCATGGAATTTGCATACATATTACGATGCTTCTTTGATGCATAAATGGTTGTTATGGATTAAATTGGTATTCATCATAATATGTTGGTACTCTGGTTATGCCAATGTTGTAACAAATTTGTTATGGTAACAAATTTGTAAGGGTTGCATATTTTACAGCTTGAATATCTTATGTCAAATTATACGTAAATGCAATATAATAATGTTAACGAAATTGTTTCGGAAACAAGCCTGCAGTAAGCAAATATTTGCTATCGTGATATTTATTTCTTGTCTTATTATTATAACAAATATATAATAATAATATTAATAATAATAGTTTATTATTATAAATAATAATAATAATAATAATAATAATTATAATAATAATAATAATAATAATAAAGTGTTTATTATTTAAAATTAAATATTGATATCATGTGTTTGTATAATTTGAATGTTCGTTGTTGACTATATTTCGAAATCTGATATTAGTATGGTGAAGTAACGATACTTCGATCATCCATAAGTGATACAAATATAATTGATAAATTTATATATGATATAAGTTTTTCTAATGCGAAAAGTTAGTGTATTTGATATACTATTTTGTTTCATCCATTAAATTAGTGTAATGATTCTTGGTTTAGTTTTGATGAAGTTAAAAATCTATCAAAGAAGAAATATCAAAGAAGAAAAAGTTTGGAATAAAGTATCAAGAATGCTTAAGCTTATGGATATTGATGTTAAGGTAATTAATTGCAATTCATTAGGTATAAACTTTAGATGCTCAAAAAATAATACTCTTATTCATCTCTAAAATTCTCAAATTATCATGCATTAAATATTTGAAACAAATACATAAAAAGCTTCTTTTTTTTTAACTGTTAGCATTTTTTAAGTCAGGTTTAGTTAATCGACTTAACAAAAATATCTATGTTTGAAATTTGAAAATATTATTTGAAATTCAAATTTTGTACTGCACTTGTTAAGTCAGGTGTCTGTTAAACCAACTTAACAATTCCTGGACAAAATTCAAAATTATGTCTTTTCATGAACCATTGTCATTCTAAACTATTACAAACCTTCATGAAAATGTTTCAAACTTTTGCATCAATTCATAGAGATTTTTTAAGATGTATTTATGGAAAAATACATTAGTTTTCAAATTACCTCTTTCATCGTTAAATTTTCACATCAATTCAAATAATTTTCTAAGTGTTTATTCTTCTGCAAAAATGTTGAAACTTTGTGCATAACTTTAAAATCATTCATAAAAGTTTCATAATAATTTTTTAGCACTTAAGTTTCATATATTATTGAATTGTACATTGAAAGAGAAGATCAATTGTCTATTGAAATTGATTCATGAACAACTTCATATTTTCAAATTTGTACATGTATTGTAATTGATCACAAAGTGTGTGGTGATTTAATTGTAAAGAAAGTGTGTGTACAATATATCAGTTGAATGAAATTTTGTATCAAATGAATGCAATGTTGAATTCAGTTTTACTTATACCAATTAAATGCAAATGTAATGATACTCTATAAACCAGTTGAATGTAATGTTACTCTATAAACATAATTTGTATCACTTAAACCAGTCCAATTAAACATAATTCACTTAAACCACATTTATTAACAAAATTTGATCCAAGAACATAATTTGCAATTGTATAAATATTTGCAACATAATTTGCATCAATATTTGTAAGCAAACTACATGACAAAATGTATTAAAAGTAACATGTGAGGAACAAGTAATGAACCCTTACAATTCACATATTGGTGTATGTGTTAGTTCTCTCAGGCATCATTTTAATGATGGGTAAAACGTCTCCTCCTCTTAAGTTAAGAAGAGAGTCACATTTTGTTTCAATCCTAAATTAAGATTTACTCTAAAACCTAGGTGGAGTCTTCACCATATGTATAAACCTCTTCATTGACCACTCTCATTTCCAAGCTTGTGGGTAAGTTGACTTTGCTACCTTCAAAGTGATTTCCTTCAACAACTTTCCTAGATACTTCTTCCTAAAGTTTTTATACAAGTGTGACACACAAAACCTTTGCTCAACACTAGGTAGAAGCTCACCTGTAGCAGGTATTAGACCTTGCAATATAACATAAATAAAATACATAAAGTGAGTAAAACATAAATACATTGTAGTTAACTTTTGTTGTCAGGTATGAAAGTCTAGGAATGACACTCATTCCTACCTCCGTGATCATCAATCAAAAGTTCCAAAAGCCATGTTCAATTATCCTTTATTTCCCCTTGAAAAACATCAAAAGCTATTAGCAACATCTAATCATTAGGATCTCTACTTATGACTGTCAATATTTGTCATTTGTAAAGACCCTTTAAAAAAACACCCGTCAAAACCAATCACATGTGTCTACAATGCTTGAAATTGTTCTTACATGCTACATAACATATGAATAATTTTTTGAAATTAGACCTTCTAACAACAACTTCTTGTATGAGTTAGACATTTAACTTGACTATTGACCCATGATTTGCTATTATATTTTCATGGCAGTAGTCATAATTTCTAGGCTTAAATAGTCTTTTAGTCCCTATAAGTTAGCGAGTTTTTTATTTTAGTCCTTGTAATTATTTATTTTTTGTTTTAGTCTTTATATCTCACTTTTGCATTCGTTTTAGTCCCTAAAATCAAAATCCGCAGGAAAATTTGCAGGTTTTCTGCGGATTTTTCTGTGGATTTTGATTTTAGGGGCTAAAACGAATGCCAAGATAACACATATGGACTAAAACCAAAAAAAAAATACAAGGACTTATTTCAAAAATTCACTAACTTACAGGGACCAAAAGACTATTTAAGCATAAATTCTATTATAATTCTCTATGAATGAATGATCTACCATGTATCTAGTGGCACATCTTTCCCTAATTTCCTTTGTCTTATTTACCCCTACATTCCATTTTCTTTTAGCATTTTCCCTTATATCCGTAATATTCATCTTAGGTTTATTTTTAAGGAATTATGAATCATTTTACTCAAACATTTTATTCTCTTCATCTTGACATTATAATCTCTACTACAAATGTGAATGTCAAATACTTTCATAAATTGTCAAGATTTCTTCTTTGGTAACTTGGCATAATAGGCTTCCCAATCACAACCTTCTTTACATCTAATAAAAACCTTGTTTGTCACTTTTAATGAACTTTAGGTTCCTACCAAGTTGGACAATATAAGTTGTCATTACTTCCTTAAAATCACAATTGGTAGTAAAATAGGTTCCTATAACTCCCATTTATAATTTTTTATGTCTTTCTGCAACTTGAAAACTTGATACTTCTTCCTATTTGTTACACTATTATTATCACTTTCATAATCAGTTTCCAATTCCTCAATATCATTTTCACTCCTATTAGCTTCCCCCTCTTGTTTCTATTTTTTTCTAATACCCTCTTGAGCACGGTCATAGTCAATAAGATTATCCATTTCCTCTTCCATAAAATCATCATTATAATCAAGGTCATCAAATGCAATATCCAATGCATTATCATAATTAAAACTCATCATAATTGTCCTTACTTACATAACCGATTATGTCACTCTCATTCATCACACCCACATTACCCTTAACCTTGTCCACCCCATCATGCACCTCACCATTTTCCCTTCATCATCTTACACCTTATCATCTTTCCCATGACCATCTTGTACCTCACCATCTTGAACATCACCACCCTCAACTTCATAAACCTCATTAATTACTTCTTCATAAAGGTTAGAAAGCAAATATTTTTCCTCAAGATTTACAATGTCATATGATTTAACTCTTCTTCCTCAAAAGGACCATCATAAAACGTTTGTATATAAACATCAACATGTAAATGCACCTTACAAAGATAGTGCATCTTGTCATCAGCCAAAACATGCAACCCAAACGCTGGGTCTTTGTACCATATAATATCTATTTTCCTATATCCTAGTTCTATAACTATACCTACCAACTCAAAATAACTCCAATTATCAACATCAATTTTTAACTCTGAAATTGTTCCTTCACATACAGTTAGTTCATTATCCACAAATGACTCACATTGATGACTAAACAAATGAAATTCTTCTCTTTCTTTTTTTATCTATGTCCAACAACATTAAAATTACAAAGGAGTTGAAATTACTAAAATCTAAAACAAATGTACGAAAAATCCGTAAAACCTAAAATAGAAAATAGATGAACGCAAAATCTCTAAAATTTAAAATTAAAAAAAAAATAGATGAATGCAAAAAATCCTAAAACCTAAAATAGATATATGCAAAAACCCTAAAACCTAAATTAGAAATAGGCTTGAAATTACTAACGTTCGTGAAATCTCTAGCTTCAAATGCGTCTATATTGTTTTATTTTCATAAATAATTTTCTCAACTTCAATTTCACCTACACACTTGTATTCTCCATCGTCTTTATCGTCTTTTCCATAAGCGCTCGTGTCTTTGGATTTTTTGAATAAAAAACTACAAATTATATAATATGATATTAGTCCTATCAACGCCCTTTTATTTAGATGTGTTTTTTATTTAATTTTCACATCAACACCATATGAATATTTCATGACCATTAAATTTAACTTAACTAACAGAAAGGACCACAATTTAAAAAAGATAAATGATTAAATTAATATTTTAAAAATTAATGATTAAAATAGAATCCGATTAAAAATATAGGAAAGAAAAGAAGTATTTAGCCAAAAATAGAATTATCTTTATAAAAAAAATCAGAACTAATTAAAGTTGTGGCTCATATCAAACTTCTTTTTAAGGATGGTTCATATATAGAGAGAGGGACGAAAGACATTTGAATCTACACAATTCTAATTAATGAAGTAATATATTATGTTGTCTACATTCCCATTAACTAATATATTTGCTTATAAAAAATAAAATAAAAAACATTCTTCATCTAACAAAATGATAATATAAATGATCCATTCCAAACCATGACATGCATGCACACTTTCTGGATTTTAAATTCTGCGTAATGTTCCACTTGATTGAAACCTTTAACTAAACCAAAAACAACAATTTTCAGTAGCCATGATTTCAACACTTCACAGAAGCCAAATTTCATATATTCTTCCTATATATAATAATAGCAATTTGGCTCTCATAAGAGTATGATTTTCCACGTACTAATTATTGATTAGTCCACTTTTACCACGATAATTTTTTATAATATTCATAGATGAAACTTTCATGGCTTTTTCACCTTTCATATTTACGTCTCCAAAATGACTTCGGCGCATAACTGTTTAGACCAGTAACTTTGTAATCTAATTTTTTTGCATGTGTTTTCAAACATTGATCCTTCGTCATTAAGCTAAAGCCAAGCTTTTTCTCATCGTGTAGGACCCCTTTATTTTACTATAATTATAACAGAATAAAAATGAATTAAATTAAAAAGTTCTTCATATATCTGATCATAACTTTCCCCACCACCATATGCTACATTATAATAAAGTTAATTAATCATAAACATTTTGGTATTATAAAGTTTATATGGCTATATATTTATTATCTTATAATTTAATATTACATTTTTTTATTTTATTAATTTATTTTTAATATATATAATTTTTCCTATCCATCTCAAAATATTTATTGATCTAAATATCAAGCTCTCAATCTATCAATTAATTAAAAAAATTAGATACTCTAGTCTTGTAAGATTTATTAAATATATCATCCTAACAAAATGAGATAAATGTTTGAAGCCTCAAATAATCTTGAAAATAGTAAAGAGATTTATCTTTAATTTTGCATGAACTTGCTTTTGTTTTTCCTTAAAAGAAAAACATCCACCATACGTACATATGAAACCCACTTTACTTTTTTATTTTTTATCTTTGAAAAAAAGGACCATAAAGCTCTTCCATTATCTTTTGTTATAATGTAATTACCACTTTACCCCTATATTTCATTCTTTAAATACCCATCTCCTTCACTTCAATTCCTCCCTTTTCCCTTCCCTCCCTTCCAATTCATTACTTTGAAAGAAAATAATAGCAATTTCTTTCTCTCCTAGTAGCAATGTCATTCCAAGAAGAGAATTTTCCGGTCCGGTTCACATGTAATCCGGTTCACGAAACCATGTTCACACAAAGCAAAATAGAGGAACTATTTTCCCTGATTAACGAACCAGTTGACCCATCCAGTCTAGGGTCCGGTTCACAGGGATCAAACCGGGCGGTTTACTCAACCCGCGAGAGAAAAATAAGGAGAATGCAATCGAACCGGGAGTCAGCTAGGCGGTCTCGTTGGAGAAAGAAGCGGCACGTAGAGAATCTCAATAATGACGTGAACCGGTTGAGAATCGAAAACCGGGAACTAAAAAACCGGCTCGGTTTAACCATGCAATACAATCTCATTTTATCTGCGGAGAATGAACGGCTAAGATCAGAATCAATGTCACTTTTAGCAACACTTTTGGATCTATATCGAACTTTAGAGACAATAATTTCACAAACAAAAATAGACACATTATCATCACATGCATATTAATGAGTACGTTAAATTTAGCTAGAAGCAAGAAATGATATATCAATTATGGAAAGTAATGCTATGAGCTACATTTTTTTTTTTTTGAAATTTTTTCTTCTTTTTTATTAGAAGAGAAAATGATTTAGAACATGAGCATGTGGTGGTTTCGGGGAACCCCACGTTGGAAAAAGAACAGAGATTTAGGGGGTGTCTGTTTTTTTTTTTTTGTTACTTTTGTCTTTTGGTAGCTTTTGTAAAATACATGTTTTTTTTTCTAGTGGAGTGATGAGCATTTTCGAATTTGGAATATGTAGTTTGTGGTAGTCATGTAATTGAATGTTAATACGCTAAGTATCGACCAAGATAAAAATGCCATAATGTTTCTTCTTTTTGTGTTTTATAATTTGGATTTTGGATGATGGTCAATAATATTGAATTGACAAAGACTCGATGATGTGGACATAGTTATGGTATTAATTTGGTTCATGTTATATGACTCAATTTCAAAGAAAATAAAATACTAACTAAGCACTATAAATAAATAAATAAATAAATAAAAGTGGTTAAGAAAGTAAAAGAGATGTGAGGCCAATATTTTGGTAAGGAGGTCATAGGAGAAGGCCCACATACATGTGAACAACTATGTTAATCATAGCATTGCTTTTTTATTTAAAAGGGTTAAATTCATATTTTCATGTTAATTGAAATAAAAAATTTGTCCTCGACTTTTATTTTTATTTTAAGCGAGAAATATATTAAAAGAGTACTAGAGATATTTTTGGCTAGAGATTTCGACTTATTTAGAAAAGTATATTCAGAAACAAGTTCATGAACGTGCCAAAAAGGATGGATGTCGACCCAGCCAAAGAGAATGAAAAGACAATCATGGATCGACAGTCAGAGGCAGGAATCCAGAAGGGAGTCGAAGCACTTCGACGCACTCCTAGACACCACTAGGTGAATACATTTCGACAGAACCATCCAGGAAGACGTGGAAAAGAAAATTGCTCCAAAGAGTGGGACAAAGTAGTGGGTGGTTACCAGAATAATTGGTTGACAGGTGTCAAAGTCTGACTTGTTGGAAAGTGTCCGACAGTTATTTTATTTGTCTATATAAGTAGATTTTATTTTTATTATTCAAGGTCGCATTTCTTCACATTGTAAATGGACACATTCAAAGTAATGACTGTTAGAGAAATGAGTTAACCCCCTACTCAAATGTATGATAGCGTCCAAACATTTTTGTATTTCAAGTCATTTTAATTCCAAGTAATTTTAAAATACTTGCCTTTTATCTTTATCCATTTTACTCTGCTTTTATTCGCTTTTCTTGTCCTTTTCATTCAAGCATTCCACGTGAGTTTGCTATAAATACAAAAATACCAAAAAAATATACACAAGAGCAACCATTATCATTCCACATTACAAGAGTTCGTAGCATAACTAACCAGACAGAGCAGTCCTGGAACTTGTTTGGCCAGTCCCGCAAGTAAACCTCGCGCAGGGGAGGCCAGCAAATTGTTCGCACGAAAACCACGTGCGAACAAATACGCTTAATTGATTATAAAAGGGTTAAATATATTTTTGGTCTCTCTGAATATCTCAAACATCATTTTTAGTCCTTATAAAAAAAGTTGAGTTTTAATCCCTATAAAATTACTTTTGCATGCACTTTTAGTCCCTGTAGAAGAACTAAAACTACATGCAAAAGTAATTTTATAGGGATTAAAACTCGACTTATTTTTTATAGGGACTAAAAATCAAAATATGAGATATTTATAGGGACCAAAAACTATATTAACCCATTATAAACTAACATCGGAGAAAATATTAGAAGGAAATTTTCAAATCAATAGAAATTTAAGCTAAACAAAAAATATGATACTTACAAAACTCAGTAAAAATTATCGTTAGAATAAGAAATATCTCTTATAAAAAATCACTCTCGAACCTTCAACTTAATAGCCCTCCACTTCTAAATCAATGATATTTGTCTTATAATTTTAAGAGTTTAATGATTCTTTTCCGCAATCTACACTACATAAAAAGGGTTAATATAGTGTGGTCGGTAAATCGAAAAGAATAATGATGTTGTATTGTTGATTTGTATTACTTAATAATGTTGATGACACTTAAAGTGAGTTTATTAAGTTGTTATTAGTTTATCAAGTTAGTTAAGTTAGATAGAGTAGTTTTAACTACAACTTTACTACTCTAAATATTCCTATGTAATTTGTTTCTGTTATGATATAATTCAAGTTGAGTAGCTCAAATATAAAGTTAATTAGGATTTAGGGTTTGTTACCTTGTATACAATTTAGTTATATATATATATATATATATATATATATATATATATATATATATATATATATATATATATATATATATATATATATATATATATATATTGTAATTCAGTTTGTACAATCATAATTTAATAATAATAATCCTTATTCTTCATTCTCTCTCCTTCTGTCTCCATTAAAAGTGTCTCGCGCACTAACAAATTAGTATCCAGAGCTCCGATTAGATTATTGATCATGTTTTCAAGAATCACATGCCGTTGATCATGTTTTTGGGATCATGGGTTGTTAATCAATCGCTACAAAGATGAATGGTACTAATGGCATTTCGAATTCTCTTCCAATTCTTGACGGAAAAAATTGAACCGATGGAACAATCAGTTGAAGTCCTTGTGTGGCTTTCATGAAACCCTATAAGTGGTTACTAATGGCGTCCATGAGCTTACTGAGAATGCAATCGATACTTAGAGAATCACGAACAAGGAGGCGAAGAAAAAAGACTGCAAAGCCATATATTGAATTCAATCGGTCATAGATTCAATGAATTTTGACAAGGTCTCTCATGCTGAATCGGCGAAGGAGGTATAAGATATTCTTGTCAAGTATTATGAGAGGGGTGAGAAAGTCAAAGTTATCAAATTATAGACTTTGCGACAGAAGTATGAATTGCTACAGAATGGAGAAGATGAAAAGATTACAGAATATGTTTCGAAGGTGTGGAATCTCGTCCATCTCATGAAGGGTTCTGGTGAAACACTAACTGATAAGATGATAGTTGGAAAGGTAATGTGTACGTTGACATATCACTTTGATCACTTTATCATGGCTATTCAAGAATCCAACAATCTTGAAACCCTAAAACTGGAAGATTTGGTTGGTTCGTTGGAGGCGCATGAGATTAGGATTGTTGAAATGAAAGGGGTTCAAGATTCGACACAAGCACTACAAGTTCAGGCTTGTAAGAAGCATGGTGGTTCCGATAAGTTCAAAGGTAAATGAAACAAGACTCATAGCAAGAATTATTGGTCGAACCCCCGAAAGCATAAGGTCGATGATAGGGCCTCTGAATCCTCGAAAAGCGGAAAAGGAAACTCCTAGCAAAAAAACAAAGAGAAAAAAGGCGTGTAGTGATTTAATTGTGAAAAGTGGAGTCACTTGGTCGTGAATTGCGGGTACAATAAAGACAATGGAGAGACAAAAGGCAAGGAGGAAGGAGCGAACCTTGCACGCCAAGATTCCGATAATTTGGAAGACATGGTGGTTATGGATACAGTTGTAGGTGACATGTCGACTCCGAGATTTGGTTCTTCGACTCGGGCTGCTCGAATCACATGATTGATCGAAAAAAAAGGTTAGAATATTTCGACTCGTTGAAGAATGGCAAGGTCAAACTTGCTGATAATAGCTCATTGCAAGCAGAATGTACTGGCGACATAGTTATTCAAATGAGTAATATAGGAAAAACTATTATCAAATATGTACTTTATGTATTTGAATGAAGTGAAATCTACTAAATGTTATACTACTAGTCGAAAAAGGTTTCTCAATCATTTTGAAAGATGGAGCCCTGGAATTGCTCGACACTCGGAATAATTTGGTCTTGAATTCTCCTTTGTCGAAGAATAAGACAGTCAAGACCATGATCAGTTCGACTGAAGTACAATGTCTAAAAACTATTTTCGACCACAAGCATAGTTAGTTGTTGCATTTGAGGTTTGGACATTTGAACTTTCGATCACTTAATCAACTGATTACTCAAGATGTAATAATCGGTATACCAAGTCTTGATATGCCTGACAAACTCTGTGAATGTTGCTTAGATGGAAAGCAATCCATAAAGTTTTTCATTTCGACTATGCCATTGAGATCCTCTTGCAAACTAGAAGTAGTACATTCATATGTATGTGGCCCATTTGAGGATCATACCATTGGTATAAACATGTATTTTATCGCATTTGTCGATGAGTATAGTAAAAAACTTTGGATTTATGTGATCAAGCGAAAGGATGAAGTATTTACAATCGTTAAGAGATCCAAAATACTTTTCGAAAACCAGAGTGAAAAGAAGATCAAGGTTTTACGAACATATAGAGGTTTCGAATATACATCAAAGATGTTTGAAGAATTTTGTGTAGAATGTGGTATTGATCATGAGGTAACTGCTCCTTACACGTCTAAACATAATGGAATAGTGGAAAGACGAAACGGGACCATATTGGACATGGAGAGATGCATGCTGAAGCAGGAGATTTTTCCAAAATCATTATGGGGTGAAGTTGTTTCCACTATTGTTTATATCCTAAACATGTGCCCTACCAATAACCTGAAGAACAAGGTTCTTGAAGAAGTATGGAGTAGAAAACAACCATCAGTGAGTCATCCGAAGGTGTTTGCCTCTATTTTTTTACAAGCATGTACCTGATGCGAGAATAAGGAAGCTTCATGACAATATTAAACCTATGTTTCTAATAGGATATCACAAAACTGGAGAAAACTGGATATTTAATCCAATAAATGAGAAGATCATGATGAGTCGAGATACTTTTATTGATGAAAATTATGTTAGGGATTGAAATTCTGGTGATCCAATTAACAAGTCATTGGTGTGGAGATAAGAAAGATCGAAGAATCATAATTGGTTATTTCTTTCAAGTATTTGGTGCCTCAATCTCATGGTTCTAGAGAAAGCAACATGTGGTAGCATTGTCATCGTGTGAGATTGAATATATAGCAGGATCATATGTTGTGTGTCAAGAAATATGGATTAGTTATGTGTAGGAAGAGATTTAGGTCGAAGTGAAGAAACCTCTGATGTTTCAGATCGAAAACAAGTCAGTCATAAATCTTGCGAAGAATACAAGTTTGCATGCAATAAGTAAGCACATCAAAGCTAGATTTCACTTCTTAAGATAAAAGGTAAATCGAGGTTAACTTGAAGTAAGACATTGCACAAGTAAAGCACGGTTGGCTGGAATTTTCACCAAAGGATTGAAGATGACAATTTTCTGAATTTGAGAAAGAAATTAGAAATAGTTTAGATCAAGTATGATTAGCGTGTGTTCGAGAACTTGGATTATGAGGGTATGTTGTGATATAATCTAAGTTGTGTAGCTCAATCCCAAATTTAATTAGGGCTTAGCGTTTGTTACTTAGTATACAAATTAGTTGTATATATATAAATATATTTTGTAATTTACTTTATACAATTATAATTCAATAATAACAATTTTTATTTCTCTCTCTCTCTCTTTCTCCTCACTAAAAGTGTCTCACACACTAACAGTTTCCTCATTCATATTTAATAAAATAGATATTACTGATATGGATTTAATTTTTCAAAATAATCATCTTTTCCAACTTAATTT
Source organism: Lathyrus aphaca (assembly GCA_963966055.1). NCBI lineage: Eukaryota > Viridiplantae > Streptophyta > Magnoliopsida > Fabales > Fabaceae > Lathyrus > Lathyrus aphaca. Next base: position 614,637,418 of record OZ014520.1, on the reverse strand, counting down.
TTAAACTAACCATTTCTATCAACTATATACTAAACTACTCGTGTTTTAAATTATAAAAAAAAATTGCAGCAAAGAGTATGCACCAGATTAATTGGCACATATGTATGGGCTTTATATGCATGTTTTAGTTCCATTGGCGCCTATGTGCATTTTCTATACGCATGTGTCAATGTGTTTGAGAGTTTGCTGGGAAGGGAAATGGAAGGCTTTCGGAAACGAATTTAAAAAATAATAATAATAATAATAATATTTGACATTTTTTTAAAGAATGATTTTGTATAGAATGATAAAAGAGTATTTATCGTAACTATATTTTTAATGGCTTAAATAATATTTTTGCCCCTATAAGTTGGTGATTTTTTGGTTTTAGTCCTTGTATCTTTTTTTCCGGTCTAAGTCCCCATAAGTCCATTTTCTTTTGGCTTTGGTCTCTGATGTCAAACGTACGTTAAAAAAGGGTGAGTTGGCAAACGGTGGTGACATGAAAAATGTTTTACATTTTGTCTTATTAAATTCATCTGTAAACTTGAATTTTTTATATATTTTTCTTTTCTTCCCCTTCCCTTCCTCTTCCCTCTCTCATCGCCACTCTAAATCCTTGTTTCTCTATGCCTCTTTAGTAGTTATGGCTTCTTCATCGTTTGTCAAGTCTTATCATGTTCAAGAGATTTGTCGCTCTATGTTGAAATAGAAGCATGAAACTGTTTATGACCAACTATGTTGAAAACCCTAAAAGAACGATGTGGGAAAAGGCAAACCTGAAGATTAAGTTGGAGAAGGAGAAGAGAAAAGCGAATGTCTGGAAGCTATTGTTAGTTGTTTCATGGGGGTTCATCTTTGCTTATCAAAAATGGTGGTGAAATCCATGTGTTTGTGTCTGTTTTCTGTTTTTTATTTTTTAGTTCTTGTAACATTATTGTATTTTGCGATTAGTCACTGCTTCTTAGCCAATGAGAATAAATGATTGTTTTATGGTTTATGTTTTTGCGATTGGTCTCTGCTGCTTATCACCGATGGTTATTTTCAGTTTTCTGTGATGACAATAAATGATTCTGCAACTCATGAGATATTCAAACCTTGAAAAGGTGGTATGAAGACCAAGCATGCATCTCACTCTTGATTCCTCTTGTATTGTTTTTTTGCTTTCAATATCATGTAATCCTTTTCCATTGAATAAATGCATAATTTTGTCTCATTGAATAAATGCAGATTTTTCAATATCATGTGTATAGTGAATTTTTTACGAACCCTAATTTACAGAGACCAAAGAGAAAAGAGGAAAATGACTTTTGATGACATGTTTTGGAGGGGGACATTATATACACGTGTGCATGTGAAAATAATTAAACAAATGCAAAAATATTTTCCAGATCAGCATCATTTGCCAGCTAAGCGTTTTTGTAATGTTCCATTGGCGTTATGGACTAAAAACAAAAGGAATTGAAAATATTAGAACTTGAACCGGAAAAAAAATACATGAACTAAAACTAAAAACTCGTCAACTTACAGGGACGAAAACACTATTTAAGTCATTTTTAATTTTCAAAATATTATAACAACATCAAATATATTTAGAAAATTTATATAAGCCTTACAAAACCTTCGTTCAATACAAATTTTGAATTTTCCCAAATTAGGGAAATTTTGGTGTTATGAAATCCCTCAAGCTCTTTTAGATTGCTTCTCATCACGTTTGATTGATGAACGGAATCCATTCAAACGGAGGAATGTCACAATCACTGATCCCCCTGATTCTCCCTCGTACGTATTTTAATAGTTCTTTTAGATTATATTCTTTTTCACCGATCTTCCTCAAGCTCTTTTAGATTGCTTCTCATCACGTTTGATTGATGAACGGAATCCATTCAAACGGAGGAATGTCACAATCACTGATCTGCTTATTATGACTTTTTAAGAATTTTGAACTCAGCTGTAATAAGCTTAAGACAAATCTAGAATATTAAGTTGGTGATGAAATTATGAAGACAATGTTGTGCTTGTGAGGTTTTACTTTAGGCATATAAGTTGTTTTTTAAGGAAATACTACTGGATTTATGACTGTCACACACATACCTATGTATTAGATCTTGCTAAAAGCATCATTGAGATTTTGTATTGTTTGGAATTGCTCCACACCTTGATTTCAATAAAGTGCATACTTTTATTTACTTTTTCTTCTAAAAATCCATGATATGCATGCTAATAAACAAATATATTAAATCATCCATTACCATATTTAGAAACAAAATATATTAATAATAAAAACTCAAGTAATAAATAATTAAAATAATAATTTAAAAGTAATAAAAACAGTTCACTTTAATGAATCAAAATATTCCATTAATAATAAATCTGAAGATAGATTGCATCATGAATAATCATTTTTATTTCCTCAACTAAAATACAATTATTTTAATTTAAATTATATTAATATAAAAGATAAAATTGAGTTTTTAATAAAATAATAAGAATATAAATGAATGAAAAAGTCATAAGCTAAATGTTATAAAGTCAAAAGCTATTCCAAATAAGTTTTGAAAAGAAAGTTACCGCTTTTTCATTGAGGAGCTTGGAACAATGTCAGAACAACTGAAAGGTGATTTTCATGCAGTTTGTGTTCTTCGTTTAACACATGCAAGATTATATTCTTTTTCACCGATCTTCCTCAAGCTCTTTTAGATTGCTTCTCATCACGTTTGATTGATGAACGGAATCCATTCAAACGAAGGAATGTCACAATCACTGATCCCCGTGATTCTCCCTCGTACGTATTTTAATAGTTCTTCAATGGTTCTTTTCATAATTAGGTTTTAATTGTTCATAATTATATTGTTTAAGCACGTATTTTAATGGTTCTTTAATTGTTTTTGTTCATAATTAGGTTTTAATTGTTCATAAATATTGATTACGGTGATGGAGTACGCATTTTAATAGTTCTTGTTTTTGTTCCAGCCCCAATACCAAGTCTCCTGCTAATGTAGATGTTGCGGTACGTTGTTAATTAATATTAAACTAGGTGTAGACCTTCACAAACACATTTTTAATTAATGTAGACATGTAAATGAACTGAAACTGACTTGCATTGCACTATGTTTTAATAAATTACAAAGAGATATGTTAATTAATATATGTTGTTGATCTTGTTATCTTGTTGATGCAGAATGAATGGAGTGATAACAGAGATGAATTCAAAAAGAAAGTGTCTCAGTGTGTAAGGGACTCTCAAGAAAGGTAATGAATAACAATACATGTATGGCTTAAATATTTAATTTTTTCTTTCTTTCTTAAATACATTTTTGATCTGCTTATTATGACTTTTTAAGAATTTTGAACTCAGCTGTAATAAGCTTAAGACAAATCTAGAATATTAAGTTGGTGATGAAATTATGAAGACAATGTTGTGCTTGTGAGGTTTTACTTTAGGCATATAAGTTGTTTTTTAAGGAAATACTACTGGATTTATGACTGTCACACACATACCTATGTATTAGATCTTGCTAAAAACATCATTGAGATTTTGTATTGTTTGGAATTGCTCCACACCTTGATTTCAATAAAGTGCATACTTTTATTTACTTTTTCTTCTAAAAATCCATGATATGCATGCTAATAAACAAATATATTAAATCATCCATTACCATATTTAGAAACAAAATATATTAATAATAAAAACTCAAGTAATAAATAATTAAAATAATAATTTAAAAGTAATAAAAACAGTTCACTTTAATGAATCAAAATATTCCATTAATAATAAATCTGAAGATAGATTGCATCATGAATAATCATTTTTATTTCCTCAACTAAAATACAATTATTTCAATTTAAATTATATTAATATAAAAGATAAAATTGAGTTTTTAATAAAATAATAAGAATATAAATGAATGAAAAAGTCATAAGCTAAATGTTATAAAGTCAAAAGCTATTCCAAATAAGTTTTGAAAAGAAAGTTACCGCCTTTTCATTGAGGAACTTGGAACAATGTCAGAACAACTGAAAGGTGATGTTCATGCAGTTTGTGTTCTTCGTTTAACACATGCAAGATTATATTCTTTTTCACCGATCTTCCTCAAGCTCTTTTAGATTGCTTCTCATCACGTTTGATTGATGAACGGAATCCATTCAAACGGAGGAATGTCACAATCACTGATCCCCGTGATTCTCCCTCGTACGTATTTTAATAGTTCTTCAATGGTTCTTTTCATAATTAGGTTTTAATTGTTCATAATTATATTGTTTAAGCACGTATTTTAATGGTTCTTTAATTGTTTTTGTTCATAATTAGGTTTTAATTGTTCATAAATATTGATTACGGTGATGGAGTACGCATTTTAATAGTTCTTGTTTTTGTTCCAGCCCCAATACCAAGTCTCCTGCTAATGTAGATGTTGCGGTACGTTGTTAATTAATATTAAACTAGGTGTAGACCTTCACAAACACATTTTTAATTAATGTAGACATGTAAATGAACTGAAACTGACTTGCATTGCACTATGTTTTAATAAATTACAAAGAGATATGTTAATTAATATATGTTGTTGATCTTGTTATCTTGTTGATGCAGAATGAATGGAGTGATAACAGAGATGAATTCAAAAAGAAAGTGTCTCAGTGTGTAAGGGACTCTCAAGAAAGGTAATGAATAAGAAGACATGTATGGCTTAAACATTTAATTTTTTCTTTCTTTCTTAAATACATTTTTGATCTGCTTATTATGACTTTTTAAGAATTTTGAACTCAGCTGTAATAAGCTTAAGACAAATCTAGAATATTAAGTTGGTGATGAAATTATGAAGACAATGTTGTGCTTGTGAGGTTTTACTTTAGGCATATAAGTTGTTTTTTAAGGAAATACTACTGGATTTATGACTGTCACACACATACCTATGTATTAGATCTTGCTAAAAACATCATTGAGATTTTGTATTGTTTGGAATTGCTCCACACCTTGATTTCAATAAAGTGCATACTCTTATTTACTTTTTCTTCTAAAAATCCATGATATGCATGCTAATAAACAAATATATTAAATCATCCATTACCATATTTAGAAACAAAATATATTAATAATAAAAAGTCAAGTAATAAATAATTAAAATAATAATTTAAAAGTAATAAAAACAGTTCACTTTAATGAATCAAAATATTCCATTAATAATAAATCTGAAGATAGATTGCATCATGAATAATCATTTTTATTTCCTCAACTAAAATACAATTATTTTAATTTAAATTATATTAATATAATAGATAAAATTGAGTTTTTAATAAAATAATAAGAATATAAATGAATGAAAAAGTCATAAGCTAAATGTTATAAAGTCAAAAGCTATTCCAAATAAGTTTTGAAAAGAAAGTTACCGCCTTTTCATTGAGGAGCTTGGAACAATGTCAGAACAACTGAAAGGTGATTTTCATGCAGTTTGTGTTCTTCGTTTAACACATGCAAGATTATATTCTTTTTCACCGATCTTCCTCAAGCTCTTTTAGATTGCTTCTCATCAGGTTTGATTGATGAACGGAATCCATTCAAACGGAGGAATGTCACTATCACTGATCCCCGTGATTCTCCCTCGTACGTATTTTAATAGTTCTTCAATGGTTCTTTTCATAATTAGGTTTTAATTGTTCATAATTATATTGTTTAAGCACGTATTTTAATGGTTCTTTAATTGTTTTTGTTCATAATTAGGTTTTAATTGTTCATAAATATTGATTACGGTGATGGAGTACGCATTTTAATAGTTCTTTTTTTTGTTCCAGCCCCAATACCAAGTCTCCTTCTAATGTAGATGTTGTGGTACGTTGTTAATTAATATTAAACTAGGTGTAGACCTTCACAAACACATTTTTAATTAATGTAGACATGTAAATGAACTGAAACTGACTTGCATTGCACTATGTTTTAATAAATTACAAAGAGATATGTTAATTAATATATGTTGTTGATCTTGTTATCTTGTTGATGCAGAATGAATGGAGTGATAACAGAGATGAATTCAAAAAGAAAGTGTCTCAGTGTGTAAGGGACTCTCAAGAAAGGTAATGAATAACAAGACATGTATGGCTTAAATATTTAATTTTTTCTTTCTTTCTTAAATACATTTTTGATCTGCTTATTATGACTTTTTAAGAATTTTGAACTCAGCTGTAATAAGCTTAAGACAAATCTAGAATATTAAGTTGGTGATGAAATTATGAAGACAATGTTGTGCTTGTGAGGTTTTACTTTAGGCATATAAGTTGTTTTTTAAGGAAATACTACTGGATTTATGACTGTCACACACATACCTATGTATTAGATCTTGCTAAAAACATCATTGAGATTTTGTATTGTTTGGAATTGCTCCACACCTTGATTTCAATAAAGTGCATACTTTTATTTACTTTTTCTTCTAAAAATCCATGATATGCATGCTAATAAACAAATATATTAAATCATCCATTACCATATTTAGAAACAAAATATATTAATAATAAAAACTCAAGTAATAAATAATTAAAATAATAATTTAAAAGTAATAAAAACAGTTCACTTTAATGAATCAAAATATTCCATTAATAATAAATCTGAAGATAGATTGCATCATGAATAATCATTTTTATTTCCTCAACTAAAATACAATTATTTTAATTTAAATTATATTAATATAAAAGATAAAATTTAGTTTTTAATAAAATAATAAGAATATAAATGAATGAAAAAGTCATAAGCTAAATGTTATAAAGTCAAAAGCTATTCCAAATAAGTTTTGAAAAGAAAGTTACCGCTTTTTCATTGAGGAGCTTGGAACAATGTCAGAACAACTGAAAGGTGATTTTCATGCAGTTTGTGTTCTTCGTTTAACACATGCAAGATTATATTCTTTTTCACCGATCTTCCTCAAGCTCTTTTCGATTGCTTCTCATCACGTTTGATTGATGAACGGAATCCATTCAAACGGAGGAATGTCACAATCACTGATCCCCGTGATTCTCCCTCGTACGTATTTTAATAGTTCTTCAATGGTTCTTTTCATAATTAGGTTTTAATTGTTCATAATTATATTGTTTAAGCACGTATTTTAATGGTTCTTTAATTGTTTTTGTTCATAATTAGGTTTTAATTGTTCATAAATATTGATTACGGTGATGGAGTACGCATTTTAATAGTTCTTGTTTTTGTTCCAGCCCCAATACCAAGTCTCCTGCTAATGTAGATGTTGCGGTACGTTGTTAATTAATATTAAACTAGGTGTAGACCTTCACAAACACATTTTTAATTAATGTAGACATGTAAATGAACTGAAACTGACTTGCATTGCACTATGTTTTAATAAATTACAAAGAGATATGTTAATTAATATATGTTGTTGATCTTGTTATCTTGTTGATGCAGAATGAATGGAGTGATAACAGAGATGAATTCAAAAAGAAAGTGTCTCAGTGTGTAAGGGACTCTCAAGAAAGGTAATGAATAACAAGACATGTATGGCTTAAATATTTAATTTTTTCTTTCTTTCTTAAATACATTTTTGATCTGCTTATTATGACTTTTTAAGAATTTTGAACTCAGCTGTAATAAGCTTAAGACAAATCTAGAATATTAAGTTGGTGATGAAATTATGAAGACAATGTTGTGCTTGTGAGGTTTTACTTTAGGCATATAAGTTGTTTTTTAAGGAAATACTACTGGATTTATGACTGTCACACACATACCTATGTATTAGATCTTGCTAAAAACATCATTGAGATTTTGTATTGTTTGGAATTGCTCCACACCTTGATTTCAATAAAGTGCATACTTTTATTTACTTTTTCTTCTAAAAATCCATGATATGCATGCTAATAAACAAATATATTAAATCATCCATTACCATATTTAGAAACAAAATATATTAATAATAAAAACTCAAGTAATAAATAATTAAAATAATAATTTAAAAGTAATAAAAACAGTTCACTTTAATGAATCAAAATATTCCATTAATAATAAATCTGAAGATAGATTGCATCATGAATAATCATTTTTATTTCCTCAACTAAAATACAATTATTTTAATTTAAATTATATTAATATAAAAGATAAAATTGAGTTTTTAATAAAATAATAAGAATATAAATGAATGAAAAAGTCATAAGCTAAATGTTATAAAGTCAAAAGCTATTCCAAATAAGTTTTGAAAAAAAAATAACCGCTTTTTCATTGAGGAGCTTGGAACAATGTCAGAACAACTGAAAGGTGATGTTCATGCAGTTTGTGTTCTTCGTTTAACACATGCAAGATTATATTCTTTTTCACCGATCTTCCTCAAGCTCGTTTAGATTGCTTCTCATCACGTTTGATTGATGAACGGAATCCATTCAAACGGAGGAATGTCACAATCACTGATCCCCGTGATTCTCCCTCGTACGTATTTTAATAGTTCTTCAATGGTTCTTTTCATAATTAGGTTTTAATTGTTCATAATTATATTGTTTAAGCACGTATTTTAATGGTTCTTTAATTGTTTTTGTTCATAATTAGGTTTTAATTGTTCATAAATATTGATTACGGTGATGGAGTACGCATTTTAATAGTTCTTGTTTTTGTTCCAGCCCCAATACAAAGTCTCCTGCTAATGTAGATGTTGCGGTACGTTGTTAATTAATATTAAACTAGGTGTAGACCTTCACAAACACATTTTTAATTAATGTAGACATGTAAATGAACTGAAACTGACTTGCATTGCACTATGTTTTAATAAATTACAAAGAGATATGTTAATTAATATATGTTGTTGATCTTGTTATCTTGTTGATGCAGAATGAATGGAGTGATAACAGAGATGAATTCAAAAAGAAAGTGTCTCAGTGTGTAAGGGACTCTCAAGAAAGGTAATGAATAACAAGACATGTATGGCTTAAACATTTAATTTTTTCTTTCTTTCTTAAAGACATTTTTGATCTGCTTATTATGACTTTTTAAGAATTTTGAACTCAGCTGTAATAAGCTTAAGACAAATCTAGAATATTAAGTTGGTGATGAAATTATGAAGACAATGTTGTGCTTGTGAGGTTTTACTTTAGGCATATAAGTTGTTTTTTAAGGAAATACTACTGGATTTATGACTGTCACACACATACCTATGTATTAGATCTTGCTAAAAACATCATTGAGATTTTGTATTGTTTGGAATTGCTCCACACCTTGATTTCAATAAAGTGAATACTTTTATTTACTTTTTCTTCTAAAAATCCATGATATGCATGCTAATAAACAAATATATTAAATCATCCATTACCATATTTAGAAACAAAATATATTAATAATAAAAACTCAAGTAATAAATAATTAAAATAATAATTTAAAAGTAATAAAAACAGTTCACTTTAATGAATCAAAATATTCCATTAATAATAAATCTGAAGATAGATTGCATCATGAATAATCTTTTTTATTTCCTCAACTAAAATACAATTATTTTAATTTAAATTATATTAATATAAAAGATAAAATTGAGTTTTTAATAAAATAATAAGAATATAAATGAATGAAAAAGTCATAAGCTAAATGTTATAAAGTCAAAAGCTATTCCAAATAAGTTTTGAAAAAAAAATAACCGCTTTTTCATTGAGGAACTTGGAACAATGTCAGAACAACTGAAAGGTGATGTTCATGCAGTTTGTGTTCTTCGTTTAACACATGCAAGATTATATTCTTTTTCACCGATCTTCCTCAAGCTCTTTTAGATTGCTTCTCATCACGTTTGATTGATGAACGGAATCCATTCAAACGGAGGAATGTCACAATCACTGATCCCCGTGATTCTCCCTCGTACGTATTTTAATAGTTCTTCAATGGTTCTTTTCATAATTAGGTTTTAATTGTTCATAATTATATTGTTTAAGCACGTATTTTAATGGTTCTTTAATTGTTTTTGTTCATAATTAGGTTTTAATTGTTCATAAATATTGATTACGGTGATGGAGTACGCATTTTAATAGTTCTTGTTTTTGTTCCAGCCCCAATACCAAGTCTCCTGCTAATGTAGATGTTGCGGTACGTTGTTAATTAATATTAAACTAGGTGTAGACCTTCACAAACACATTTTTAATTAATGTAGACATGTAAATGAACTGAAACTGACTTGCATTGCACTATGTTTTAATAAATTACAAAGAGATATGTTAATTAATATATGTTGTTGATCTTGTTATCTTGTTGATGCAGAATGAATGGAGTGATAACAGAGATGAATTCAAAAAGAAAGTGTCTCAGTGTGTAAGGGACTCTCAAGAAAGGTAATGAATAACAAGACATGTATGGCTTAAATATTTAATTTTTTCTTTCTTTCTTAAATACATTTTTGATCTGCTTATTATGACTTTTTAAGAATTTTGAACTCAGCTGTAATAAGCTTAAGACAAATCTAGAATATTAAGTTGGTGATGAAATTATGAAGACAATGTTGTGCTTGTGAGGTTTTACTTTAGGCATATAAGTTGTTTTTTAAGGAAATACTACTGGATTTATGACTGTCACACACATACCTATGTATTAGATATTGCTAAAAACATCATTGAGATTTTGTATTGCTTGGAATTGCTCCACACCTTGATTTCAATAAAGTGCATACTCTTATTTACTTTTTCTTCTAAAAATCCATGATATGCATGCTAATAAACAAATATATTAAATCATCCATTACCATATTTAGAAACAAAATATATTAATAATAAAAACTCAAGTAATAAATAATTAAAATAATAATTTAAAAGTAATAAAAACAGTTCACTTTAATGAATCAAAATATTCCATTAATAATAAATCTGAAGATAGATTGCATCATGAATAATCATTTTTATTTCCTCAACTAAAATACAATTATTTTAATTTAAATTATATTAATATAAAAGATAAAATTGAGTTTTTAATAAAATAATAAGAATATAAATGAATGAAAAAGTCATAAGCTAAATGTTATAAAGTCAAAAGTTATTCCAAATAAGTTTTGAAAAGAAAGTTACCGCCTTTTCATTGAGGAGCTTGGAACAATGTCAGAACAACTGAAAGGTGATGTTCATGCAGTTTGTGTTCTTCGTTTAACACATGCAAGATTATATTCTTTTTCACCGATCTTCCTCAAGCTCTTTTAGATTGCTTCTCATCACGTTTGATTGATGAACGGAATCCATTCAAACGGAGGAATGTCACAATCACTGATCCCCGTGATTCTCCCTCGTACGTATTTTAATAGTTCTTCAATGGTTCTTTTCATAATTAGGTTTTAATTGTTCATAATTATATTGTTTAAGCACGTATTTTAATGGTTCTTTAATTGTTTTTGTTCATAATTAGGTTTTAATTGTTCATAAATATTGATTACGGTGATGGAGTACGCATTTTAATAGTTCTTGTTTTTGTTCCAGCCCCAATACCAAGTCTCCTGCTAATGTAGATGTTGCGGTACGTTGTTAATTAATATTAAACTAGGTGTAGACCTTCACAAACACATTTTTAATTAATGTAGACATGTAAATGAACTGAAACTGACTTGCATTGCACTATGTTTTAATAAATTACAAAGAGATATGTTAATTAATATATGTTGTTGATCTTGTTATCTTGTTGATGCAGAATGAATGGAGTGATAACAGAGATGAATTCAAAAAGAAAGTGTCTCAGTGTGTAAGGGACTCTCAAGAAAGGTAATGAATAAGAAGACATGTATGGCTTAAACATTTAATTTTTTCTTTCTTTCTTAAATACATTTTTGATCTGCTTATTATGACTTTTTAAGAATTTTGAACTCAGCTGTAATAAGCTTAAGACAAATCTAGAATATTAAGTTGGTGATGAAATTATGAAGACAATGTTGTGCTTGTGAGGTTTTACTTTAGGCATATAAGTTGTTTTTTAAGGAAATACTACTGGATTTATGACTGTCACACACATACCTATGTATTAGATATTGCTAAAAACATCATTGAGATTTTGTATTGCTTGGAATTGCTCCACACCTTGATTTCAATAAAGTGCATACTCTTATTTACTTTTTCTTCTAAAAATCCATGATATGCATGCTAATAAACAAATATATTAAATCATCCATTACCATATTTAGAAACAAAATATATTAATAATAAAAACTCAAGTAATAAATAATTAAAATAATAATTTAAAAGTAATAAAAACAGTTCACTTTAATGAATCAAAATATTCCATTAATAATAAATCTGAAGATAGATTGCATCATGAATAATCATTTTTATTTCCTCAACTAAAATACAATTATTTTAATTTAAATTATATTAATATAAAAGATAAAATTGAGTTTTTAATAAAATAATAAGAATATAAATGAATGAAAAAGTCATAAGCTAAATGTTATAAAGTCAAAAGTTATTCCAAATAAGTTTTGAAAAGAAAGTTACCGCCTTTTCATTGAGGAGCTTGGAACAATGTCAGAACAACTGAAAGGTGATGTTCATGCAGTTTGTGTTCTTCGTTTAACACATGCAAGATTATATTCTTTTTCACCGATCTTCCTCAAGCTCTTTTAGATTGCTTCTCATCACGTTTGATTGATGAACGGAATCCATTCAAACGGAGGAATGTCACAATCACTGATCCCCGTGATTCTCCCTCGTACGTATTTTAATAGTTCTTCAATGGTTCTTTTCATAATTAGGTTTTAATTGTTCATAATTATATTGTTTAAGCACGTATTTTAATGGTTCTTTAATTGTTTTTGTTCATAATTAGGTTTTAATTGTTCATAAATATTGATTACGGTGATGGAGTACGCATTTTAATAGTTCTTGTTTTTGTTCCAGCCCCAATACCAAGTCTCCTGCTAATGTAGATGTTGCGGTACGTTGTTAATTAATATTAAACTAGGTGTAGACCTTCACAAACACATTTTTAATTTATGTAGACATGTAAATGAACTGAAACTGACTTGCATTGCACTATGTTTTAATAAATTACAAAGAGATATGTTAATTAATATATGTTGTTGATCTTGTTATCTTGTTGATGCAGAATGAATGGAGTGATAACAGAGATGAATTCAAAAAGAAAGTGTCTCAGTGTGTAAGGGACTCTCAAGAAAGGTAATGAATAACAAGACATGTATGGCTTAAATATTTAATTTTTTCTTTCTTTCTTAAATACATTTTTGATCTGCTTATGATGACTTTTTAAGAATTTTGAACTCAGCTGTAATAAGCTTAAGACAAATCTAGAATATTAAGTTGGTGATGAAATTATGAAGACAATGTTGTGCTTGTGAGGTTTTACTTTAGGCATATAAGTTGTTTTTTAAGGAAATACTACTGGATTTATGACTGTCACACACATACCTATGTATTAGATCTTGCTAAAAACATCATTGAGATTTTGTATTGTTTGGAATTGCTCCACACCTTGATTTCAATAAAGTGCATACTTTTATTTACTTTTTCTTCTAAAAATCCATGATATGCATGCTAATAAACAAATATATTAAATCATCCATTACCATATTTAGAAACAAAATATATTAATAATAAAAACTCAAGTAATAAATAATTAAAATAATAATTTAAAAGTAATAAAAACAGTTCACTTTAATGAATCAAAATATTCCATTAATAATAAATCTGAAGATAGATTGCATCATGAATAATCATTTTTATTTCCTCAACTAAAATACAATTATTTTAATTTAAATTATATTAATATAAAAGATAAAATTGAGTTTTTAATAAAATAATAAGAATATAAATGAATGAAAAAGTCATAAGCTAAATGTTATAAAGTCAAAAGCTATTCCAAATAAGTTTTGAAAAGAAAGTTACCGCTTTTTCATTGAGGAGCTTGGAACAATGTCAGAACAACTGAAAGGTGATGTTCATGCAGTTTGTGTTCTTCGTTTAACACATGCAAGATTATATTCTTTTTCACCGATCTTCCTCAAGCTCTTTTAGATTGCTTCTCATCACGTTTGATTGATGAACGGAATCCATTCAAACGGAGGAATGTCACAATCACTGATCCCCGTGATTCTCCCTCGTACGTATTTTAATAGTTCTTCAATGGTTCTTTTCATAATTAGGTTTTAATTGTTCATAATTATATTGTTTAAGCACGTATTTTAATGGTTCTTTAATTGTTTTTGTTCATAATTAGGTTTTAATTGTTCATAAATATTGATTACGGTGATGGAGTACGCATTTTAATAGTTCTTGTTTTTGTTCCAGCCCCAATACCAAGTCTCCTGCTAATGTAGATGTTGCGGTACGTTGTTAATTAATATTAAACTAGGTGTAGACCTTCACAAACACATTTTTAATTAATGTAGACATGTAAATGAACTGAAACGGACTTGCATTGCACTATGTTTTAATAAATTACAAAGAGATATGTTAATTAATATATGTTGTTGATCTTGTTATCTTGTTGATGCAGAATGAATGGAGTGATAACAGAGATGAATTCAAAAAGAAAGTGTCTCAGTGTGTAAGGGACTCTCAAGAAAGGTAATGAATAACAAGACATGTATGGCTTAAATATTTAATTTTTTCTTTCTTTCTTAAATACATTTTTGATCTGCTTATTATGACTTTTTAAGAATTTTGAACTCAGCTGTAATAAGCTTAAGACAAATCTAGAATATTAAGTTGGTGATGAAATTATGAAGACAATGTTGTGCTTGTGAGGTTTTACTTTAGGCATATAAGTTGTTTTTTAAGGAAATACTACTGGATTTATGACTGTCACACACATACCTATGTATTAGATATTGCTAAAAACATCATTGAGATTTTGTATTGCTTGGAATTGCTCCACACCTTGATTTCAATAAAGTGCATACTCTTATTTACTTTTTCTTCTAAAAATCCATGATATGCATGCTAATAAACAAATATATTAAATCATCCATTACCATATTTAGAAACAAAATATATTAATAATAAAAACTCAAGTAATAAATAATTAAAATAATAATTTAAAAGTAATAAAAACAGTTCACTTTAATGAATCAAAATATTCCATTAATAATAAATCTGAAGATAGATTGCATCATGAATAATCATTTTTATTTCCTCAACTAAAATACAATTATTTTAATTTAAATTATATTAATATAAAAGATAAAATTGAGTTTTTAATAAAATAATAAGAATATAAATGAATGAAAAAGTCATAAGCTAAATGTTATAAAGTCAAAAGTTATTCCAAATAAGTTTTGAAAAGAAAGTTACCGCCTTTTCATTGAGGAGCTTGGAACAATGTCAGAACAACTGAAAGGTGATGTTCATGCAGTTTGTGTTCTTCGTTTAACACATGCAAGATTATATTCTTTTTCACCGATCTTCCTCAAGCTCTTTTAGATTGCTTCTCATCACGTTTGATTGATGAACGGAATCCATTCAAACGGAGGAATGTCACAATCACTGATCCCCGTGATTCTCCCTCGTACGTATTTTAATAGTTCTTCAATGGTTCTTTTCATAATTAGGTTTTAATTGTTCATAATTATATTGTTTAAGCACGTATTTTAATGGTTCTTTAATTGTTTTTGTTCATAATTAGGTTTTAATTGTTCATAAATATTGATTACGGTGATGGAGTACGCATTTTAATAGTTCTTGTTTTTGTTCCAGCCCCAATACCAAGTCTCCTGCTAATGTAGATGTTGCGGTACGTTGTTAATTAATATTAAACTAGGTGTAGACCTTCACAAACACATTTTTAATTAATGTAGACATGTAAATGAACTGAAACTGACTTGCATTGCACTATGTTTTAATAAATTACAAAGAGATATGTTAATTAATATATGTTGTTGATCTTGTTATCTTGTTGATGCAGAATGAATGGAGTGATAACAGAGATGAATTCAAAAAGAAAGTGTCTCAGTGTGTAAGGGACTCTCAAGAAAGGTAATGAATAACAAGACATGTATGGCTTAAATATTTAATTTTTTCTTTCTTTCTTAAATACATTTTTGATCTGCTTATTATGACTTTTTAAGAATTTTGAACTCAGCTGTAATAAGCTTAAGACAAATCTAGAATATTAAGTTGGTGATGAAATTATGAAGACAATGTTGTGCTTGTGAGGTTTTACTTTAGGCATATAAGTTGTTTTTTAAGGAAATACTACTGGATTTATGACTGTCACACACATACCTATGTATTAGATCTTGCTAAAAACATCATTGAGATTTTGTATTGTTTGGAATTGCTCCACACCTTGATTTCAATAAAGTGCATACTTTTATTTACTTTTTCTTCTAAAAATCCATGATATGCATGCTAATAAACAAATATATTAAATCATCCATTACCATATTTAGAAACAAAATATATTAATAATAAAAACTCAAGTAATAAATAATTAAAATAATAATTTAAAAGTAATAAAAACAGTTCACTTTAATGAATCAAAATATTCCATTAATAATAAATCTGAAGATAGATTGCATCATGAATAATCATTTTTATTTCCTCAACTAAAATACAATTATTTTAATTTAAATTATATTAATATAAAAGATAAAATTGAGTTTTTAATAAAATAATAAGAATATAAATGAATGAAAAAGTCATAAGCTAAATGTTATAAAGTCAAAAGCTATTCCAAATAAGTTTTGAAAAGAAAGTTACCGCTTTTTCATTGAGGAGCTTGGAACAATGTCAGAACAACTGAAAGGTGATTTTCATGCAGTTTGTGTTCTTCGTTTAACACATGCAAGATTATATTCTTTTTCACCGATCTTCCTCAAGCTCTTTTAGATTGCTTCTCATCACGTTTGATTGATGAACGGAATCCATTCAAACGGAGGAATGTCACAATCACTGATCCCCGTGATTATCCCTCGTACGTATTTTAATAGTTCTTCAATGGTTCTTTTCATAATTAGGTTTTAATTGTTCATAATTATACTGTTTAAGCACGTATTTTAATGGTTCTTTAATTGTTTTTGTTCATAATTAGGTTTTAATTGTTCATAAATATTGATTACGGTGATGGAGTACGCATTTTAATAGTTCTTGTTTTTGTTCCAGCCCCAATACCAAGTCTCCTGCTAATGTAGATGTTGTGGTACGTTGTTAATTAATATTAAACTAGGTGTAGACCTTCACAAACACATTTTTAATTAATGTAGACATGTAAATGAACTGAAACTGACTTGCATTGCACTATGTTTTAATAAATTACAAAGAGATATGTTAATTAATATATGTTGTTGATCTTGTTATCTTGTTGATGCAGAATGAATGGAGTGATAACATAGATGAATTCAAAAAGAAAGTGTCTCGGTGTGTAAGGGACTCTCAAGAAAGGTAATGAATAACAAGACATGTATGGCTTAAATATTTAATTTTTTCTTTCTTTCTTAAATACATTTTTGATCTGCTTATTATGACTTTTTAAGAATTTTGAACTCAGCTGTAATAAGCTTAAGACAAATCTAGAATATTAAGTTGGTGATGAAATTATGAAGACAATGTTGTGCTTGTGAGGTTTTACTTTAGGCATATAAGTTTTTTTTAAGGAAATACTACTGGATTTATGACTGTCACACACATACCTATGTATTAGATCTTGCTAAAAACATCATTGAGATTTTGTATTGTTTGGAATTGCTCCACACCTTGATTTCAATAAAGTGCATACTTTTATTTACTTTTTCTTCTAAAAATCCATGATATGCATGCTAATAAACAAATATATTAAATCATCCATTACCATATTTAGAAACAAAATATATTAATAATAAAAACTCAAGTAATAAATAATTAAAATAATAATTTAAAAGTAATAAAAACAGTTCACTTTAATGAATCAAAATATTCCATTAATAATAAATCTGAAGATAGATTGCATCATGAATAATCATTTTTATTTCCTCAACTAAAATACAATTATTTTAATTTAAATTATATTAATATAAAAGATAAAATTGAGTTTTTAATAAAATAATAAGAATATAAATGAATGAAAAAGTCATAAGCTAAATGTTATAAAGTCAAAAGCTATTCCAAATAAGTTTTGAAAAGAAAGTTACCGCTTTTTCATTGAGGAGCTTGGAACAATGTCAGAACAACTGAAAGGTGATTTTCATGCAGTTTGTGTTCTTCGTTTAACACATGCAAGATTATATTCTTTTTCACCGATCTTCCTCAAGCTCTTTTAGATTGCTTCTCATCACGTTTGATTGATGAACGGAATCCATTCAAACGGAGGAATGTCACAATCACTGATCCCCGTGATTCTCCCTCGTACGTATTTTAATAGTTCTTCATTGGTTCTTTTCATAATTAGGTTTTAATTGTTCATAATTATATT
Organism: Lathyrus aphaca; assembly: GCA_963966055.1. Taxonomy (NCBI): domain Eukaryota; kingdom Viridiplantae; phylum Streptophyta; class Magnoliopsida; order Fabales; family Fabaceae; genus Lathyrus; species Lathyrus aphaca. The sequence continues at coordinate 614,619,111 of OZ014520.1, read as the reverse complement.
GTTTAAGCACGTATTTTAATGGTTCTTTAATTGTTTTTGTTCATAATTAGGTTTTAATTGTTCATAAATATTGATTACGGTGATGGAGTACGCATTTTAATAGTTCTTGTTTTTGTTCCAGCCCCAATACCAAGTCTCCTGCTAATGTAGATGTTGCGGTACGTTGTTAATTAATATTAAACTAGGTGTAGACCTTCACAAACACATTTTTAATTAATATAGACATGTAAATGAACTGAAACTGACTTGCATTGCACTATGTTTTAATAAATTACAAAGAGATATGTTAATTAATATATGTTGTTGATCTTGTTATCTTGTTGATGCAGAATGAATGGAGTGATAAAGAGATGAATTCAAAAAGAAAGTGTCTCAGTGTGTAAGGGACTCTCAAGAAAGGTAATGAATAACAAGACATGTATGGCTTAAATATTTAATTTTTTCTTTCTTTCTTAAATACATTTTTGATCTGCTTATGATGACTTTTTAAGAATTTTGAACTCAGCTGTAATAAGCTTAAGACAAATCTAGAATATTAAGTTGGTGATGAAATTATGAAGACAATGTTGTGCTTGTGAGGTTTTACTTTAGGCATATAAGTTGTTTTTTAAGGAAATACTACTGGATTTATGACTGTCACACACATACCTATGTATTAGATCTTGCTAAAAACATCATTGAGATTTTGTATTGTTTGGAATTGCTCCACACCTTGATTTCAATAAAGTGCATACTTTTAATTACTTTTTCTTCTAAAAATCCATGATATGCATGCTAATAAACAAATATATTAAATCATCCATTACCATATTTAGAAACAAAATATATTAATAATAAAAACTCAAGTAATAAATAATTAAAATAATAATTTAAAAGTAATAAAAACAGTTCACTTTAATGAATCAAAATATTCCATTAATAATAAATCTGAAGATAGATTGCATCATGAATAATCATTTTTATTTCCTCAACTAAAATACAATTATTTTAATTTAAATTATATTAATATAAAAGATAAAATTGAGTTTTTAATAAAATAATAAGAATATAAATGAATGAAAAAGTCATAAGCTAAATGTTATAAAGTCAAAAGCTATTCCAAATAAGTTTTGAAAAGAAAGTTACCGCTTTTTCATTGAGGAGCTTGGAACAATGTCAGAACAACTGAAAGGTGATGTTCATGCAGTTTGTGTTCTTCGTTTAACACATGCAAGATTATATTCTTTTTCACCGATCTTCCTCAAGCTCTTTTAGATTGCTTCTCATCACGTTTGATTGATGAACGGAATCCATTCAAACGGAGGAATGTCACAATCACTGATCCCCGTGATTCTCCCTCGTACGTATTTTAATAGTTCTTCAATGGTTCTTTTCATAATTAGGTTTTAATTGTTCATAATTATATTGTTTAAGCACGTATTTTAATGGTTCTTTAATTGTTTTTGTTCATAATTAGGTTTTAATTGTTCATAAATATTGATTACGGTGATGGAGTACGCATTTTAATAGTTCTTGTTTTTGTTCCAGCCCCAATACCAAGTCTCCTGCTAATGTAGATGTTGCGGTACGTTGTTAATTAATATTAAACTAGGTGTAGACCTTCACAAACACATTTTTAATTAATGTAGACATGTAAATGAACTGAAACTGACTTGCATTGCACTATGTTTTAATAAATTACAAAGAGATATGTTAATTAATATATGTTGTTGATCTTGTTATCTTGTTGATGCAGAATGAATGGAGTGATAACAGAGATGAATTCAAAAAGAAAGTGTCTCAGTGTGTAAGGGACTCTCAAGAAAGGTAATGAATAACAAGACATGTATGGCTTAAATATTTAATTTTTTCTTTCTTTCTTAAATACATTTTTGATCTGCTTATGATGACTTTTTAAGAATTTTGAACTCAGCTGTAATAAGCTTAAGACAAATCTAGAATATTAAGTTGGTGATGAAATTATGAAGACAATGTTGTGCTTGTGAGGTTTTACTTTAGGCATATAAGTTGTTTTTTAAGGAAATACTACTGGATTTATGACTGTCACACACATACCTATGTATTAGATCTTGCTAAAAACATCATTGAGATTTTGTATTGTTTGGAATTGCTCCACACCTTGATTTCAATAAAGTGCATACTTTTATTTACTTTTTCTTCTAAAAATCCATGATATGCATGCTAATAAACAAATATATTAAATCATCCATTACCATATTTAGAAACAAAATATATTAATAATAAAAACTCAAGTAATAAATAATTAAAATAATAATTTAAAAGTAATAAAAACAGTTCACTTTAATGAATCAAAATATTCCATTAATAATAAATCTGAAGATAGATTGCATCATGAATAATCATTTTTATTTCCTCAACTAAAATACAATTATTTTAATTTAAATTATATTAATATAAAAGATAAAATTGAGTTTTTAATAAAATAATAAGAATATAAATGAATGAAAAAGTCATAAGCTAAATGTTATAAAGTCAAAAGCTATTCCAAATATGTTTTGAAAAAAAAATAACCGCTTTTTCATTGAGGAACTTGGAACAATGTCAGAACAACTGAAAGGTGATGTTCATGCAGTTTGTGTTCTTCGTTTAACACATGCAAGATTATATTCTTTTTCACCGATCTTCCTCAAGCTCTTTTAGATTGCTTCTCATCACGTTTGATTGATGAACGGAATCCATTCAAACGGAGGAATGTCACAATCACTGATCCCCGTGATTCTCCCTCGTACGTATTTTAATAGTTCTTCAATGGTTCTTTTCATAATTAGGTTTTAATTGTTCATAATTATACTGTTTAAGCACGTATTTTAATGGTTCTTTAATTGTTTTTGTTCATAATTAGGTTTTAATTGTTCATAAATATTGATTACGGTGATGGAGTACGCATTTTAATAGTTCTTGTTTTTGTTCCAGCCCCAATACCAAGTCTCCTGCTAATGTAGATGTTGTGGTACGTTGTTAATTAATATTAAACTAGGTGTAGACCTTCACAAACACATTTTTAATTAATGTAGACATGTAAATGAACTGAAACTGACTTGCATTGCACTATGTTTTAATAAATTACAAAGAGATATGTTAATTAATATATGTTGTTGATCTTGTTATCTTGTTGATGCAGAATGAATGGAGTGATAACATAGATGAATTCAAAAAGAAAGTGTCTCGGTGTGTAAGGGACTCTCAAGAAAGGTAATGAATAACAAGACATGTATGGCTTAAATATTTAATTTTTTCTTTCTTTCTTAAATACATTTTTGATCTGCTTATTATGACTTTTTAAGAATTTTGAACTCAGCTGTAATAAGCTTAAGACAAATCTAGAATATTAAGTTGGTGATGAAATTATGAAGACAATGTTGTGCTTGTGAGGTTTTACTTTAGGCATATAAGTTTTTTTTAAGGAAATACTACTGGATTTATGACTGTCACACACATACCTATGTATTAGATCTTGCTAAAAACATCATTGAGATTTTGTATTGTTTGGAATTGCTCCACACCTTGATTTCAATAAAGTGCATACTTTTATTTACTTTTTCTTCTAAAAATCCATGATATGCATGCTAATAAACAAATATATTAAATCATCCATTACCATATTTAGAAACAAAATATATTAATAATAAAAACTCAAGTAATAAATAATTAAAATAATAATTTAAAAGTAATAAAAACAGTTCACTTTAATGAATCAAAATATTCCATTAATAATAAATCTGAAGATAGATTGCATCATGAATAATCATTTTTATTTCCTCAACTAAAATACAATTATTTTAATTTAAATTATATTAATATAAAAGATAAAATTGAGTTTTTAATAAAATAATAAGAATATAAATGAATGAAAAAGTCATAAGCTAAATGTTATAAAGTCAAAAGCTATTCCAAATAAGTTTTGAAAAGAAAGTTACCGCTTTTTCATTGAGGAGCTTGGAACAATGTCAGAACAACTGAAAGGTGATTTTCATGCAGTTTGTGTTCTTCGTTTAACACATGCAAGATTATATTCTTTTTCACCGATCTTCCTCAAGCTCTTTTCGATTGCTTCTCATCACGTTTGATTGATGAACGGAATCCATTCAAACGGAGGAATGTCACAATCACTGATCCCCGTGATTCTCCCTCGTACGTATTTTAATAGTTCTTCAATGGTTCTTTTCATAATTAGGTTTTAATTGTTCATAATTATATTGTTTAAGCACGTATTTTAATGGTTCTTTAATTGTTTTTGTTCATAATTAGGTTTTAATTGTTCATAAATATTGATTACGGTGATGGAGTACGCATTTTAATAGTTCTTGTTTTTGTTCCAGCCCCAATACTAAGTCTCCTGCTAATGTAGATGTTGCGGTACGTTGTTAATTAATATTAAACTAGGTGTAGACCTTCACAAACACATTTTTAATTAATATAGACATGTAAATGAACTGAAACTGACTTGCATTGCACTATGTGTTAATAAATTACAAAGAGATATGTTAATTAATATATGTTGTTGATCTTGTTATCTTGTTGATGCAGAATGAATGGAGTGATAACGGAGATGAATTCAAAAAGAAAGTGTCTCAGTGTGTAAGGGACTCTCAAGAAAGGTAATGAATAACAAGACATGTATGGCTTAAATATTTAATTTTTTCTTTCTTTCTTAAATACATTTTTGATCTGCTTATTATGACTTTTTAAGAATTTTGAACTCAGCTGTAATAAGCTTAAGACAAATCTAGAATATTAAGTTGGTGATGAAATTATGAAGACAATGTTGTGCTTGTGAGGTTTTACTTTAGGCATATAAGTTTTTTTTTAAGGAAATACTACTGGATTTATGACTGTCACACACATACCTATGTATTAGATCTTGCTAAAAACATCATTGAGATTTTGTATTGTTTGGAATTGCTCCACACCTTGATTTCAATAAAGTGCATACTTTTATTTACTTTTTCTTCTAAAAATCCATGATATGCATGCTAATAAACAAATATATTAAATCATCCATTACCATATTTAGAAACAAAATATATTAATAATAAAAACTCAAGTAATAAATAATTAAAATAATAATTTAAAAGTAATAAAAACAGTTCACTTTAATGAATCAAAATATTCCATTAATAATAAATCTGAAGATAGATTGCATCATGAATAATCTTTTTTATTTCCTCAACTAAAATACAATTATTTTAATTTAAATTATATTAATATAAAAGATAAAATTGAGTTTTTAATAAAATAATAAGAATATAAATGAATGAAAAAGTCATAAGCTAAATGTTATAAAGTCAAAAGCTATTCCAAATAAGTTTTGAAAAGAAAGTTACCGCTTTTTCATTGAGGAGCTTGGAACAATGTCAGAACAACTGAAAGGTGATTTTCATGCAGTTTGTGTTCTTCGTTTAACACGTGCAAGATTATATTCTTTTTCACCGATCTTCCTCAAGCTCTTTTAGATTGCTTCTCATCACGTTTGATTGATGAACGGAATCCATTCAAACGGAGGAATGTCACAATCACTGATCCCCGTGATTCTCCCTCGTACGTATTTTAATAGTTCTTCAATGGTTCTTTTCATAATTAGGTTTTAATTGTTCATAATTATATTGTTTAAGCACGTATTTTAATGGTTCTTTAATTGTTTTTGTTCATAATTAGGTTTTAATTGTTCATAAATATTGATTACGGTGATGGAGTACGCATTTTAATAGTTCTTGTTTTTGTTCCAGCCCCAATACCAAGTCTCCTGCTAATGTAGATGTTGCGGTACGTTGTTAATTAATATTAAACTAGGTGTAGACCTTCACAAACACATTTTTAATTAATGTAGACATGTAAATGAACTGAAACTGACTTGCATTGCACTATGTTTTAATAAATTACAAAGAGATATGTTAATTAATATATGTTGTTGATCTTGTTATCTTGTTGATGCAGAATGAATGGAGTGATAACGGAGATGAATTCAAAAAGAAAGTGTCTCAGTGTGTAAGGGACTCTCAAGAAAGGTAATGAATAACAAGACATGTATGGCTTAAATATTTAATTTTTTCTTTCTTTCTTAAATACATTTTTGATCTGCTTATTATGACTTTTTAAGAATTTTGAACTCAGTTGTAATAAGCTTAAGACAAATCTAGAATATTAAGTTGGTGATGAAATTATGAAGACAATGTTGTGCTTGTGAGGTTTTACTTTAGGCATATAAGTTTTTTTTAAGGAAATACTACTGGATTTATGACTGTCACACACATACCTATGTATTAGATCTTGCTAAAAACATCATTGAGATTTTGTATTGTTTGGAATTGCTCCACACCTTGATTTCAATAAAGTGCATACTTTTATTTACTTTTTCTTCTAAAAATCCATGATATGCATGCTAATAAACAAATATATTAAATCATCCATTACCATATTTAGAAACAAAATATATTAATAATAAAAACTCAAGTAATAAATAATTAAAATAATAATTTAAAAGTAATAAAAACAGTTCACTTTAATGAATCAAAATATTCCATTAATAATAAATCTGAAGATAGATTGCATCATGAATAATCATTTTTATTTCCTCAACTAAAATACAATTATTTTAATTTAAATTATATTAATATAAAAGATAAAATTGAGTTTTTAATAAAATAATAAGAATATAAATGAATGAAAAAGTCATAAGCTAAATGTTATAAAGTCAAAAGCTATTCCAAATAAGTTTTGAAAAGAAAGTTACCGCTTTTTCATTGAGGAGCTTGGAACAATGTCAGAACAACTGAAAGGTGATTTTAATGCAGTTTGTGTTCTTCGTTTAACACATGCAAGATTATATTCTTTTTCACCGATCTTCCTCAAGCTCTTTTCGATTGCTTCTCATCACGTTTGATTGATGAACGGAATCCATTCAAACGGAGGAATGTCACAATCACTGATCCCCGTGATTCTCCCTCGTACGTATTTTAATAGTTCTTCAATGGTTCTTTTCATAATTAGGTTTTAATTGTTCATAATTATATTGTTTAAGCACGTATTTTAATGGTTCTTTAATTGTTTTTGTTCATAATTAGGTTTTAATTGTTCATAAATATTGATTACGGTGATGGAGTACGCATTTTAATAGTTCTTGTTTTTGTTCCAGCCCCAATACCAAGTCTCCTGCTAATGTAGATGTTGCGGTACGTTGTTAATTAATATTAAACTAGGTGTAGACCTTCACAAACACATTTTTAATTAATATAGACATGTAAATGAACTGAAACTGACTTGCATTGCACTATGTTTTAATAAATTACAAAGAGATATGTAAATTAATATATGTTGTTGATCTTGTTATCTTGTTGATGCAGAATGAATGGAGTGATAACGGAGATGAATTCAAAAAGAAAGTGTCTCAGTGTGTAAGGGACTCTCAAGAAAGGTAATGAATAACAAGACATGTATGGCTTAAATATTTAATTTTTTCTTTCTTTCTTAAATACATTTTTGATCTGCTTATTATGACTTTTTAAGAATTTTGAACTCAGCTGTAATAAGCTTAAGACAAATCTAGAATATTAAGTTGGTGATGAAATTATGAAGACAATGTTGTGCTTGTGAGGTTTTACTTTAGGCATATAAGTTGTTTTTTAAGGAAATACTACTGGATTTATGACTGTCACACACATACCTATGTATTAGATCTTGCTAAAAACATCATTGAGATTTTGTATTGTTTGGAATTGCTCCACACCTTGATTTCAATAAAGTGCATACTTTTATTTACTTTTTCTTCTAAAAATCCATGATATGCATGCTAATAAACAAATATATTAAATCATCCATTACCATATTTAGAAACAAAATATATTAATAATAAAAACTCAAGTAATAAATAATTAAAATTATAATTTAAAAGTAATAAAAACAGTTCACTTTAATGAATCAAAATATTCCATTAATAATAAATCTGAAGATAGATTGCATAATGAATAATCATTTTTATTTCCTCAACTAAAATACAATTATTTTAATTTAAATTATATTAATATAAAAGATAAAATTGAGTTTTTGATAAAATAATAAGAATATAAATGAATGAAAAAGTCATAAGCTAAATGTTATAAAGTCAAAAGCTATTCCAAATAAGTTTTGAAAAGAAAGTTACCGCTTTTTCATTGAGGAGCTGGGAACAATGTCAGAACAACTGAAAGGTGATTTTCATGCAGTTTGTGTTCTTCGTTTAACTCATGCAAGATTATATTCTTTTTCACCGATCTTCCTCAAGCTCTTTTAGATTGCTTCTCATCACGTTTGATTGATGAACGGAATCCATTCAAACGGAGGAATGTCACAATCACTGATCCCCGTGATTCTCCCTCGTACGTATTTTAATAGTTCTTCAATGGTTCTTTTCATAGTTAGGTTTTAATTGTTCATAATTATATTGTTTAAGCACGTATTTTAATGGTTCTTTAATTGTTTTTGTTCATAATTAGGTTTTAATTGTTCATAAATATTGATTACGGTGATGGAGTACGCATTTTAATAGTTCTTGTTTTTGTTCCAGCCCCAATACCAAGTCTCCTGCTAATGTAGATGTTGCGGTACGTTGTTAATTAATATTAAACTAGGTGTAGACCTTCACAAACACATTTTTAATTAATATAGACATGTAAATGAACTGAAACTGACTTGCATTGCACTATGTGTTAATAAATTACAAAGAGATATGTTAATTAATATATGTTGTTGATCTTGTTATCTTGTTGATGCAGAATGAATGGAGTGATAACGGAGATGAATTCAAAAAGAAAATGTCTCAGTGTGTAAGGGACTCTCAAGAAAGGTAATGAATAACAAGACATGTATGGCTTAAATATTTAATTTTTTCTTTCTTTCTTAAATACATTTTTGATCTGCTTATTATGACTTTTTAAGAATTTTGAACTCAGCTGTAATAAGCTTAAGACAAATCTAGAATATTAAGTTGGTGATGAAATTATGAAGACAATGTTGTGCTTGTGAGGTTTTACTTTAGGCATATAAGTTGTTTTTTAAGGAAATACTACTGGATTTATGACTGTCACACACATACCTATGTATTAGATCTTGCTAAAAACATCATTGAGATTTTGTATTGTTTGGAATTGCTCCACACCTTGATTTCAATAAAGTGCATACTTTTATTTACTTTTTCTTCTAAAAATCCATGATATGCATGCTAATAAACAAATATATTAAATCATCCATTACCATATTTAGAAACAAAATATATTAATAATAAAAACTCAAGTAATAAATAACTAAAATAATAATTTAAAAGTAATAAAAACAGTTCACTTTAATGAATCAAAATATTCCATTAATAATAAATCTGAAGATAGATTGCATCATGAATAATCATTTTTATTTCCTCAACTAAAATACAATTATTTTAATTTAAATTATATTAATATAAAAGATAAAATTGAGTTTTTAATAAAATAATAAGAATATAAATGAATGAAAAAGTCATAAGCTAAATGTTATAAAGTCAAAAGCTATTCCAAATAAGTTTTGAAAAGAAAGTTACCGCTTTTTCATTGAGGAGCTTGGAACAATGTCAGAACAACTGAAAGGTGATTTTCATGCAGTTTGTGTTCTTCGTTTAACACATGCAAGATTATATTCTTTTTCACCGATCTTCCTCAAGCTCTTTTAGATTGCTTCTCATCACGTTTGATTGATGAACGGAATCCATTCAAACGGAGGAATGTCACAATCACTGATCCCCGTGATTCTCCCTCGTACGTATTTTAATAGTTCTTCAATGGTTCTTTTCATAATTAGGTTTTAATTGTTCATAATTATATTGTTTAAGCACGTATTTTAATGGTTCTTTAATTGTTTTTGTTCATAATTAGGTTTTAATTGTTCATAAATATTGATTACGGTGATGGAGTACGCATTTTAATAGTTCTTGTTTTTGTTCCAGCCCCAATACCAAGTCTCCTGCTAATGTAGATGTTGCGGTACGTTGTTAATTAATATTAAACTAGGTGTAGACCTTCACAAACACATTTTTAATTAATATAGACATGTAAATGAACTGAAACTGACTTGCATTGCACTATGTGTTAATAAATTACAAAGAGATATGTTAATTAATATATGTTGTTGATCTTGTTATCTTGTTGATGCAGAATGAATGGAGTGATAACAGAGATGAATTCAAAAAGAAAGTGTCTCAGTGTGTAAGGGACTCTCAAGAAAGGTAATGAATAACAAGACATGTATGGCTTAAATATTTAATTTTTTCTTTCTTTCTTAAATACATTTTTGATCTGCTTATTATGACTTTTTAAGAATTTTGAACTCAGCTGTAATAAGCTTAAGACAAATCTAGAATATTAAGTTGGTGATGAAATTATGAAGACAATGTTGTGCTTGTGAGGTTTTACTTTAGGCATATAAGTTGTTTTTTAAGGAAATACTACTGGATTTATGACTGTCACACACATACCTATGTATTAGATCTTGCTAAAAACATCATTGAGATTTTGTATTGTTTGGAATTGCTCCACACCTTGATTTCAATAAAGTGCATACTTTTATTTACTTTTTCTTCTAAAAATCCATGATATGCATGCTAATAAACAAATATATTAAATCATCCATTACCATATTTAGAAACAAAATATATTAATAATAAACACTCAAGTAATAAATAACTAAAATAATAATTTAAAAGTAATAAAAACAGTTCACTTTAATGAATCAAAATATTCCATTAATAATAAATCTGAAGATAGATTGCATCATGAATAATCATTTTTATTTCCTCAACTAAAATACAATTATTTTAATTTAAATTATATTAATATAAAAGATAAAATTGAGTTTTTAATAAAATAATAAGAATATAAATGAATGAAAAAGTCATAAGCTAAATGTTATAAAGTCAAAAGCTATTCCAAATAAGTTTTGAAAAGAAAGTTACCGCTTTTTCATTGAGGAGCTGGGAACAATGTCAGAACAACTGAAAGGTGATTTTCATGCAGTTTGTGTTCTTCGTTTAACACATGCAAGATTATATTCTTTTTCACCGATCTTCCCCAAGCTCTTTTAGATTGCTTCTCATCACGTTTGATTGATGAACGGAATCCATTCAAACGGAGGAATGTCACAATCACTGATCCCCGTGATTCTCCCTCGTACGTATTTTAATAGTTCTTCAATGGTTCTTTTCATAATTAGGTTTTAATTGTTCATAATTATACTGTTTAAGCACGTATTTTAATGGTTCTTTAATTGTTTTTGTTCATAATTAGGTTTTAATTGTTCATAAATATTGATTACGGTGATGGAGTACGCATTTTAATAGTTCTTGTTTTTGTTCCAGCCCCAATACCAAGTCTCCTGCTAATGTAGATGTTGCGGTACGTTGTTAATTAATATTAAACTAGGTGTAGACCTTCACAAACACATTTTTAATTAATGTAGACATGTAAATGAACTGAAACTGACTTGCATTGCACTATGTTTTAATAAATTACAAAGAGATATGTTAATTAATATATGTTGTTGATCTTGTTATCTTGTTGATGCAGAATGAATGGAGTGATAACAGAGATGAATTCAAAAAGAAAGTGTCTCGGTGTGTAAGGGACTCTCAAGAAAGGTAATGAATAACAAGACATGTATGGCTTAAATATTTAATTTTTTCTTTCTTACTTAAATACATTTTTGATCTGCTTATTATGACTTTTTAAGAATTTTGAACTCAGCTGTAATAAGCTTAAGACAAATCTAGAATATTAAGTTGGTGATGAAATTATGAAGACAATGTTGTGCTTGTGAGGTTTTACTTTAGGCATATAAGTTGTTTTTTAAGGAAATACTACTGGATTTATGACTGTCACACACATACCTATGTATTAGATCTTGCTAAAAACATCACTGAGATTTTGTATTGTTTGGAATTGCTCCACACCTTGATTTCAATAAAGTGCATACTTTTATTTACTTTTTCTTCTAAAAATCCATGATATGCATGCTAATAAACAAATATATTAAATCATCCATTACCATATTTAGAAACAAAATATATTAATAATAAAAACTCAAGTAATAAATAATTAAAATAATAATTTAAAAGTAATAAAAACAGTTCACTTTAATGAATCAAAATATTCCATTAATAATAAATCTGAAGATAGATTGCATCATGAATAATCATTTTTATTTCCTCAACTAAAATACAATTATTTTAATTTAAATTATATTAATATAAAAGATAAAATTGAGTTTTTAATAAAATAATAAGAATATAAATGAATGAAAAAGTCATAAGCTAAATGTTATAAAGTCAAAAGCTATTCCAAATAAGTTTTGAAAAGAAAGTTACCGCTTTTTCATTGAGGAGCTGGGAACAATGTCAGAACAACTGAAAGGTGATTTTCATGCAGTTTGTGTTCTTCGTTTAACACATGCAAGATTATATTCTTTTTCACCGATCTTCCTCAAGCTCTTTTAGATTGCTTCTCATCACGTTTGATTGATGAACGGAATCCATTCAAACGGAGGAATGTCACAATCACTGATCCCCGTGATTCTCCCTCGTACGTATTTTAATAGTTCTTCAATGGTTCTTTTCATAGTTAGGTTTTAATTGTTCATAATTATATTGTTTAAGCACGTATTTTAATGGTTCTTTAATTGTTTTTGTTCATAATTAGGTTTTAATTGTTCATAAATATTGATTACGGTGATGGAGTACGCATTTTAATAGTTCTTGTTTTTGTTCCAGCCCCAATACCAAGTCTCCTGCTAATGTAGATGTTGCGGTACGTTGTTAATTAATATTAAACTAGGTGTAGACCTTCACAAGCACATTTTTAATTAATATAGACATGTAAATGAACTGAAACTGACTTGCATTGCACTATGTTTTAATAAATTACAAAGAGATATGTTAATTAATATATGTTGTTGATCTTGTTATCTTGTTGATGCAGAATGAATGGAGTGATAACGGAGATGAATTCAAAAAGAAAGTGTCTCGGTGTGTAAGGGACTCTCAAGAAAGGTAATGAATAACAAGACATGTATGGCTTAAATATTTAATTTTTTCTTTCTTTCTTAAATACATTTTTGATCTGCTTATTATGACTTTTTAAGAATTTTGAACTCAGCTGTAATAAGCTTAAGACAAATCTAGAATATTAAGTTGGTGATGAAATTATGAAGACAATGTTGTGCTTGTGAGGTTTTACTTTAGGCATATAAGTTGTTTTTTAAGGAAATACTACTGGATTTATGACTGTCACACACATACCTATGTATTAGATCTTGCTAAAAACATCACTGAGATTTTGTATTGTTTGGAATTGCTCCACACCTTGATTTCAATAAAGTGCATACTTTTATTTACTTTTTCTTCTAAAAATCCATGATATGCATGCTAATAAACAAATATATTAAATCATCCATTACCATATTTAGAAACAAAATATATTAATAATAAAAACTCAAGTAATAAATAATTAAAATAATAATTTAAAAGTAATAAAAACAGTTCACTTTAATGAATCAAAATATTCCATTAATAATAAATCTGAAGATAGATTGCATCATGAATAATCATTTTTATTTCCTCAACTAAAATACAATTATTTTAATTTAAATTATATTAATATAAAAGATAAAATTGAGTTTTTAATAAAATAATAAGAATATAAATGAATGAAAAAATCATAAGCTAAATGTTATAAAGTCAAAAGCTATTCCAAATAAGTTTTGAAAAGAAAGTTACCGCTTTTTCATTGAGGAGCTGGGAACAATGTCAGAACAACTGAAAGGTGATTTTCATGCTGTTTGTGTTCTTCGTTTAACTCATGCAAGATTATATTCTTTTTCACCGATCTTCCTCAAGCTCTTTTAGATTGCTTCTCATCACGTTTGATTGATGAACGGAATCCATTCAAACGGAGGAATGTCACAATCACTGATCCCCGTGATTCTCCCTCGTACGTATTTTAATAGTTCTTCAATGGTTCTTTTCATAGTTAGGTTTTAATTGTTCATAATTATATTGTTTAAGCACGTATTTTAATGGTTCTTTAATTGTTTTTGTTCATAATTAGGTTTTAATTGTTCATAAATATTGATTACGGTGATGGAGTACGCATTTTAATAGTTCATGTTTTTGTTCCAGCCCCAATACCAAGTCTCCTGCTAATGTAGATGTTGCGGTACGTTGTTAATTAATATTAAACTAGGTGTAGACCTTCACAAGCACATTTTTAATTAATATAGACATGTAAATGAACTGAAACTGACTTGCATTGCACTATGTTTTAATAAATTACAAAGAGATATGTTAATTAATATATGTTGTTGATCTTGTTATCTTGTTGATGCAGAATGAATGGAGTGATAACGGAGATGAATTCAAAAAGAAAGTGTCTCGGTGTGTAAGGGACTCTCAAGAAAGGTAATGAATAACAAGACATGTATGGCTTAAATATTTAATTTTTTCTTTCTTTCTTAAATACATTTTTGATCTGCTTATTATGACTTTTTAAGAATTTTGAACTCAGCTGTAATAAGCTTAAGACAAATCTAGAATATTAAGTTGGTGATGAAATTATGAAGACAATGTTGTGCTTGTGAGGTTTTACTTTAGGCATATAAGTTGTTTTTTAAGGAAATACTACTGGATTTATGACTGTCACACACATACCTATGTATTAGATCTTGCTAAAAACATCACTGAGATTTTGTATTGTTTGGAATTGCTCCACACCTTGATTTCAATAAAGTGCATACTTTTATTTACTTTTTCTTCTAAAAATCCATGATATGCATGCTAATAAACAAATATATTAAATCATCCATTACCATATTTAGAAACAAAATATATTAATAATAAAAACTCAAGTAATAAATAATTAAAATAATAATTTAAAAGTAATAAAAACAGTTCACTTTAATGAATCAAAATATTCCATTAATAATAAATCTGAAGATAGATTGCATCATGAATAATCATTTTTATTTCCTCAACTAAAATACAATTATTTTAATTTAAATTATATTAATATAAAAGATAAAATTGAGTTTTTAATAAAATAATAAGAATATAAATGAATGAAAAAGTCATAAGCTAAATGTTATAAAGTCAAAAGCTATTCCAAATAAGTTTTGAAAAGAAAGTTACCGCTTTTTCATTGAGGAGCTGGGAACAATGTCAGAACAACTGAAAGGTGATTTTCATGCAGTTTGTGTTCTTCGTTTAACACATGCAAGATTATATTCTTTTTCACCGATCTTCCCCAAGCTCTTTCAGATTGCTTCTCATCACGTTTGATTGATGAACGGAATCCATTCAAACGGAGGAATGTCACAATCACTGATCCCCGTGATTCTCCCTCGTACGTATTTTAATAGTTCTTCAATGGTTCTTTTCATAATTAGGTTTTAATTGTTCATAATTATACTGTTTAAGCACGTATTTTAATGGTTCTTTAATTGTTTTTGTTCATAATTAGGTTTTAATTGTTCATAAATATTGATTACGGTGATGGAGTACGCATTTTAATAGTTCTTGTTTTTGTTCCAGCCCCAATACCAAGTCTCCTGCTAATGTAGATGTTGCGGTACGTTGTTAATTAATATTAAACTAGGTGTAGACCTTCACAAACACATTTTTAATTAATGTAGACATGTAAATGAACTGAAACTGAATTACATTGCACTATGTTTTAATAAATTACAAAGAGATATGTTAATTAATATATGTTGTTGATCTTGTTATCTTGTTGATGCAGAATGAATGGAGTTATAACAGAGATGAATTCAAAAAGAAAGTGTCTCGGTGTGTAAGGGACTCTCAAGAAAGGTAATGAATAACAAGACATGTATGGCTTAAATATTTAATTTTTTCTTTCTTACTTAAATACATTTTTGATCTGCTTATTATGACTTTTTAAGAATTTTGAACTCAGCTGTAATAAGCTTAAGACAAATCTAGAATATTAAGTTGGTGATGAAATTATGAAGACAATGTTGTGCTTGTGAGGTTTTACTTTAGGCATATAAGTTGTTTTTTAAGGAAATACTACTGGATTTATGACTGTCACACACATACCTATGTATTAGATCTTGCTAAAAACATCACTGAGATTTTGTATTGTTTGGAATTGCTCCACACCTTGATTTCAATAAAGTGCATACTTTTATTTACTTTTTCTTCTAAAAATCCATGATATGCATGCTAATAAACAAATATATTAAATCATCCATTACCATATTTAGAAACAAAATATATTAATAATAAAAACTCAAGTAATAAATAATTAAAATAATAATTTAAAAGTAATAAAAACAGTTCACTTTAATGAATCAAAATATTCCATTAATAATAAATCTGAAGATAGATTGCATCATGAATAATCATTTTTATTTCCTCAACTAAAATACAATTATTTTAATTTAAATTATATTAATATAAAAGATAAAATTGAGTTTTTAATAAAATAATAAGAATATAAATGAATGAAAAAGTCATAAGCTAAATGTTATAAAGTCAAAAGCTATTCCAAATAAGTTTTGAAAAGAAAGTTACCGCTTTTTCATTGAGGAGCTGGGAACAATGTCAGAACAACTGAAAGGTGATTTTCATGCAGTTTGTGTTCTTCGTTTAACTCATGCAAGATTATATTCTTTTTCACCGATCTTCCTCAAGCTCTTTTAGATTGCTTCTCATCACGTTTGATTGATGAACGGAATCCATTCAAACGGAGGAATGTCACAATCACTGATCCCCGTGATTCTCCCTCGTACGTATTTTAATAGTTCTTCAATGGTTCTTTTCATAGTTAGGTTTTAATTGTTCATAATTATATTGTTTAAGCACGTATTTTAATGGTTCTTTAATTGTTTTTGTTCATAATTAGGTTTTAATTGTTCATAAATATTGATTACGGTGATGGAGTACGCATTTTAATAGTTCTTGTTTTTGTTCCAGTCCCAATACCAAGTCTCCTGCTAATGTAGATGTTGCGGTACGTTGTTAATTAATATTAAACTAGGTGTAGACCTTCACAAGCACATTTTTAATTAATATAGACATGTAAATGAACTGAAACTGACTTGCATTGCACTATGTTTTAATAAATTACAAAGAGATATGTTAATTAATATATGTTGTTGATCTTGTTATCTTGTTGATGCAGAATGAATGGAGTGATAACGGAGATGAATTCAAAAAGAAAGTGTCTCGGTGTGTAAGGGACTCTCAAGAAAGGTAATGAATAACAAGACATGTATGGCTTAAATATTTAATTTTTTCTTTCTTTCTTAAATACATTTTTGATCTGCTTATTATGACTTTTTAAGATTTTTGAACTCAGCTGTAATAAGCTTAAGACAAATCTAGAATATTAAGTTGGTGATGAAATTATGAAGACAATGTTGTGCTTGTGAGGTTTTACTTTAGGCATATAAGTTGTTTTTTAAGGAAATCCTCCAAAACTGTACTAATCAAAATCCTTCAATTCTTTCAGTATAATCCTTCCCTTTTTTAAAAGTCTTCCTCTCTCTTTTTCTCCAACCTCCTAAACAAATCCTAAGAGTCTCTATTTGGATCCTTGATATTTCATTACTGTGACAATTGTCTTTTTTCTTCTCTAGTTTCCAATTTCTTGAGAGTAAAATCTTGATAGAAGATTCTTGAGTTAAAAATAGGTGCAAAAGATCAAATTTCTTTGCAATTTACACAAAATTGAAACCCTAAAATTGCTATAAATTGATTTTTTTTTTTTAAGAAATAACATGGGTTTTTATACTAGTTCAGCTATATTTTCCTCACTAATGGAATGATGTAGTCTCATCACTATATATGGTGGATTCTCTTCATTTTAATTTCACACCAATTGCTTGATGTACTGTTACAAGATTACTACAATTTAACGAGCCTAGGAAACTAAGAAAGTGTCAATTCTTCAATGATTTCTACAATTTAAGGACTTTTTTGGCTCACACTAAAGGAATGAGGAAAATTTTCAAAATTGTTTTTTGAAACAACTCACATAGAGTGGTATATCATTCCTAATAGTACATGGAATAATGAAGCTACTTGAATATTTTACTTTGGGTATGAGCTTCCTTTGGATGATAGCTCTACACTTTTTAAAGGCATATTGAAATAAGCCACTTCTATAAGGAATTAAAATCAAATTTTATGAATCTGTGCCAAATAAAAGTTTAATACTAGTATTATAAATGTACCGAATTAACATGTTTAATTATAAACTAGCTTTAATAAAAATTATTTGTGTAAATCAAAGAGGCATATATGATATATCAATCATTGTCTGAATAAATAAAGATGCACGTGCAGAAATTGGACATGTGGCTGCTTTTCATCCAAATGCAAAGAATGATTTGAATTTCAGATTTGTAGTCCCCATGAAATCCACTTTCAGAAACTCCTTTTATTTTTATTTATTTTTTTTATTTATTTAAGATCACTTATTAAAATCTTTAAAGGGACTGTTCCAATAACTCTGCAACTTGAATAACAAGATGCCACCTATTTTCTCTAGAATCTGCAAGTTCTAAGAACTTACCATAATTCCTTTTTTGCAAGAAAGTTTTAAGAGCTGTCATCTTTTGACCCAAAAACAAGATTAGACTAATTGATACATAACAACACTTAACTTTAATTCAAAAGAAAAAGGATTATATATCAATAGTAACAGATATATTGATTTGATATTAATCTTTTCTTTTTTTTTTTCTAACAATGGATAAGACAAGACAATACTATTTTACTACTTTTACTGTCGGTTCTCATATTTCTCATAGATTGAGTTTGGTAGACAAATTATCATGCACCAATCAATAATCATGTTCCTTTCTAAATCTTTTTTCTGATTTAACTTAATCTAAAACAGTTGTTTTATTTTCATAAATGACATCTCAACAGTCACAGTTTTTTTCTTAAAAGCAAAAAATCCAATGAATCTGTCGACTAGGTTATTGTGCTTACGTTGTTTGTTGTGAGGGACATTGATTCAATGTTAGAAAATCATGTTTTTGAGAAGAGACTTAAAATTTTAATTGTGAGTAGACATTTGGATAAAGATGGTAAAAAGTTTGGAATTTTTATATGTTTATATGTCGCTTGAAACTGTGATTCTCTCTTTTTTTTTTTTTTTTGGTATTATTGTTTTTTGTCATTAGAGTTTTTACAGGAAAATTAGAGCTAGTTGAATATTGTTAAAGAAAGTTGGTATAGTTGCAGAAAAGTATGTATAGATCATGTGATAGTTACTGGTGTCTGGTACGACTTCTTCGTATGTATTTCAAACATCTAAAATACGTATATGGGATATATTTGATACGAATATGATATATAAAAACTTATATGCTTAGTATCACTTTTTGAAGTTTAATAAGTGAGATTGGTGTGAAAAATTGATTGATAATTCAAAATTTTAATGCGTGAAACAAAAATAGAATTCTTTTATTACGTTAACATACTATTATTAGAAACAAATAATCACAGCCATACTTTTCATTCAATCATATATATATATATATATATATATATATATATATATATATATATATATATATATATATATATATATATATATATATATATATATATATATATATATATATATATATATATATTCCGTTTAAGAATCAGAAATGAGTCGAGAAGTGGTGGTGATGACGGATCAAATTTTCTGATGTGGTGTAGAGGGGGATCTACAAAGTTAGTCCTCCAATACCTCAGTCAATATAAGAAGAAGAAGAGTAAAATGAATTGAATTTGAAACTTGTTACTTTGGTTTGGCGCCTTCTGTATATATAGAAGGAGGGAAATAATGAACTCACTATTTGTTAGTAGTGGATTGCGAAAAGTTGTTGGATATTCTTGCATTTAGATCCTTTATGATCAATAAAATGATAATTCTCGTGTGTCAAGAAGATTATGGAATGAGTGAGATCCTCTATTGATTCTCTACTAGGGTCCATATGGTCGGTCCAGAATAGTTATCCCTTAAACCTTTGTTCGTGCGTAGCGGTGCGAGGGCTTGTTACATCATCCTCGGATGTCGACCACTTTGACCATCACCTTCGGACGAACGAAAGGAAACATTTCAGCTTCATGTGTATTTGTGCATTTAATGTTTTACGCTTCTAAACGTCCTTTATGGAGTATCATCATTATAGCTCTTGGGAAATAAAACTCTTAGAGTGTTTCATGCAAATGATTTGACACGTTTGATGGGATATTTTTGCATTCTAGATTATAATCTATGAAGTGTCAATGCTACTTTATTTTAGCAACTACCTTCTTCTTTGGCGTTTTACTTTCTTTGAATTTGAAAAGTTAATGCATTATGGGAAAGAAATCACAAAAAAAAGTACTTATAAGTCCCAGAAATATGTATATAAGATATATAATATAAAATGTCTTTGATTTGATTGAGTTGATTTTGTTACTTGCAACATAGTTAGTATTATTTGGTATATGATTTTCAGATAGTTAAGCGATGGATAGTCTTTTTTAGGAAACTTACACTACTACAAATAATAATTTTTATGACCAAATTTTCACTTCAATCAATTAAAAATCGAGGTAAAAAGTCCTAGAATGTGTCATTTAAATTATTTTTTAACAATTAAATCCAATCCCTCATTTTTTATGTAAATCGACAAAATATATAGTTCAGGGTTTGAACTTCGATTCTCATCTCCTACAATTTTGTGTTTTATTTATAACTAAAATGACGCTCTTAATTTATTACATTTTAAATTTACAATATAAATCATTTATTCTCTCAGTTGTTTAACCAACCGACATGAAATGTTGCTTATTATTATATTTAGCTAAAATAGAACAGAACTCAGTTTTTACCTCGATTGTTTTACCTTGGTGTTTGCTAGCAACGGAGATATAACTCCATACAATATTATATTCCAACATCAAAAATGTTAATTGTTATTCACTTTTTGCGCCCTAGTGAATTAATGAAACACCATTATTCATCTTTACCACATAACAAACTGAAACGGCATTCTTCATCTTCGCCAAGTCGAACGAAGTAAACAAAGGAGGAAGGAAGCTCAAATAAGAAAACTCAAACTTCAAACCAACACATATCTTTTACTCTCTCATTACGTTTCCGGTATGTAAAATTTTCTCCATGACTGTACCAATAATGTTGTTGTTGTTATTGTCGTTGTCATTGTTGTTGTGGTGGGGGTTTTTGAGACTTGGGATATAATTTTATGTGGTTTTTCAAGTAATTATAGTTGTCGTTGTTTTGTGTTATTGTTGTTTTATTCAGATGAAATGCTCATTATTGTTGCTCATTGTATGTGATTGTGGATGATACTTTACAAAGTGACATGGAAGAACCGTTATTTTTTGGATACAAATTTTTACAAGATTGTTAGCAGTGTTAAGACTATTTAATCTTAAGGCAAAAGAAGGATGGACGAATAGAAATTTCACGAAATTGCTTGAATTATTGCGAAAAATACTTCCAAAAGGTAACACGTTGTAGAACCATAGTTATAAGGCCAAAAAGATATTATATTCAATGGGTTTGGACTATATTAAAATACATGTGTGTCATAATGATTTTATAATATGCATGAAAGAGTATGAAAACTTGAAGGAGTGCCCAAGATTTGGGGAGTCACGCTACAATGTGAAGGACAATGGTGTTGAAGATGAAGATGGTGTGATAAATAGGGGTGTTCCTGCCAAGGTGATGTGGTACCTACCCATAATTCAAAGGTTCAAGATTGTTTGTTAATGTAAATAACAAAAAGAATACTAGATGGCATGCATATAAAATAGTATGTGATGGAAAAACTCTACATGTAGCTGATTCATTGCAATGGAAGAAAATTGATTCATTGTTTCTATACTTTACCCTGGAACCGAGGAACCTTAGGTTTGGACTTGTCACCGATGGAATGAACATTTTTGGTAATATGAGTATTAATCATACTTCATGGTATATTCACTAATACAAAAAAAAACACATATAATCATAGTTGTGAAAGACCTATATCCTAGATAACTGCTCTCTATCCTAGACGTTTATCGATTTGACCGAACTATATAAATAATTTTATCTACATTCTCCCATATCATATTTTTTGTTGCTTGAAATCATTTGAGTTATTGCCATTGTTATTTGTCTCGTGCATCAAAATTTTGGTGTAACTTAGCTTTGAATCACTTAGTCAATTTTTCACATCAATCACCGATTAAACTTCAAGTGATAACATATAATTTTTTTTAAAGGAAAAATAATATTAATAATACAGGATAAAATCCAAAAAAAAAAAATACAAAGGAACAAACAAATATCACTAGATATACAAAAAGGTAAAATAGAAAAACATATAATAGACAAACATATGAGGAAAAAATTATAGGGTAAAAAACAAACAAGTCACTACAAAGTCAAAACAAGACAAATTCGTCCTCTAAAATCTCCAATCCAGAAATGATAACGAGTGCCTTCAGGACATTTTTTAAGAATATTAAATAGTAAGTTCTTATAAAAATATGTGCAATAATGTGCAATCAGTACATTGAAAATTGAATTGTTTGAATTTTTTAAAGAATAATTTTCTAATATGGAATCTTCAAAGAGTGTCCTGAGGGCACTCGTTAACATGACCTTTATATCTAAAAGAAATTATAACGAGTACCCTCAGGACATTTTTTAAGAACCATTAATTTGATATATTCATGATTTCCTTACTCATCATTTTAGTTGAGCCCTTGATTCGTTAATATATATATATATATATATATATATATATATATATATATATATATATATATATATATATATATATATATATATATATATATATATATATATATATATATATATATATATATATATATATATAAGAAATTATAACGAATACCCTCAGGACATTTTTTAAGAACCATTAATTTGATATATTCATGATTTCCTTACTCATCATTTTAGTTGAGTCCTTGATTCGTTAATATATATATATATATATATATATATATATATATATATATATATATATATATATATATATATATATATATATATATATATATATATATATATATATATATATATATATATATCTAAAAGAAATTATAACGAGTACTCTCAGGACATTTTTTAAGAACCATTAATTTGATATATTCATGATTTCCTTACTCATCATTTTAGTTGAGTCCTTGATTCGTTAATATATATATATATATATATATATATATATATATAGACATCTTTACCTTCACAAATAATAATAATAATAATTTGCACCTAGTAAATAGGAGTCATGCATATGTCATTGCATTGAGACACTATATGAGTGTATTGTGAAAGCAAAACCTTTAATTAAAGTTCAAGAAAACTAGGCAAATAAAGTTCAAATCATTGTCAATATCCTTTAGGGTCAAATATTAATCCAAAACCAATCAGCTCATTAAACACACCATGATTCATCAATCAACCTTTTTAGTCCCACCTAATGTTTGGTCACATAATCTCACCTAAGATGTAACTCAATGATTCAAATTAAAAAGAGAGAAAAAAAGTATAGGAGGAGATTACACGAGTCAACAGATTTTCTTTATCTTTTAAAACAGTGTTTATATCTCTTTAAAAAAAATATGTGGATCATAAACAAAATGTGTACAAGAGTACAAAAGTAGAGGAAGCATATCTAAAAAATATGGAAGTAATTTATGAATAATCTATGCACTTATCAATCACTCGGAAAGCAAGTGTTACCACACATTTTCTTAAAATTTAATCATGTGAAAATTTTAAAAATGTGATAGAAACGTACATTTCCTATGTTTCAAAAATGCAAATATATATAAGCAATTTTGGTTGGTAGTTAAGGTTCAAAATGATATTTACTTAGCAAAGATATTAGAATGACATAATGTAAGAGTTTGAAAGATTGAAATAAAGACAATTTATCATGTGTCACGTAAATATATAAAGAGAGATCTATATATTGATCATCTTATAAAGATTCGTATACAAAAATGCAATAATTGTTCAATTTAATTTAAAATTGAAAGTATGTGTATTGGACAAGAATTGGGGAGAACTCTAATCTTGTCAGTAATATACTTTGGATATATGTTTAATTTGACGATCTTTCTTTGAAACACGTATAAAACAAATAGATATTGAGTCTCATTACTTGAGAAGATTTTTAGTGTAACGTCATTAGAGTTAACCTTTTCGATAGGGTTTGCTAATTTGGAAGGTGAATGACAATCTAATGTCATATGGGCATCAAATAAGGTTGGCAATTTGCTCATATCAGAGAAGTTGATTACTAAAGTTATTGTGGCAAATCGAGAGACATTGTCTTGATGAACGTAATTGAAATATCATTTAACTTTTTATGTCAATTTTATATTGATAAAAGTCCAAAGTGCAAACAACGCATCTTTACGAATAAGCAAGAATCAATGAAGGATTTGTGAAGGAGGATTATGTTTTATAACTGTGTGGATAGGTATGAGTGACACTTGAAACATTTTGAATTAGTTTGTGCTAATATCATACCTTTTGTAGATTTTAGTATTTTGAATCCAACTTTGGTCTCAACAAGGATAACTTCATGTTTCAACAAAAGTTGTGCATGTTGTAGTCGAAGTTTGTTCAAGTATACAGGAGCCGAAGATATGTATGTTGTAGTCAAAGCTTGTTCTAGCATGTATGTTTCTAAGTTATCTTGTTAGTTAAGTTAACTTAGTGCTTAAGTTAACTTAGGGTTTAAGTTAGCTTGTAATCCATAAATAAATTATCTCTCATGATGTTGAGAGAGGGTTAAGCATTGAATGTTGTTATTCACTTGTAACCTTTTACCCTAATTGAAAAAGTGAATAGAAAAACAATTTTAATCAATTATTCGTCTTCTCTCTCTCTCTCTCTCTCTCTCTCTCTCTCTCTCTCTCTCTCTCTCTCTCTCTCTCTCTCTCTCTCTCTCTCTCTCTCTCTCTCTCTCTCTCTCTCTCTCTCTCTCTCTCTCTCTCTCTCTCTCTCTCTCTCTCTCTCTCTCTCTCTCTCTCTCTCTCTCTCTCTCTCTCTCTCTCTCTCTCTCTCTCTCTCTCTCTCTCTCTCTCTCTCTCTCTCTCAAAAAGGTTCATGTGTTTGTTTAAGAGACTAAATCTTCTCAAAAAAAATTATTTGTTCCTGGTGCGGCATTTGTCAGAACAAATTGGTATGGTGAGTGTGGACAAGATATCGTCAACGAAGTATGAGATTGAGAAAATCACTGGTGTGAATGATTTCGATTTGTGGCCCAATAAACAACGACTACATAATTTTCAACTCTATATGTGTCCTTTTGGTCCTCCCTAATTTTTTTAAAAATTTGATCAAAAAAAATCAAGGAAACAAAAGAGAATAAAACAAATTAAACATATGAAATTGTTGTATATTTAGCTCAAATATATAGTAAAATCCCATCATATCTATTAGGGGTGGACAAATTTCAACCGCTCAATTGACCGACTCATTGTTTATTTTGTGCAAACAAATCGGGTCAGGTGTCAGTTGATTTATTTATACATATTCATATAAACTAAAATCAATTTTGTATTAAAAAATATTTGATCCCTATTTATATTTAAACTGTAATTATGAGATTCTAACTTAGTAAAGAATCAGGAACACATTCATTGTCTTTATAAAAATAAGTACACATTTACATAAGTACAATATGTGCAAACAAGGTTTATTTATTTATTTTTTATAAATAAAATCAATCGGTGTAAAGAAATATCCGTTTGAGCAAGGGCATTTCCGTCCATAAAAAAGATTAAATTCAAATTCCGCAAAGAAAAAGGAAGCAGCAAATCCCGCTCCCAAGTGTCAGAACAGAAAAGCGCAAATGGAGAAGATCTGCGTCGCCGTTCGAGTTCGTCCTCTGGTTTCCGAAGATTCCATCAATGGAAGCTTCTGGAAAGTCGAAGATAACCGTATCTCTCTTCACAAGATTCACGGAACTCCATTCTCCGGTTCTTCATATGCTTTCGGTACACATAATTCAATTCTATTACCATTATCAACTTCGTGTTCTTGCTATATTTTTCAACTTCAATTTTTGAATTTTCTCAGATCATATATTTGATGAATCTAGCACGAATTCAACTGTGTATGACCTTCTCACTAAGGATATCATTCTCGCTGCGCTCAATGGCTTCAACGGTATCCATATTCAAATTCAAACTATTATACTATTCATTGAACATTTAATCTTAGTTTAGCTCAACTTGTGAGTAGCTAAACGGTGTTGAATGCAAACTAATTAAGCTCGTGAAATATTCAATTCGCTAATCATAGTTTTGGTGTGAAATGATGAATTTGATTCTCTCTTATTAGTCCAAAATTGAAGTCTAGGGTTTTCTAACTGCTGATCTTAATTTTGAAATTATTGAGATTGCTTAAAATTATTTTATTGAACTAATGTTTGAGACTGCATGCTTTTAATGCTTAAGGGAATCAAACCAGATCAACGAGTGTGTGTATGTGTGTTTTTTTTTTTTTTAAATTGAACAAAAAAAGATATTTTTATCTTGTTTTAGGGTGTGATAACCGTTACTTTGTGTTAGATTTGGGTATAAATATGAATTTAATGAACTTATGAGTTATGACAATAGTTATATGATATGGTTAGGGACTGCATTTGCTTATGGACAGACAAGTAGTGGGAAGACTTTCACGATGAATGGTTGTGAAACTGATCCGGGAGTGATTCCTCGGGCAGTTAAAGATATATTTGCAATAATAGAGACGGTAGGGGAAGTTCTTTTGATTTTAACCTTGGTGACGAGTCATTATGTTGTTATTGCTATACTTACGCATTGTTTGCTTGTTTTTCAGATGTCTAAACGGGAGTTTTTAATTCGTGTTTCCTATATGGAGATTTATAATGAAGAGATTAATGACCTTCTTGTTGTTGAAAATCAGAAATTGCAAATTCATGAGAGTCTGGAGGTTGGTTGCTTGCCACTTAATGTTAGTGTATGGAATATATATGTAATAATATGTAATGAAAATGTACTGATTTTATTTATTTCTAGCGAGGAGTATTTGTTGCAGGACTCAGAGAGGAAGTTGTCAATAATTCTGAACAAGTCCTAAATCTCATTAAAGCCGGGGAAGGTTTGTAGTTCTAGGAGTTCTACCGCTTGATTTTTTTTCTTTTATTAATCAGAAGTTAGATAATTTTTTTTGATTTTACAGAGAATAGGCACTTTGGTGAGACAAATATGAATGTTAGAAGTAGCAGATCACATACCATATTTAGAATGGTATTTCCTCATTTCTTTTTAAATTTTGTAATACATTTCTTGTCACATAATATGATTTTTTTTTTTATCAAAATAGTACTAACCAAATATCTTTTAATCAAATATGAAGGTGATTGAAAGCAAGGGAAAGGATTTCGATTCTTCTGATGATTCTTCAAATGACATTGTTCGAGTTTCAGTCTTGGTTTGTGCTATTTCATTTGCTTCCATATTACTTTTATGTAAGAATTTCTTACAAAGTTGCATGCTTATATAGTTGAGTTTGTGGAATTAGAATTTAGTAGATCTTGCCGGATCTGAAAGGATCGCAAAGACCGGAGCTGATGGAGTACGCTTGAAAGAAGGAAAATATATTAACAAGAGCTTGATGATTCTAGGAAATGTGATTAATAAACTAAGTGAAGGCTCAAAACAAAAGTATAAATATTTTTGCTCTGCTTTGTGTACATCATTCTAATTTTATAGCTTTTAAGTTAATAATGTTGGATATATTGTATTTAATTGTAGGGGGCATATCCCATATCGTGATAGTAAGTTAACACGAATACTCCAACCCGCACTTGGTGGAAATGCCAAAACTTCCATTATTTGTACCGTAGCACCAGAAGAGGTAGAGGCTGTGCTTGCTTGTTGTGTCTCTCGTTTTCTTCTTGTTTGATGCTTAGTATATGATTTCACAGCTCCAATATTTTTAATATGAATTAGGTTCACATCGAAGAAACAAAGGGAACTCTTCAGTTTGCTAGTAGAGCCAGTCGCATAACCAATTGTGTTCAAGTGAATGAGGTATGTATTTGTTGTCCTTTTTAATATTTTTTTCGCCCGTTTATGTTTCACATTGTTTGATATTTTCCCATTGACTTTCACTATGCATGTCTATAGTGTTGTGTTACCTAACATCAGTTGATTTACTTTGAATAATCATTGTATATGACTAAACTATCTATTGAAGAAGAAAATAGGAGATGAATTAGGACAATCATAGTAGGAAGCTAACTCAGGCCAAGGAAATGGAATAAGTCTGAAATTTTCTCTACATTTTACTTGTTTTTGTCGGGAAATGTTTGTTTCTATTTGCATGATGTTACTTAAGTTCTTGTTTGTAAAACGAATTTCTTAATGGATGGAATTGTACAGATTCTGACAGATGCAGCATTGTTAAAGCGACAACAGTTAGAGATTGAAGAGCTTCGTAAGAAACTTGAGGTAATTGTCTTTTAATGATAATTTTTGTTAACACCTCATGTCTGAAAATATTAATATTAATATTTTCTGTTTAGGGATCCCATGCTGGGGTGCTCGAGCAAGAGGTTCTTAAACTCAGGAACGATTTGCTCAAGGCAGGTTTTACTTTTTCAAGTTTATGTGCACTATGCAGATTTATAATTAAATCACGCTAAAGCATTTATTGAAATCTCTTTTACGTTGTTGTGTTAATTATGTATTCATATTCCACTATTTAGTATGAAATGGAGCGTGGGAAGCTTGAAATGGAACTGGAAGAGGAGAGGAAATCGCGTAAACAATGGATGGAAGAGCAACGTATGAAAATTGAAAATTCTAATACTACATCGTTCTCAATCTCAAACTGTGGGACGAATGACAACCAGGTACATCTCATAAGAAATGAACCATAAGAAGCTAAAAATGCTAAATACTTTCTAATTTTAAAAGAACATTTCCCTGCACAATTTTGTCATTTGTGTAGTCTATTTAGATCCTTATGTTACTTTGTATATGTGCATGAACATATTTGTTCCTCTGGACAATTCATAGTTTTGCTTTTATGTTGCTTTTCTTTCTCACTTTTTTCTAACTGACATTTTTGCTCCATTTTGTTGTTCCAATAATTCTCATGTACTGTTAGGTGCCTAGATATTCGAGGAGACAAGGATTTATGGAAGAGTACAGTGACATTAACAGTCCGTCACAAGGAGATATATTTAAATCTCCCTGTTTAAAGACATCAAGTGCTTTTGTTGTCAAGCGGTCAAGGAATTCAACATTGCCAGATAGTAGTCCGCCATATAGTAGTCCTCTACAAGATGCTTTCAGTAATGTGGCTGATGAAGATATGTGGTTGAAAATGAACAATGGTTATGTTGCGGACCTTGATTCTCTTCAATTGACTCCCCCTCGAAATTATCAATCATTCCCACCAAGTGATACAAATCCTGTAAGTTCATACCAGTTATCTCTATTTTTTAATAGGAATTTTCATTTTTACGTCTTTTGTTTAATTTCAAAGTACTTCTAATAGCACTGTGTTACGAATGCGTTGCTTTTAAGTCATACCATATTAACCTTTCTTTTTTATGCGTATGTGTGCTTCTTTTTTATAGTTTTTTCCTTTGGCTGATCTTTGTCAGGGTTGTATAAATCAAATTGAAAAGTATGAACAAGAGCTTCAAGATTTGAGAAGACAACTAAAGCTTGCAAATGAAAAGATATCTGAACTGGAGGTTAGTGTGCAATATAGCATCATTCATACTTGGGTGAAAATGAAATTTGACACGTCTGATATGGTTAGTAGTAAGCCAGAAGATCGCCAAACAAAGTTGTTTAACTTGATGTGTGCGATCTCTTCTATAATATTGTCGATTTGGTTTGCCAATATTTTGAATCCATTTAGTACCTCTACTATAGAGATATACAGCCGAACATCCATAATAATATAGTATACTATCTTGAGCTTGAACTTGTGTCAGAACTTGGTAGATTTCCATCTTTCGCCCAATTCCTCTATGGCCTTGATGCTATGTACTACAAGCTTTTACCTTTTTAGTTCTCTTTTTTTTAAAGTGTTCTCTGTATTATCCTGTGTTGATGCATATTAATCCAGAGAAAGCATCCAGAGGAAGAACCAACAAGCAAGCAATTAATAGGCAAGAGCTTAGACAATCAACTAGAAACGCAACTTATTCAAGATTTTCCTATGAGGTTATCGGAATCCGTGGAAAACTACAAAGCTAACTTTGAGGAGGTTTTATCAGTAATGCAGGTTGAATGAGTGCACCATATCAGTTTTATTTGCCATGATCATTCCATGAAACAGTAAATTAACTTTTTCCTATATCCTAAACAGAGATTTGCATTGGATGGAAAATTCTCAACTGAAAAGTTGCTTTCAACCATGAGTGAAATTGGCGCTCAGCTATTTTCAACTTTGGAAGGTCACTTTATAGTGTATAAAAATGGTGAAAGCTCTTGCATCGGAAGCAATGCTTTAATCCAAGAACAACAAAAAGAGTTCCATGAGAGGATGAATAACATAATTGCATCCCTGGAGTTATCAGAAAGCCCAACAACCGGAAATGAAGAGAGAACTCCTTTGTGCAGCTGCGAACACAAGGTAGTTGTCTCGCCTCAAATATCAAGATATCAATCATCAATCATGGTTTTATTCTGTGTCTTATTTTTAGGATATCTTATGTCTTTTCTCAAAACTTGCCATTAATACCACTTAGTAACTAAAGCCTTGATTAGCATTGTTCAATAGCTGAAATTGAACAAATAATTTATTAAAAAAAAAATTATAGATATAGTAGCTTATTGTGTGATTATATATCCCTTACAAAATCGTCAAAATCAGTGTTCAATCTATTTGTATTTATCGAATGTGTCACATAAGGATTGCAATTTGTAAGAAATGAAATGTGTTATAATAGATTTCTCATGGTCTCCTTGTATAACATGCACTTCAAATTATAGAAAGTTTAAATCATATTATGGCTGATTTATTTATAGATATCATTATTTCGTTCTAAAAATCTTTCAAACAATCCAAGTGAATGATATTCTGCTTTACTTGAAAAAATAGTTAGGAGAGGTTCTGAATTATCCTAAACTAAATTTTTGTGACAAAAGGACTCTGGTTTGAGAGGAGAAACAGAAACTGCTTACTCAAAGGATGCTTTAAATGAAAGCTTGGAAAAGGAGTTACTACTTTTGAAGAACGAAAGAGACTCCTTGCTACAGAAGTTCTCTGAATTGTCTGATAAATTGGCAATAGTTTCAAATCAAAAGGAAAATGCTTTGAAAGATTTAGATACTGAAGTTCAGAGAAGGAAAAATCTAGAAGGAGAGGTTAAGCAATTTACTGCAGCTTTTGTCCTTCGTCAAGAATCATTTATTTCATTGCGTAGTGATCTTAAGACCAAAATTGAGAAATGGAGAGCCAAAACACCATCTTTTGGCTGTCACAACTAGATATGTTGTAAACCATGAACTTCTTAATGTGTTGCATTGCTTATTTATTATTATTATTATACTACTATTTAGTTACATACCATTATTCTACATTGATTGAATTCTTTACAGAAACAATTGTCATTTGGAAAAGGAAGACAGGTTAGTGTTTGTGTGTGAGAGAAAAAGAAAGAAATTTGGAACATGTTACAAGCCTATGATGTGTGCTGAATGGTGGTATGGATAAGAATGATGATATTTACCGAATACTTTCTTTGAATTTTATTTTACTTTTCAAGGAGGCAACTTGTGGTTTTTTTTAGTATATATGTCAAGTACCATATTCACCTAAATGCAGCATAGACTATATATATTTAACTCAAGAACCATGATGAAGACATATATTTCTGAAAGTTCTTAAATTATTCAGAAATATTCATATTAGATTCTTCAATTAAACAAATTGTAATCAAGTCAATAAATTAATACTAGAAAAATATCAATTAATACTAGAAAAATATCAATGCGTGTCCACACGGATAAATTTATGCAATATGGTATAGATTTTATTTAAATATTGAAGTAAATTTAAGATGAATTATTTAATTGTAAAATAAATAATTATAATACAAACTTAATTGTATCAAATAATCATACAAAAAGAAGAAGAAAACCCTCAAAATGGAGAAAGAAAAAAATGAAAATTTTGACATTTAAATATATAATTTATGTGTCTTAATTAAAAGAAACTGTTAACTAAAATAAAATAAATATTTTATAGATAGTGACCCAAGAGATTCAAAGTTAGTTATGTGCACGACTATTGAATATCATCTAATTTAATAAAATAAATTACAAATTTTATTAAAATTTAAAAATTAATTTTTTTTAGTAATATAAATAAATAAAATTGATTAAATATGTCATAAAAACTAAATTAAACATCAACCTTGTATACATTTATATGATATGGTGAGTAAAAAGACAAATTGTTGAATAAAATAAAATAGGTATTGTTATGATACTGATCCGTGAAATAAAATAAATTATTAATTTTATTAAAATGAGATAAGGTAAATAATAATTAGTTAGTTCATTGTAAAATAAAAAATAATTATATAAACTTAACTGTATTAAATAATCATGAAAAAAAATACATGAGATGAATAAAAAAACAAGAAATTTAAATATTTGAAAAAAAGAATTTTATCTTTCAAATCAAGGTAAATTATTAATTAAAATAAAATATGTATTGTATTGATAGTAATCTGTGGGATAAAAAAATTATTTAATACGATATAAAATTTATTTAGACACATGTGCAATTTGAATGAGTTATTTTACGATAAATGAATAATGTTCATATAAACTCAATTGTTTTAAAGTAACCATATAAAAAGAAAAAGAAAAATTGTAAGATGAAGAACAAAATTGATATTTGAATCCTGATAATTCAATGGTTATGCACTTGCTAACACTGTCAAGTGTATTATTTCTCCTTCCTCATCCACTGTATTGTCAGACACAATCTCATAATCATTTTGCCTTGCAGATATCTGTCTGTTTCTGGTTGGCCTTGCCCTTCGAGTAGACTTTACTGCAACAACTGGAGTTTAGAACATGAGCAGCAAAAGCTTCACCCCAAAAATTATGAGGCAATGACTTTAGTTTATACATGCTTCTAGTCATTTCAACCAAGTTTTTATTCCTCTTTTAAGCCATATCATTATTGCTTCTTCAATCAGCTCACCATTTTCACTAATTGCTTGATAAGGATATCTCTCATATTCATTCAGCCTGACTGATGAAGCTCTAGTTCTACTTGATCTTCAAGTCAAGTTTGATTACATTATGGTGTCAAGCATATTATTTGATCATTAAGGTGCATATGTCATAATCGACTAGATGTCAACTTTGTAGTAGGAGTATTGAGCAGATTCATGCATGATCCAAGGAAGTCTCATTTGTTGGATGGAGAAAGAGTATTAAGATACATCAAGGGAACTTTGAGGTATGATGTATTCTTTTCATGTGGAAAAAAAATAGAAGCAAAGAAGAGGTGATAGGATTTCTGATTCAGACTCGTGTGGTGACAGACTAGACAGGATGAGTATCACATGTTATGTCTTCAAGTTTCAAGGAGTTCAAATCTCTTGGATTTCTAAGAAGCAACCAATTGTGACTTTGTTTAGCTGTGAGACAAAATATATTGTTAGTTCTTCAGTTGCTTGTCAAGCTACTTGGAATGAAGTTGTATTGACTGAATTTGGTGTGAAGATTCAAGTACCAATCAAGCTCCTTGTTGACAACAAGTCTGCAATAAACTTAGCAAAGAATCTTGTCGTTCATGGAAGATCCAAGCATATTGAAACAAGGTGTCATTACATAAAGGAGCAAATGAACAAAGGTAGGTTGGCAATGAAATATTTTCCAACCAAGGACCAGCTTGATGATATTTTGACTAAGGTTGTAAAAGGAGAATAATTTTCTAAGTTGAAAATAGACAAAGGAATTGTGGCATTTGATTCATTGATTGGAACGACTTCTGAATCACTAGCATCTGAAGCTTTGATGGCTTCTGAATCATTAGCCTCTAAAGTATCAAAGGCTTGAACAACCTAGCCTCTGAAGGAGTCAGATGATAAAGCAACCTGGCCTTTGATGCTTTGATAGCTTATGAACCATCAGCCTCTAAAGGAGTCTGAGGTGAGAACTATTTTTGAACCTCTGGAGTCTGAAGCAGTTTCTAAAGAGTGGTTGGAGTTTGAAAACGGAGAGTCTTAAATATCAACTAATGTGTATCACTTGGTGAAAGTTTGAATTAATGGAACATATTGTGTAGTTCTGCAATAGTAAATATTCTCTCATAACAAACACTTTCTCTCAATCAATATTCATCACTCTCTCTCTCTCTTCTTTCTTCCTCTCTAACACTCTCTCTATCTTTTTCTCAATTAGACTTTCATATTCATAAGGTATAATAACACCAACATACATCTCCGGATTCACCCCTAAGAATATACGGAAATGTATTTTCAAATTGAATTTTTACAAAAATGAGGTGGCGATTGAAATACATAGATCAATGTGATTTTAGATATTTCTAAAAATGTATCTTCAAACACAAATAAATGCATTTTTGGATTTTCAAATATGTAGGATATACATGGGATGTGATAAGTGTTCCACTAAATTTAACTTCATACCTACAATTTTATGACATCCTTGAAGTTGTTGCTTCTTGACTTGACCCCCCAATACTTCTAGTTATGAGAACTATGTTTGGAAAATAGATGAAAATAAAAATATTGTATTGATTAAATTGGAATTGAATAAAAATTAAAATCTTGGTAGGGGTCACTGTATCAGGCCCAAAAACCCTCCCTTAGCTCAGCCCCAAAAACTCTCCCTTAACTCAGCCCCCTAGCTATGGTACTTGTACTTGGAACCTAATTGATGACATGATATTAATATGTTTTTTCTACAAAAGAAAAATTCAAACTAAACCTTACAACAAATGTAACATAAATAACCTTACAAGAAAATGTGCAAGCTTTGATATTTTGATTTATGACACCTCTTGAAGTGTTGTCAAATGTCGATGAACCATACAAAGAAAAGTGACAATAATTATAGGTTATGATAGAGATATAAAGGTCTAAGATTAGGGTTTGATAATTAGGAAGATAATACAAAATTAGTAGATGTATCTATCTTTAATGTTGCATTGTCTTTTATCAAAGTGCCACTTTTAATCAAACAAGACCATTCCTCATTTTTAATTTTTTTCGTAATAAATAACTAAACCCATTTCACACGTAATTCAAATTAAAGTAATGATAGGAACACTTTTTTTACATTTAGTATTCTAACATATTAGTATTATTATTGAAACATAAAAGCTCACATGGGATGTTTAATAAACATAAATAGAACTAAGCATTCATTAATTAATAAATATGTTATGCAAAATTACAAGGTATCAAATAATTAGAGGCTCCAATTTTATATTAGATTTTTTAGAAATATAATTAAATATGATTATTGAAGTAAAAATCTTAGATGAAGGAATGAAATATGAGAAAGTAGATAGGAAAGATAGAGAGGTATGTGTTGGGTCCATACTATTTATTGAAGAAGAGAGTTAAAGTAAAATTGAACAACCAAACTGTACAATTGTACAATTGGCTGACAACCAAATCTAAACTAACTCACAAGTCGCACATGAACAAATTATTTTTCAAATAAATATACCTAATTTGGTGTTTCAACTTATATGGTTACATCAATTTAGTTCCTATCATGTTGCTATTATAGAATAATCTTTCAAATTTTGCTATGCATCATACAAATATATTTTTCAATTTAACCATCTACTACACCTATTTGGTAAACTACCACAATCATAAACAATAGAAAAAAGTTACTTTGTCTTCATAAAAGAAGAAGTTACTTTGAGATGCTAATTTTTTATTTTAGGATAGGAGTTTTATATCAATTTTTTAAATTTTACAAAAAATTCGGTATTCTTATAATTGATATCTCTGCACAACTATCAACTGAACTAACGATATTTTTGTATCAATAAAAATTTAAGGTCATAAATTATAAAGGCAAACTTAAATCCGGTTGTGCGACAGTTTTAAATTTTATTGATATAGAGTTTTGTCGTTTATTTTAATATTTTTTAGTTTGAGGGATTAATCTCGGGAGTTGCATGCAGAAGATATTCGATTTTCTCCTTAAAAAAACTATCAAAACATCCTTTATGGTGCTTTCAAATGTGTTGTCCTATATCTACCATCTTATATTTTGAATTCCTAACCCTTCAACATAGTTTCTTCAATTCAAATGGCTTCACCCCAAAAAAGACTAGGAGAATTTCTAAATGAGCAACAAGAACCTTTCATGCTAGAGCTACACCTTCTAGAAAAAGGGTACTCAAAAAGTTGGAGCAGCTATGAAGATTCACTCAAAAAGAGAAAGAGAAAGGTTTTATTACCATTTTCTAAATTTCTAGCATCTATAGTTAACAAGCTAGCTTCTCATAGCCAATGTAATACTCTAGAAACTTCTAGAGACAATGGTCAAAGACAAAAACATGCAACTTGCAATGTTCAAATTTCATCAGCTAGTACCAACTCTACTATGTTGAATTCATACTCAAATGTTGATGAAGAAGGAACTTCCATATCATCCCATAAAGATCAGCATTTGTGTAAGCATTTTTCTAATTTCAGTCTATTATTAACTTTTTATTAGGATTGAATATGGAATGATTAGAGTTTTGTTATGAAACAGTGAATGAGGATGTTGAGAAAATGCCTAAGAAAATCACAGAGGAGTCACTATTATCAGATGCTATATTGAATATACTTGGTGTCTCAATGAAAAAAGAAGATTGCAGTAACCATTTGCATGAGTGTATTCCTAAGCCTCGTGTTTCTCAAGTATTAAAATCCAAAAGGGTATCGCACAAGTTAAAGAAGCTTCTATTTGATTGTGTTGAAGAGATTACAATAACAACAAAAGAAGCTTCAGAGAGAAAATCAATGGGGGGTATAGAGTTTGAGAAGGTGAGTTGTCAAGGAACAAGAGAATGGAGAGAATTTAGGGATGGTTTAATGGCATTATTGAATGTTGATTACTTGGATTCAATAGTAAAATGGAGCAAGTTTGAACAGGAAGTTAAGGATATTAGCTTTGAGATTAGTGATGCAATTTTGGATGTAATGAAGAATGAAATTGTATTAGAAATTATTGGAACTTTAGCAGCTTAATTTTGAATTTTATCATTGAGTTAGATAACTTTATTTTATTCAGCATTTTCATGTAAATATTTATGTATATAAGTCAAGTTAACTTTAAACTTATGATTCAGAGATGCATTTAGATCATGTTTATAGACTAGCCAAAATAACCCTTAACTATTGGACTCAAATTCTATCATCATGTCTTTAATGTTGATCGTATTGGATAATCAATTGCGAGTCTTGTTTTTCTCTACTTTGTCTTTTCAACTTTCACCCAACAAAATTATATTCTAAAAGTTTTGTTGTAGAATCGAATTTATTGACTATTTAATATTCTGCACATTATTATTTGAAATTCAACATCTTATATAAAATAAATTGTTATATTGAAACAAGTTTTGTAGAAAAATTAATTAATATTAATAATTTTTAATATTTGTTTAACTATCTTTTTTATTACTTAGTAAAAACTAATATTTCTCCTACTTAGTGAAAAAATATCAATTTTTTCCACTTATTTGAATCTGGTTCTTTTCCTTTTTCTTAATACTGACTATTTTTATTATAAAATATTAACTATTTTTATTGCGACCCTTAACTTTTTCTTAACAATATATCTATATAATATATTTTTTTAACTATCTTATATTATTAAACAAAAGTTATATAAAAAATTTAACAAAATAAATAGGAAACACATGATTAAAAGAACATTTATACCAATACATTCTAAATCATTTCTTTAAACTACAAGAATTATCAATACTAAGTAAATAAAATTCACAGGTCTGGTGAGTAATTATAGAAGTTAAGAGTCTGATGAAAATGTGATGAACAAAGCCCATGTTTATGAATTTGGAGTACAATGATTTTTACTAAGCCAAGTTTTTCCGTTAAAATGGCAACAGCCACCGATTCAGTATTTGTCTGAACATAATCTACAAATATTGTGTTAAAAGTGTACATAATATGAAGATATGTAGTCCTCGGTCCTCTTGGTAGATAAATAGTGTACATAAAATTGATAGATCTACAACAGAAACCAAAAGATTTCATTTTTACAAAATCCTAAATTGACAGGTGTTTCCTGAGATGAAAAGTAACATGGTTGTTGGACAATGAAAATCAATATTCGCCAAAACATGCAGATGAAGTTATATATCTCATCATTGCAAAAAGATTAGATTCATCCCTGCAAAAAAGGTTAGGAACCCAGTGCTAAACCTCTCCATCATCGCCGAGCTCCCCATCTTCAAGTTCCTCATTCCATCCAGTTCTTCTGGAACCATCCCCGTGCTCCCTCTTGTGTTTTTTATGCCGGGTTTCATTGTCTGACTCAGGAGAGTTTGCATGCTACAAGAACATAGTCATTTCAGATACATATTATAAATTGTAAGACTTAGAATCGAGATTTTGCACATGCAGTAATATTTATACCTTCCTAGACTTCTTTCGATCACTTCCATGTCTTCGCGATTTTCTAGATTCTTCCTTCTCGTCTTTTTCAGAATCCACATCTTCTAAACTACTCTGATGTCTTCTCCGATGTTTTCTTTCCTTATCCTTATCCTTATCCTTTTCTTTTTTCTTCTCCTCTCTATAACCATGGCTGTCAGTTATGTCTGGATTATCACTATCTGTGTCATCTTTCTTATGTCGTTCCTTAGACTTCTCTTTCTCACGATCTCTTTCCTTCTCTTTTTTCTCCTTCTCTTTACGTTTCTCTTTCTCTTCTCTCTCTTTCTCCTTCTTGGCCTGCAAAACATTATTCCCCAGATAAAATAAACCAAATGCAGGAACATATTCCTAGGTCATCATGCACGGTACAAAACCGGATAGAGCCGCCAAATCAACGTAAAGAAACTGAATATTATCAATGGAAAAGATGAGCACAAGAGCTCAACATTGGTGGAAATGGAAAATAAAATGATAATCCAGAGTTCAAAAACTCCTATTCTAGAGAAAAGATCCTAACCAGAGATAGCTCTCCTAACAAACTTTCTAACAATATTTCTGAATGCCTCTCAATTTCCCCTCACTCTTTTATTTCACTTCTTCTACAACCTTTAGAATATGCCTGTGTCAAGGTATCCTATCCCAACCTCTGCAGGATTCTTATAGTCCAAAGAAGAGAAATCAGATCAAGTAAAAAAAGCCATTTACATAACAACTAATCCATCCCACTCTCTGAATAAGATAGTCATATTGCAATAAAACTTACAAATTGCAAATTCGAGCATATTAAACCAGATTGTCTCGACAATCACATCGAACATATATAGATGTTATGAAATCAAAAGCCGAAACAAACAAAATTATGCACCTTTTCCTCTTCACGCTTGCGTTCCTTCTCTTTAACTTTTTCCTTTAAGTACGCAATGTATTCCTCAAAAATTTCTCTACTGTAGCTTTCATCCCCAACTGACCTATAAAAGGAAATGCAGGGTAAAAAACATGAAACGAAAATTCTTCCATCATGGAGACATAATGTCTTACAACTGTTCCATCAACATTAAAAAAAAATTGTAATAATTATACTTGTACTCTTGTGCCTCCTCAAAAAGTGGCTTGCAATCCTCCCATATTGAAGTAGTAGTAATATCCTACAAAAATAAGACATGATGTTGTATTATGCTTAGTAGCAAATTATTAAGCCAAATATTGTGAAATATGAATCAGATCATTGGTTGAATTTTCATCTACCTTGAACGAATATAACAGGTTAGTAAAGTCGTCAGCAAGGCGTTGGCGTTTCTTAGCTTCTTTCTCCTCCTTCTCCTTTGCTCTCTCTAATAATTCTTCATATAAAAGCTTTAAAAGAAAAACAAAGTATCAACTTCTGATTATCCATGTTGCAAGGAAATAAGCAATACTCCCTCCGGTCACAATTATAAGCCAGCCAAAATAACTACTTTCACATATATTAAGAAAGTTAGTTAAATGTAATTAATCTTCTTGATTTCATTTACAATCAAAGTAAAATTTACGACAATATCCTTAGTTTATTTGATGAATCAACTACCAACATTAAATGCTTTTGTATTAAATTAAGGGTATAATAGTAATACAAGCATTAATTAGTCTAAAATTTAATGACTTTTGCTTATAACAGTGACCGAGATTTAAAGTGTTTTTTTTTTTTGCTTATAATAGTGACCGGAGGGAGTATTAAATTAGCCAACTGGCTGACAACCTCTTCATAGAGATATTTGTATCAGCATGCACATGAGATTCTATGTATTTGAAGTTAATCAACGACATAATACGGAGACACGTACAACAATTGATAGAACGAGAACATGACTATAGTATTGAAGTTTCAAACTCAATAAACATAAATTGATTGTATGTTCTATAATAGATTTAGCTTTATATCAATTACATTTAAAAATGCATCAACAATTGTATGTAACAAAAGTCGAAGATAAATGCACTTGTTCTTCCTTCTTATTTCTTGATATATCATTTGAGCTTAATAAATGGATGATTTCAATTATTTGTAGCTGAGAAACTAAATTAGAGGCATTAAGACAAATAGTACTCCATCCTTTTCAAAATGAATGTCGTTTAAGGTTTTTGTACACAGATTAAGGAATGCAATAATATTGTAAGACATTGCACTTTTACTAAATTAGTCTTATTAATGTGTTGGAGGAAGTGTACAGAATAATAATTAAATGACACAACTGGAAAAATAGTAATCATTTTTATATTGAAAAGTGAGAATGACATTCATTTTGAAATATGTCTTTTCCCTAAAACTGAAACGGAGGGAGTAATAATTGCCCAGCATTGTTTTGCCTTGTACTTTCCCTCCCTATCAAAATTTGTCACTTTAGCAAATGACACACAAATTAAGATTAGTTAATTTTGTATAGGAATTACAAGAATTAAAAAATATTCATTAATTTTGTATAGGAATTACAAGAATTAAAAAATATTCATTAATGGTAATGAGTTAGAGAAATTACAGGACTTGAGAAAAAGAGTAATAAATAGTAAGAAGTATAATAGAAAAATAACATTAATACTTCATTGTATTATAAAATGACACATAAAACAAGATAGTAATTTTTTTGCCTAGAATGATTTATCTATATTGTGGGACAGATTACATTTAGCAAAAAAAAAGGAATTGAAATGGACAGATTGCAACCAAAATTTATTACCTTCAAATTGATCTCTGATATCGTTTGGCAAGCAGCTTCTTCTAATACTGCAGACTTGAAGTCCTCATATACTGATGTGGTAACTACTGTAATCTACTCGAATAGCAAATGAAACTGGGTTAGCAGAGTTTGTCATTAAATATAAGCTAAAGATTAAAACGTAAGGAAGTTTCTTTTATGCCAACCTTGCCTGACTTAAGTGTATCTTTTATGAGCGTCTTGTCTTCATGATACTATCGACAAGTCATGTGAAAAATAGAAATCAGCAGCCATTTAATACTTCCACATTATATCACTATCTAATAATATCTAGCAAATCACTATATTACTCCTGATCAACAATACTAAATCAAGACACTAAAGGAAAAATACAACAGTAGTCTTTGTTTTCTTGAACTTCTAAATAAGTTAAATCAAACAGTAAACAGATGTCAGAACTCAGAACAGATGTCACTCCAAAGAAAGAGCATTTTTGGTTGGTGAAAGGTTGTTTTCGTACAGTAAACAAGTGACTTAATTGCATAGAGTGTGATAAACTAATAACATCATCCTAGTTCTCCCTCTGTTTCAAAACGAGTGCCTTTTTAGCAAATAAAATTTGTTTCAAAATAAAAGACATTCTCGCCTTTCAAAGTAGAAATGATTGTTATTTCCATTTGTGCCCTTTAATTATTATTGTGTACACTACTTCCAACATATTAAAAAGGTTAATTTAGTAAATGCGCAGTCTTTTGACAACTTTATTGTATTTTTTAATCTATGTGCAAAAAAACTCATTTTGAACGGAGGGAGTATTTTTCAAAAAAATATATAGCATTCTAGTTTTCACAGTGATAAATATCTATAACAAACTCATTCACAACATTAAAGAAAAAACTTAAAACAGAATTTTGATAACCTTCTTTTCAAGATCTTCAAAGACATCCTCATATAAATCTCTCGGGGTAGAACCAGATGTATTTGATGCAACAGCTTGATATTGAGGCAACTCTTTCACCTACAAAATAGAGAGCATAAAAAATGTTTCCTTTCCAAGTTTTGCTAGCTTTCATTGGGACCACCTAAATATTTTACTACCTTCAAGCAATAATCTCGCCATTGTGTTTTAGCAGTAAGAACTCCATCAGCAATATGTTCTTCCAGCAACTTGCGAAATGCATCACGGTTTTTCCTTTCACCCCGACGGAGTCGTTCCTATATCATACCCATTAGAACGAATACACAAACAAAATTTGACCTGAAAAACAACTGATAATCACACACTTATGTTCTACCTTCTGTATCCTTTTCTGTTCCTCTTCCTCCTTCTCCAAGTCACGAATATAATCCTGCCAAATTTAATATCAGCACATAGACCCCTCATACATGACTATTAGGTTTTAGTTCAAACTCAAGTGGTCAAGCCCACAAAATCAACTAGTAAGTTGATAATTGCCATATCTCTAGCCAATGTTGGACTTGAATATTTTCCAATAATAAACAACATAAAGAACATATATACCTGGTAAACAAGCAAGCGGTCAATTTTTTCAAGTAGTAAGTGTCTATCATCATCCTCTAGCCGATCTTGGATTTTTCGCCAATGACTATTCACCTAAAACGATATGGAAATAGTGAGAAAAGGGTTCAAGAACAAAGCAACAATTACAACAGAAGTGCACCTTTTCAATTTTTTCAAATGTACCTTCACAAAATCACAGGATTCCAGAAACTTCCTATATTCTGCTAAATTTTGCCGGTGTTCCTCAGCAGCATTTTCCTTTTCCTAAAGTTCACACAGAAAGGATAATAGTAAGAATGGACAAGTTAACACATTATTAATTGCAAAGTTTAGCTACTTAAATTTAATGAGCAATTTGAATTTAAATCAGCCAATGCTCATTATATAGTTTTAATCAAAACAGGGAT
This sequence comes from Lathyrus aphaca, assembly GCA_963966055.1. Lineage (NCBI taxonomy): Eukaryota > Viridiplantae > Streptophyta > Magnoliopsida > Fabales > Fabaceae > Lathyrus > Lathyrus aphaca. Next base: position 614,575,741 of record OZ014520.1, on the reverse strand, counting down.
TTCCACCCCAATATGCGGTGCCAGGCTGCCCTGTTATTCACTCTGGAATAAAGAGTAAACCGGATCAAGAAGTCACCGGATCAAGATTAAAAGACATGATTTTACTGATGCAAATACTTACAAGGTTTGACAAAGCCTCGTGTAAAAATACAGTAACATAGTATTACCTTTCTCTCAAGTTCCACCATGTAGCTTTCAAATAAATCTTCCCGGTCTCTGGGTTTTTCAACGGCATTGAATCGTTCATCATTTTCAAGCATACTTATAGCTTTGCTGATTTCAGTAAATGGTTAATTAGAAATTTTAAGATGGATCAGTTCAGCCTAAAGGAACAAAACAAACAAAGCATTCATCAGACATGCAAAATTATACCTCCATCTAGTGGACGATTTTAGCTCCTTGCACTCCTGAAAAGAGAATCTTTGTAATGAGTAACTAGTAAAGGCAAAAATTAATCATGTATTATGTTCAACATACTTCTAACATCTTTGTGAATTCTTCACGGGCCTTTTTCTGCTTTATGCGTCTCTCTTCAGCCTCTAGCTTCTTCCTTTGGCCCAAATACTGAATGAATGATAAAATTAATCAATGTCAAAAGCCCGGTTAAATAGTATGAGACTGAAATATTTCACTTGATGAAAACTGAAGGGTATTATGTAAGGTCAGATATGCAAAGTCCCATATGAGGCCTGACTCTCACCTCATTAAATGCTTGTTTTCGCTCACCAAGTGTTTTCAGGGCATTATATCTTTTATCACTGATGATTTCTCTCATTGCCTGAATTACAATTCAATATAATAATTATCATTTGAAACACAACGAGTGGAAAAACTGAAGGTGTGTCATCTACCTGTTCCCACGTCCAATCAGAATGAACATTCGCAGATTCCAGAAGCGCTTTAAATGCATTTTTTGCTTCCTGAAAGAGTAATGTAAAGTGGCGATAAAGATGATGGAGAAGAATGATAACATACAGACCTACCAAGTTTTTTAATAGTGGAGATTATCCATGACATAAAGAATCCTTACCAGCTTATTTGCATATACAAAAGTTTCACCATCATTGGTTTTCTCCTCTGAAGGAGGCGCATTAGTTTGTCCAACTACAGGAAATCCTCTTCTGGCTTCCTACAAGAGTTGCAAGGTAATTTGAATAATAAACAACAACCAAATAAGGCCTTACCCACAGCTACATGGTTCGAATATGCCTATAATATCGTTCAACAAAATTGACAAATACGTAAATAAATTAAAAAGATTCTGGATTGGATAAAAAATGTAAGATTCTCCTAGTATTATATGATCGAATAAAGTTGCAAAAGTGGACAATTATGGATTAGAACACTACCGATAGAATTTTATTCTATATTCATTTTTTTTTAATTCATCAATAGCTTTGTTTTTACAGGTTTGTGTGAATGTGTATGCTAGGATTAATATACACTGCGGGTATCTATCACCAAACAGGCCATACTTTTAGAGTGATTACAATTTCAATAATCCTAAATAATAGAAAGAAAATACCTCCACATCTTGAAGAGGAGCTCCATTGACAGAAGAAGTAGAATCATGAGTTGCCTGATTATCAGCACTATACAACAAAATTTTCAATATATAAGTTAGCATTGAAAAAACAACCAGACATAAGAGAGAAATGAAGTTATAAGAAAACATTGAACTCGCGGAACATAAATTTATACATGGATGGAATTTTGGAATCAAGTGAGTTGGCTGCTATTCCTGAGCTTCCTGTGACTATTGTGGGTGCAGTGCTCGCAGTTACAACAGTGCTTGGTTCAACTCCAGTGGTGTTTGAAGTAACTACCGAATTGGAAATAGAGGTACCCGATAAACCAGAAACCAACCGTTGATGATCAGTGGCTATAATTGGTGTAATAGAAGATGGGCTTGAAGCAAGACCGTTAGATGTCAAACTGTTGGAATTAGCTGCATTAGCTGGTGTTGGTGTTGCAGCAGAGGAGGCAGCAGCATTGGATGTATCACTTGCATTTGACACCATTCCCTGGCTAATAGTTTTATGTGCTTGCTCACGAGCCAGCTGAAGGGAAATTTTACAAATAGGTAAAAAATTGCCAGGCAAATAATGGAAAAACAATTACAAACATCATCATTAACCATAAACCTTGAGTTCATCTGGTATTGTCCATGTTGATTGCTGAGTAATCTTATTGAAGTAATACCTGCAGCAAGTCACAGCCAAAACATAAAACAGATAATTTAACTATTACAAACTAATGACATGGGAAGGGTACATAAAAAAGATATGGTACATTTTGTAAATAATATTATATAATGACTAGACAAAACATACTTTCTTCCATCTGAAGCAGTGAACTCTTTCCAGACTGTTGATGCGTCAGCCCTCTGTAACATCCAGTAGAATTAGTAGGTTTTGAAAATGCTAAAAGTAAACCACTCAAGAAAGATTATTATATTGAAGTAATAAGTAACAGCAAGCTAATAAAAGAAAGAAGATAATGTACCTAAAGAGCTAACTATATTGATATACAATAATATTGTCAATAGTCAAAACTAATAAGAATGATACAACAAACAATAATTTATATATCCCTGCGCACAAATAATTAAATATGTGTAAACACTGCATTTGTAAGAGGGGAAAAACAAAAAAGAAACTAATAGATGGATAAATGAAAATAGAGCAAGAAAATAAGCATATAGAAATGCACAGCAGCACACCTTATATCTTACACCCACCCACCCTAATTAGATCACCCTACAAAATCACTAGAGGAAGGGTAATGGAAGGGTGTGGTCAACCATCAATTAATGGCATTACAGAACCAAAGTTATACACCAATCTCACATTTTAGGTTTAAATAAACAAAAAACATAAATAGCAAACTGTTGCCTGACTTGAGAAAGTGCAGCCCCAGCCTTCACAGTGACCATATAGAGCAGTTGTTAAAAATTCTCCTGAATTGCGATGATATCTACAAATCAGTGGAAGTACATACAATAAAAGGATATCCACATTGTAAGCCTTTCATGATCATAGGAAAAATAGTAGAAATGGTCAAAATCCATACTAGATACCAGTTGGATTGAACACAACATTTTCAAAGCATGTCCAACAGATAAAAAAATGACATCTGATTACAGCAACAACGTGAACTTTTAACCCACCTCAAGAGGTGACATCAACTCCAAAGGTTTTTCCCAACTAGATTGCCTTGTAGTCTTGTTGTAGTAATATCTGGATCAGTTCGGTAAAGAACAAAAAAAAAATATTACGCCTCAAAATAATGCAAATTGTGAGAGCAGTAGTTTGTCGAATCATCAACAAAAATTGAAATACCATACAGTACAAGGTATTTTGTTTTTGCAAAGAAAACAAGATTTAATTATATTAACCAATACCTTCTCCCATCACCAGCAGCATGCTCTGCCCAATCAGATGCAGAGTTCGGGTTAGTGGTATTAGCTGCCTAAAATTTGCCAGAACAAAAATACAACAATTATTCAATTTCAAATATTTCAGAAAAGATAATATAAAACAGAATTATATCATGACAATTAATAAATTTAATTCATAGTATTGGAGAAAACTCCAGTCTCACATTGACAATAGATAAGGCCTGAAAAAATGCTTAAAGAGTGGCAACCCTCGCCTTTAATACATTGAATCACATATAATGTGAAGAATTGTAAAAAAGAAACCACTGACCTATTAAGATTGAAATGGCTACTCTTAAGGAATTTACATCAAACTACATCATTATCTTAACAACAAAGTCACCAATTCTTTTACACTTTCATTCTACCAAGTTATATGCATGACATTGACGACTAAATAATCCTTCCTCATACCCCTAAGGAAAGACAAATAATAGAAAAATTAACTTTACATAACCTCTAGTCGATGCTTACTAGTTTGTCAAAATTGCTTGTATACTTGTTTTCTAGTGGGGTCACTAAGAAAACTCGTTATGTTGGTATATATAATCAATCATTCACAAGTTGGGAACCCACAACACTAATAAGTTGAGTTGGGCAACCTGCGGCTGCATATCACTGTCCCCTTCAAGGTGAATCAATTTTCTCAACCTCAATCCTCTGTCAATTTCTGTTCATCATCTCACAATAATGGTTCTATCACAATTATACTAGGAGTTTCTCTGTCCTCGCTGTGTTCAATCCCAGGTGGTCAAGGAGAGATCGCATCTAAGTAGGATAATGGTAAGATCATCATGAAACATCACAGAAAACATGGATCTATGTTTTTTCAAGCCAGAAACATGCAATGAAGCTGGGGTTCACAAACAACCCAGGAATCCTCACCAAAGTGAACCCTAATTTTTCCTATCTTCCCATTCCCTTGTTTGTGCAACATTTGTGGGAGAGACAAACCCTCTCTTTGTGCTACGCAACCTATGAAACTCAAACTCTCACACGCAGCTATCCCTACCCACACAAACTGTAACTCTCTTCTCACCAAATTTAGTCCTCCACTGACTCAAACATATCTGACCAATCAATCTCGTTTCCGTCAAATACCCTCCGATCTCACACATTTAAAGCTCTTCCTCCCAATTGACTCATAATGCTTCAGTCACAGACCTGCAGGAGCCCTCCCTCAAGTTTTAGTTTGTGCAGTGTGAACTAGTCTCTTTTTCGGTTTCTTTCTATTTTTTTCCTAATTAATAATTAATCCTTTAATTTAATTAGTGAGTTTTCCGAATTAATAAATAACTTAGTTTATAAATAATCGGAAAACTCAAAGTCGTCTGTTTGTTTTTAATGCTTTAACTTTTATGACTTTAAACTATGAGCAGCAGCTAATTTCTATCATTAGCTTAAGTTTTGACCACTGACTTGTGAGTTATAAGAAACCTTCCTTGAAATTTTTGCTTGTTAAATTAAATGCTACTTTAGAGATATGTATGTATATTTAAATATAATTTATAAGGGTAGGGTATTATGATTGTGATCTATTCACACAGTCCATGAGTTTCCTAATAAGATCTTTGACAATCATGGATAGCACTATATTTAGGCAGTCCAGAGCCCCTAGGCATTCAGTATGGATCAAATTGGCAGATTTGCTTAACCTTAAAAAATCAAGCAAAGCAACAAACTGAGGACTGATTAAAAACATTCCTAACAAACCAAAAAAAAACTATCATATACCATAATGATACAAGAGAATCACCATCTTGGCCATTCTGTTGGAATATATTCATTCCGTGATCAAACAAGTAACATTATAATTTAAAAAATAATGAGAAAAAAGGAAATCTATCATTTAAAACACATTACTTCATAGGAAACAAACTTGTATTTACAGTTTGTATAAACAAGAGCTCTTTCAATGTAAATTTCAAAAAGATGAATTAAAACAATATGAACATGCCTTAACCAAAAGAATGGGAACAACACTTACAGGATCACTTGATGCAGTACCAGATGATTGAACTCCAGCCTGCTGTACTGATGTAACCGCTGCAGCACTCTGAGGTACTGAGGACGGCCAAGGTTGTCCAGCAGGAGGTGCAAGCATTTGAGGTGGATGCTGGTATTGGGGCAACGCATTAGCATTGTCTTGCTGCTGGCCATAAGATGGTGTGAACTGAAAAATTGTAAATGATGTGTCAAAGCAAATGTAGATATAGGTAATACATAATTCAAAGACCATCTAGTAATCTACAACAGGAGAAAAATGTACAAAAAGTGAGGCAACCCGTACAGTATATGAAGATTGAGGAGGTGCTCCTGAAACAGCCAAACCAGGCATATGATTGTTTGGGTGGGCTACAGCTTGCGGCCTGTTTGTTTGAATATATTGCATATGTATACCCTGTGGTGAAGAAACGGGGTGACCGGGCTGAATTTGTCTTGGAGGCAACTGTTGCATTTGTTGAGAATACTGCAATTGCTGACCCTGAATAACAGGCATCCCGACATTAGACGAAGGGACGGCATGTCCAAATTGCTGTGATGTCATTGGAACAAATTGTTGCCCTTGCTGCGCATGAATTACTGGCCGAAACTGCAGATAGAAAGAGGTGAGTGATTGCAAAATATTCAAGTGAAAGAATAGTTAATACTCCCTCTATCTCTAATTATAACCCCATTAGAAAATAATTTGTCCCTAAATATAAGCCCCCTTTCAAATTGCTAATTTACCTTTGAATAAGAAAAGTTAATATTGAATAATGAATATATCTCTAAACAAAGGGGGATTTAGTATTACTCATGCAAAATGGACGCATTAACTGCACTAACAACTTTTCTTAATATAGGTAAAATTTGTAATGGAGGCTTATTATTAGGGGCAGAGGGAATCACACATACAACAACAGCCACCAAGCACTCTCCTACTAAGTAGAGTTAGCTACATGAGTCAGATGAGGCCATAATTCCCTATGAGAAAGTAATAAATAACATGAACGGAAAAAATGAAATAACTTGCGTAAATAAGGGAGAACCAAACTTTTGAGGACCAAACAATCAAGTCAAAAGAGGCCATATAGACTATGTTGTTGATCTAAGAGACGTTGCGTAACACCGACTCTTAAAAATGCTATGGTGGTATAGCGGATATCGGGATAGGCGCTATAGTAGAGAGTAGAGACTAACAACCCGTGAAAAAAGTAAACATAAATACTCAAAAGATCATCATACATAATACACAAAGTAAACATAGAGTATAATGTAATAAAACTTATGCAGAGGAGAAGAAGAATAAAACAGAACGTTAGTAAAAGTAGGAAGAAGAACATAATGATTATTTGTGAGCAAGAACATAAAATTACTATTCAAGGGGTTCAAATTGAAATTTATACCCTTAAAAAAACAGTTTAAAAAATGAATTTGAAGAATCTATCCACAAAATTCTAATAGGGGGCGCAATAGCGGCTGCGATATCAGTTTGGGGCCGCAATTAGCTGCCGCACATCCTCTATTGTTGACAGCAGCTCACGGAGCACTACCACCGCTATGTTATTCTGCTATAGCGTGTTATTGACAACGTAGCTAGCTTATAGATTAGTCCAAAGATAAATAAAAAAGAATAAATAGTAGCCATTAAATTTTAATTGTGTAGCTAAGCTTTAAAGGAAGATTATGGTACCCTAAGATAGAAAGGAAGATTTTAACGCTGATCCTAAGATCCTGCGGAAAATGTAAAATCTAAAATCATGATAGATTGAAGGGATTTCCAGAATGCTTGAGACACAAGGTTGATGTCCCTTATCATGAGTGAAGAAGATAAGACATGTTCAGTGAGGGAACACTGGGACAGATTGAACTAGGTGAGAGAGCACCAACAAAGAACAACGTGAAAAAATGATGGTATGATTGATGAGGAAGCATGTTCGGAAACCAGAAGCCAGCACAAGGGCTCCAAAAACAAGTGAAAAGTGGTAATGCATATGAATCATATACAAAAAAAAATGTATGGTTAGCAATCAACAATTAATAACTTATAATGAAAAGTATAAAATGAAAAATCTGATCGCTGAGCGCAGCGCATCTCATAATATTGTCATTCAAAATACAAATTGCATAGTGGATTATAAATCAGAAATGAATGTTTATAGTCTGACAACAGAAGTTCCCCGCATAGTTAAATGAATTAGCAGAACATATCATGGTGCCATCAGACGTGCTACCTCATTCAGCAGATTAAATAGAAACAGGACTGCTTTGACTCGCATAAGATGAATAGAAAAGAAAGAAAAAAAAAGATGCCATGTGCAGAAAATAAGAATAAGAATAACCTGTCAATCTGGTCCCTGAACTATCACTCTCTCTAAATTGATCCTTAAATTATGGTAACCTGCTAAACAATTAGTAAAGTACTCTTCAAATCATCATCTGGTTAGTCTCTTAACAATTCTCGAATCCATTTATTTAGTCCCTCATCAACTGCTCTGCTAACACTCCGTCTATATCTTAGGGAACAGTTTGTTACATTATAGTGTTAACATTATCACAGTTATTACAGAATCAAGCAAACCAAGTTACTGAGACACACAATTGCATCAATTAAACTATGGCAACTGAAAACGAAATCGGTTACCTGAATGCCGGAGGGTTGTTGAGAATTATTGGCCATAAAATAGAACCTATCACGGTTTCACAAACAATCCCTGAAATGAATAACAAGATACATCAGATAGCACAAAATCAAGATGCGGAAGCAGTTTCTTTTACAGAGGCGGAGACGAAAAGATGCAACAGAGAATTGCGGAAAAATTGAAAGAACATGAAAATGAAGAGTTGGACGAGATTCCGACTGTTTGTGGCGGACGATGACCAAGTCCGCGGCGTTTCCCGGCGAGGTTTTGGTTATTACGGACGGTTTTGAGTTGAAATGAAGAGATTCAAATCCGAGCTTTGTTTCTGATACAATCAGGGTTTTGATTTGACGAAGCTGGTGAGTTTTCTTGATTTTAGGGTTTTAATATTTTATTTAATTTTCTTCCAAAGGGTTTTATTTGTTAGTGTGTTTATTTTTGTTTTTTTTTTTTTTACTATGATTGTCTTCTTCTGAAGGAATTGAATTTTTTTTTTTTAAGTTTCTTGAGCATACTTATTTTGATATAAGAATACTCGTTCACTTGATTCTTTTAATTATATCCCTAAGAAATATGACAAGTTTCGTAGGTCGGATATTTCAAATCCATACATCAATTTAGTTTTGACCCTTTTTATTTTTGTCTTACATACAGTTGTGATCAACAAGTCATCCACATACAAGCATTGAATGCCTCGACTGACCCTGCTTGCATTGTTGACATACACTTTATGCTTTGAGACACATTTTTGAAAACTGCTTTGGTTAGGAAGTTGTCTATTATCTTATTCAAAGTCATTAGGACTTGCTTCAAGCTATATAAAGTTTTCCTTAATTCGTACACCTTATACTTTTTCCCTTTGATTTCGAATCCTGGTGGTCGACTGACATAAACTTCTTCTTTTAAAGTTCCATTTAGAAATGCAAAGTTTACACTCAATTGATGTATCTTCCATCCTTTGTATGTTGTAGATGACACAACAATTCGAATGGTCTCCAATCTGGCAACATGTGCATAAACTTCATTGAAATCGATGTTAGGTTTTTGTAAAAAGCTTCTCGCCACCGATATGAACACCTAAACTCCAGTCTCCACATACTCAAAGTAAGACATTTATGATTAGCCATGTTGATCTCAGTCTTGAAGATTTTGTTATCTACCAATGGTGTTTTCAGGATCATCCTTTTTTCATCATCATACACCTTCATCTGATTGTCTACCATATTCATGTTGTACCCTTTAGCAAGTAACTGACTTATGCTTATCAAATTACTTGTCATATAAGGTACATATAACACATTGGTGATGGTAAGTTTCTGAGCATCTTTCTTTACTACACCTATGTTACCCTTCCCTTTTGAAGTAACATGCCTTCCGTCTGAAAACTTGATCAGTTTCTTAACCTATTCGTCTAAATTAGTGAAGTAGTTTTTATTCCTAATTATGCAGTTATTGCATTCTGAATCCAGGTGCCACATATTGGTTTGATTATTATTCGACTAAGTATTGGCCATGAGTAGCGTACCATCAGAGTTGCTTTCACCAGCATGTGCATATTGCACTTTTTCATTATATTTTGCTCTTGATTTCTTATTTTTCCGAAAATCTCGTGTATAATGACCAAATCCTTAACATTTATAGCACTACACGTCCTTCATATCAACTTTCTTCCTCCAATACTTATTGATCATGCCTTTCTTGATTGAATTAGTGTGATTCGTTGAATTCTTCTTGAATTATAATCATTATCAAGATTATTTCTCTACTTTGCCATTTTTTTCTAGACTTATTAGTGAATCTTACTTGCAATGCCTATTATGTCTCTCTCTCTCTCCCTTTTTGGGTTCATTTGCTTCAGTCTCATCTCATGAGCCTCCAATGAAGATCGAAGTTCTTCCATTTTAATCCTAGTTAGGTTCATGGACTCTTTAATAGACATGATAATGTAATTAAAACTTGCAGTCAAAGATCTCAACATTTTCTCAATCTTTTGCAAATTAGTGATTGATTCATCACACACATTCATCTAGTTTGTTATTAGTGCCACATGCAAAAAGAATTCTGAAACTGACTCATCTTCCTTCATTTGAGTCATCTCAAATTACTTTCTCAATGTCTGCAACTTCACTCTTTTCAAATTTTCATCTCCACTATACAAGTTCTTTAACTTGTCCCACGTTTCCTTGACGTTTTTTCTTCAATAATCTTCTCAAACACATTAGAATCCACAGATTAATGAATCAAGAAAAGCGAGTTTCCTTCTTTCTTCCTTTGTTCCATGTGCGCAACCTTTGGAACATCATTTTTATTCACTTCCACTACAGGTACTCTATCACACATGATTTTAGCTACATCTTAAAATCTAAAGATGACCTTCATTTGTGCAACTCATCTCTCATTGCTCTCACATTTGAAAATCGTTAGATTTTAGAGGAAATTGCATTAATGTTGTGTTATTGTTTATCATGGCTAACTGAATCACAATCGGCCTTGTTGATATCAATTTATTGGAACAATCGAGTTATTTAAGAAAATGAAAAAGAAGGAGAGAGAGAGAGAGAATACTATATTGTAAAAAGGGAAATTTAATTGAAAAAACCACTAATATATATATATATATATATATATATATATATATATATATATATATATATATATATATATATATATGTGTGTGTGTGTGTGTGTGTGTGTGTGTGTGTGTGTGTGTGTGTGTGTGTGTATAACCATTACACTTCATTTTTTATATGCAGTATTCAACTTTGTCGAATACATGCTAACACGTTTTGACAACTACATGTTGTATTTGATTATGTCAAACATAACTAACTCTTAGTCAAGTATCTTCGACGATGTAACTACGACTATTTTGACTAAGTCGAATGCATCATTATCGAATATAGACATCCCTATTAAACAATGAATTCCTAGCTTCTAACAATTATTGAAAATTTGAAAAACTAGTAAATATATTTTGTTCGAATCTCACTTTAACTAAAAATGATAAGTGTTAGAACATTCACACGTTTCTTACTCATTTAAGTTCTTTAAATATTTTTTATTTAATTTTTATATTATTTTTATATTTTTTAATGATTTAAACAACTAAACTATATTTTTTAAATATTCATATAATTCATTAAAAACTCTAAAATAAGACACATTGTACACCATAATATGTAGCAACTAATAAATATATGATACCCTATATATATATATATATATATATATATATATATATATATATATATATATATATATATATATATATATATATATATATATATATATATATATATATATATATATATACTACAAAATGCTTAAACAACGATGTCAGGTTTATCACGGTTTATCCCTACACTGTTGTGACATATTTAAACTATGGCGCTACCGTATTATATTTGTTTTTTGATTTAAAATTATTTGTATATAACAACGGTTGATAAGCCAATTGTGGTGATACTATCAAGCTTTCATGGGTTCGAACCTCAATATCATCGTATATATTATTCATTTTATGTTAAGGCGTGCTTTTTCTTTTTTTATTTACTTTTAAATTAAAAAACTTAAAGGTTATGACTACGGTTATTTTTTCCACCGTTGTGATATATTTTGTATGATTTTTTATTTTTTTATTCTAAATATGACCCTGGCGCTTCATTATGAAATTTCACTATGAAAGGAATATATCATGACGCCTTGTAATAATGACCGTCATAGTATAGTTTCAATATTCTTTGTATCATAACGACTAATTGTATAGACTGTCGTAGTAGCTTTACGATATACTCCTAGCTAGTTTACTTGTCTCTTCAATATCCTTTTTTTCATTGAAAATAAAAACTAGACGAAACGATAGACAATTTCAACCTTAAACCCTAACATTCAATATTGTGAAACAATAATAGATTTCAACTGAATCTTGCATTATCGATATCCATTATTCATTGTGTTGTTGTCATTTTCGTCATCATCGTCACGATCATTACGGAAGGAATATTATGCACCAACCAACACTGTCTTCATCATCGTCACCGTCGAGAAGGAAAATAACAATAACATTGTCGTTATCGCAAGGAAAGAAGACAACAACAACACCAACACCAACATCGTTAACTTAGTCATCATGTTTAGGGTACGTAAAATAATTTTCCCATGCATATACAGTGAACTCATTTGTCATTGTTGTTCATTTTGTTGTTGTTTATGCTCTTGTTGTTCATGTTGTTGTTGTTGATGTTGTTTTTGTTATTTTTGAACATAGACGTCGACCTTGTCGAGTTCTTCAACAGGAAGCAACGAAGATACTCAAACGATTGAGTGTTCTGTGAATATAACTCAAACGAAAAGATCACAGAGAGGTGTCACAATGATGCCCCAATTCACATCACTTCGCAACTCATCTGGTGTGAAAATTCCAATCGAGTTTGATTCGTTGTACAGATTGGTGGATTGTCCACGTGACTCTACTTTTAAGAGTTATGTTGTTTTCCTTGCACGTATCAAGGTCACTATATCGATAGATGACTGCAGAGAAGTGGATGATAATGTCAAAGATAACATATGGACATACATTAAGGTATTACATAGTTTTTAATTCATACTTTATAGTTTCTAATTCACTACCTATAGTTTTTGATTCATACTTATGTATTGATTTAAATATAGTTGAATTTTGAGATTGCCGATAACTCAAAATTAAAAAATAAGTGGATATCTTATGCCGATGTTAGTTAGAGGGGATTTAAGTCACGGCTAACGACCAACTATATTATGAGGCCTAAGAGCGGTCTTGAACGTCCATGGATTCGGTATAGTTTTATATCGAATAAGGTGTGGCACAGATTTACGAAGAAACGTCGTTCTGAGGAATTCAAGGTTATTACTAATCTTATTTAATCGATAATGTTATGTTAATGAGTTATATATATATTAATCATGTGCATTAACCACTTTGTTAATAACAGGTTAAAAGCGAAGCAGTGGTTCAAAACAACGTGAAAAACATGTACTCCCATAGATTGTCTTGTGGGGGTTACAGGAAACTTAAGAAGAAAATGATGTTTGAAAAACAACAACAAATGGGAGATGGTGACATTCCATCTCCACCATCAAGACACTAGAAATGGAAGAGGGCTCGAGTAATACCTAATGGAGAGTACACCTCTGAGGCTTCAAGAGTAGTCGTTGAGAAAATTGAAAGTATATGTTTTGTTTTGCTTATGTTATTTAAATGTGTTTGCTTATGTAAATTGCTCATGTCATGTATGATAATTTGGTTGTGGCGACCCGTGAAGGCACATTTGTTCCGGAAGCATGACATGACATATTAGTGGAAGCTATCGGAACAGCTGAGCATGGAGGTCGTGTTTGTGGTGTTGGAGAAAGTGTCGGCTTTAGGTCATACTTTGGGTCTCAAAGGAGAAGCACTGAAACCCCTGAATTGAATGTTCAATGACAAAAGATTGAAAATGTTGAGAGGCAATTGGAAGAACAACGAATGATGTTTGAAGAGGAGAGGGAAAAAAGGGAAAAAAGGGAAAAAACACGGAAAAGTTGCAAGAGTTATATTCGCCATGTGCTTCACTTGAGATGTATGATATATATTGTGCATACTTTTTATTTATGTTGTAATTTAATGTTGAACAAATGAAGATATTTGTTGCATTGATGGTGATGATCATCAAAATCCAAGTAGAAGTGTTGTAAATCGCGCTTCTACAAGAAGAAGTAATACAACCCCCTGTGGATAACTGAAATAGATTATTGGATCCTAGTCCAAATGAAATAACCAATTTATACATCTTCATTGCAACAAAATATTTATCGCAACCTCTCTCGTTAGAACATTGCCCGCAATTGGATGTAATGTATTATGATCCTGAAGATGTAAGGGGTTTTCTCGCAAGATTTAAGAGTCTTGATGTGTGTATTTTGCAATTTTGGTGCACGTAAGTATATTGTCGAATATACATGTCATTAACATTATCATTTTTTGTATGTTCTCCCTTAACTGATTCATTTTCTTTGACCATTTAAGTACATGCACCGTCTTTGTATAGAGTTGAATAAATCAGATATTTATGGAATCTTGGAGCCAACTTATACTTTACGGGCGTATAATGAAAAAAATCATTGAAAATTACTTTAGTAGTCGGCTAAATGAAGGAGGAAAAAAATGTTACCTTGCACCATTCCTCAGTTGATAAGTATTGTTGTAATTTATTTATATATTCTATATTTAGTTTTGTTTTAGTAAAAACTAATATATATATATATATATATATATATATATATATATATATATATATATATATATATATATATATATATATATATATATATATATATATATATATATATATATATATATATATATATATATTCTCGTGTTCATTCGGTGGTCATTGACAATTGATTATAATATCATTTAGGACAAATACGATGACTACATTGTGTTCCTTGTATAATCAACTCCACAAACCAATGAAAGAAATGATTCAAAAATAAGTGTCTATGTTTAAAATCATTTTCTTTGACATTAATTGTAATTAGTTTATCACATGTAATATGTTGAATTCATTTTTAATGTGTAGTTATGTGGAGCAAGTTAATATGTTGAGAAATGTTTAAAAAAACCCGACATGGGTGGCTCTTAAGGTTAGTATTCATGTAATTATTTCCTTAAATTTATAATTACATTCATGTGTGGTTATATTCATGTAATTATTTCATAAATTTGTAGACGAGGAGACAACTGGGGACTTACAAGTGTGGGTATTATGTCATGAAACACATATTAAACATTGTCCTTGACGACATTGTTGACTCATGGGATAAGATATTTATTTCATTAGTATATAAGTTGACTATTGAATTATTATCATGCATGATATTCAATATTTTGCTCTTTCTTATGTAGGTGTTTAACGACGAAACCCCATTCCCCCTTGAGGACTTTGTAGATCTTTGCAAACGTTGGGTGTATATGCACAGTCTGCTTAAGGGTCAACAAATTGTTCTATTTATCAGTAAAATTCCTCAACATATATTTTGCTGCACATATTTTTGATGTAAACAAACTTGTTTTGACAATTAGCTTTTGATGTACGTATATAGTGCTTTTGACAGTTTGATGAACATAATGTTAGTCTTTGATGTAAAATTGATGAACATAATGTTAATTTGATGCACAGATTGTGTTATATATGTAAACAACCACTGTTTTGATGAACAAGATTCCAGTTTGTTGCACATATGGTTTTATATGAAAACAAAAGTTATTTTAACAGGATAAAATAGAGGAAGAATTTGATAATAAGCAGTGAATTTTTATATTTAGAACAAATGTTTTGACAACGATTACAAAATCTAATTGTAGTTGTATGTTGAATAATATAAATAAAACAATGTTTTCACTGAGAATCGAATCAGATTACCTTTAGTTATATCGCGACAGTTGTGTAAACTAACCGTTATGAAATAGTTCGCGCTTCAAGAATACAACAACGATTCCAAGACTGTCACTGTAAGTACAGTATATACAACAACACTCTATATAACAACACATGCGCGGACATCATTATATCTTTCCCAACCGTTGCTAAATAGATTTTTTAAAGTTGTGTGTGTATATATATATTCTCGTGTTCATTCAGTGATCATTGAAAATTGATTATAATATCATTTAGGACAAATATGGGTGACTACAATGTGTTCCTTGTGTAATCAACTCCACAAACCAATGAAAGAAATGATTCACACATAAGTATATATGTTTAATATCATTTTCTTTGACATTAATTGTAATTAGTTTATCACATGTAAAATGTTGAATTCATTTTCAATGTGTAGTTATGTGGAGCAAGTTAATATGTTGAGAAATGTTTAAAAAAAAACTCTGACATAGGTGGCTCTTAAGGTTAGTATTCATGTAATTATTTCTTTAAATTTACATTTACATTCATGTGTGGTTATATTTATGTAATTATTTCATAAATTTGTAGACGAGGAGACAACTGGGGACTTACAAGTGTTGGTATTATGTCATGAAACACATTTTAAACATTGTCATTGACGACATTGTTGACTCATGAGATAAGATATATATTTCATTAATATATAAATTGACTATTGAATTATTATCATGCATGATATTCAATATTTTTCTCTTTCTTATGTAGGTGTTTAACGGCGAAACCCCATTCCCCTTTGAGGACTTTGTAGATCTTTGCAAACGTTGGGCGTATATGCACAGTCTGCTTAAGGGTCAACAAATTATTCTATTTATCAGTAAAATTCCTCAACATATATTTTGCTGCACATATTTTTTTATGTAAACAAACTTGTTTTGACAGATAGCTTTTGATGTACGTATATAGTGCTTTTGACAGTTTGATGAACATAATGTTAGTCTTTGATGTAAAATTGATGAACATAATGTTAATTTAATGCACAAATTGTGTTATATATGTAAACAACCACTGTTTTGATGAACATAATTTCAGTTTATTGAACATATGATTTTATATGAAAACAAAAGTTGTTTTAACAGGATAAAATAGAGGAAAAATTTGATAATAAGCAGTGAATTTTTATATTCAGAACAAATGTTTTGACAGTGATTACAAAATCTAACTGTAGTTGTATGTTGAATAATATAAATAAAACAATGTTTTCATTGAGAATCGAACCAGATTACCTTTAGTTATATCGCGACAGTTGTGTAAACTAACCGTTATGAAATAGTTCGCGTTTCAAGAATACAACAACGATTTTAGGAGCGTCATTGTAAGTACAGTATATACAACAACACATAACAACGCATGCACAAACATCGTTATATCTTTCTCAATCGTTGTTAAATTTATTATATCATGTAGTTATTATTTATATAAATATATTTGTAAAAATTAATGTTAAAAAAGATGTTTGATTGAAAATTAATAATGAACAATGACTGAATTAAGGTATTGTAAATTATTTAAACAAAAGACATTGTATTGTTGACGCATTGTCAATCATCAGTATAAGAAGAAATACATATTACAAAATATAGCATGTGTTGCAATAATTTGTTATTAAGTTTGAACATTTTACATGTAAAATATGAACATGTATTAACCAATAAAGATTGTGTAAAAAGAAAATTTTGATTCACATGTAAAATTTTCAGTCACCTTAAATGGGATATATGACAACAACAGTTAAATTTGAACATGTTTATGTATGTTAGTGATGAAACTTGAATTGAGGACCAACTACATGAGATCTAGATTGAAACCACATATAAACAATTTAAATTGATTAAGATTTTTACCATTTGTTTTAAAAATTAACTATAACCACTTATAAACCATTTAACATGACATTTAAGTGTTTATTAAATTATAATGATTTATAACATCTTGAATTCAAATATTTATCAAAATAGCTATAATTTAGATTTTATTTAGCTCCAACTAAATTCAATATATCAGTAGGGAAAAATAGTATATGATAAAATTATTGACAAAAACATCATCGGAGGAAGCATAAGGAAACATTGATATGGTGTTCTTATAGAACATAGTAATTCCATGGATTTAGCAACATCAATACACAATGAAGTAACATAAAGCCAAATCTATCAATATTAGTCTAAATCCTCAAGTCCTTAACTTCTATGAGGGTGTAATCCTTATAAGCATAAATTTTGACATTCAAACACAAGAAAATTATACATGCCACATAAATTCATACTATGCAACCAATGCATTTGCATATAAAATATTTTTTTTACGATGATGATGATGATGATGATGATGAAAGCAAGAGAGACATACCATGAGAGTCATTAACCCCTTTTGCAATATGCAATTACATGAAAAAATTGTTAGAACAAACATAAACCACAAAATCAGAATTGAAATTGAAGGTGTAACAATGGTGGAAAAATCAATTTGGGGAAGAAGATGAAATTGAGAGAGAAAGAGAATTAGAAAAGAGAGAGTAATTGGGATGAAATATTAATTTGGCATTAATTGGAATTGGAAATTACATTGAGTATTTATACATTGAGAGAAAAAATACAAAAAAACACAACTAAAGTGCATTGTGCTGTTAATGCTGTTATTTTTCAGTTTTTGACAGTGGTAACCGGTTACTCACCGGTGGGTAACCGGTTACTGCTGTTGCAGACTGAAAAATACAGCATTTTCCAGCACTTTCAACACACCACCTCACTTTAGTTGATCCAAGTCCAGCATGTTCAAGCTCTTCACCAGTCTCTTGAACACCTCATTTGTCACACCCTTTGTCAACAAATCCGCAACTTGGTCTTCGCTTCGGCAATAGCTCAATCTAAGCTTTCCGTCACCAACTAATTCTCTCAAGTAATGAAACCGCATCTCAATGTGCTTGCTCCTTCCGTGTGCAATCGGATTCTTCGCAAGATTAATTGCGGAAACATTATCCACAAGCAATGTAGTAACATCATCACCACATCCCAATTCCTTCATTAGATTCATAAGCCACATAGCTTGGCACGCACTCAACGAAGCCGCAATGTACTCCGCCTCACAAGAAGAGAGTGCTACAACCGGTTCCTTCTTGGAGCACCAAGAGATTGGTGTTTTACCGAACATAAAGATGTAACCCGCCGTTGATTTTCGATCATCTTTATCTCCGCACCAATTGGAATCGGTGTAGCCTAGTAAAGTACATTTGCGTCCCATATCCGATGCGGGAAATAGAATTCCGCAACCAAGAGTACCTTTCACGTATCTAAGGATTCTCTTAACCGCTGCCAAGTGTGATACCTTAGGTCTCTCCATGAATCTACTAGCAATACCGACACTAAAAGCCAAATCCGGTCGCGTATTGCACAAGTACCTCAACGATCCAATCAAACTCCGGTAAAGTGTTGGATCTACATCATCCTCATCCTCACTTTTGGACAGCTGCACTCTTGCTTCACACGGTGTATTAGAAGCGTTGCAATGCTCCATTTCACACTTTTTCAAGATATCAAGTGCATACCTCCTTTGATGCATAAGCAGCCCCACTTTTGACTT
Organism: Lathyrus aphaca; assembly: GCA_963966055.1. Lineage (NCBI taxonomy): Eukaryota > Viridiplantae > Streptophyta > Magnoliopsida > Fabales > Fabaceae > Lathyrus > Lathyrus aphaca. Next base: position 614,556,620 of record OZ014520.1, on the reverse strand, counting down.
GTGGAACTCTATGCCAAGGAAGTAACTCATCACACCAAGATCCGTCATTTCAAACTCACTCATGAGCTCTCCTTTGAACCTTGAAATGCACTTGTCATTGCTGCCCGTAATCAAGAGATCATCAACATACAAGCAAAGTATGATAACACCATCAATCGTATCCGACCTCACATAAACACCATGTTCGGATACACATCGCTTGAAGCCGATGTCAATAAGAAAGCCGTCAATGCGTTTGTTCCAAGCTCTTGGAGCTTGTTTCAAACCATACAACGCCTTATGTAGCTTGTAATACTTCCTCTCTTGATCTTTAATCACGAAACCGGGTGGCTGCCCCACATAAACTTCCTCATCAAGAGGACCATTCAAAAACGCCGACTTCACATCCATTTGGTAGATCACCCAATTGTTGCTATGTGCCATCCCAACAACCAAACGAATAGTTTCTAGTCTAGCCACCGGTGCGAATACCTCTTCGTAGTCTATGCCTTCACGTTGCAAGAACCCTTTGGCCACTAATCGAGCTTTATGCTTGATCACTTCACCCTTAGGATTTGCTTTGACTTTATAGACCCAACGCACACCAATCGGTTTCTTTCCAAGCGGTAAATCGACCAACTCCCAAGTACCATTCTTCTCAATAGATTCCAGCTCCTCCTTCATTGCACATATCCATTTAGAATCACTTAAGGCTTCCTCCTCATTTACCGGTTCAGATTCGGCCATAAGTGCGAAATGAACAAAATCACCATCGTTATTCACTTCGGTATCTAGGAACCTTTCATAGTCTCGGAGTCTTTGAGGCATAGCTCTTTGCCTCACAGGTCTACCCTCATTAACAACATTGTTTTCAGCTGCTGTAGGTGCAGGTACAGCGGAATCGGACGCCTCCGGATCAGACAATTCAAAAAACTGATGTTGCTGATTTTTCTGCAGTAACCGGTTACTCACCGGTTGGTAACCGGTTACTGCTGTTGCTGCAGAATTTTTCACTTCATCAAACAGCACGTCCCGGCTTATCACGATCTTCCGATTCTTCTCATCAAACAGCTTGTATCCTCCAGTAGAATGATATCCAACAAGTATCAACTTTTCACCTTTATCATCCAACTTCTTTCTAAGTTGATCCGGTATGTGACGATACGCAATCGATCCAAAAACGCGCAAATGATCCACACTAGGTTTGAAACCACTCCAAGCCTCTTCGGGTGTGATATTCTGCAGCTTCTTAGTAGGACACCTATTCAACAAGTAGGTAGCCGTAGATACGGCCTCACCCCACAATTCCTTAGGTAACTTCTTCCCACAAAGCATGCTACGCACCATGTTCATTATTGTACGATTTTTCCTCTCGGCAGCCCCGTTTTGTTGAGGCGTATATGGAGGCACCACCTCACGCACAATACCCTCAAGATCACAGAAATTCCCAAACTCGCTAGAGGTATATTCACCTCCACCATCCGTTTTGAGAACTTTGAGCTTCCGGCCGCTTTGACGCTCCACCAAGGATTTGAAACTCTTGAACACACCAAACACCTCATCCTTTCTCTTGATAAGATAAGTCCAAAGTTTCCTACTAAAATCGTCAATGAACGTAACAAAGTATCGATTGCCGCCATAAGTCTCTACTTGCATCGGTCCACAAACATCGGAATACACCACCTCAAGTAGGTCTTTAGCTCTCCGACCCGCATCCTTGCTAAACACATTCTTGTGTTGCTTGGATGTCACACATTCTTCACACAATTCTGTCGGAATACTAATAAGTGGCAGCCCCGTTACCATACCACTTTGTTGCAACATCTTAAGATCCCTAAAATTAAGGTGACCAAGACGGTAATGCCATAGCCACTCCTCTCTACTTGTCGCGGTAGCCAAACAACGATGCTCCATAACCCTTAACTCAACTTTAAAGGTTCTATTGGCAGCCATCGGCGCTTTTAGAATCAACACACCTTTTGAATCTAAAACACGCATCATCTTGTTTTCCATCCGAATTAAGTACCCTCTTTCAAGCAATTGGCCAATACTTAAAAGATTGCACCTAATTCCCGGTATGTACAAGACATCTTTGATCCTTGAAAAGCCTCCACTCTTCCTTCCGATCAAAACATCTCCAACCCCTTCCGCGCTTAAAGTAGTGTCGTCGGCAAACTTGACTTTACTCTTTGTCGCTTGATTGATTTGCACAAACCAATCCTTACGACCCGTCATATGTGTTGAACAACCGGAATCCAAGTACCATTCATCTTTACTTTGAACTCCATCACGTACGGTAACCAATGCATCTCGATCCGAGCACATTTTTTTACCACTTTCCGAAACGGTACAGCTGCTGTCCCGCGAACTGTCATGACAGTAGCTGCTGTCCGGAACATCCACAATGCCACTTTTCTCCTCCGTGATCATCACTAGAACGGTGTCTTCATCCTCCACCTCTTCTCTAGCAACCTTGGCTTCATCATCGCGAGTCTTGTTCAATTTTGCATAACATTTCGATTGAACATGTCCAAGCTTTTTGCACCTAAAGCATTGAACCTTACTCCAATCCTTTTTGAAACCGCTACTACGATCACTCTCCTTGGAGCTGCTCTCACCCTTTTCATACATCGAACCCTTCGAATTTTGAGAATTGTTTGCACCAAAATTCTGAAAATTTGGCTTACCTCTAGCTACAAATTTTCCTTTCGACCTCTTGCTCTTCTCATTCAAACGTGCTTGTAAAGCGATCTCCGCTTTCGCTTCGACACATCTCTCATCCATCCTTTGCTCATGCGCCTCCAACGAACTTTGCAACTCATCCTTGCTCATAGTCGTTAGATCCTTTGATTCTTCAATAGCAACCACAATGTTATCGAACCGCGATGTTAACGAACGCAACACTTTCGATACAACATTCTGCTCTATGATCGTTTCGCCGCAAGACTTGATTTGATTGACTAACCGAGTAATGCGCGTAATGTAGTCGTTGATCGTTTCTTTGTCTTCCATCTTCGTTAGCTCAAATTGACGCTTGTAAGTTTGTAACCTTACCACCTTCGCTTTCGCGGCACCGGCATAAGCTTTCTCCAATATTTCCCACGCTTGCTTCGCGGATTCACAATCACCAACCTTCTCGAAGTTGTCGTTATCCACACAAGAGTGAATCAAGAATAGGGCTTTGTAATCCCTCTTCTTTTCTTCTTTGTGTGTAGCCCTAATCGTATCGGTAGCTTGTTCCCCCAATGGCGTGACTCCATTGATGACAATCTCAAGCACTTCTTGATAACCGAATAGAACCTTCATTTGCTTCGCCCATTTGTCGTAATTTTTCGAATCAAGAATTGGAAGATTTGTGGGAATTCGATCATTGGAAATGGTAGCCATTGTTGCAGCGGAATCGGATCAATAACCGAAGCTCTTGATGCCAAATGTTAGAACAAACATAAACCACAAAATCAGAATTGAAATTGAAGGTGTAACAATGGTGGAAAAATCAATTTGGGGAAGAAGATGAAATTGAGAGAGAAAGAGAATTAGAAAAGAGAGAGTAATTGGGATGAAATATTAATTTGGCATTAATTGGAATTGGAAATTACATTGAGTATTTATACATTGAGAGAAAAAATACAAAAAAACACAACTAAAGTGCATTGTGCTGTTAATGCTGTTATTTTTCAGTTTTTGACAGTGGTAACCGGTTACTCACCGGTGGGTAACCGGTTACTGCTGTTGCAGACTGAAAAATACAGCATTTTCCAGCACTTTCAACAAAAATAACTAATAAAACCATCAAATAAAAAACTATACATATGAAAAACCTCAATATATAAACTTCAAATTTAACCCTATCAAAAACTTAAAAAAGAAGAAGTAATAATGAAAACATGGGAAGGATCTGTACGACATGTTATAGAATAATTTCATCCATGGTTGCAAGAAAATAAAAAGCATCAAACAAAAAAAGGAATATATGAAGATAATGAACAAACTACAACTATAACTTAAAAAAAAGAATCAAATAAAGTTAGTAATCGAAATAGAAAGAGGAATAGATACAAATAAGGAACCAAATCAGAAAATAAATACATATGAGAAACATGGTCGACGACGAGGTTTCGAAACAAAATTCTAATTGTTTCATTTGAAAGGCTGCGATATGAGGAGTACGCAAATGATTTTTATTTTTTCATTGGAGATGATGGTGGTCGTAGGGTAGAGAAAGTGAACACGACTATGTTAGGGTTCGAGAGAAAAAGAGAGAGTAAAGAGAAAGAGAGAAAACATAAGACAGAGAAAAGTGGAAAAGATGAGAAAGGAATTTTGGGTATGAATATTACATATAAGAAAGTTAACTATCTATCCATTTACCGATTTGCCCCTCCTTCTTCGTTGGCCCTCCACCTGGATGGCTTCTTTGCCATCTTCCTCTTCAACACCAACTCAACCATGTACACCTTCTTTCTAAGCACATCACCCCTCTTCTTCTTTTCCATTTATTTTTTATTGTTTCTGTCATATCCCAAATTTGTCATACCCGCGCACTATTTTATTTTTACTGTTTAATCATTACGTCAAAAATCCAAAAATATGCATCATTTTATTTTTCTGGCTAAGCAAATATTTCGAAAATCCAAAAAAATACCATTTCATTTTTTGTCTAACCATTATTCAAAAATCCAAAAATATGTACTACTTTATTTTTTCTGTCTATTATTCAAAAAATCCAAAATATGTCACTTCTTGTTTTATATCTTTTCCAAAAATTCAAAAATATTTCCTTTTTTATCTTTTAGGCCCATAATAAAAAAAACCAAAATATGTCATTTTTTATTTATTTTATCCAATATCCTTTTATTTTACATTTTATCCAAAAAAAAATCAATTATCGAAAAATCAAAAAATACATTTGTTATTTTTTAAAGATCCAATTTTTTTTTATCTTAAGTTTTATTTTATTTTATTATTTAGTTGTTACCAAAAAAAAACTATAAAAAAAATCTTTTAAACTCATTATTGTTAGCCTATTTGCTACTTTTTCTACACAATTAAATTTTTTTTTATTTTATTTGTATCCTTATTATCTTTATTTTATTATTCTTATCATTTTTATTTATTTTATTATTATTATAGTTTTTATTACTGTTATTATTCTAGTATTATTATTATATTCTGTTATTGTTTTAATTCCAATCACACAACATATTTTATCTCCATTCCTCTCATTCATACTCACATTTCTCAATTCCACTACCAACAAATTCAGCAATCCTTATCATATTACAGCTCAACTTCTTCAACAAATTGACAACAGAAAACACAGCTCAGCAATCATTTTCACAGCATGTATAGATTTGTTCTCAGCAAATCTTCTTTCCCAAAATTTCCCATCTCACCCTCTTCAAAATCTCTATATAAAATCAATACCATTTCAATAACAAAAGGGGGAGAGCATAAATATACCCTGTAGAAATTCCAAACTCCAAGTTTCAAGAATACAAAAACCAGAAACGAAAATCTACATAAACTAAAACCATTTTCTTCTCCAAATCTGCATTAATAATAACCCTCAGAACCATTTACATAAACCACGATTTAAACTCCACCATTTGTTTTCTCAAATCATCACCATAGAAAAATCAAATATGCAATGAACCAATTTCAACCTTTACTGTTTTTCTCGCTTTCAGAATCCCTTCTTCACTCAAAAGCCATAACCAAAACAAAGAAACTTCGAAACACGTCTAAACGTCACCACCTTTCCTCTTCTGCAATACCATCCTTCATTTTCACATCCAACAACTCACCGAACCAACCGAAAATCCACTCAAACAACCAACGCAACCCGTAGATCCCAAAAAACGAATCTGCGAGAAACCGTAAAACTGAGGCGGAGAGGAAACATGACGAACCGACCACAAACCATCCATCTCCGGCCACCACCTTCAATCCGCACCCAAACACAACCCATAAACAGTCCACCACTGAAAACGAATCAAGTTCCGAACACCATCGCGAAACACCATCATCGCAGAAAGCTTCGGATCAACTCGAAACCACCATGAGCGCACAAACCTGAAACTGAAACAAACCATTGCAAATTTGCGCGAGAGTTTCCGGCCGTGAGTGTTTTTGAGGTTCGATTTGTTTTTTCTGATTTTGAGCAAGGAGATTCAACGAGATTGAGAGAGTTTTGGAAGTGATGATGCCCGAGTAGAGAGGAGATCGTGAAATCCGCAACCATTCCGCGAAATCATCCGAAACGAGATTCATCGTGAAACACTGACCAAAACGCAGTTACCGCCGCCGAATCAGTGAGTTTCCCGGAGCAATCGCAAGTTTGAGATCAGCGAGAGAGATCTGAGACAAGTGAACCATGAATCGTGTGAGAGAGATTTGAGTCGTGAAACCGCCGTAAAAAGAAGGCATCGCCGCCGTCGGTATTAGCTTTGAGCGTTGAAGATGGATTTCTCTTTTTTCTCTGAAACTCACTTTTGAACAATACAGGGTATCCTTGTTTCACTTTTCTTTTTTATGTGTTTATTGCGTTTTTAAAATAGTTTTTTCTTTCCGTATAATTTCTGTTGGTTTTGATTTGTTGGGTTTTAGAAAACCCACAAATTTGCTAGGTAAGCCATAATATTCCACGCGCACCCATGTCTGCTTTTGATTTCTTACTTTTGTTATTTGGGCTGTCAATTATAGATCCATGACAACTTTCTATTCACACCCTAAGACTCAGCGAGACATCCATCTTTGATTTATTAATTTATTGTTTATCTTGTTTTATTATTTTGATTTCTTTATATGAAATGTTTCTTATATAAATCTTGCTTTTATTTTCATATGAAAAATCTAAATATTATAATGTTCATTTGATTTCCATTTATTTTATTATATTTGGGGCCAATGATATATCAAAAGATTAAATTATTTCCGATTTCATTAAGTCGGAAAATTTAATCATATGAGGCCATTCTTTTAGTTAGGTTTTATTTTATTATTTTATTTTGACCAATAACATCTAATTTAATTTAGTTTATTTATTATATTATTATAAGTATTCTCAACATTATCAATTTATTTAATTATTTGTATTTATTATTCTATTCCGATTTAATTTTTGCAATTCAATTTAATTCATTTATTTATTTTATCACAATTTTATCGTTTTAATTTATACGCCAACCATGTAAGCCGAGTGCGCCGTGCCTCGCCATCAAACCACTTCCAGACTCGAATACTTCAATTATTTCCTTAATTAAATAACGGAAAAATTGAATTCTGGAGTCTAGCATTCCTCGAATTCTTGAATGAACGCTCCTGAGGCTCGCCCCATGGGACGTGGTTCATTCGACTTTCCGTAATTAAAACGTTTAATCCACACATCAAATAACGAAAGAATTGAATTCTGGAGTCTAGAATTCCTCGAATTCTTGAATGGAAGCTCTTGAGGCTCGCCCCACGGGACGCGGTTCATTCGCGCTTTCGTTCCAAAAACACTAATCGAATCAAACATTTCTTCAAACGAACATTGTGTAAATCCTTTCTATCTCGCAAACAAGCTAGCATTTCCGCCTCCTATCGCGAGCAGACAAGCCAACGCTTAGCAGTTAGAATGCGGTTTAAATAATCGTTTATTAAAAAAATCAAACCAACCAACCAACCTTAGTGCCACGAACTACGAAGCTCTGACTTTCCCATTGCACAAGGGAATACGTAGGCACACGGATCTTACTCCTTGCCGAGCACCCTAGGAATAAAATAACCCATTTCCCCTACTAATCCTAGCTTAGAATCGTTTGTATTCAACTTTTATTATTCGAAGAAAACAGAAAGCATAAGTCAACATTAAATCGCAAATTAAATTAAGAGGTTCTCGTTGAGTACAACGGACGTAAGGGGTGCTAATACCTTCCCCTTACGCAATCGACTCCCGAACCTAGAATCTGGTCTCAAAGACCTTGTTATATCCACTTTTTTCTAAAAAAAGGTTTCTCGATATTTTCCTTTTCCTTAATTGGAATAAAATAAGTTCGGTGGCGACTCTGTTGTTTAATTTTTATCTGCGGTACATTTATCGCGAGGTCGTATTTTTTCGAGGTACGACACTTTTCCATCATAGCTCCTGCAAGCCTGCTACAACAGACCTATCAGCCACCTATCTTCCATCCATAATCTTCATCTTTCTCATCAATACATTATGTCTCACAACTTTCCTTATACTTCTCTTCATCGTTCTTTCTTCCTATTGTAGATGTTTAAGAATTGGCAAAATTTTTGACCAACAAGAAATATTGAATTCAGTTCAGAATGTCCTATCAGATGTTGGGACATTATCAAACAGAGTATAAGAACTTATTTCAGGATGTCTCACCAGATGTTGGGACATTGTGTAAATGACTTAAGTTCAGTTTTTCAGGATGTCCCAACAGATGTTGAGACATCTCAATCCTGCTACCAGAATTAATTATTGACTAACTGATCAGAGATATTTAAGGAGAGTTATCTGGAATTAATTAATGATGGATAAAAACAGAACAAGGCGCATCTGTAGGGAGTTTTATATTGAGGATTCAGATTAAAACAGAAGACCTAAATCACCTAGAATCTAGGAAGTAACAAACCCTAATTCAAGGTGGAAGCTGCATGCGCATTAGGGCTGGATCATCCTACAGAAAGCCCAAATTATAGATACCTATTTAATCAACAGAAACTCACAGAATTGAGTACAAATTTCAGAAGACCAAATAGGGTGTCTAGTGTTTTAATAGCAGGTTGTGTTAATTGTACCACTTTATGAGCTTTTAAGCAAAAGTGTATTTGTGACTTGATTGAAACTGTGAAGTAAGATCAAGCTGTATTGTTTGAAGAATGTCTTCAATTTTATTAAACTTGTAAACTTGATCACTGTGTGATTGAGGGGGAGTGAGTAGGGTACTCTTATCTAAGTTGTGTCTTAGGTAGAAATTGCATTGGGTAGTTATTAAGTGATAGATTAAACAGGGTGGTTTAAGTCTAGAATTAATATTACTTATAGTGGATTTCCTCCTGGCTTGGTAGCCTCCAGATGTAAGTGTGGTTATACACTGAACTGGGTTAACAAACTTCTGTGTTGTTTATTTTTCTTGCTATTTAAATTTTGGTTAAATCTGTCAAGTGTTGGGACATCTCTTAGGACATCTCATACCTGATCACAGAATTTCACCTATCGTCGAACATATTTACAGTTTCTACATTCCTGAGCTTGAAACACGCACCATTCACATGGCCAGACCGTTTTAAAATTTGTATGATGTCAACGACAGGAAGGAGTTGTGGAAGGTCCAAGTTCGACTGAAGCATATGTGGGATGTTGTTTCGAACAACAAACAACATTTCGAAATGATCTTCGTTGACTGTGAGGTGAGTTGATGCAGACGGGTATCCTCTATACCGAAGATGATCAAATTCCCAAGTGATTCACAAAAATGGGATTGCTCTGGACAATCGACATGTTGTACCGTATAATATAAGATTCCTTTTGAAGTATCACGCTCATATTAACATGGAATGGTGTAACCACGTGACTTCTATTAAATACCTCTTCAAGTATATTCGCAAAGGATTTGATCGAATAATGGCCACCATAACAGCTTCGAGCCCTGGCAACAGGCATGACAAAGAGCCAGTTTGAAAAATTGTATGATGTCAACGACAGGAAGGAGTTGTGGAAGGTCCAAGTTCGACTGAAGCATATGTGGGATGTTGTTTCGAACAACAAACAACATTTCAAAATTATCTTCGTTGACTGTGAGGTGAGTTGATGCAGATGGGTATCCTCTATACCGAAGATGATCAAATTCCCAAGTGATTCACAAAAATGGGATTGCTCTGGACAATCGACATGTTGTACCGTATAATGTAAGATTCCTTTTGAAGTATCACGCTCATATTAACATGGAATGGTGTAACCAAGTGACTTCTATTAAATACCTCTTCAAGTATATTCGCAAAGGATTTGATCGAATAACGACCACCATAACACCTTCGAGCCCTGGCAACAGGCATGACAAAGAGCCAGTTGATGAGATCAAACAATATCTGGATTGTCGATATGTATCTCCAAGTGAGGCGTGTTGGAGAATTTACTCTTACAAAATTCACGGTAGGAAACCGGCTGTGAAACAAATGTATTACCATTTGGTTGGAGAAAAGGCGATTTACTATGCCGACCATGACAGGATGGAAAATATACTGGAAAAAGCAAATGTGTCTGAATCAATGTTCACTGCTTGGTTGGTTGCTAACGGAGCATACGAGTAGGCCCGATCACTGACATATGGTCAATTTGTGTCTAAGTTTGTTTATCATAAGAGGAGTAGAGTCTGGAAACCTCGCAAAAAGGGGTTCACCATTGGCCGTTTGATAAGGGTTTTTAATAATCTATGATATTTTAATATTGGGTTTATCTTGAACCTTATAGAGATTTTAATACCATGTTAAGCTCATACTTAATTTTAGTTTTATCACAAGTTAAAAAAGAATCTATGATATTTTAACACATACCGATATCAAACCTAATCGAAGACTTGATCACACTGAAGGTGTAAAAAACAAAATAAATAGGGGTTTGAATTGAGTTTTAAAAACCATTTTTTACCAACTCAAAAACTCAACACAATCAAAAGATCAAAGAGAGAAATACACGAGGATTTAATCCTGGTTCGTTTGGAAATCAACGCTACTCCAGTCCACCCGTCATGGTGATTTTGCCATATACCCAAGGAATTAATCCACTAATATCAAACAGATTACAGAAACACAAAGAACAACTTTCTTTGTCTTCACAAGGATCTGACTATAACTTAGTCTCCTTAAGGAAATACAATCAAACAAGTTTGAATAAAGAATTTGTGTTACAAGATGCTTCTACACAAGAAGATTTTTGCATAAATGAAATACAAACACTTAAAGAATATCGCACAAAATAAGAGAGTTTCACGTAGAAATTTTCAAGAGAATAATGATCAACTTCTTCAAGTCTCTAATTCCTACTTATATAGCATAAGAAAAGGGACCGTTGGAATGGAAATTCAGGATACCAAAAGAGCAGTTATCCACTAACGGATTAGTGACAAGTGTGATAAATAGTACAATCCTGGAGCCTATGTTTGCAGGTAGTGGAAGGAATATTTTGATTTGTACCATGTGTTATTTGATCATGTATCCACTTTGATCTTATTTTCAAATTCATTGGCTTTTGAAGTTAGATGATTGAAAAAGAAAAAAAAAACGCAACTGAATCCAGATTCTTCAGAATCTTCAGTCTGAAAGAGTTATTTGCATAAAAAAGTTTATTTACATTATTGTGCTTTTCAAGGTTTTGATACCTTGTGTCTATATATTCTCAACATGCTATGAGAAAATAGGAGTGTGTAGTTCGGATAAAATTGTTTGTTTGTTGGTTGATTATATATTTTGAAAATGATTTTCCATCATGTGGACGCTGGTGTTGAAAATGATCATCGTGCGATGACGATTGATAGTTTGATGAGTTTTATATTTTTTTAGTTTTTTGATTGATTGATCGACCGATAAGACGTACACCACTCTATCGATCCTTTCGAGGAGAAAACTTAGTAAATATAAAAAAAAATGATTGAATATAAATTGTAAAATGCACAAATTTTTATTTAAAGTTCTTGATATATAAATATCAAAAACTTATTTATATTAATACATAAATATTCAGTTTACCATCAAAGATTGATTACTAACCAACCATTTACATCCATTATAACTCTAAGAAAGAAAATAAGACAATTTAAGTAATACTTTTTGTTGTCTTACCAACATTTTAGAGTAGAAAATCATAAATACAAAGTTCATGAAACAAGGAAATAAAAAAAATATACAAAATTTAAGGTGCTCAATAATCAAATGAGAGCTTATTGGATATTATTTAATAAGATATATTGTTGTTTTTAATGCATCGTAACTGGTCCTCTAAACCAGCCAACAACATAAACACATAAGTGGTCTACACCGCAAATAACAGCCTCATTCTCATTATTAGTTTTTGATCGGGGACACTCTTCATGAGAATTACATTTATAAGTTTTTCCTGTATTTAAAAACGATGATAAGATAATAAATTTAAAAACATGATAAAAGATTATGTATAGACCATAAATCAAATATAAAATTTGAAAAGAATAAAATAATAACTTACCACTAACTTGTGCTGCGATAACTTGTGCTGCTATAAGAACTAAGGAACAATATAAAATAAAAATATAGAAAAGTTTGAGAAAGAAGTTCATGTTCACTTATAAATAATTAAATAGTAGATTTTGCAATTTGAATTTGTAAGAGTCCTTTATATATTGATAATTATTACTAGTATGGGTTTGTTTCTTACTTCATCATATAAAAGCAACTACAATAGAGAAATCTTTTAAACTTTCAAGACATTAAAGGGATATTTGTCTTTTAAGCCTTTTATTAATCTTTATTTTTTATTACATTTTAATATTTTACGGTTGTAAAAAAAATAATTTAATTTTAGACTATGGTAAAGCTATTATAATATAATAGTGTGCCATTGGATTGAAACTTACAAGTATTATAAAATTAATAATTTTGTTGATAAAATTGTTAACTAAAAGACAAAAGTGTATTATTTAATTTTGTAAAGACGTGATTTATTATATATTATCATTCACATCATATTCATAATTACTATTATAATTTTTACTTATAATAATATGATAGACCGCAAGTATATGATTATATCTTACATATAAGAAAGTTTACTACCTATCCATTTACCGATTTGCCCCTCCTACTTCCTTGGACCTCCATGTGGATGGCTTCTTTGCCATCTTCCTCTTCAACACCAACTCAACCATGCACACCTTCTTTCCAAGCACATCACCCGTCTTCTTCTTTTCCATTTATTTTTTTATTGTTTCTTTCCCATCATAGCTGCTGCAAGTCTGCTACAACAGACCTATCGGCCACCTACCCTCCATTCATAGTCTTCATCTTTCTCATAAGTACATTATGTCTCACAACTCTCCTTATCTTTCCCTTCATCGGTCTTTCTTCTTATCGTCGAACATATTTACAGTTTCTACGTTCCTGAGCTTGAAACACGCACCATTGACATGGCAAGACCGTTCGAAAAATTGTCCGATGTCAATGACAGGAAGGAGTTATGGAAGGTCCAAGTTCGACTGGAGGATATGTGGGATGTTGTTTCGAACAACAAACAACAATTCGAAATAATCTTCGTTGACTGTGAGGTGAGTTCATGATATGTGTTTTTATGAGTATGTATAACATGTATTTTTGTGACTCTGTAGATTTGTTTTGATTGGTGTGTTATTTCTGGATTTTGGTGGCTTTTGGTTGTTACGTTTGTTTAAACCATAACATGCTGTTAGGGTTTCATGTATTGGTTCGTAGTACGCGTCACACTACTTGATGTTTGTATGTTTTCGTCTTATTATTTATTTGTCTGGCTTGGTTACGAGGTATCATTGTATTATTTCTTTAGTCTTGACATTATTCTTTATTTTGTTTGGCAGGGATGTGAAATCCATGATGTTATTCAAATACAACATATGGATTCATCATACAAGGATAAGTTTGCCTTGAACCATACCTACACCGTATCAAACTTTAAAGTTCATCCCAATAACTTGGTCTTTAAACCAACTAATCATAAGTGGATGGTGCGGTTTACCAGAGGCACAAATGTTTCTGATGTTAACAAACACCAGATACCTTCCAAGGAACGGATCTTCACCAGTTTCTCCGATATTATCACCGACATGTTTCAGAAGAATGTTTTGATCAGTAATATTTTTGTGAATCTATATTACTTGGATTTAATTATTCATTTAGTCACGTAATCTTACATCACGATGTTTGTTACTTTTTCGCAGATATTATAGGTCTGGTGGAGACCATTGGCTATACGCAGATACAAAGTGGCGGGAGAAAACTCCAACTTAATTTGGTCCTCAGGGATGCTACGTAAGTCTAATCCTTTTTATCTTACTCCATTTTCTGATAACTCATCGCTAACCACATTCTTGCACTAACTTCAGCAATAACACTATGAATTTCACCCTTTGGGAGGGTTATGCTGCACAAATTTTTAGTTTCAACCAGCAGAGTGATAATACTTCTGAGCCAATCGTCATTGTCCTTCAATACGTGAAAGTGAAAGAAGAGGCTGATCACATAACCTCCTGTTTTGTTTGAGATACGTATGCATGTATCGTACTTTATTATTTACTTTGATGTTAAACTTGATATTTGTGAATGTAGGCCAGTATCCACTTTCTGTTACCAACACCTTTCATATTACAAAGTTGTCTATCAATCCAAATTTTCCTTCGGTTAAATGCTTCTTAGACAAGTATCTAATGTTGTGGTTTACTGTTTTTTCGGTTTTCACTTGCCTTGGAATACCTTTTTATGTTTGCCTAATCAAACCTTTTCTGTTGCAGTTTCCCAAAGGAATCTTTGTAGAGTGTTTCCAGTCAACTCAGTTCTCAATCAAGGCATTTGTCCCGCAACTCAAATGCTGAAAGTGGCAGAAAAACCGAGTCTTAGAAATTAATTTCCGGTGTTGTTGCCTTACCTCTGAGTGAGATTAAAAAGCTACAAAAGGTGTGTTCTAACCATGTTTATACCATATGCGTATGTTGTAACTAATATAACCATTGCTTTGCAAATTTATATGTTTTAAAATAGCAGGTCTCATTCTGTGTTACTATTGCCACAACGGATAAGCTTATCGCTTCTTCGTATGGATGGTATTACCAGGCCTACCATGCATGTACTAAAACTTCTCGCGGTGATAAACCTCCTTTCGAATGTGATAATGGTCATAGTACTGAGGCGGAAATTTATAGGTAAATAATAAAGTATTACATATTTCTTTATCTTTGTTGACCTCTGTAACCTTTCTCTATTTATTATTTTGCTTAATGTTTTTCCATCATTAGGTATAAAATCGAAATTGAAGTTGTCCATTTAGGAACAACATGTAAGTTTATTTTCTGGGACAGGGAATGTGAATCTATTCTGCGAGTTTCTGTCGCTCATATGCGTGATACCATGATTCAGGTAATTTATTTACTTCATCAAACATATATGCTATTGAATTCTTAATACACATGTTACTGTACCATGATTGTTTGTTATTCAGGCTGGAGTTACGGATCCGTTGGAATTCCCATTAGCACTTGATGCCATGTTGAAGTTAGAGATGACTTTCCGAGTGAAATGGCAACCCTATTGGGACAGTTGCTCGGTTGTTATATTGCTTAGGGATGTTGCTTTGATCAAACAGCTAAAGGCTCTGTGGGAGCAAAAAAATCAATATGTCCATTGCTGCGAAGTTATCGACTGTCAACCGTCTGGTACATCAGCCCCATTGCAGGTATAATGGCATATCAAGTATGTATTATTGGTTTGATGTATCTTCTGTCCTAAATAGCTGTTACGTTTGCGTGATACTGCTTTTGTTTATGTTATGCAGATTAAGGAGAGCGTTGATGAGGCGAAAAGTCATCCTGCGAGTGAGTGTGATATAATAACGGTAGTACACCATAAACTATAAGAATAACGCATATTAAGGCTTTGTTGTTTGTGTTTTGTTCCTTCACAATTTTAGTTCAACAGGACCTGGAGATAACGTCAAAGTATAATCATGATCCCCTGACTCCCACGATAAAAAAACCAAAGAATGGTGGCTCAAGTGAATCAACTACAATTGGTGATCTGTGTGATGGAGAACCGTCCTCCACAAAACTCAGAAAAACCATCAAGTTGGAGAAGAACAATAGTCCTATGCGTGACAACAAGTTTATGGAAGATTTGGTGCAGGACGAATAGCAGACTCCATTTTTTTGTTATTGTCTAATTAAGGTTGCGTTAATACCTGTCATATGTTGACATGTCCAGAGTCTCCATTTTGTTTTGTAATCTAATTAGGGTTGCATTAAACCTGCGATATTTTGACTTGTCCGACGTTAATGGTTCAATTTGTTCTACTTGAAATTAGGCTGTAAATCATTGTTCTGTTTATCCAACATACTATGTAAACTTAAGCTTTTTGGCTATTGGTCTATTATTGAATATTGTAGGCCTTCTTTATGTAATGAATATCTTTTGCTTTTACATTCATGTTATTCACAGTTATATGTAAGATGCCCTTCCTACGTGTATGTCCATTTAACAAGTAGAAAAATACCTGATATTATATTTTGGTAACCTGTATGCAACTACATCTATGAATTAGAAAAGGAAATCTACGTGCAATAATCCAACCACAATACTGATCACAAATATCGCCATTTCCTACATTGTTGGCACCCAATTGAGTTGGGATGACACTATATTTTACTCTGACTTAAAAAAATCATTATTGTGATATTACTTATTATGATATATAATATATAATTGTGTCAGATCAATCACTTACTACCCCCTTCCATCAAATAGGTACAATATCAGCCACCCTATTTTCATGATTTGTTTAGTAAATCTTTAACACCCTATGACAGATTGCACTACAAAGTTAGTCTATTAAATAATAATATACGTATACTACATATGCTTTATGGTAACAAATTGTTTTGCTACTGTATTTCTAATACATTAATGTTTTTGGTTGTATTCGAATTTGAATTTTCAAAATTATGGCACTCATATAACGGGAGATACAAATTTATTCAGATTTTTCACCGTGTCCTGAGGTATGCAACCTTTGGCTAGATAATTCTTCTCCAGCTCTTCTTGATGACCCTGTATGATATCTGCGCAATAGAGTGACGTGTGCTTACCAGGGATGTCACATTACTTTTGTGTATTTTTGTTACCTGCATAAATATTCTACAATATCTTGTAGTAGCCATGTACTCCACTACAACGTCAAACAATGTGCCTCCTTATTTCATTGCCAGACGTAGAAGAAGACTCATCATGTCCTCAAAAAGACGTTACCGTCGACTTAGCAATGATTTACGCCCTTCAATTCCACAACAACTGCAACACGCCACCCCTTAGTATGCACCGTATTTGGAACATGGTGGTTGTTTTGTGGCAACACAATGCTTCCAAGACCAAACAAGCCCTTCTTCCATGATGCATACAAATGTACTCTCTGATAGCGCTTCATTTGTAATAAAGAGGAGGAGAATAATCTTATCTAACCAGGAAGGAACAACGTTTGGAGCCAACAAGGAGAATTCTTCAACGCACAAACGACCTCCGGTCACCCCACATCAAACCCCTACTGCCAATGACCGTCTGCCACTGACAGAGATTGTATCTAATTTGAGGAATACTGCACCCTCGCAATGACATATACATCGCCCTCCTGATCATTCAAACAAGAGATGCAACCCTGGCACCAACTTACTTGCAAGTTTTAACCAGACACTTGGGCCTGCTGCCAACCCCAACGGCGCATCTACTTCTAATGCGTGTGCATGAGCTAATTTTTCTGATGATGAAGCCTCGGATACCGAAAATAAGTTGTCCCTGGGTGATAGTTCTGATGATAATGATGCCGAATTTGATAACAATAATTTGGCTGATGATCATCTCGAAGGTATGCGAGGCTTCATCATTGTTGTAATGTATTGTTCTTATTAGTTTCCATACTAAACATTAATATGCATGTGTAAAATACTGTGACATAGGAGATCGTTGTTGGGAATGTGAATCATGTCATGCCTCTAAGTGGTACAACAAACACAAGCACAAGGCGCGACATACCACCGTTCCTAAGTTCTCCCCGTGTTGCAGGAGTGGAAAGGTTTTGTTGCCCTTTCTAAATGATACCCCGCAACTATTGCAGGAACTGATGTTTAATAGAATATGTTCGGAAAGTAAAAACTACCAGAGCAACATACAAACTTACAACACGATGTTTTCTTTCACGTCTCCTGGGATGAAATTCGACAACACTGTTGCCAAAGGGCGCGAACCGCCTACTTTAAGACGGCATGGTCAAACCTGTCACCGCATCGATTGTTTGATGCCGGAGAATATGCATGATCCGCAATATGCCCAACTCTATATATATGACACCGACAAAGAAATCGATAACCGTGTTAAATGTTTCAGGTATGTGGAGTTCTTCAACAATTGTTAACTTTCGTTTAACATGGAATAACACATCCTCTTCATTCCGTTTAAACTCGACATGCAAGGATAACAAACATGTCAACAAGGATATAGTCGGGAAGTTGAAGGTCATGTTGGACGACTGTAATCCGCACGCAAAGGCTTTTCGGATGGCAAGAGATCTTTTGAAAACCAATGCTTTCTTAGACTTAAAGCTAAGGCTAATCAACAATAGACCTGAAGATGGCTGTGTATACAATAAACCAACAGTGCCAGAGGTTGCTGCTCTCATAGTTGGAGATATCGATCCTGCGACTACGCGGGACATAATCATTCACGCACATGATGGTGATTTGCGACAGATTACAGAGTTTCATCTTGCTTATTTAGCCTACCAATACCCTCTCATTTTTGTGTATGGTGAGGACGAATACAAAAAGAATATACTACACCGATATGAGCATCAACATCAGGTAACCAGGACAAACCGTCAATCCATAAAAGATTGGCTATCATTCCGGTTACAGGAGCGTAATACTGAGGCTAAAACATTACTTCACTCAAAGCGGCTTTTTCAACAGTTTTTAGTTGACGGCTTCGTAATGATGGAGTCCGCGCGTCTCAACTGGTTGAGGACTAATCAGTCTAAATTACGCGTTGGGAAATATAACCAACTCAATGACCAGTGTCGCGGTCCAGGATCCACAACTGCACCAAAGAGAGGAAAGCGCGTGGTTTTGCCTTCAACCTTTGTTGGCAGCAGGCGATACATCGATCACTAAACTAATACCTGTCGCTCCCTGGATTTCCATCCTGGTACAAACGCAAAAGTGGGCGGAAAGAGGTAGAGCCGCCAGCCAGGCATTTTTATCCCGAAGGAACGGGAATGGTAATGCTGCACAAACCAGAAGAAAAGAAGAGGAAGGACACGGGTCCTGCGAACCAAAGAGATTAAGTTCGGGAGTCGGTTACGACCTGGGAAGGTATTAGCACCCCAGATCGTCCGCCGTACCCGACGGGATCCACGCTTGCAAAGAAACTGTTTCAAAAGGTGAAGAAATGAAAGCTGTTGCAGAGAAAATGAATTGAACTAGAGAAAAGAAAAGAAAAAGGGAACTGAAAAAGAAATGAAAAGGAAAAATATAGGGAAAATAAAGATTGTGCTCGAACGGGCCCTACCCCGCTGCCTACGTACCTCATCTGGACAATGAGGATCAGAGTCGTCGTAGTTCCCCTAACTAGGGGTGGAAAAGATTGCTTGTGTCTTAAGGCTTAAACTGCCTATGTCAATGCTCAGATTTTGCAAGCTCAAACGACGAGTGCATTACCGTCTTGCAAAATGACAAGTAGGAGCAAGTTCGTACGATGAGAGTGAAAGTTATGAGAAGAGAAGTCCCGAAGGAGAGACGCTTATTGTTTGTCCAGTGTTTTTTTATGATTTTTTATAAGTGTGGCACAAGAAAGTGAACTCAAGCTCTTTTCCATGGAATGTGTACTTGATACTACATTCCAAGATGGAATAATAGAACAAACACACTCAAGTAAGGAGAAGATCCCCAAAACTTGGTTCCAGAGATTAGGGCCTAAGCTCACTAACTCGTTGAATTTATTAGGTGTTTTGTAATAAAAATGAAGAAGTGTGTTTTATGATTTTCTTGATGAAGATGGTCTCATGATCAGACTTGTGCATCATGATGAACAGGCTTGTACTATCCCAAGATGGGAAAACTACAAGTACTCCATGGAATAAGGCTATTGCACAGGAGACCACTTCAATCCTTATTAAATGCTTTTTATGGTTTTTGTTTGAGATGAGAAGAGAAAAGAACCAAAGATCTTAAAGGTAAAAGAACTAAAGGGGGACTAACCAATCCTAATGTTAGTATGCTTGGATGAACCTAGGTTAGTGAGGCTTACTATCCTAAAGAAGAAGAAAAGAAGAAAGGAGCAGAAAACGCTAGAAGACAACTTACTTCTCTAAAGAAGTTAAATTATTTCTAAAAGGGGAATGATGAAGTTATTCACAAGATGGCATAAGGCATATCATAAAGACAAATGAGAAATCAAAAATAAAGGATGAGATGAAGATTTGAAATGTAGATATCATCCACACTTCACTTACCATGAGCCCCTGAAAGGAAAGGTTAGCGAACCACATGAGAATATTCAAACAATACGCAAACCAAACAAAGGTCACAAATCAAACCAATCAAAAAGTCAGTACCTAAACCCTATAGGTGACCTAAAACAAAGACCAATAAAACCTAATAGGATGGCATAAATGCCTTCCTCAAACTATGTTAGAAAGAAGGAAGAAAGAGGCACGAAACGCTACCTAAGAAACAAAACACCAAACAAATACCAAAGGACATGAGAAAAATATGAAATTAAATCCCCAAAGCCAACAATCAGTAGCAAACAATGTGCCAAAATATCTCTCAAAAATTCACAATAAAGCTCCACAAAATGATCGCACAAAGCCGCTTAGGAACAATTAACGGAATCGCACAAATATGACTTACAAAACTATGGATAAAATGGAATTAGAAATAAGACAAAATTATTTTTATGTACTTTTCTGAGTCTTTAAAATAATGCAAAAAGAACGGAGTCAAAATGATGCTTGAGGTGGGAGAAACAAATTTTACAAGTTAATGCGTTAATATGGAAATTAAATTAAAAAGAAAATAAATGAAAATTTGAAATAAAATGAGAAATTAATAAAATCAGGAAATAAAAAATATGACAAAATTCTAAAATGAATTATCAAACTAAAAATATTTTTTGTGTAATTTTCTAAAATGTTTTAATGTTTTAAAGGAATTAAAAACAAACTAAGTGCAAAAAGAAATAAAAGAAATATGAAGGGGGGGTGCAATAGTAAAGAAAATCAATTAAAAAAAAGAATGGGCCCAGGAGGGGGGTGCTGGTAACGCTGCAGGGAAAGTCCAACGCAGAAAGGAGAGGGTCTTTGGTGAGGAGCTGGTCAACGGTTGACTGAATGGATGAGCGTTTGATTTAGGTCTTCTCCTTGTATCCTCATCGGACGGCTTACAGCGCGAGTGAGCACAATGATTATGGTGGAAGCGTGCGCGCAGGATCATCCGGAAAGGGTCCTACCGGACGGTGACAAGTGTCACCGCCGGTATGGACAGAATCATAAAAAACTCCCCAATCCTTATCTCTTATCTCATCAGAATTCCTTTTATTAATTTCTTAATAACTCTTCATGATATTTCTTAAAACTCTATGGCAAACAAAATGAAAAGAAGGAACACACGCCCAAACTCACGAGCCACTCTCTCATCCTCCACTGTTCACCTTCTCTTTTTCAACTTCCCAAATCTCTAGCCGCTGATCTCCTTCCTCATTCACCGCGACTTCGCCGGACCTTCCTCTTACGCTGCCGTGGCTCATCCTCTTTCTTTGACCTAGCCGCCGCCGTAATCTCACCTTCGTCGTCGCCACTCTTCGTCTCTTACACTCAAGCATAACATACTTCGAACAAATCCTCACTGATCTTCATCCTTACTCCGAGTCCGAACACACTTCTCAAACAAATCAAACAAACATACATATTGAAAATTTTGAAACGATAAACACACAATTGCACAAAACGCAACACGCAATACATCCACATAGCAGATTGCAGAATCGTGTACCTGTAACCTAGAAACGATGACGTCGAAAATGACTCCTCGAGCCTTCGATCCGCTTGTATTAAGTGCTTTCAAATTGATGCAGGTTCGATGAAGACGATGACACGATTGATGAAAAGCTCTGAAGTTGTTGCTCCGGTTGACGAATGTTGACTTTGTGACGAAGATGCTCGAAGGTTCTTTGATGGCCAATGGCGGATTCAAGGGAGAACCATGGTGAAGATGATGAACCTGTTACGTTGATGATGAAGGTGAGCGACGACTTCTGTTATTGATAAAGAAAAGCCGATGAACTTTCGATCCGATTTGCTTGATGATGAAGAAGAGTGTTTTTGTGGTTTTTTTGGTGTGATGAAGGAGTGATGTTGAAGGCACACTGATTCTTGCTTGCCGATTGATGAAGGATTGGGGGAATGATATTTGTGAGGTTCAGTTTTTTTGAATCTGAAATTGTGGTAGTGTATTGAGGATGACGAATTTCGTGTGATGGAGAGAAGAATGATTTCTGTTATGGTTTTGTGACGAAGAAGAGGTGAATTCCGTTTTTTTTCTTTCTGTTATTGGTGATGATAAAGGAATGATGAAATTTCTGTTATTCTTCCTTTTTTCATTCTGCTACTTCCCTTTTTTTTGTTATATTTGATTCTGCCTCTTTTTGTCATGAAAAGTGTGACTCTCCTTGTAACAAACTTCTTCCTTTTTCAATTCTGTTATTCACCTTTTTTTTTGAATTTTCACAAGGTATTGCATTCTTGATCACGGTTTTTGCGTGTTACTGGCTTCTTGCGTTTTGTATACTTGGACGATGCGTTTCGTTTGCTTGTGGGGAATAAGCGTGAGTGAGGAATCCGTGTGGGGCCAGTGAGTGCGTTTTGGAGCTGATGCAGGTTTGAGATAATAACTGGGTACGTGTTAGATGCGCCTTGTGGAGTATTGGTTGGAGCTGTCAGCAAGTAATGTGTATTGGCTTCATGATGTAGCTCATGTGAGCTATTGGCAGTAAAAGTTACATAATTTGTTTTAAATTTTAATAATTTTTTTTAATGTAAATGAAAGAAAGACAAAAAAAAATTATTAGAACAAATGGACAATGGGTTTAATATGGATATTTTATTTGGAAATATTTGGTAGTAAAAATTATGAATTTAGAAAAGAAGTCGGATATGGATTATGAATAAAGGGATAAACAAAAATGGTAATTAGAATAATCGAACTGAGAAAGAGTTTATGGCTCGAATGATAAAAATGAGTAGAAATGGATATGGAACTAGATATTTTTGTGAAACGGACCAATTACCACCAACACGCACATAGCCACGAAACCTTAATCCAAACCAATTTTACATCGCTTCCACAGAAATCACCGATCTTCTGGACAAATTACCCTCTGAGCTTCTGATCAAATGAACTTAGAATCAATCACCTCAGATTAATCTGAATTAAATCTTTGAGAAGATAAATTCGTAAATGCATACAACTGAAGATAGAATCATGACAAGACTGAATTTTTGAACCAAACTTCACACAAACCACTGCTTGATAAACCGATGACTTTCGCACACAACATAACTCGACTTTGAAACACATTGCCTGAAAAATAACCACAGGCACAGATAACTTGCAATTCAACCAATCTTTTGATAGTTTGACCAAGATTAGGTCAAACATCCATCTGAAACGAATCACGAACTGAACAACCACACTCAACTGAAATCACTGCCAGCTTATGCTCTGTTATGGGTGATATGCGTCAATTTTCCATGCTAATGAGGCAATGCAAAATATGATAATGATATGCTAAATGCTATGAAAAGAGAGGGAAAATTTGGGGTGTTACAATACCTTAGAGAATTGCAATAGATTATGAAAACTCCCCATACCTTAGAGAATTTCGCCGATTGATACACCTCTCCAAGGTCCTTCATAACTTCCTGACTCTGAGCTTCTTCTCCTTCCTTTCTTTAGAGCTCTTTTCCAAAAACACGATAGATCCAATTTTGATTGTATTCTAACTTTTACAAAAGCTATCCCAGTTTATGCTTTTCCCAACTTAACCTTACTCTTTCCTCATAAAGACCATCTTGCCATTTTCCTCAATATTAATATTAAATAATATTAATATAATAATACACGAATTATTCATATTATATAAAAGTACTCCTCATATTCTCAATTGACCAACATAACCTCCATACCCCCACTTCTATTATTATCAAATAATAAACAATAATTTTGAATAATACTACATGATTATTCTTATTATTAATATTATTAAAATAATATCACCACAATGCATCGGGCCACATAACCACCTATTTTCCAAAATCATCATATATCCTCAAATAAGCAATAATTACTCATAATCGAATTTGGGGTGTTACAAGCAGAGTCTTGAAACCTCGCAAAAAGGGGTTCACCATTGGCCGTTTGATATGGGTTCCACCTACTACCGGGGAGCCTTTTTTTTGCGAATGATGTTGACAGTGGTCAAAGGTCCAACTACATACGAAGAAATTCGCAAAGTCGGTGATACTCAATTCTAGACTTTTAGGGATGCATGCTTTGCAATGGGGTTCCTTGAAGATGATCGAAAGTATATTGGTGCAATAAAAGAGGCAAGTGAGTGGGGTTCGGGACACTTTCTCCACAAACTTTTTGTAGTAATGCTTCTGTCCGGGGTCGTTAGTAGACCCACTCATGTTTGGAGTGAATCATGGATTCTTCTGTCTAATGGCTTAATGCACGCACAACAAATATTGGCCCACAATACAGGTTGTGATCATCATAACATTAATTTGCTCAAATAATATATCTAACAAATTAACCATGCATCTTATCATGCACCAAAGTACTGTGATTTGGAGTTATAACTTATCATTGACTGTATGTTGTAATTAAGATGGTGCAGAATTGGTGTTATATGAAGAGCAATTGCTGAATTTGACTTTAACCGAAATCGAAAAACTACTTCAAGCCAACCGATGGAGTCTCAAGGAATTTGAACCAATTCCATATCCGGACGAATATGTTCTACAACAAATTGGCAACTGACAAATATATGATGAACAGAGTTATGATGTCGCTGCAATGAGATCCGAATTCACCAACCTATTTAACGAACTAACAGGTTCAATTGCATACATTTCTATTCACTCTCTTATTCTCTTACATTGTTTCCATACTAATTAGTCTTGATGGATTTCCTTAGATGAGCAACGGACAATCTTTGATAAAATTATGGTATATGTCCAAGCTCAGAAGGGTTACGTGTACTTCTTACATGGTTATGGGGGAACCAGAAAAACTTACGTGTGGCGTACGCTCACGAGTGCATTGAGATCGAGACATGATATATGTTTAACCGTTGCGAGCAGCGGAATTGCTTCTCTCTTATTTCCAGGAGGTAGAACTGCTCATTCTAAATTCAAGATTCACGTGCCAACACTGGACAATTCGACCTGTAAAACTGACTACGAAGATGATGTAGCTGAACTTCTGAGGCAGACAGAGCTTATCATATGGGACGAGGCTCCAATGGCACACAAGCATGCGTTTGAGGCTCTTTACCGAACTTTTAAGGATATTATGAGTACTTATAGTAATTCGGAGGATGTCTTTGGTGGAAAGGTTATTGTGTTTGGTGGTGATTTTAGACAGATTTTACCGATTGTTCCCAGAGGGAATCGTTCAGATATTGTGCACTCCGCAATAAATGCTTCTTACATATGACGTTCGTTTCAAGTTTTAACTTTGACATAGAACATGCGACTTCAATCCGATCCAATCGAAAATGAAAATAAAGAAATCGCAGACTTCTCGAAGTGGCTTTTGCAAATTGGCGAAGGAAAATTGTCTGAGCTAAATGACGGATTCGCCGACATTGAGTTACCGCTGGAACTTTTAATCACAAATTATGACGACCCTATTCTTGCTATTGTTAGTAGTATGTATCCTGATTTTCTCCTTCATTACCAATCTAACGACTACCTCAGATCTCGCGCAATACTTGCTTCTACATTAGGAATTGTTGATAAAATCAACGATCACGTCCTGGATTTGATGTCGGGTATTTTTCTCCTACTAGACCATAATATTTAACTCTTACATTATGAACACTCAATAACATGCCAACTTTCCTTTTGTAGGGAGATAAATGATTACTATAGCTCAAATTCTGTCGATAAGTCTGAAATTCACGATGCCAACGTTGTGGACATCCTAACACCCGAGTTTCTAAGTTCACTTAGTATTTCTGGCTTACCTAACCATCACATTAAGTTGAAGGTTGGAACACCAGTTATGCTTATGCGAAACATAGACCAGTTAGAAGGTTTGTGTAATGGCACGAGGATAATGATAACTAAAATGGCAACACATGTCATTGAGGCCAAAATTATGGTTGGAAAGGGTTATGGAAAGATGGTGTATATCCCTCGAATGGATATGTCACCCTTGCAGTTGCATTGGCCTTTCAAGCTTAAGCGGCGTCAATTTCCTATCATCGTCAGCTATGCAATGACGATAAGCAAATCTCAGGGACAATCCATGGATACTATTAGTCTTTATCTTCCAAGGGACGTGTTCACTCATGGTCAGATATATGTCGCTATATCCAGAGTCACAACCAAACAAGGAATCAAAATTTTGGTTTATGATGAATACGACAAGCTGAAATTGACAACTGCAAACGTTGTTTACAAAGAGGTTTTCAACAATATCTAATTGTCAACAGCGTTTGGTTATCCACAAGGCATGTCTAACAAATAATCCGACAAAACTTCACAAGTTTATCCCTACATATTTTTAAGATATATGATTGTGTTGTTATTATTTGTTCATGCAGCAAAATATGAATATTGAAGTGATCATTCTGCAAATCTGTGTTATCAAATCAACTAGACTTGCAGATTGATGACAACACCCACATTGATCCTGATGCTTGTAGTACAATGATTTTTGTGTGTGTTAGACTGCACATCTTTTGCAGTGGTCATCGTTTAGTTTATATGCATTCGTGTAATTTGGATATACTAACTTCGGAATCATTATGTACTACATAACATTATCGGTTTTATTCTCAGTATTTTGGAAAACCATGTTATAATAAAGAAACATATGTCTGAGACTTACGAGGATAAATATACATATCATGTTTTGCACATGGACGTAACACCAAATCTAAATATAATACGATCTCCGACCTTGAAGTTATTCAACTTACAGAAATCCGACCAGCCATACCCTAACTTTGTGTTTCGAGTGTCTCCAATGTTGAACAACCACATCAATCGATTCCTCCCAGTATCGGCGCACAACAATATTTCTTCGTATGCATTCTCTTTCAGTACAGTTTCCATTTATTCTGGCAATCTCTGCAAAATAGATATACTTTAGTTGTCGTGCCTACGTCCTATAACATTAACATTTGCATGAACAATACAGAATACACAAAACTCAACTAATCTTTCTTTTTATGTGTTGAATGGCGTAAGAGTCACATCAAACATGTGGATCTCCTTGTGAAAATATCTACTGTGAAAACGTGGTAGATGTTGGGGCCTCAACACCTCTTTAAATGATAAAATTCCAAAATTGTTGTTACCATAGAAATCAATTGTCAATACAACATCAAAAGGCAAGTTGTAATAACTCTCCAAACAAACCCAACCACTAA
The DNA here is from genome assembly GCA_963966055.1 of Lathyrus aphaca. Classification (NCBI taxonomy): domain Eukaryota; kingdom Viridiplantae; phylum Streptophyta; class Magnoliopsida; order Fabales; family Fabaceae; genus Lathyrus; species Lathyrus aphaca. The sequence continues at coordinate 614,529,173 of OZ014520.1, read as the reverse complement.
TAATAAGAGGGTGAAACTCCAATTGATTATATATCAGGTTGTGATGAACCCCTTGGTTGTTCATCACTGTCCAGATTTTTGAAATCTCAGTTCCACAACTTTTCACAAAAGCAGGGTCAATCTCTGGGTATGGCTGCAGCAAACATATATGGGTGACCAAGTGAGGTGAGAACAAAGTCTGTACAGTTAAACCATAGGATGAGTCAACATAATCTACATTTAAGTATACGCAAACCTGTGCCGAGATTCTGCATATTATGAAATAATCCAACATTTCAAAATGTTTCTGCAATCCACAAAGATCCATTTTAGACTTGGATCTACAATAACTGTTGTGAGAGACTCGGTAGCCTTCTGTGTGTTTACTCTTCACTTGAATACTCACGCAACAATATAATACAATGGATGCATTATTCATGGTCCTTGTAGCAAAATTTATTTCACAATCATACCCACCAAACTACCTCTGCATTCACATGCTAGCTGACATGCACAATAAAGATAATTTTGGCTTTTTCAATAATTATGCAGTACATAAAATATATTCTTTAACAATGCAACTTTGACATGTACTACTTTATTTAACTCATACTTCCATTTGTACTTATCCATTCAAGCTTTGGAAATTTTATTCTTATCCATCCATTAAAGCTTTGGAAATAGTTAATGTTGCTGATTTGTAACTCTTGATAAGGACCACACATGCTCCTTTTCTTAACAGTTGTGTTTTTTTGACAAAACTTTATTTATATACCCTACACAAATTCAACTTTTACTGCATTAACAACACCACTACATATTTTTATTTCCTATTACATCACTTTCTGCAAAATGTGTCACACCCAGTCATCAACTTCAAACTACTTAACGCAAAAAATTCCAATTTAAATGGCCTTATAATTGCATGTTTATAATACTGATCATGCTGCTTGATTTTTCCACCACAATACATACATTTTTGAGACAGCTATACTAAATTGGAAACATAACTGAAACATTCTCAAAATAACAATAATTTGTGTAACACCCCAAATCTACCCGGCGGAAAATCATAAATCAGAGTTTCAAAATTCAACAACAAAACAAGATGCTACATTTTTCAACTTTAACAAGTTCATTTAATTTCATGAACATCGATACATAACACTTTCAAATAGGATGAAACTATACTAGTTAACTCTTATTCAATTCCTTGAAATAAAACAACTTTTACAATTAGGCAGCGGATCCACAAATATTCAACTTTGCATTAGTTAACAACTTGTTCAACCTAACAACTTAGTAATAACATGTTGTTCATTTAAACAACTTAAAACAACAACTAATTATAACAATAAAACAACTAAGCGTTCATCCCCCCGAGTGTTACGTATCAGAGCGACGACACCGACTTGATTACAAAAGCAAACAACTCTAAACTGGAATACCTGCACATTACCAATCAAGGTAACATTCAACAACAGAAAGGGGTGAGATATCGAACCACATAAACAAGAGTATGATAATTAATACGCTAGATAGAATCATACAATTTTCACACTATCCACAACAACGTCTTACTAAACACCCCAAACAACCAACATATTTTATCATCTTAATTTACATATCAACATAATCAATTCCAACTATAACCTTAGCATACCCACCTTCATCAACTTCGACGAACGTTTATAACATATTCAACTCCTTTTTATATCAGCATAATCGACATTACAAACATAATTATATAAACAACTCAGGCAACATAATCCTATAATCAACTCATCCATCATAATAATATAATCAACTTGGAAACATAATCAACTTGTCCAACATAATAATATAATCAACTTGGAAACATAATCAACTTGTCCAACATGATAATGTAATCAACTTAGCATGAACCACTTACTCGACTTAATCAACTTAAACCACATAATCCACTTAAATATACATAAACAACTTATTCAATTTGAGCAACGTACACAACTTTATCAATGTAAGCAACAAGAACAATTTTATCAACTCGGCAACATAAACAACACAAATAACATAATTAATACGACACGGAATGTGACTCGACTATGCATATGCATGTGGTACCATTGGAGTTAAACTCCCAACTTAAAATATACTAGGTTATCGAGGTATCAGCAAGGCATAAGCCTTCAACTTAATAAATTTTCCAATCTAGGCCAACGTGGTGAGCATCCGCTCCAAATTAGAAATGCAATAGATGCCATGAGACCAACAACATAACACATAAACAACGAACAACTCAAACAACATATCACAACAACGTAACAACTTAAATTCAACATGATTCAACCTTGGCCATAGGCCTACAACTTTCAACGTTGGTCATACGACCTACAACTTTAATTTCAACATTGGTGCTTCAACCTTCAACTTAAATATGCCCATCAATCGAGACAAATTGACACATTCAACATACAAGAAAATCCACATATTAATCATCATAATCCCGATTATAGAGTTCGAACCCCACCCTTACCTTAATCGATGGCCGTTTCGAATCTCCAATCGAATTTTCAACCCCTTTGCATATGTGGCCCTTTTCCTCTCCTCTTTCATCCATGGAGATTAGAAATATGAACACGCTGCCATTGAGTTCCTATATTGACCAAAATTTAGCCATCATCACCATCAATCCCGTAACTACTATTTGACCAATTTCCAACATAAACTTCCAAACTTCAAATGCATTTTTCTCCTTCAATACAGAACTTATTGACACAAAATTATATATCAAATCGAAGGGAATTTCGTAAGCTTTCCAGAAATTCAAGAATCGTTTTAATCAGAATTACAGTAAAAAAGTTATCACCTGTTTAGTGGAAGCTGTACCGAATGTGCGAAAATTAAGATATGAACATGAATCCTTCTTTCTCTTTCTTTTCTCCCAAGTTGTTTTCTCTCCTCTAAAATCTTTATTTTTCTCTAAGACTTTTTCCTCGTTTTCCCTAATTTCCACGATTCCCTTTTCTCCACTTCTACTGATTCCAACATCTCCTCTTGACTAATTCTCCTCTTTATTTTTCTTTTTATTATAATAATAATTATTATAAATCAATCTTAATTGGGCTTTCTAATTCGCACCCCCACGACTTCTACCATCCATGCCACAACTAGACCCACTTAAATCAATATTCTCATAATTCCATAATATTAATTCGAATATCATTTCTCCCGACTAAACCGACTAATCATCGACTATCAAATAAATTGCCCAAACTACCAAATCAACATAATCAACTATAAACGCAAAATATTCAATATTATTATCTACAACTTAAATCAACTTATTTAATAAATTCAACTTGAATCAACTTATAAACATCCACGAATTATTCCTATATTTTGGAAACCAACTTAAATCAACTTTGAATACACAAAACATCACAAATCAACACAACATAATTCACTTATATTTAATTAAATAAATTAATTAAATAAACGAACGTTACAACTCTCCCCCACTTAGAATATTTTCGCCCTCGAAAATTTATCCGATTCAACTACTCAAACTACTTATTTATTCCGACTAATCAACTCTCATCCTCGAAGGCAACCCCACTTATAATACAGACAAGAATTCATAACATCAACGTTAACAAAAACACAAACAACAATCAAACAATAAACTCGACAACCATTAACACACTACAACGAGTAACCAACTTACAATTTAGAACACATCAACACAAGAACATCCAACTTAAACACAACATCAACTCAATCAACTATCAACATCTCAACTCATTCACATAAGAATAACAACACTACACTACGCGTTTGCTGCGCACTCTGATTACTTGCAATTTACAAAGTTTACTGAGTCTAAATCCAACTTACAATTATCAAAATCGACATATCCACAAAGCCCTTCAACTCAATCCTTTTGGAATTTCATTCCAAAATGTATTCTAACTCTTGTAGTTACCGCATACTTCAACTTAGATTCGTATGATAACACCTTTGAACATTCAATATAATTACAATGACGACTACTTCCAAATCTTGGATAAGACATTCATATACTTCCATGAATTCCAAATTATCATCAACATAGGCTACAACTTCACCATCTTTTAACAACACGTCCTGTAAAATTCATCTTAACCACGCAACATCATTACACCAATATAAGATACAAGGGTCCAACGAATCTCCATTAGATAACTCATACCCTTCGCTTCTAACTGATTCAACTTACCGAATACTCGATTCTTACTCATACCGACACAACCTTTTATAGATTCTAATCCGAATAGACACAACCAACCAACTATTGTCCAACCAAAAATCGCACCTTAATAAACCAACTTATAATTTCACTTCTAATACTTGCAACTTAAATTTGTCTAACATTCTTATCAAATCATCGTTTTACATTTCCACCTACTTTCTTTTCCAATCATCTCAAGAAAGCTTCACGTCTTATGCCACTTAACTCATCACCAAAAAAACATTCAAATCCTTCAGAGTTCAACTATGGATTTTCTTATTACAATTCAATCCAACCGCAACTTCATACATTCATCTTAAATTCTAACTATACTCCCATATAATAACTTGCATCAACAACACAAACAATACTCAAGCACTCATCTTGACTTCAACCAATTCGACGTACAAACTATACTAGTTGGCATGACACATCTATCTATCAATTATGATTACGTTTGCTATCAACAATAGATTAAGGATGATCAGTTCCTCAATTTGTCAATAGACGTCCGACAACCATAACGGTGGCATAAATCATCATTATCCAACACAATAACGTACTTCAACTTGTGCCCAAAGTCCGTAAGCATAATGCTTCGCCAACTCTCCACGACTTATCAACTCCTTCTTAGTCCCCTTAATTCCAACTTCATCAACGATACAAAACGTCCAAAATCCAGTACACATTCTCTTATGTACACACATATTACCACACGACTTTCAATATCCCTCTAACATTGGAATCACTACAAGTACCATTCAAAGTGGTTAGCTCCAATTACAACTTCCAACCAAGTTACGATTCTTAACAACACCAATCAAACATCCATCTTCCTCTCGACATTACTACCATCTAACATCAGCACTTTAATCATTCTCATTACATATTTATTCATTCTCTGAATACTTATGCATTCCCTCTAGTACCAACATCTTATTATTTTTCCAACATTTTCATTTTTCTAAAATTTCCAGCAACACACGCTCCACTTCGAACGCAATTATCTTCTTCAATACAGACCTCTAAATCACAAAATTATATTCTATCATGAAGATAAATTTGTGAAGATTTCATAACTTCAAGAATCGCTTGAATCCGACTTACGAATAAAAAGTTATCCTCCTTGCAATGGGACTGGTCAACAATTCCAGTATGCAGAATTTTCCAAAAATCAGCAGCAGACCCAACTATTAAAATGCACTTATCTCCCTCATAATAAACCTCCTAAATGCAAATCTTATATTCAAACTGTAGGGAATTTCGTAATCTTTCCAAAAAGTCAAGAACTGCTTCAATCCGAATCACGGTTAAAACGTTATGCCACTTCTCGTGACAGCTGTTCCAAGATTGCAAAAACCAGAATTTTTGAGATTGATGAATGTAAATTCCACCTCTCTCTATCTTACTTCCAAGTTCTACCAAAAAATCTTGCTCTACATCCAACTTCAAAAATTACTTGACTTTAATCCAACTACACTCAAGGCATAGTGATCTACCGACGTGATCCCTCAACTTGATCCATCAACTTTTCTTTGTATTTGGAATAAATCCTTCTTCCTTAAACAATTTCCATCCAAAATCCACGCACTGCTCAACCCGACCGATACAAATTCATGAATCCATGCTCTCGCCAGTCTGCAACAACGTCTCTTCAACAACCTTGCACTTTTGCAATCAACATCAACTTTGAACCAACTTCGACTTTCCAACAACAGTCCGGGAGTCAAGCTTCTTTTCCACTTAATTCCAACAAACACCTGCAGACAACGACTAGAAACTAACAACAAGTACCGACAGTATTTCACACACATGTCACGTACTAAGTAATCAACAACGTTAGACAACATTGGCCAGACGGACCGACCTGCTCTGATACCACTAATGTAACACCCCAAATCTACCAGGCGGAAAATCATAAATCAGAGTTTCAAAATTTAACAACAAAACAGGATGCTACATTTTTTAACTTTAACAAGTTCATTTAATTTCATGAACATCGATACATAACACTTTCAAATAGGATGAAACTATACTAGTTAACTCTTATTCAATTCCTTGAAATAAAACAACTTTACAATTAGGTAGCGGATCCACAAATATTCAACTTTGCATCAGTTAACAACTTGTTCAACCTAACAACTTAGTAATAACATGTTGTTCATTTAAACAACTTAAAACAACAACTAATTATAACAATAAAACAACTAAGCATTCATCCCCCCGAGTTTTACGTATCAGAGCGACGACACCGACTTGATTACGAAAGCAATCAACTCTAAACTGGAATACCTGCACGTTACCAATCAAGGTAACATTCAACAACAGAAAGGGGTGAGATATTGAACCACATAAACAAGAGTATGATAATTAATACGCTAGATAGAATCATACAATTTTCACACTATCCACAACAATGTCTTACTAAACACCCCAAACAACCAACATATTTTATCATCTTAATTTACACATCAACATAATCAATTCCAACTATAACCTTAGCATACCCACCTTCATCAACTTCGACGAACGTTTATAACATATTCAACTCCTTTTTATATCAGCATAATCGACATTACAAACATAATTATATAAACAACTCAGGCAACATAATCCTATAATCAACTCATCCATCATAATAATATAATCAACTTGGCAACATAATCAACTTGTCCAACATAATAATATAATCAACTTGGCAACATAATCAACTTGTCCAACATGATAATGTAATCAACTTAGCATGAACCACTTACTCGACTTAATCAACTTAAACCACATAATCCACTTAAATATACATAAACAACTTATTCAATTTGAGCAACGTACACAACTTTATCAATGTAAGAAACAAGAACAATTTTATCAACTCGGCAACATAAACAACACAAACAACATAATTAATACGACACAGAATGTGACTCGACTGTGCATATGCATGTGGTACCATTGGAGTTAAACTCCCAACTTAAAATATACCAGGTTATCGAGGTATCAGCAAGGCATAAGCCTTCAACTTAATAAATTTTCCAATCCAGGCTAACGTGGTGAGCATCCGCTCCAACTTAGAAATGCAATAGATGCCATGAGACCAACAACACAACACATAAACAACGAACAACTCAAACAACATATCACAACAACGTAACAACTTAAATTCAACATGATTGAACCTTGGCCATAGGCCTACTGATAACGAGAAAATGTATCGATTATATTGCTATGTTTCATTACCGTTTTATCGCATAATCGTCGTTTTAACACCCGATTCCTCGAGTTTTCCTTGCCATTTTGCAGGTACATCGTATACAGAGCTAAATCATGAGCCAAGAGTGAAAGGAGCGAAAACAACCATAAAAAGATGAAGAAATGAAGAATGCTGCAAAACCTGCATATTTTGTAACACTCACGGTCGTCACCTAGGTGTCACGACCGTGACACCCCAAAAGGAGCAATCACGACCGTGACGTATCCCTCACAACCGTGACACTTATTTTACAAAGGACACGAACGTGATGCCCTTGTCACGACCGTGACAAGGGAAAAATAGGTCATTTGACTGAAGATTTGGTCATAACGTCACGCTGCATATGAAACGCCTATTTTCCAGCTGACCCTGTATCCACACGTTCCTGGATTTTCTCAATGCTCCTACGAGGCCCAAGCAACAAACCAACTACCAAGCCCATTCAATCTTCTATAAATAGCTAAAATTTTATGAACAATTTACAGAGTTTAGTTTATTATTTTCTTGCGGAAGCTCTGCCGAATTATTTTACACCCTTATTATTTTTTTCAGCATTATTTTCATTGCTTTATTTTTCTCGTATCCAAACCAAACCTATAACAATTTCCAACATCAGGAAATTGTTATAAAATTTATTTGTTTCAAAGCCTTCTGAATTTTTAGTTTATTTCCGATTCCGACGAATACTCCGAGCTTTCCGGTCTGTGGAAGAAGGAGTCTGCCATTTTTATTGTTAACCAGGTTTATATTAAATTGCAATTTTATATTTTTGTTGAATATTTATTTTTCTGCCATGAATATTTCGTTTTATGTTTCTCTGCCTCTGTCTGGTTCAACAAAAATGAGTAGCTAATTACCTTAGGGCGGTATGTAATTAAAACAAACTAAATCGGTAAAATCAACTATAGGCTTAAAATAATTAAGAGCTTAATATTCTCGCTGATACTTTTTATTATAAAATCGACCTTTTTGTTACGAGAGTAAGGAAAGTGTATTATGTTAGGTCAAGACCACGAGAGTGTGAGTTTTTAACCAGATAGCTAAAGTTAGACATTTAAATTAAACACAGCGAGAGCGCTTTAAAATAAATTAGAATTACTAAGTTTCCAAAAATTATCTCTAAACACTTATGGGCTAGCGAGAGCAGGCATAGGGCTTTAGGGGTAAGATCTGAGATAAGACCACGAGAGTGTGAGTTAAAGGTATTTAAACTGGTAACCTCTACAGAATAGATTAAGTGAACCATCTTTATAAGCCTAGGTTAGATTTACCCGCCTAAGTTAGCATAATTACATACCGACCGCCTTAGTATTATTTTATTAAACTTAAATTTAATTCCCGCCTTTAATCTTTAAAAACAACAAAAAATCGTGACAACCATTCACCTTAGCTAAACTAGAAGTTCATCTAGCACTAAGTAACCATAGAGTCCCCGTGGATCGATAATCTTAAATATTACTTTGATAGGCTGTGCACTTGCAGTTAAGATACCGCTAGACACATAGTTAGATACGTCTTTAGCCCATCAAGTTTTTGGCGCCGTTGCCGGGGACCTTAATTTAGTTACTAGTGCACTTTAGGTAGCATTGTCTAGACTAAGGTAACAACTATTTTCTTTTCTTAATTTAAATTCCCGAGTGTATGCCAAGTACTCGCTCTCAAGGCGAAGACTTGCAACCTCTAATCCCAGAATCGGAACGCTTCTTAGACGTAAGACGACGGATATTCGATTACGAACAAAGTTACAATATTCCAGATCTTCAATTAGATCCACCTAAACCAGTCGTAACATCAAAGGACGCAGAGATGGCTGAAGAACAGAATCACCCACTCAAGTATTACGCTAGTCCTTCGCAAGCTGAACCGCATTCAAGCATTGCCGCACCGGCTATCAACCGAAATGATTTCGAACTAAAACCTTCGTTGATATCATCCGTGCAACAAAATCAATTCGCCGGAAATCCTACCGAGGATCCGAACCTTCATCTTTCGATCTTTGTGCAATACGCAGATACCATAAAAGCCAATGGAGTTACCCAAGAAGCTATTAGACTACGTTTGTTTCCTTTTTCACTTCGAGACAGAGCAAGAGCCTGGCTTCAATCTCTGCCTTCGAACTCAGTAACTACGTGGGAGGAACTAAAGAGAGTTTTCTTGACCAGATATTTCCCACCTAGCAAGACAGTTATGCTGAGAGCTCAGATCAACGGATTTAAGCAAAGGGAAAACGAATCACTATTCGAAGCTTGGGAACGCTATAAGGATATGCTGAGACTTTGTCCACATCACGGATTAGTAGAATGGATGGTCATCCATACCTTCTATAATGGACTCTTGTACAATACAAGAATGACAATTGACGCTGCCGCGGGCGGTGCACTAATGGACAAAGAATATAATGATGCTTATGCACTTATCGAAAGTATGGCTCAAAACCATTACCAATGGGGAAGCGAGAGAGTCGCAACTGAAAAACCAAAAAAAGGAGGTATGTACGAAGTGAGTAGTATGGACCAAGTCAATGCAAAGTTTGACCAACTAAACCAAAAGATCGACAACTTGGCCATAACACCAACAGCCACCGTGGCTGCAGTAACACCTAACTGTGAGTTATGTGGAGTTCCAGGACATGAAGTTTCTGATTGTCAACTATTAACAGGAATTCCCACAGATCAAGTGAATTATGCTCAAGGAAACCCATACTCAAACACATACAACCCAGGTTGGAAGAATCATCCGAACTTCTCCTATAAGAACAACAATGCTTTATACGCACCAGGTCAAGCACCAACTACACCACCAGGATATCAAAAGACTGCTCCTAATGTCCCTAGAAAATCGAACCTTGAATTGATGATGGAGAACTTTATAGCTAACCAATCTCAGACAAACAAGGACTTCTTAAACCAAAACATACACACTAGTGAGTCGATTAAACAATTAGTAAGCAAAGTAGATGCATTAGCTACACATAACAAAATGCTTGAAACTCAGATTTCACAAGTAGCTCAACAACAAGCACCTACCGCTGCCCTTTTCCTCTCCTATTTCATCCATGGAGATTAGAAATACGAACACGCTGCCATTGAGTTCCTATATTGACCAAAATTTAGCCATCATCACCATCAATCCCGTAACTACTATTTGACCAATTTCCAGCATGAACTTCCAAACTTCAAATGCGTTTTTCTCCTTCAATACAGAACTTATTGACACAAAATTATATATCAAATCGAATGGAATTTCGTAAGCTTTCCAGAAATTCAAGAATCGTTTTAATCAGAATTACGAGTAAAAAGTTATCATCTGTTTAGTGGAAGCTGTACCGAATGTGCAAAAATTAAGATATGAACATGAATCCTTCTTTCTCCTTCTTTTCTCCCAAGTTGTTTTCTCTTTTCTAAAACCTTTATTTTTCTCTAAGACTTTTTCCTCGTTTTCCCTAATTTCCACGATTCCCTTTTCTCCACTTCTACTGATTCTAACTTCTCCTCTTGACTAATTCTCCTCTTTATTTTTCTTTTTATTATAATAATAATTATTATAAATCAATCTTAATTGGGCTTTCTAATTCGCACCCCCACGACTTCTGCCATCCATGCCACAACTAGACCCACTTAAATCAATATTCTCATAATTCCATAATATTAATTCGAATATCATTTCTCCCGACTAAACCGACTATCAAATAAATTGCCCAAACTACCAAATCAACATAATCAACTATAAACGCAAAATATTCAATATTATTATCTACAGCTTAAATCAACTTATTTAATAAATTCAACTTGAATCAACTTATAAACATCCACGAATTATTCCGATATTTTGGAAACCAACTTAAATCAACTTCGAATACACAAAACATCACAAATCAACACAACGTAATTCACTTATATTTAATTAAATAAATTAATTAAATAAACGGGCGTTACAATTTGCACTTAGATTAACAAATAATTATCTTAACATTAACGTCATAAATATTTTAAACCATAAGGAGCTGCACTCCAAAACAGGACAAAACACATTATCTTATCAAACCCATGCATAGATGCTGCCCAAAAAGAGTTGATTAAACTGTCACAATCCTACCCTACAACAAAAGGACAACTAACATCCCCAAAATATTACACACACACTTCGGCCACTAAAACCATACAACTGAACTAATTATGCCACAATCATTTTTGTCACAAAAACGGTCAACAGTATTTCCTGTTTCTAGATCTTGACATCCTCACGTACATGCTCCTTGCCGGTGGGAACCTAACACTGAAAGTCAGAATGTCACCAACCATAAGCTCTCTGTTCTTGGCAAATGCATACCATCCGTAGCCAACGTGTTGCTCCACACAATGCGGTCTTCTCCGAGTAGTTACAACAACATCGTACGTCTCTTTCGTATCCCTGTCAAAGAGCATAATGTACTTTACTCCATCTAAACAACCGGTCTTAATGACATGTTGTGGAAGTTGCTGCACAAATTAGGCTACCTTATCAGTATTAACCAATATCGAATACAAATGTATGAATGTATAATAATGTTTGGAAGACATATAACTTACAAGGACGTTGTTACTGGAACTTTTTGCATTTCTAATAATCTTTTTCCATGATATCAGACGCCTACCCTGAGGTTGATCAGCACCAGCATCACGACACACTTCTTCTTCGTCTTTGGAGCTGAAATAATTTAATCAATATCTCTATTAATTTTAGTGATATATACCACTAACTTCTATAATAGTAAAATAACTACTTGATGCATATGCTCACCATACCTAACAACTTGTTTCCAATGCTAAATTTCATTATCTGTAATCATTTTATACAAACAACTTTGTTTCTAATACTTCAGAGCCATTTATAACTTTGTGAAAATTGTTTTTATTCATAGCATTTTAAGAGAACCATTACATCTACTTTACGCCAATCTATTTTATCTAACCCTACCTGCTGTATACATTGCCACATAATACAACCATACTTAAGTGGCACCATATCTACAGGTTATAATATTATACATTGTTGTTTCTACACAAACACCACCACTTCTGTTCCACCCATATTTACATATCTTATAACATTCTGAATGAAATAAACCAACACATGCAACAAAACTGAAAGTTTTGGCATACCTTTGTTGTCTCTCACAGATTTCTTCATGTTTCTTTGATGCTTCACCCGATCGTCGTTGTTCTTCCATTTTCCTGCGAAACATTCCACGAAGCTTATTCTTATTAATCGTCTGATTCCTTAAATCACACCACAGTGACTATATTAAATACATAATACCTGTTTTGTAAAACTCCATCAACCATCCTTTGTGTCACAATATCAATATCCTCTTTCTCCCCCACCAACCTGCTTCTTGCCATACACAGTAAAATAGGCGTAAGACTCTTAAGATATACATGCAAAGAAATTTCTCAATGACACTAAGGTTGAAACTCTAACCGGCTCTCATGCAGGTGTTTTTTGCCGTCCTCCATTTGAAGGTACTCTCCTTTTTTACAGTGACTATGAAGTCTACTTCTGGTGCTATTATAACCTCTTCTAATTTGGACCAAATTGATCACCCACTGTGCCACCTTTAACCCCTTTTACGTGTTCAATAACGTAACCTATTCTTATTTTAATATGCAAGTTACCAATGTCAAAAAGTAACCACATCCATCATTTCATATATTTAATTTTGATTTTTTCCACACCAAAATTGCAACTGCCACTATGTTCACGTTACTTTACACACCCATACCTATTTACTAACCCTGTACCGTTGTAGGCTTTACAATTTTTTTTAATCACCTTTTGGATTTTTTTATAATTTTTAGGCATAGACATGTACTTAGGGACATTTCAACTGCTTAGTCATTATGTTTCTTTAACTTTTTGGTTAATTAATAATAATACTTCATTGAAAAAACTATGTTACCTTTAGACCCATTATTCAATGTGTTTGACTCTTTTATCCAGTTAGTAATAATATTGTCCAGTGTTTACATATTCCCAACTTTATCTTTTATGTATTCCACAAAAAACACCTTATTGTTTTTGTTATTGTTTTGCGTTTGCTCATACCACGTCCAAGATTCATTTCTGCTACCGCTTTACTCAGAATCATCTTGTGCACCAAGATTTCTTCATCGATGGGCGATGGAAGCTATGAAGCAAGGTAACCTTTACTTTACTCTTTGCTACTATTCATTTTTTCCATTCCACATGTTCCTTCAATGCGTCTGAATCAATGTTTTTGTCTCATTTGTTTTACCTTCAACCTGTAATATGTTTAATCGACACCTGAGACAATGTAGAAGTTGAGTGTTGGCCTTTGTGAGGTTCTAAACCCATTGTTTCTTTTCTGTATTACTGTTTCTATAATGGACATCTAAATTCATTCCACAAATTACAATCCACTATATTGGATCCTTTTTTACACCATTTGCCTTATTTCTGTTGACCCTTTTACTGGTACCATATAACTGATTCTTTCACGCTCCATTTATGTATCATATGAATAATATGTGTGTATATGGTTTGTTTTTTGGCATGAACATAAGAATTGTGTGTCAATAGAAGATTATGGTCACACCAACATGCCCTCCCACTGTATGATGTAATTTGTCTGAGACTTTATTACAATTGCCCCTGCAGTTTAAGGGAGGCACAACGCCGCCATTTGATGTGGCAACTTGACTTCCTGAATAGTGAGGACATCAGATAACTTCAAAAGGGAAAATATGTGATTAATCCTTGTGAAAGTGATAAGTACGGCGACGCAGGTGGCCAGTTTTCACATCAACCAACACAAGACATCAGACGATATCTGACTATTTATTAATTATTCCATTCAAATTATCATCCACGAGTTTTACTCATTTTTTAAGTTATTAATTTTCTTATATTGTATTGTCACACTTTTTAGTGAGCACGGAACTCATATATCGCGAAGAATGGTGCTGGACTTAGCTTACCTCCAGGCCGAGCAAGCAAGTCTTCCTAATGTCCTCGGCACAATCATTGGAGAACATCCGTCACATAAAGGTAAAACAATTCTGGAACCGGAACAACCTCTGGAACATGTACCCCAGGTTGACAACAAACGCATCAAAAACAGGGTGAAACGTTTTAATGCCGGTGAATCTTCCAGGATAGATATATCTTCGGATAGTGAATGGTACCATAATGTCCTTGACTATCGCTTTCTTATACAATTATAAAAATACCAACACTTTTGATAATCCCTTCCTATTTGTACCGTGCATACTCTGTTACTCAATCAATAATGTTATTCCTATGCAGTTCTCATGAAAATACATGTGTAAAGATTGTTGGAAGAGGACCCAAATATTTTGTTTGGAAGCGAAGAATACGCAGCGGAAACATGGCCAAAACCAATCTGCTTGTCAGTAATCTTTGTCTATATTCAAATTGCTTTTTCATTTATTTACCAATTCCAACTAAACTAAATGCCGCTCTTCCTGTTTTCTTTAGCAAATCCTGCAGAGACTCATTAGAGAATGTAGCCATTTTGGCACAAGGGCCATCACTTTGATTGATGCTGACAATTCACAACCGTATGAATGTGAAGTTCACCGATCATACACCAAATACTCATCGCAAATGTTTATTGGCAGAGGTTGGTATCAATTTGCAGTTTTCAAGCGTCTTACAAGGGGCGATCGACTCACATTCATTGTCCCAGGGACCTGAGGTGACACCGTCATTGTCAAACTCTTGAACCGTTAAAACACGGTCGATATAGTTATGCCTGAATTTGTTTTTTTGTCTATTGTAACCATATAATTAAATATCTTTTGGCTCATGTAATCTATAATCTACATCTAATGTCCTCATGCATCATCCCCTAACCTTATGGTTATTCCTATTCTCATTATAGAAACAATGGTTTATATTTTGGTTTATGATAATTATTGAACATGGTTAAGACTTCTGTTACATTGACCTTTGCTAGCTCTGTTATGTGTTGATGAAAATGTGAAGAGAATATTGAAAGGTTTATGAATGCAGAATTTGGTGTATGCGTATAACTGTGTTGTTGGTTATTTTTGTCTGTCTTTGAAATCTGACACATTCTTTGATTGCTCATAACGTTATTGTGCACACAGTAACCTCATAGTTCAATACTCGACTTTAGGTTTTAAACATCCCATGCTTGATTTGTCGGGTTACTTTCTGTTATCATAGAATACGTGTAAAGCCTTCTAACACTTTTCATGAAAATATTTGTTTCTCCTTCTTTCTCTGACATTATCACATACAGGTTAACATGACTTTTTCTATTGAGCTCGCATACAGGTTAGTGTTACTTTTACCATACTAAGACAATTATGATTTATTTATTAATGTCTGTTGTTTGGTTAAGATTTCTTTCATGGAGAGGTAATTACGTACCGTTGTGAACTGCATATTTGTACTGTGGCCAAATGCGTTCACCGACAATTGACAACCTCTTATTTATCTTTTTGCCAAATACATTAATCTGAGCCTTATTATTCTCACGTTACCGAGTCAGCCAATAACTGTATCGTTTTTCGGTTATATAACTGTCAGGGAAATCTCTACCTCGGTTGCTGCCAGAGATACCTCATGGAGAGAAAAAACCATAGACGATTGCCAAAGACTCTGGAATCAAATGCATTTCGCCAACAGTTTTCCGATCGTGTAACATTGTTGTTCTATGAGGTAGTTATTCTTATCCATTCTATTTTTATCATTTAATAAATGTATATAAGGTAAAAATTGTTGCCTTTTGTGTTAGATCGTTATCTCTAGGTTTTCTATGCTGGCCCACAATTAATAATTAATGACGTTGTCTTTAGAACATTCTGATAAACTTGACTGTCACCTGTCATCAATACTTTTGCCTCCCAATATTCCTGTGTGACATTTTCAATGTTAATCAATGCATTTATCTTTTCAAAACCATCAGTACGTGAAGAGACATAATGAACATTATATAACCTACATCCTCTTCTAAGTAGCACACAACTATCAAAATTAAACAGAAACAAGTGGTATGGAATCATCCAATGATCATCAGAATGATAATTCTTCCAATGCCAATACACTGCCTGGGAACGCACAAACTCCGGATGAGCAACACCCTCAAGCGGTCAAACATCCTGTCGAAACCCAACAACCTCTACAGGTTCAACAACTGCATTACCTTTTTACTTTTCAATGCATCTTTCACCATGTATCGATTCTTTCATGCACCTATTATAAACATTTTTTCTTTAACACAAGCAGGTCAATGTCGAAAATGACGTTCTGGTCGACGAGGCTGCACAGATCGAACAACCTCCGGGGTTTGACCTTCCTCTGAACACAAAACAACCTCTCAATGTTGAACTTACTCAACTGGTACAGTAGCCTTTATATATTTTGTTTCTACGTTATTCACATTGGTCCATCTATAACTAACAAATTTATTTTTCTTACTGATGCATCCTTTTATGGTTTTGTTTAACAGGTCCACCACAGTTCGTTGGTCATAGAAAAGAAAAGAAAGAAAAATAAACGTCAAACATCGGAAAAAAAAGGCGTCAACAAGATCTGTCAGATTTGAGTGATGAAAAAGAACAAGGTATTTCGATTTTTGATTCAGATGATGATGATGAGCAAGACTACACTTGGAGCAACTTTCTTTCAGTAAGGCGCTTCAAATTTGGTGATTGACTGTGTACCAAATCTTTCAAGCTTCATGTCTGCAGCAGCATAACAATACCTCCGTCTTTATAGTTTTGTTTCTTTTGTTTAACTACTCTTCCCTTGTGATTGTCATTAATGTTTTTAAGAAGACTTCTTAATAGTTTTTATAGAACATTATTATAAGCCATTATAGTACTTGGTGATTTCTTCTCAGATTTTAAGTAATATATTTCTTTTTAACTTAACTACATAATTATATTTTACTCCCTTTGTATATCACAATTACTTTTTTTTCACATTATTATAAAGTCTTTTTTCAATTTCATATGATACAATTTTCAAAACACTCCGGCCCGTGCGAACACACGAGTCAGTTACTAGTTTGTATAAAGCATAAGCGGGGTAAATAATGTGTGTCAATCATCCAATTCTATCACGCCAAGTGGCAGCAAGAAAGATAGAATAGCTGAAAAAATAGGATGTTTTGTTAGTTACAAAAATGTCCAAAAGTTCGTGTAAAAGAAAATTTTTGAAAGGACAATTTAGTCAGATCATACAATCTATTTTTGAAGGATAGATAATAGATGGCAAGACCTTGCCTCAGGTGAGGGACCTCTGACTAATCCTAAAAATGTATGATTGTCTATTTCATGTGTCACTTTAATAATTTTTCATATTTTAAAATCCGAACAAATAAATTAAAATAAAATGAAAATTTTAATATAATCCAAATTGTATTTAATACTAGAGAAAAACAAAAATAAAATCCCTCATACTTGAAGTGTTTGATTCATACATATTATAAAATTAAATGTGTATTTTTAGATTTTTAAAATATGAAAAAATATAAATTAAAAAAAATATAAATTTGAATTCTATAATTCAAATTATATCCAATACCATAGAAGAACAAAAAAAAATCTCTCATACTTAATGTGTTTAACACATCCCGATTGTAAAATCAAAATGTGTATTTTAAAAATTGACACTTGTAGATTATATAATCTGAAGTATACTAAAACAAGAAAAAGCATAGTTTGTTCAAAATCTTATGAAATGACATGTTTGTTTCAAATGAGTCTTCAACATGCAACTTTTAAAGGATGATGAAATGCAAATCATGTTCTTTATGTTTAGTGGGTATCATTTTAAGAAATCTATCGAGTTAGACGCTACTTTAGTGAAACTTGTTCATGCTACATGTTCAAACTTAATTTATCTTAGTACATTTGATGAAGTCGTGAAATTTATGGTTGAATATGATAAAAATAATAATTTGATTAATATATATTTTATTTGTGTTTAATTAATATCTGATCGTATCTAAGATCAGAATCTCCAATGTCGGCTGATGTGGACTTTCAAGTCTGTTCGGATGCTGAGGAGAACGGGGGGAGGGGGGTACCTGCAAGGTACTCCGATGCCGAAGTCAGAACGGACACAAGAAATGAAAAGTACAAGTGAGAGTTCAAGGAATGAATATTTCATACCTGGTCCCCTCAATTGAGGGAGTTTATATAGAGAGCCCCAGCGTGTGGCTAACAGTTCATAATTTTGGGTCTGGATCGTGGATCCCTCGAAAATAAGTAATTGCCAGAAACAAACCATCGGACGAGCATCATGGTTGTGGTAATGGTGCGTCGGGCACAATACCATTCAGGCAAGAACTAGTTAGGTTGAATCTAGGTGATCCTCGCCATTGTCAGGCAGAGATCGAGAATGAGGAGGATGGATCGACCACGACCAGACGAGGTCGATGAGACACAGCCAATCCAGGGGGAGCTGAAGTGTGATGGGTCCCCTTGACATTTAGGCTGTTGGGCCGTTTCATGGGCAAGAGAGGATTGGGTCATACCTAGTCGTTGGTCTAGTCCAGAACAATATATTTAATTACTAATCATTACTTAGTCTAGTGGTGGTTGGTGTAGCACCATGTTTTCTTTAAATTATTATTTAGTTGAATTAACACTTTATTTATTTATTTAAATAAATTTTATATGCATTGGATTGAGGATTTTGTGTTTTGGTATATTATGCTAGGTTGAGATTGGTAGAAAGTTGTATAGTTATTTAATTAAATAATATTAAAATCAAATAGAAAATAGAAACTATGAGAAAAATAAGGTGAGTGGTGAGAATTATAATAAGTTGGGGTCAAGGTACAATTATTAGATGATTGAATTAGATTTTTTTAATAAAAAGGGATTAGAGTGGTCAGTACATATTATTTTGGAACAAGAGGAAAGAGACAAAGTGAGAGCAAAGTGAGAATAAGGATTTGGAAGAAAATCACCATAGCAAAGCTTAGAGTTGATGCTGGAAATCCAAATGGAGATTATTCTAAATATGGTGTTAATCGCATGATGGGTATGGAGAATTCTTTAATCTCCATTAGGTTTTTTCTAATTTTGTTCCATTGTTGAATATTTGATGACATGGATGAAACTATTTATGATAACACTATGCGATTATTATAATTATCCTGAATTTTGTGTGGTGATTTACCATCAAAATTAGATGTTTGTATTCATAAAAGTGGTATTAGTTGTGTTCATATGGTTGACATGAATATGATGAATAAAGTGTTAAAAGTTGTGATTAATTGATGAAGTTGTGTGTTAATAAATAGGTAGATGATGTTGTAATGATAACATGTTATTTCTCTTATGTTTATGATGGATTAAAGGGTCTAGGGTGGAAATGGGAGTTCTGAACTGATCTATCATAGCAGAACATGAATTTTGCTTTTGTGACAGGTGTCACCTGCATGACGATCTGGTCGGGGAGATTGTCGTGGTCTTTAGGAAAACGTTGAGCGTTGTCGATCGTCACATGGGTGACGGTTGGGGGAAAAAGGATGATGACGAGTGTGACCCAGTCACCCAAGTGATGGGTTTCTCGTCATAGTGTTAATGGGTGCATTTTGGCCTACTAAGTTGGATTTTCAGTGTTGTTTTATCGTGCGGTCGATGTTTGGCTGTTGCTTGGTGTGTTTTGATGTATTTTGGTTGATTAATTGAATTGTTTGAATAATCTAATGATGTTGAATTATGTTGATGATGAGATAATTATGTGATGAACATATAATTAAGATTGTGATGAGTATTCCAGTTGGGGGACTAATTTGACGTTGTTATTTACAGTTAGATGTGGAACTGCAAATTTGTTATTGAGTTGTTGTGGTTGTGCATTATATTGTACATGCATCATATACTATGGTTGTTGTGTAAGAGGCGAGTAACAAGTTCAAATGTTGGGACTAATGATTTGTCTGAAGCTCATATGAAGGGGCTCGATGTTCAGATGTTGGGACCCGATTCGTATGAGGAACCTTTGTTGAGTTGGAACCACATGCATGAGTTGAGTTGTTGTAGCATTGCATTACATAGAGGTTGTGCATATGAGTTGTTTTTTTTATGTTGTTGAGTGATTATTGTATTCATTTATGTAATTAAAATGTATGAAGTTGATGTTTTGCATTTAGGCTACCCTTGTATTCCCTTGCACCACTATATATTTTGAGCGTATTCTCACCCCCTTTTGTTTTGTTGCGGTGTTCCCTGCTTCTTCTTGGGATACAAACTAGGGGTGTTCAAAACCGAATCGGTCCAATAGAAAACCGCAAACCAAAGAAAATCAAACCAAAACCACAAAAAAATTGCATTTGGTTTGAATGTGTCTGGGTCAATTTTTAACAAAATCGCACGGTTCAGTTGGGTTTGCGGTTTATATTTTGCAAACCAAACCAAACCGCATTATGTTACAACCTAAAATTTACTTATCCCACATCCAACCCAAAATCCAAAACTATTATGCCTTAGCCTTATGATCACATGCAATTTTCTCTTACTCGCACTTAGGGTTTCAGTTTCATCCTCCTCAAATCTCTCTTAGTAGTATCGTGCCTTCTTCTCATCCACTTTATCATGTACATCACTCATATTCTACTTTAATTTCTCTTCTCTTATGTTCATTCTTTTTCATCTTCTCATATTTATGTTATTGTTCTCTCTTTCAAATACATTTTTATCGCATCTTTCTTCTCTAGTTTCACATCTCTTCTATTATTTCTTTTTCATCTTCTCTAATATCTCATCTACACTATTTTTTTATTTCATTATAACATTTTTGTTATTGTTTTTTACTAATATTTTATATTTTTTATTCCACTTTTGTCTAATCTAATTTTAGTATATTAAATGAGAAGTTGTTGTCCAAATATGATGGATTTTGTTGTTATTTGGGAATGTATGAATGACTAATCACAAAAGTATGTTGTTCTCTATATGTGTATGTATAGCTCAATTAAAATATTATAAAAAACCGAACCAATCTAAACCGCATCAGTTTGGTTTAGTTTGGTTCGATTTTATTTCTAAAAATCAACCAAAATAAACCGGACTGCACACTTTTTTCTCTTGCGGTTCAGATGACCTTTAACGTCAAAATCGCCTTAATCGCACCGCGAACACCCATAGTACAAACAAGCAGGTAGGTGAGTAACTGCTTTAGAGCTGAAGAATGACATTGAGGTTATTCTTCCTTTCCAATTTTATGCATTTTATATTATCGTTGATTTGTAACATTGGACGGACAAACGTTATGTTTTGTTTTATTCTACGTTGTTGTTGCGAGATTAAATGTTATATCTCCTGGTTTTGAGTTGCTTTGATGTTGAAGACATATTGCACGGATTGAGTTTATTCTAAATAAAAGTTATACTTGAACTTGTTTAATTAGGTAGTTGTTTTTAATGATTAATTCCGTTGCAACGAGTCTAAGTAAAGGCGAGCATGTGATGACAAATATTTTGAATTAAATGTTTTATTTTAATAAGTGTTACAAAGCAGGTTGAATGTGGAGATCGTGGGACATCCTATGTGCACTAGTTGTTTATAATTGATTTATTTTGTATAATTCCGAGTGGGACTTTTACTAGGATGTAACAATTTACATTATACTTGGTAGGAAGGACCACTATTTTATCCTCCGCAACTGCGATTGTGAGAGATTATAACCACTCGATATCATAACTGATTCACAAATCAGATTAATCGCTCTAGTGGACCGGATAATAGCGATAAAAACCAAATAAATAAATAATTAATATTTATATTGTTGTTGTTGACATGTATTATATTGTTGTTTAATAATCGGTTTACGATTATTTCATGTTTTCTAGATTTATATATACTAACTCAGAAGTTAACAAACTCAACTATAAATTACCAAGTTAACAACAATGCATCAAAGTGAATTTACTTATTGTAGGAACAAAGGGGTATTATTCACATATCTAGAACATTATAGTTTGACTATAGTCTAAACAGAACACAAGTTCATGAAAGCAACTAAATATATGATTAATTAAACCTCAATCTATGTTTTGTGGGGAGTGATGAGAGATCCTACCCAAATTATTGTCATAAACATGACAAGATCTCTTACAAGAGAATAAAGAAAACTTTTTCACCAACCTAAATTCACAAAAACTACCACCACCACCACCTTTACTCAACTTTATATCCCTCTTACCACTTTTCTTACTCTTGGTACACTCTTTATAAGCTGCCAAAAAAGGATCATCATCAAGTCCCTTTTTAGAACAAGTTCTATAATAAGGAGGTTGAAAAGCACAAGGAGGAAGTGGAATTTGAATATCATGAACAAGATTCCTTGGAGTACTTGATCCATCTAATGATATTGGAGGAAGTGGTAACTTAGCCAAAGATTCTTTCTCTCTTTGAGTACCAAAACTTTCCTTGGAGATGCCTGGTTTCTTTTCCCATGAGAATGATATCTTTCTTGCTAGTGCTTGACTCATGATCCTCTTAGAGTTTTACTTTTATGATTCTATGCAGTACTACCTACCTTAGCCTTTATATATATATATATATATATATATATATATATATATATATATATATATATATATATATATATATATATATATATATATATATATATATATATATATATATATATATATATTGGACAAACACATAAACATGAGTATTGGAAAATTGAGGCTATGTTATAATGGTTGACTTGGTCACTTTGCCATTTGGATGAATAGAAAGAGACCAATGATGTTGAGTTGGAATATAAAACAAGACCTTATAATGGATGACTTGGTCTTAAGTCATCAACCACATAAACTATATCTTCATTAAAATAACAACCTTACCTACTTTTTTTTTTATAAATAAAAAAATTATAACTATTAATATATATTAATATATATTTTTTGTCATTTTCATAGTGAAGTTTTTTCAATAATTTACATCTATTAATTTTGTATTGTATAGACTATAGAAATGTATGAATTTTATTAGCCAAATCAAAGTTTAAATAATTAAGATTTGTCAAAGCAGGCCATAATTTATGAATAATAAAATTGGGACATTCTGTTTTGAAGTAATGTATATATTATCTAATCAATATAGACAAAATTAAGGGATATTGTTCGTATAAGGCTGCACAAAAATTAACTATAGTCACTAATTATGTTCTTTCTTCCTTGTTTTTTCTTGACCAATCACTATATAATATTTATAAAAAATCTTTAATATATGTATTAACTTTAAGATGCAATGCATACATATAGATGCGCCCAAATTAAACAAAATACAAAATCAAAATATAATTATAGATTAACTTTAAGATATTATTTTTTAACTTCATTTACATCTTCACTTGTCGCTTGCATAAACTTTGATAATTTTTTTTTTTTTTTTGGAATTTCTTATCTCACCTCATGCATCTCTCACACATCATGTGCATTTTCATTTTTGTTCTTCCTATTTTCGCTGATGTATCTCCGGACGCACCATTTTATTTTTCAACGTTGGTTTGTTCTGTAGATACATCAACAAAACATTGATTTGTTTTCATTTTTCACCGTTTTCGCTCGACAACGACACAAAAGATCATATGCAATGTAACAATATTATGTGATGTAAGATGAGAATAAATTCATTGCAAATCAACTACAAAGTTTAACTAATAACGTATGCTACACGTAACAATATCATTTGTTTACTTTTTCTTAAATAATGTCTTATAAACTATGATTGTTTTCATTTAATTTTAGAAGTCTTCTTTGCGTCGAAAATTCTAATTCTGGTTCAGCAAGTGGTAATAGGAGTACCACCAACTTTGTGTCCACTCTACCATCTGTCTTGGATAACGTCAAAGAAGTAATATTTTAGTGTTGATCTTGATTTGTGGTACAAGATTCTATGGTAGAACTGATATTCACCATGCCTATTTTGGATATATATATATATATATATATATATATATATATATATATATATATATATATATATATATATATATATATATATATATATATATATATAACTTATGTTGCCTTCTGTTTTCTTGGTTGGACCTTTTTTTGTTTTCATATGGGTTAGAACTGCTATACAATTTTTGGTTACACCACATGTCATGTTTGCCACCGTGGATGGATGATCGTTATTTTGTTTGAATATGGGTTAGAACTACTAGACAACTCATAAATACAGAACATGTCTACCATATCTTACTCTTGCTAGTTAGTAAGAGTTAAGATGAACATTATTAAATTAAATGCAAGAATTAGTCAATTTTAATTTAATTTTGTGATGATAAGTATGCTTTTATTTAATAGAATTTCTTCACCACTTTCAATCTTATTTATTGCTGGGTGAAATATACATTAAAACCGTCAGTAAGGTTTATTATCTGAATGATGAGATTTGTCGTTGCATTCTTAACCTTTCTTATCCAAGAAGTTGAGTCTTTTCGCAGCTATGTGCCCTTACAGGTAACCAATCAACACACTTTTTTCTTTTTGTTCATCAATGTTTCATTCATTTCACTTTCTAATCCTATGCATGTTTACTTCATTGAATGAAGATTAATGGCTACACCAAAACAACACATTGAAGAGATATACAGAGAACATAGTTTTCTATTAGCGGAAAACATAATCCCTTGACTCAAGATCTTCATCATGTTGACTAAAAAATATGGCTTAATTAAAAAAACATATTATGCTAAAATTCCGTAGATGCATCTACAAACTAGTTTCGTAGATGTATCCACAGAAACTTTCAATGTAAAATAAAAAAATGGTACGTCTGGATGTATATCAGCGGAACCAGGGGACATAACTGGAAATACAGCAGGTGGCTAAGCGATACATAGAGTGGATTAAGAAATTCACTTTTTTTTTTGCTAATAAACTTAAATAGGTTACTCGATCGAGAATTTAAGAGAATCTAATACAGTTTGACAATTTTTGATTTGTTGTAATAGCGAGTTTGTTCTCCCAATTATAAATAATACATTGATAAAAAAATTATTTCAATCAATTAAAAAAAGGATGTCATGATTTTATTTTTTTATTTTTAAAATTAAATTTTATCTTTCTATTTAGAAAAAATGCAGAAAATGTAGTTTAATGTTTGATTTTCGATTCCCAACTCCTATGATTATATGCTTTATTTGAAATTAAAATGACATCCTTATTTTATAAATCATCTTATCCCTCGGTTTTCAAGAAAACTGACATAAAATGTTAGATTAATATTTTCTTTAATTAAATTGAACTCAACTTTTACCTCAATTGTGTTCCCTCGATTTTTTTTCTTCTAAAAACCAAGATATAAACTTTAAGCAATATTTCATTCAGTCATCAGAATGTTAAGTCTCATTCATTTTTTATTATGTCTCATAAGCTTTTTGCGCCTTAACGAATGAAAGAAACATCTTTCTTCGTCTTCTGTACCTAACAGACTGAAACCTCATTTTTATCTTCTCTGCCTAACGAACTGAAACATCATTCTTCATCTTATCCAAGGAGGAAGGAAGCTCGAATCTCAAACCAACATTTTTCTTTGACTATCTCGTCACGTTACCGACATGTAAAACTTTCTCCATCACTGTACTAGTAATGTTCTCGTTGTTGTTGTTGTGGTATTTGGATCGAACTCTAGTGTCGACAAGGGTAGCTTCATGGTTCGACATATGTTTAACATGAAGTCAAAGTTTGTTCACATGCTAATCCTGCATGTTGTAGTACAAGTATGCTCAAGTATGCAGTAGTCGAAATGCTAGGTTTGTTAGCATGTCGAATTGAGCCTTAATTTTAAACCCAATTGTTAAGTTAACTTGTAGCCTAAGTTAGATTAGTAGTCTATAAATTGACTAGTCCTTTCAGGTTGTTAAGAGAGGTTAATTATTGTTATTCACTTGTAATTTTTGAATCCTTATTGAGTATGTGAATAATAAAACAGTTTTAACTAACTCTAGTTCTTCTTCCTTCTTCACCCCCGTTCGTAAAACATAATAAGGTTTCTTGTGTTTGGTCAAGAAACTCAATCTTTCTCATATTTTTGTTTGTTCTTGGCGATATTAATTCACAACAAACTAGTGCGATGAACATGCATGAGAAGATGTCGTCAACAAAGTATGAGATTGAGACATTCACCGATGTGAATGATTTCGGTTTATGGCGCTTGAAGATGCAAGCCTTATTGGTTAATCAGAGTTTGTTAGATGCATTGAAAAGATCAAAGAAGATGGATGTTTCCCTAACGAAGAAGGAGATGTAGACGATGATCGAGAAAGCCCGTAATGAAATCATATTGAGCGTTAGTGATAAGGTTCTCCGACAGGTCTCAAAGGAGAAGACGACAACAAGTGTGTGGAGCAAACTCAAAGGATTGTACATGACTAAATCCTTGGTAAATCATATGTACTCGAATCAAGCTTTGTATTTGTTTAAGATGAGTGAAGAAAAAGTTTTGGTTGAGCAACTAGATATGTTCAACAAGTCGATTCTTGATCTTGAAAATATCAAGGTAAAGATTGATGATGTAGATCAAACATTGTTGATGTTGTGTGCTTTATCCAAGTCTCATGCTCACTTCAAAGATACTCTTTTGTATGGAAGAGATTCATTGACTTTTGAAGAAGTTCAATCAGTCTTGTACTCTAAGAACCTGAATGAAATAAAGGAGCACAAACCATCTTCTGTTGGTGAAGTTTGGTCTGTTAAGGGGAAATTCTTTAAGAAATATGGTAGGTTTGAAAAGAAGAAGGCTAAAGTTCTACAAAATTCTTATGGTGGTAATACTCCTACAATTAGGTGTTATCATTGTAAGATGAAGGGACATACAAGAAAGGTGTGCACTGATCAACCAAATAATCATGGTGAAATGGATAATGGTGATGCAACCATTATGCAAGACGGTTATGAATCATTTGATGTCATGGTGGTTTCAAGAAGCGACTCTAGTAAGGAGTAGATCATGAATTTAAGGTGTACTTGGCACATGACTCTAAACAAGGATGTATTTGAGGAATTATGTGACCAAGATAGTTGATCAATGTTGTTGGGAATCAACAAAGTCTGCAAAATTATAGGTATTGATTCTGTGAGATTTAAGCTCCATGATGAGTCAATAAGGCTATTGGTTGATGTCAGGTATGTACCTGATCTTAAGAAGAATTTGATTTCTCTCGGTGAATTCAACAAGAAAGAATATGTTTTCAAATGAGAGCAAAGTATCATAATGGTAATGAAGGGGTCGAAGGAAGTCTTTAGAGACATGAAGAAACAAATCTTATATACCCTTGAGGCTAAGGTTGTAAGTGATTCAACATATGTGGTATCCATAAAATATGTATTGAAGACTGAGCTATGACACAAGATAATTTAAACTTAGTAATGAATTATTTATCCGATTGGTAAAAGTATGAGATTATAATGATAGTTCGTGCCACAAGATGAATAATCTCGACCGCTAGTCTAGTTTTAAGTGCAATAAGACATTTGTAGTTACAATTGAAGGCTCCATGCATATGAGGAGGTTTTTTTGATATAATAGAGATCGTTGCGACCAGAGACTCCTAGTATATGGGGTGTTGCAGGTTGTAATTTAGTGTTTTGTAAATATGTCTTCTTATTTTATGTGCCATAACCCTTGGTTGTTGTAATTGTAGACTCCTGGTATAAGGGGTTGATTTTGAAAAAGTAGGTTACCTTGCGATTGAATGTTGAAATTCTATGTTTTGTAGAAAGTCATAATTAAAACAATCATTATAGAATTAGACACAAGATTCCTCACATCTAGAGGTAGATGATTTGAAAGCATAACTTAACCACTTTTATAATTATATTTGTAAACTACCATCTTAGTTTTAATTTTTACAAATTGCACACAAACCAATCAATTGATCTCTATGTTTCCCCTATTACTGTTACTTACTCACTACACTGAATACATAAGTACAATCACCTTGTCCTTGTACAAGTTTAGTACATTACTTCTAGATACGATAATTTAACTTGTCACGTGGTATTTTTGGCACAATTTCCATCTCAATCGTTTTTAGTACAACATATTCATATTAAAAAAAGAGAGGTGTATATTTTTCAATGTATTTTACTCCTATTAACACTGAAAACTCGTTGTATATTATGTATCAATGACAGTATTTCTGAAAAACTCAACAAAATCGAAATTAATAAAATAACTAAAAAAATCGTAATGTGTATAAAAGGTAAAATAATTTGTCATTCAAGATGTCAATACAAAATTATTCATAACAAGGAAGAAGGACGATGAATTATTATTCAACAAACATAATTCATAAAGTACTCCAGTTTTTCAAAATCCTGGTAATAAAAAATAAGATATAGATACAAAACCTTAGATTTTTTTAATTTAAATACCCAAGTTTTTCAAAAACATTCTATAAATAATTCACTTTTCAAAAATATTCTCGAAGAAATCCAGTTTAAAAAAAATAATAAGAGCGGTCTTCAGATGAATTGGCGACTGCTTTTGTTGTTTATGAGGTGTTGCCAATTGGATTAGAGACACCATATGCAGTATCTATTCCAATTGACGACTGTGTTGTAATAAAAAGAAGGGTTGCCAATTCAATTGGAGACACGATGCATTTTCAAAATTTATTTAAAAAATAAAAAACATTAATAATAGATGAAAAATAATATGATATTAATAATTAATTAAAATCAAAATTACATAATTTAATGATCACGACCGGGTTGGGCATACCAACTGCCAGTTTCACATCCCTAGGTACCCTCATTTACTGCACTCGCAACCCTCGTTGTTGATTCACTCTAGGTGTTTGTGGAGTTGAGGTCTCCGGAACATCGCTAGACTCCTTTAGTAATTCTTGAATTTCTACAAAGTCTTGTGTATGGAAAGACGACATACCGTAACTGAGGTCGTGACCCATGCCAGAGTAGTTTGGATGCGATGATGTGGTCATTGGGGTGCGACATAAGACATATTGACGACAGTTCCTCCATTTACGACACTCAATTTTTGCAAAGTTTTTCCAATTATTAAGGCCCCATTTGTCGTTGACTTTATTTAGATGCCATTGACCAAGATTAGTCAGGGGATCTGAGATGTTTTGATGCATTCCGAATTGTAGCGACATTGTGTCAGATGAAAATTAATCGGGGAAGGAATAATCGGGGAAGGAATAGTTGAGATGAGTATACAAGAAACTACTCCTATGCATTTATAAGGCAAGATTCCACGTAACATTCAAGACATAGTCGCTGGGTCAATTGGAGACCTTGAACAACATATATACATGGTCGCCAGTTTGAATGGAGACACCCAACACACCTTTTCATGATTGTTGTGCTCAGACCTTAGTGTTGCATGTGAAGGTCATGTCTGCATGGGAATCACACAAAAGCTACGTATAGGGTGTAGTTTGTATGCATGGCACGTAAAAAGCATTAAAGTTGTCGCCAATTTGAATGACGACCATTCATTATAACAAGTGTTGTCTCCAATTGACATGGAGATATCATTAATGCTCCACGCCTATTTAAATTGGTGCCATGCAGACCCATTCAAATTCAATATTGAGATAGTTTCTCTCTGCACCAATTAACAATGTCATCTGCATCGAGATATTTTTTTAACGCCCACTGCAACGGAGAGACATTTATCTCTAATGATATGGCTTCAGTTTTCAAAATACTGATGTTGTTCGACTTAAACTCAATAGAAAATCAAAATTTTTGTACTTTAAAGATAAGTTAGAATCAAAATTAGGGTATAGTCCTATATCACAAATCATATATCAAAACCCTATTTTTTTAGTCACGAACATTCTGGGTTCGAATCCATTGAAGTGTATGTTATACTTCAGCAAAATCTTCCATCTCAACAATCTCAGACCATCAATCAATCAAAACCTTATGATTATGAGGAAACTGAAACGAAATACTCAGGTGAAATTGTAGCGGAAGTCGACATCGTTGACAATGAAGAAGAAGAAAGTGAGATGCAACTCGATCATATGTTGAACAACACCACTAAAGATGACACTAATCCAGTCCCTCAACACTAGGCATATTGTCCGCCTCAACATATGACATACTTGGAGTTGCATGATGATGATGTCTTCGCAGATGTTTTATCAACCCGTATAAATGCTCTATGGGTGAATTGAAAGAGGGAGATCAGTACCGTACCAAGGAAGAATGCGTACGAGCTATTATAAAATATCACTTGGATAATTCTGTTGATTTCACCATGGATCAAAGTGATTCAAGACGATATGTCGTTATTTGTCGTAACGGACTTTGCAAATTTTGGCTTGTTGCATCTTACAGTAAAATAGTGATTCTTGGAGGATAACTTCATTAGACTCACCACATACTTGCACTGCCACCAATAGTAAAATAGGATCAGCGAAAATTAAGTGCTAACTTGATATGTCAAGACATTTTGCCGCTTGTCAACAGGGATCCATTAATGAAGGTGAGTATAATAATCTCTCATATTTTCCGACAACATAACTATACTCCCTCGTACAAGAATGCGTGGATTGCAAGACCAAAGGCCATTGAACAGATGTACGAAAATTAGGAGGATTCTTATAAAGAATTACCATGATTTTTTTATAGCACTTAAGACACAGACACACACCGGGGACTGATGTAATCATGCAGACAATTCTGACATGTAGGCCAGATGGATCTATTGTTGATGAAAATGTAATATTTCACTGACTCTTCTGGGAATTTAAACCATGTATCCAAGATTTTTCATTCTGCAAACCTATTATTCAAATTGATGGAAAATGGTTATACGAAAAATACAAGGGTACATTGTTAATGGCAGTTGCACAAGACATCAAGAATAATGTATTCCCATTGCCTTTGCTCTAGTTGAAGGTGAAATTGCTTATGCTTGGAGTTTTTTCTTTAAGAATCTCAGAATACATGTTGCCCCACAAGTCAATCTCTGTTTGATTTCAGATAGGAATGCTACTATTGAGAGTGCTTACAATAACCAAGATAGGTGGCATAATCCTCCATCTACCCATGTCTATTGCATTAGACATATCATACAAAACTTCATGCGTACAATCATAGACAGGAACCTTCACAATAAACTTGTGAATACATGGTATGCTTTAATTCAACCATCATTTTAATACTACCGTGACGAAATTAGATTGTCAAATGCAAATGCATGAAGGTGGTTGGAAAACATTCCAGTGGACAAGTGGACTCAGACATTTGACGGTGGATGTCGTTGGGACCATATGACAACAAACCTTGTGGAATGCGTGAACTACGTTTTCAAAGAAATTAGAAACCTAACAATAACAATAGTGGTAAGATCAACCTATTATAGGTTGGCATCGCAATTTGCATCAAGAGGAAAAAAATGGAATGCAATGTCAATGTCTGGTCAAGTTTATAGTGCATAATGAAAGTTATGAAATAGGAAACTATCAAGGCTAACACACATTCAGGCACAAACTTTGACCATCATGGAAAAAAATCAGTGTTAAGGATACAATTGATCATAATGAAGGAAGACCATTTTTAGAATATGTTGTCAGACTAGACAAATGCTGGTGTGATTGTGGCAAGTACCAGACCTTCAGGGTACCTTGCTCCCATGTAATTGTGACATGCACACATGCTCGTCAGGACTCGTACAACCATCTATCTGATGTTTACTAGACTCTCAACGTGATGAATGTCTACAACGAAAGCCTCGCAGTGTTACCAATGGAGGAATACTGACCTCCATACCAAGGGGACATAGTTTGGCACAACAATCAGATGCGAAGAAAGAAAAAAGGTCGTCCAAACAACACACAAATAAGAACAGGAATGGATATGGTTGATAAAATGATAATATTGTGTAGTATGTGTCATCAACCCTGACACAACAAGAAAAATGTCCAAATGTCAGATCCACTTATGCACAATAAGAACTTGTTACAACCTTATATTTTAATATATTAAGAACTTTTTGTTACAACAATGTTAACAAGAAACATCACAATGACTTAAATAAACTTAATCTAAACAACACATATAACAACTAAACACAACATTTCTAACTAATTATAACAATCAACTTGATGATCATTAGGTCCAAACATCATTTTCCTTGCTTCCACGTCAATCTTAACTCACACCCACCCACGCATCCTATCAAATCTCTCAATACTGCGAATTTTTTCACCATCACCAATTTCTTCCTTTAACCATCGATTAAACCCCCTCTGTAGTTGATTGAGACTTTGAATATTCCAGAACAACATATCGATCAGAGGTTTCTCTCTTGAAAA
The DNA here is from genome assembly GCA_963966055.1 of Lathyrus aphaca. NCBI lineage: Eukaryota > Viridiplantae > Streptophyta > Magnoliopsida > Fabales > Fabaceae > Lathyrus > Lathyrus aphaca. The sequence continues at coordinate 614,496,369 of OZ014520.1, read as the reverse complement.
AATCGTTTTCCCATAGCGACGCATATACATGATATCAATATTACTTGTATATCAAAAGAGATGTGAGAAGAGATGTGAAAATAATTGAGCACACCACCACTATTTATAGCAAAACTTCACTTAGAACCATGTCTCAGTATCAATTGGCGACCCTTCCCTAAATTAACATATACTCCCTTCATTCCTATTTATAGAGTTTTTAGGTTCATTGAAAAAATGATGTATTTGGACTACATATAGGTTAGATACATCAATTATTCAATGAATCTTAAAAGTTAAAATTTGCTTATAAATAGGAATGGAGGGAGTAGTCACCAATTGGATTGAAGACTGCATATGATGTCTCCAGTCCAATTGACGACAACTCTATATCCTTGTATAAGGTCGTCAGTTTGAATGTAGAGTCCTCTAAAATTCGTCCAAAAGTAGGATAGATATAAAATTAATTTAAAAAGTGATTATTGGGGAAATTCTTTTGAGAAAGTGGGGTATTTGAGTTAAAAAATCCAAAACCTCACATTTTTTATTGAGAAGGAGAGAATAAGTGGCCTTACGTGGTATGATAGTTGGACATTGCTCACACCATCTCACAAAACTCATCCACACATTTTTCATTGAAGAGGAGAAAAAATCTTTGAATGTACATAAAAACAAAAAGTTGTATTCTTTTTCTCAATAGTCGAAAGAGTTATGCTTGAGTGTAGGTCGTATTATTAGTTGATGTCTAATCAAAACAATACTCAGACATAATAAAAAAATAAAATAAAGTAGATAAATCAAAACAAAATGCAAGGTAAGGAAAAGCAAGAAAGTTTAAACAATACTTATATATTACTTCATCTGAATCGGGAAAAACTCAAGTTTCACTTGACTAAATATATAACTCACAAAAGGTTTAAATAAAGTGACATTCCACCTTACAAATCGGTTTTGTAAGATTGAGTTAAGCCAAACTCTTATTCTAACATGGTATCAGAGTGTAACGATTCAGGCTATCCACCATTTAATATGTGCAGCAAACCCAAAAATCTGTTAGGCGCAAGAGGGTATTGAGAAAACCAAATCTCAATATTGATAATTCGGGCCACCCACCGTTTATATTCACGCATCAAGCCAAATAGTACTGGGCGTGAGAGAGTATATTGGGAAAAACCCAAATTCCACATTAATTAAATATAGAACTCACAAATATTTTAAATAGAATTATACTCCTCACAAACCGATTTTATAGAATTGAGTTAAGCTAAACTCTTATTCTAACAATCTGAAGTACAACAAGAACAAAAGCTAGCTAAAAATATTTTTCTAAACTTCAACAATGTTAATACAAAGAAAAACTAAATAATTAGATAATGCTATAAGATGCATTATGAAGGAATTATGTGCTCTATTTGTGATACAAGGCCCAAAATAATTAGGAGCAAACCCAAATGGATGGAAAATTATGAACTAAATTAATTATGAGTATCTTTTTATATTTACTTTACATGTTATTGTAATGGGCCTAGCCCTTTTATTTGGTCTTTGACCCATTAGGGTTTTGGTTGTATTTAAACTCTTTGTTCATGAAGATAAGCTATGAAGAAAATTGAGAACTTATCTTTTCATTATTATTCTAGTTTTGTGTAGTCTTTGGTTAAACCCTAGATCTTAAAATATAGTTGTAGGAAACTTCTTATCAATTTGGTGCTTTCATCTTTTGTATTCATGGCCCCTCCGAAACCCCCCAACCATAGAGAAATCATTGAAGAGGCTGTCCAAACAGCTAACACTCGTATTGACATGGCAATGAGTGAAAATCAACAACTCATGGATGAGAGATTTGATAAAACAAATTCTGATTTGGAACAAATTCAGACCCGAATGGACAATGAAAAACAAATTTCTGATTCAAGATATGAAAGTATTGTGGGATTACTCACTAAGCTCACCACTCAGCAGGACCAACAGCCAAAATCCACGATTCAAGCTGCCGCTACTGTTCATCGGCCCAGTACTGTTCACGGAGCAAGTACTATTCACGGTGCAAGCACTATTCACGGAGCAAGCACTGTTCACGACGCCGACACTGTTCACGGAGTCAGCACTTTTACTCCGGCTACTGTTCATACTGTAGCAAATTCAGGTATCACACATTCTTCCCCCATGTTTACAACCTACCAGAACCCAAATTTCCAAAATACCAACTTTTCCCAAACACAGAATGTTTATACCAGCCCTACTCACTCCATCAATCACTCTAGTACACTAGCTTCCCCATTCCAAGCAGCAACACCAATTAGACCAACCCCCACCTATATACCCCGATTTCTCACCTCTCACATGCCCACACAAACCAACACAATAATGTCAAACCCAAACTATCACATTCCATTATATCCACCCCTCTCTTTTTCCTAAATTCCACAACCCACCCCTTTACCACCTTTTCGGACCCCCAAATTAGAATTACCAATGTTTGACGGTTCCAACCCTTTGGAATGGTTATTTCAAGCAGAACAATACTTTGATTTTTATCAACTACCCCCTGAAAATAGATTATCTATGATGTCTTTCTATATGAAAGGTGATGCTTTATGTTGGTATAAATGGATGTATCAGAGTCATTTATTAATTGATTGGCAGTCATTTACCAAGGCTTTGGAATTACGATTTGGTCCATCTACTTATACTAACCACCAGGCTGAATTGTTTAAATTAAAGCAAATAGGATCTGTTGTGGAGTAACAAGCTGCTTTTGAAAAATTGGGAACTCAAGTGGTCGGACTCTCTCAAGATGCCATCCTGAATTGTTTTATTTCTGGTTTATCCCCAGATATCCAAAATGAAATTGCTATTCATAAACCAGTTTCAATTTCACAAGCTATTGGCCTAGTAAAGCTGATTGAGTCTAAGATTAAGGATTCCAAGCCCAAGTTCCTAAAACCCTTTTCCACCTCTTTCACCAAATCCAACTCAGCCCAACAAACTGTATCTATTCCTACATCTAACCACAAAACCCCAACACCAAACCACCCCCCCAAACTTCCCATTCGTAAACTTTCTAATGCTCAACTTCAAGAACGCCGTGCTCAAGGCTTGTGTTTTAATTGTGATAAGAAATTTATTCCTGGCCATAAGTGTACTTCAGGAAAATTTCTCTTATTAATGGATGATGAAGATGAAAACACTCTTTCTCAGGACTCACCTGTCATGATCGATGAACACTCCCAAAATCCTGAGGATGAAGATACATACTTCCAACTTTCACCCCAAGCTGCCATTGGCCACTTTTCTCCTAAGACTCTAAAGTTTATTGGTTTCATTAACAGCATTACTGTTACAGTCCAGATTGACACCGGTAGCACACATAACATCTTACAACCCCGCATTGCCCAACATCTCAAACTTTCCACTAAACCAATCCCAAATTTTTCCGTTATGGTTGGCAACGGATCCACCTTATCTTGCACAGGCCTTTGCCCTCAAGTTCCCATAACATTATGTCGCTCCCGAGATTTTCATCCTAGTACAAACGCGAAAGTGGCGTGGAAAAGGTAGAGTCGCCAGCCAGACATTTTTATCCCGAAAGAATGGGAAAGGTAATGTTGCACAAACCTGAGGAAGAAGGAAAGGACAAGGTCCTGCGAACCAAAGATCGGGGTTCGGGAGTCGGTTACGACCTGGGAAGGTATTAGCACCCCAGATCGTCCATCGTACCCGACGGGATCCACGCTTGCTTGTTTGTTTCAAAGGGTGAGAAAAATAAAGTGCTGCTGAATAAAACCGCTAACTGGAAATTGGAAATGAGAAAAGGAACTAAAAGAGAATGGAAAGAAAGAATGGGGAAAATGTAGGGAAAATAAAGAATGTGCTCGAACGGGCCCTACCCCGCTGCCTACGTACCTCATCAGGATAATGAGGATCAGAGTCGACGTAGTTCGCCTAACTAAGGCGGGAACTATTTGTTTGTGTTTTTTACAGCTGGAACTACGTATGTCTATGCTCAGGTGTTGCAGGCTCGTCTGGTACGAGTGCGTTTACCGTCTTGCATGTGTGACAAGTCGTCGCGAGTTCGCGTTGTGAGTGAATGAGATGAGAAAGAGAAGTTCCCGCAGGATAGTCGCTTGTTATTTGTTTTTGTCTTTTAAAAGAAGTGTTTTGAATTTGTTTGTGAACGGTCTTGTACTAAGACCTATCCATCGCGGTGAATATTTATACCTCGCCCCGAAATAGGACGCATATAAACACTCCGCAACAAAGTCTCGTGTCGTACAAGAAAGTTCGATTTTTATTAAGTGTTTTATTGCTTTTCTTTATGAGATGAGAAAGAAAGACTCAAGTTGCAAAAAGGACAAACTAAGGGGACTAAGACACAACCCTGATTTTATTTGTTTATTTACAAGAGAGGTCCTATGGTTAATGAGGTATTCTAATCCTAAGGAAGAAAAGGAAAAGAAGAAAAGAGAGCTTAGAAACTAACTTACTTCCTAAGGAAGTTAAGTTGTCTCTAAAGAAAGGGAAAGCCTAAAAGCAAAGCACAAAGTGCTAAGACAAACACAATTAAAATGCATAAGAGATAGGAATGAAGTAATTCTTACCTCAATCTTCCCCCCCTACAAAACAAAAGTTAGCATGACAATGCATATTGAAAGTAAAATCAAAGCATAAAAGCGATTAAGTACCATAAACGTCCTAGAATGGAACTAGGGTTCAAAATAAGACCTAAGTCTAAAGGTGAAGGTACCTAAAGGTTACATGACTTCTAAAGTCGGTAGCTACATGATATAGGTCCCTAAGTATGTTAGGATACCTCACAAGATCAAACTATGTCAAACTATGTACAAAAAGTTCACCTAGGTTCACCTAAATGCAAGTTAGGGTTTATGGAGGAAGTATGAATGCGTATGGCTTACAAGCATGAATTAATACATGAAATGAACATCAAAGTCAGTAGTTAATGCTTATTAAGATGGATGAATTAATATACAATTATGGATGCAATGGATTAGGCATATGGAGCAATGAGAAGAAGATATGAGAAGAAACGAACAAAAATCGCAAAAGATCGCACATGATGCCAACTAAGGAAGAATGGCATGTGAATATGAATGAAATGATTATGGGTCAGTAGCATACAAGGTATGAGATGCAATTAGAATGCATGAATAGGCATTAATGATTTCCACATAATTCAAGTTAAACATGAGAAGAGATTAGCAACTCGTTTAAGTTAAACTAGTTCACATAAGTATGCACTTTGAAACACTAAAACAAACCAAATGAGTATGGTTCAAAAAGTGGCCTATAACTGGAATTAAGGACCTAAAAGTGACCTATAATTAACTCCTAAAAGTTACCAAAAATTTCCTCAATCAAATGGCATGAATGCCTTCCTATCATTTAAGTTATGCAACAAATAAACACATGAATCAACCTAGGATCTAGGTGACATGGAAAAATAGCAAAAAGCCTTTAAAAATTATGAAATTAAATCCATGGAATTATATAGTCATCATCTCACATTGTCCAAAAAGATTTCATAAAATTATGCACCAAAGTGCCAAAACAATTCCTTGACTAGCAAGGTAACAAATCATGATCATCGAAAAACAACTCCACAAAGTGGATCAAAAAGGGCATCTAAAATTATGAAAAAAATGCCTAAGGAGCATCAAAATGTCACAAATTACAGTGAATAACCACACACAAAAAATAGGTCTCACACCTATGGGGAAAAATCGATTTCGATCCCTTATGTCAAAACACTCCCTTTTGGGACAGCTTGTGATCTAAAATCCGAATTAATTATTAAAACCACCCAAATCTGGAAACAAAAAATATGAAAAATTAATTAAGAGGATAAGGATCACTCATGAATTTTTCCAGAATTTTATATCACTTAAAACTATTTTTAATAATTGCGACGAAACGGGCAAAAAAGTGGACTTTAAGGGAAAGTGAAAGGAATCGAATTCTCTAATCCGTAACCTAATCCCTAAACTCCGAAATCGACACATATCAATATATATCACAAATAAATCCAATGCCTCAGGTGGGAGGGCTCAGTATGCACCTTAAGTTATATGGTCCTAAGCCGCATACGACTAAAATGATGCGTAAAAGCCGAAAAAAGCTTGAAATTACTTACTTGATCGAAGTGCCGATTCTTCACATAAAAGAAATCCGAAAAAAAATCCCCAAGCAAGGTCTTGTAGTCTCCTATGAGCAAAATAAATGCCCATCTTCCATAATTGCTTTGTGAAGCTTTACCAAAATCAAAATCGATACAAATCGATCGAAAAACTCATAAACACTTTAATCCTAATTAATCCACCACAATAATTAAAATTAACCACAAAAATTCTAATTAAAATCGTCAAGCCATTAAATAATATGCTAATTATCAAAACATAATTAACACAATAATTATTCACAATTAACACCTCATAATCACTAATCTTCTAATGAAAATTAAAAGAATAAACAAAATAATAGAGATATGAGGTGTAAAAGAAATCTAGAGTGCCCAATAATAAAACCCAAGGGCTGAGCCCAAATCTTGAAGAAACCCGCAGGAGGGGGTTAGTGAGTGAATTAAAGGGTACCAATGGCAATCCATGGAAGCTAGGCCCAATCTCATAATCCTTATGGCTGGTGGTATGCATAGCAAACACAGAGGTTCCAAAAGAAGTCTTCTTGGGCTCAGAAGCCCATTGTACATGCAGAGGGGTGGTGTTTGGCAAAATGGAGGGTGCCGAAACGAGTTTGATGGGGTTGAGGCCCAATCTGAAGATAACTGGCGCAGAGGGAGGTGTACTAGTGAAAGAGATGTGTAGGTAGCAATATCATGAGGTTTTGAAGTTGGGCCCAATCCGAAGTTGGGGTTAATACACACTGCCAAACCCTAATTTCTCCATGTCAGTCTTCTTCTTCATATGCCGCAGCTTACCTATAACTCTCACTAAATCGGTTTCGACCATAGCTTCGACGGCGGCGACCTCTGCTATCGGCGGCGACCATAGCTTCGAGCCACACTGACATAACTCACCTCATTCTTCTTCGGCCTTCACTATCATCCACATCAATCTCTCTACCATGAACCGAAAACGGCGTCGGAGTACCGCCAGTTAACGCGTCGGCACGTCTCACAGTGTGGCGGCGGAGACTCGATCTCTACCACCAAACACTTCCTTCAACTGAAATCACCCTGCTCGTTACGAAGTCCCAAACAGACCCAATCAAAGGCGCGGATAGGATTTCACGGAACCTGACTTTTGAAATCGCGATGGACACAAAAACGCCGAGTTTCAGATAGGTCTTTCCTTCTTTTCCTACGATTCGATCCTCTTCTACTTTTCAACGTTGATTTTGATTCTGAATTGTTTCTCTTTTTTTGGCGTTGAGTCTTTGTTGTAGGTGAATGATGATTCTTGAGTTTCGAAATGATTTTGTTGAGGATTGAATAAGGTGAGTTGGTGAAGGTGAGCATGGTGAAGACGATTGATGAAGAGAGGATTCAGATGTTGAAGATTGAAAGAGTTTGCAGGGTTGAAGATCCTGGTGATTGACGAAAAAGATGTTGAACCGAGACATTGAAGATTATCAGAAGAGAACATTTGAGTTGCATAGTTTTGATGATGGAGGTTGAAGATTTGCAGGAGATTGTTGAAGTCTTTCGATTGGTAATGATGAAGGTGATAGAGATTCCGAGATGGAGGTAGAGAGAAGAGTGATTATTGATGATGCTGGAGATCATGAAGGGTTGAGAGATTGGTGAAAAAATCTCAGCTTTTTTTCTGTTTTTCTGTTATAACTATTAACTGAATTGTTAACTGAATTCTTTTTCACTGATTCTGAGTTTTTTCTCTTAAATTATTAATTGATTGCAACTGAATCTCTTTTTTCATTTTCCTGTAACTGATCCCTTTTTTATTATGAGTTTTCCGCCAAATTCATCCATTGAGATTGAATGGGGATGAAATTAAAGTCAGTAGAAATGGTTTGAAAAAAATATTGATTTTAATAGTAATGAAAATTTACACATGACTTTTAATTAATATGGACTAACTCCAAGGGGATTTTGGGGTTAATGACAATCAGACAAATGAGAAACAAAAAACGACCAATGGTTTTTTGGGATAATGGATTAATTGGATTTTTAAATGAACCTTCTTGAATGAATCATATATATATATGAATAGAAACTTGATTATGGTAATGGGCCTTTCATGAATAATTAAAATTGGAGAAAGAAAATGGTTATGGTTTGACATGAATAAGCGAATGAATTTGGTTAGTAAAAATAGGATACGACTATGGAAAAACGAAGGACGAATTGGACGGTAAAACGAACTAAAAATGGTTTAGTGTGAAATAGATTGGAGCGGAAAATGGATGTGGAAAATAGTTTACGACTCATATTCGAAAGGGATATGTAGAACCTTCGAGTGAACTCGAATTCAAACTTACATGATGCCTTCAAAATAAACCATAGTCGTGCATTCTCCTTTAGTCTGCATCGAATCCTTCAACACAATCCACCTTTAGGAACTTCAATGACATACTAAAATTCACACAATCTCGAATTATTATTCCATAAACAAAAGGATTCAAACTAATCTCTGATACAATGAACCTCCATTGGTGAAGTTCCCTTCGAATCGAACCATGAACTAGAACTCCCAATTCTTGTTGAGATATTCAATGACAAGGGATAGAACTTGAGACGCTAAGAGGAGACGACACTCTCATTCAAAGAAAATATGATTGAACACCTCGATAATATGCTAGATGCACCAGTGAATAACTTCCCTCATTTCAAACCCTGATAGGTACGGATAAGGTACGAAACCCTAATTTCAAAAGGCCTTGATCACACGCCTTAGGAGCCATGAAATGCATGATTATGTTGTTAAGGACTTAGTGGAATATGCAAATGGAATGCAAAGCGGTAAGCCAGTTAAGGAAACAAATATGAGGGCAAATTTTGAGGTATTACAGCTTCCCCTATTCAATCATCTGCAGACCTGAACGGATAATTGCAACAGCTTTTAGACGTTCAAGGTATGGAGTGATTGAATACCCAAATGAAACCTGAAAATTTGCACACTGAGGGTAATGGAAATGCCATCTGCCCATTTATTTATTTATGTGTTTTTGATTTTGACCTCTGAATAGGTAACGGGGATAGAACCGGGTGGAATAGAATCAATGCAATCACTGCGACTGCTGAGCGAATCAAAGCCACACCGAGGGTGCCTGTTGGCGTAACAGGGCTTAACGAAACCATTAGCGGAATGGAACTCCAATCAATATGACTGCTGGGCAGGACCAAGCCATAAAGAAAACACACGCGACTACTGGGTAGGACCAAGCCACGGAAGATGCCTGTTATCGAAACAGGACTTAATGCAACATCAACCAATTTGCGACTCAAATAAGATCAAACGATCTAACACGGAGATGGTATCAACCGATCCACCCTGCAAAGCGAGAATGTAATATCATCTGATTTACAACTCGAAGAGAAATGATATCCACCGATTCATAACTCAAATATGATCAACCGATCTAACACGGAGATGGTATCAACCGATCCATGACCAAGAAAACGAGGGAATGTAATATCATCCGATTTACAACTCGAAGAGAAATGATATCAACCGATTCATGACTCAAATAAGATCAACCGATCTAACACGGAGATGGTATCAACCGATCCATTATCATCATACTGAGACGAGACCAAAAGGAACAGGATCATTGTACTTAAATGATAACCTGAGACGCGACCGTTGTACTGAAACGGAGACGCGAGAAAATGAGACTGTTGTACTGAAACAAGACCCAAAGACGAGACCATTGTACTTAAATGGAGAATCGAGAGGAACGGGATCGTTGTACTTAAACGAGAGCCCAAGACGCGACCGTTGTACTAAAACGGGGACGCGAAAAAATGAGACTGTTGTACTGAAACAAGACTCAAAGACAAGGCCATTGTACTTAAATGGAGGCTCGAAAGGAACGAGATCGTTGTACTTAAACGAGAGCCCAAGACGCGACCGTTGTACTGAAACGGGGACGCGAAAAAATGAGACTGTTGTACTGAAACAAGACTCAAAGACGAGGCCATTGTACTTAAATGGAGACTCGAAAGGAATGAGATCATTGTACTTAAACGAGAGCCCAAGACACGACCGTTGTACTGAAACGGAGACGCGAAAAAATGAGTGAGACTGTTGTACTGAAACAAGACTCAATTGGGGATAACAACAAGACTTGGTGGAAGCATCCACCATGGGAAATGAAGTTGTATTCTACGGGGAACACTTCAATCTGATTGGAGATGTAACGGGTCTTATGTAATACTTCAAAACTGGCCCATGCTGGTATGCATATGTTTAGATTTACGGCATAATGCTCCATAATAATGGAAATGCTACGCTTTGGAGGATGCAAATGTAATGATGATTACTAGATGCAAATGCAAATGCAAATGCAAAAGGGGTCTCCCGATGAGGAGACGACAGATATCCCAGATGGCTTGACTGGGGAGGAAATGATGATCACTGCATTGATCTGGTTAATCCTTGTAAGGAGAAGACAACCCTGCGGGGAATGTTGTCAATGATATACCGGCTCTGAACTACCGCCACTGCCAAAAATAAATTGGACTTTGAGATTGGAGAGCCAAGACCCTGCTGGAGATGGACTCATCTTGGACTTTGATGGGGAAGTGAGGACCCCCTGGCTTGGCTGGGGACCAAAGGCATGATACTGCTGAGGAAGCGATTGCTGGGGATGCAAGACACTCCTTATACTGCTGACAATTTCCCCCGTATGAAGGAAACTTCTGCTTGTGGAGGACACCCACATTCTGCTACCTTGCTGGAAGATCTCAGCTTCCAAATCTACTGGGGATGACAGATAATGTCAATGATAAAGCTTCCCGCTGAAGATAAGAGCTCAAGTTGCCACTCGCTGGGGATAAGAACTAAATCTTCTCATGTTGGGAATGAGAGATGATGATACCCTTCTGATCAAGAAGCAACCTTTCATTTGCCGCACTACTGGAGAGGGAATTGTCTAATGAGACTTGCTAAGGGATTTCTGATCGATGAAGTCCGTAGATGAAACAACTCTTGAAGTACTGTGCTGACAATGGCTTTGCTCCCAGCCCCTATGTTAATAGATTGTCAACTAATCACGAGTGAACAATGGTTCTTTGCAATTTTCGACTCGCCTCAGATTAAAGTCCATCAGAAGAAAATGTCTCAAAAGGATTTTACAGAAAACATGACATACGAAATTCCTCAGTGTCTTCAAACTCTTGGAGAGATTCGTTGGATCTCGAAACAACTGCCCCAGATTGCCTGATATGAAAGAAATTTGCCTCGCGAGGATTCATGAAAAACCTCATATCACCGTGAAATATTCTGCCCCAGTATTTTGACCTTTGGATAGATGCTTTGGATTTACCGTCTTTGGGAAAAAGTGACTTCTCATGCTCTTGTGGTGGCCTACCCGGTACAAGTCTTGAAGTGATCACCTCTGAATGACTGTGCTTTGAAGAAAACACCCAGATCAACTGTTCTTTGAGAGATTGGATCTATAAGTAATTGCCCCAGTTTGACTAAAATTTGAAAGTATGCCTCAGACTAATGGCTCTTTGAGAGATTTGAATCTCGAAGTGATTGCCCCAGCTTGGCTGATTTTTGAAGAGATTGCTCGACATGATTGCCCCAGATTAATTGGCTCTTGCTACGACTGTTGGGAAAGTCCCTACTCAATGGAGTTTTTTTTTTTTGGAAAATTACATCTTCATAGATTGTCCTTCGGAAGTTTCAGACTTCTCAACTTGGCAAGATTAAGCTTCTGGACTGAGATTCCATACATGGACTTTTATGATGCCAAACAAATGTATGCAAGCAGAAAATGTTTATTTTTTAGAATGAAAATTCTAATGCAACACCCATGTTAATTTTGAAGTTTTACTGAAAAAGATGTCGCAAACCTTTGTGAGCGGATCACTGGTTAAGATACGACATTAATTTTTTTTTTTGAATAATAGAAAGCATGCACATGCAACACCAACAAAGATCTTTCAACACCACTCATAGGAGTCAGGAACGCGGTCTCGTGGTAGTACGCTCTCAAAAATAACCCTGTTTCAGTTAGGACTTTTGAGGGTTGTATCGTGACCTGGTTCACGGTTATAGAAACAAAAGATATAGGCTCGAAATTTATTTGTGCCCACCCATCTTCGTGATGTTCTCCATTCCTATTTTCAGCTAGCTTTCACAAGCGTTCACCTCTCAAAAAGAGTTTTGTGATGGTTGAGGAACCAATTACACTAACGGTGTAAGCACCAAACAGGTTGTTGTTGGGAGTCAGTCACCCCTTAGTCTTTCGTGTCTGTGCCACACGAATTTGTTCTTGTTTGAGGATCTTTCTTGTGTAACCTTCTTCACATTTCGCTTTTGCATTTATCCCTAACTTTTGCCTGGACTGATTCTTGTGAATCTTTGATTGTGAAGTCCAGCGGGATGCCCTAATTTTTGCCTAAGTCGCTTGTTTTCAAGTTTCGACTTAGCAGGCTTCTTCTTTTCTTTTTTTCTCAATTCTTCTTTTTTTTTGAACAAATCGTGTGACATTGTTTGTCTTGATTACTTTGAAAGGATCGTGACTGTCTCACTTCTTGGTTGCTGAGGGATAACCATTGTGGTTTCTGGTATTTGGACCTCTTGATTTGGTACAACGAAAGGCAATTGATCCTCAGATGTGCACTCCTTTTTGAAATTTGAACGATCGGTCCAACTAGCTGACACCTACCCTGCCCATGGGTTAAGTGCGAGGGTTTTTTCATGCAAAAAGAAACTCCTACTTCAAGGCTCAAATGGGTTGGCGAGGGTCTATCTCCCTTATATCTCCGGTGTTTAGGATTTGGAACAATGCATGTACATCGTCAACAGGGTCTTTCTCAAAAGCACACAATTAGAGTGTTTTTGCGTTTTCATTTCGTCATCCTCCTTCATAGAGTTTAAGCACGACAATTGGTATTGCAATGCACATACACAAAATCATGAGTGAATACGAATGGATTACTTCAAGAAAAACATGTGCATTTTATTATGGTTATTATTCAAAAACAATTAAGTTTCATGCATGCATACAAATGTTTAAACAAACAATATAAACTACAAATGAAAAATGCAGTAAAGAAGCTGAACATTGCCGTCATTGAGGAGACTTGACTCCGTATGGACTTATTGCTTCTGAAGATGCCTTTGCATATTGGGAGACCCATTTGATGAGGAGACTTCAATATGTGAGCAGACTTTCTGGCATGATGACCTTTGAGTCGATCAAATTCGGGACCCTGTCTTCACCTTTGCCTCTGAAAGACTTGCAATCTTTAATTAAAAGGCCAGGTGCCCCAGAATGGTAATCATACTTGGAATTGAAACCTCAAAGGAAGCTTTGTCGGAGATGATCCTGATGCAACTAATTCAATCAGTTTGAATCTGAGCAAATGAGGAAACTTGTTGCACGCACAACCTCAGAATATGATCAAACTCCTTTTCAATTTGTCTTGGTCTATAACCTTGTGCTCTGCTCCTAGGACACTCTTGGGAAGCTCAGGTTGGATGCTGACAAACGACATTTGGAGGGAAGAGGTTGATAAAGTTAATAGATAAGGTTGCTCGGAAAGATCTTGCACGATCTCCTGCCTACGAATCTCCATTGACCAATGGAGAATCAGAGCAGCGTAGTTCCCCTCAATAAGGATGAAAATAGCTTCATTTCCTTGACACCACATTCAGTATTTCCATAACCGGCTTATCTGGTTGACTTCCTCTTTCAACAGTTTCTGATTCTGAAATAAAGCTTATACTTCTGCCCTGAATGGCCTCAGCTGGGTCTTCCTTTCAGTTACCTCCGCCCGGAGTTACTTCAAATATATACCTTGATGATTGTGATTCAAGTTGTCCATTCTGATGAGAAATCAAGTCAGGAAAAGAAGTTGTCTCTGAACACCTGTCAAGAATGCAAGGATGTATGCAAATGCCATGTTCAATTATTTCTGAGGAATTCGTCTGCTTTGATTCAAGTTTTGACACAGAAAAATCCAACAACATGATTCAGATATGTGATCCTCGGAAATAACTGAACATGTGTGCAGAAATGCTATGATGTCATGTATGCAACAGGCATGTGATCAATAGTCTGATGTTGGTGCCGGTGTTGAATAATGAGTCAAGTGTCTGAATAGAACCATAATAGCAGCACCATCTCTGCATAGAACCCCATAACTGAGAACCCAATAATTGTAGAACTGGATCACATAATAGAATAGTCACTGATGGTATTGAAGTTGAACAACGAGCCAAGTGTCTGTGGAGAGTCATAATAACAGTCACAATATCAGGGTCACAATGGTAATCACAATAACAATTTCTCTGAATAGAAATCTCGGATCTCTGAATCAAAGAACCAAATAACACTGAACAATATTGGCAAAGTGGGTATGTTGAAGCTTAGGGTTCTTGCAAACCTGTAAACCCCTCCCAATCTCACGGGTGTGCTACTCGGGTCAACATCACGGACTCTCAAAGCCGAATAGCAATAATACGTTCACCATTTCCGAGAAATGGCTCATGACCAAATCAGGGAATCGGTTTGGCATTATGTACTACTCAGGGAGGCCTCAGCTGAGTCCAAGGAAACAAGCATCCCTCATAAGTCCTCAGCTTCAAGCACTGAATCGAGAAACAATAGTACATTCATCTCTAAGGGTACAATACTATCGTCATACGAACAGTTTGCCTTGACTGGATTCCTATTAGAGAACCAGGCCATCCTATGCGAGTTCCCAGTGGACCCTCGAATGCGAGTGGGTTTGCCAACAAATGTGGTCTGCCACTGTCATCACTGGAGAGGGTTGTTTCACTAAGGTTCTCAATGATCGGTCCCCAGCTGCACATAACCATCAAGGTTGTATCCCGAAGTGGGGAAGAACCCCCACACAAGATAGTTCCAAGACGGTCGCAACCTGGGTGTGGAACACATCACCACTCATCATGTAACCATGCGAGTACAACATGTCCATGCTAATCCTATAGTGCACTCAAGCCGGGTAGTTGGCTTATCTCACAGTAACTCCCATCCCACAGAAAAAATGAAAACCAGCACAGCCAGACAGTCCAGTATAATATGATGCATGGAAAATAAAATACTGAAAGCAATAAATAAATGCGGTAAAGTAAAGCTGTAAAGTAAAACTGTAAATAAAAACAGTAAAGCTAAACTAAAGCACACAACAACAAACAAATATACACCCAAAGAAAAAAAACCAAACAGGCGCTAGGATTGACTCTACAAGGGAAACCGGAAGAATCAGGTTATTCCCCAGCAGAGTCGCCAGCTGTCGCTCCCGGGATTTTCATCCTAGTACAAACGCGAAAGTGGCGCGGAAAAGGTAGAGTCGCCAGCCAGACATTTTTATCCCGAAAGAATGGGAAAGGTAATGTTGCACAAACCTGAGGAAGAAGGAAAGGACAAGGTCCTGCGAACCAAAAATCGGGGTTCGGGAGTCGGTTACGACCTGGGAAGGTATTAGCACCCCAGATCGTCCGTCGTACCCGACGGGATCCACGCTTGCTTGTTTGTTTCAAAGGGTGAGAAAAATAAAGTGCTGCTGAATAAAACCGCTAACTGGAAATTGGAAATGAGAAAAGGAACTAAAAGAGAATGGAAAGAAAGAATGGGGAAAATGTAGGGAAAATAAAGAATGTGCTCGAACGGGCCCTACCCCGCTGCCTACGTACCTCATCAGGATAATGAGGATCAGAGTCGACGTAGTTCTCCTAACTAAGGCGGGAACTATTTGTTTGTGTTTTTTACAGCCGGAACTGCGTATGTCTATGCTCAGGTGTTGCAGGCTCGTCTGGTACGAGTGCGTTTACCGTCTTGCATGTGTAACAAGTCGTCGCGAGTTCGCGTTGTGAGTGAATGAGATAAGAAAGAGAAGTTCCCGCAGGATAGTCGCTTGTTATTTGTTTTTGTCTTTTAAAAGAAGTGTTTTGAATTTGTTTGTGAACGGTCTTGTACTAAGACCTATCCATCGCGGTGAATATTTATACCTCGCCCCGAAACAGGACGCATATAAACACTCCGCAACAAAGTCTCGTGTCGTACAAGAAAGTTCGATTTTTATTAAGTGTTTTATTGCTTTTCTTTATGAGATGAGAAAGAAAGACTCAAGTTGCAAAAAGGACAAACTAAGGGGACTAAGACACAACCCTAATTTTATTTGTTTATTTACAAGAGAGGTCCTATGGTTAATGAGGTATTCTAATCCTAAGGAAGAAAAGGAAAAGAAGAAAAGAGAGCTTAGAAACTAACTTACTTCCTAAGGAAGTTAAGTTGTCTCTAAAGAAAGGGAAAGCCTAAAAGCAAAGCACAAAGTGCTAAGACAAACACAATTAAAATGCATAAGAGATAGTAATGAAGTAATGCTTACCTCAATCTTCCCCCCTACAAAACAAAAGTTAGCATGACAATGCATATTGATAGTAAAATCAAAGCATAAAAGCGATTAAGTACCATAAACGTCCTAGAATGGAACTAGGGTTCAAAATAAGACCTAAGTCTAAAGGTGAAGGTACCTAAAGGTTACATGACTTATAAAGTCGGTAGCTACATGCTATAGGTCCCTAAGTATGTTAGGATACCTCACAAGATCAAACTATGTCAAACTATGTACAAAAAGTTCACCTAGGTTCACCTAAATGCAAGTTAGGGTTTATGGATGAAGTATGAATGCGTATGGCTTACAAGCATGAATTAATACATGAAATGAACATCAAAGTCAGTAGTGAATGCTTATGAAGATGGATGAATTAATATACAATTATGGATGCAATGGATTAGGCATATGGAGCAATGAGAAGAAGATATGAAAAGAAACGAACAAAAATCGCATAAGATCGCACATGATGCCAACTAAGGAAGAATGGCATGTGAATATGAATGAAATGATTATGGGTCAGTAGCATACAAGAATGAGATGCAATTAGAATGCATGAATAGGCATTAATGATTTCCACATAATTCAAGTTAAACATGAGAAGAGATTAGCAACTCGTTTAAGTTAAACTAGTTCACATAAGTGTGCACTTTGAAACACTAAAACAAACCAAATGAGTATGGTTCAAAAAGTGGCCTATAACTGGAATTAAGGACCTAAAAGTGACCTATAATTAACTCCTAAAAGTTACCAAAAATTTCCTCAATCAAATGGCATGAATGCCTTCCTATCATTTAAGTTATGCAACAAATAAACACATGAATCAACCTAGGATCTAGGTGACATGGAAAAATAGCAAAAAGCCTTTAAAAATTATGAAATTAAATACCTGGAATTATATAGTCATCATCTCACATTGTCCAAAAAGATTTCATAAAATTATGCACCAAAGTGCCAAAACAATTCCTTGACTAGCAAGGTAACAAATCACGATCATCGAAAAACAACTCCACAAAGTGGATCAAAAAGGGCATCTAAAATTATGAAAAAAATTCCTAAGGAGCATCAAAATGTCACAAATTACAGTGAATAACCACACACAAAAAATAGGTCTCACACCTACGGGGAAAAATCGATTTCGATCCCTTATGCCAAAACACTCCCTTTTGGGACAGCTTGTGATCTAAAATCCGAATTAATTATTAAAACCACCCAAATCTGGAAACAAAAAATATGAAAAATTAATTAAGAGGATAAGGATCACTCATGAATTTTTCCAGAATTTTATCTCACTTAAAACTATTTTTAATAATTGCGACGAAACGGGCAAAAAAGTGGATTTTAAGGGAAAGTGAAAGGAATCGAATTCTCTAATCCGTAACCTAATACCTAAACTCCGAAATCGACACATATCAATATATATCACAAATAAATCCAATGCCTCAGGTGGGAGGGCTCAGTATGCACCTTAAGTTATATGGTCCTAAGCCGCATACGACTAAAATGATGCGTAAAAGCTGAAAAAAGCTTGAAATTACTTACTTGATCGAAGTGCCGATTCTTCACATAAAAGAAATCCGAAAAAAAATCCCCAAGCAAGGTCTTGTAGTCTCCTATGAGCAAAATAAATGCCCATCTTCCATAATTGCTTTGTGAAGCTTTACCAAAATCAAAATCGATACAAATCGATCGAAAAACTCATAAACACTTTAATCCTAATTAATCCACCACAATAATTAAAATTAACCACAAAAATTCTAATTAAAATCGTCAAGCCATTAAATAATATGCTAATTATCAAAACATAATTAACACAATAATTATTCACAATTAACACCTCATAATCACTAATCTTCTAATGACAATTAAAAGAATAAACAAAATAATAGAGATATGAGGTGTAAAAGAAATCTAGAGTGCCCAATAATAAAACCCAAGGGCTGAGCCCAAATCTTGAAGAAACCCGCAGGAGGGGGTTAGTGAGTGAATTAAAGGGTACCAATGGCAATCCATGGAAGCTAGGTCCAATCTCATAATCCTCATGGCTGGTGGTATGCATAGCAAACACAGAGGTTTCAAAAGAAGTCTTCTTGGGCTCAGAAGCCCATTGTACATGCAGAGGGGTGGTGTTTGGCAAAATGGAGGGTGCCGAAACGAGTTTGATGGGGTTGAGGCCCAATCTGAAGATAACTGGCGCAGAGGGAGGTGTACTAGTGAAAGAGATGTGTAGGTAGCAATATCATGAGGTTTTGAAGTTGGGCCCAATCCGAAGTTGGGGTTAATACACACTGCCAAACCCTAATTTCTCCATGTCAGTCTTCTTCTTCATATGCCGCAGCTTACCTATAACTCTCACTAAATCGGTTTCGGCCATAGCTTCGACGGCGGAGACCTCTCCTATCGGCGGCGACCATAGCTTCGAGCCACACTAACATAACTCACCTCATTCTTCTTGGGCCTTCACTATCATCCACACCAATCTCTCTACCATGAACCGAAAATGGCGTCGGAGTACCGCCAGTTAACGCGTCGGCACGTCTCACAGTGTGGCGGCGGAGACTCGATATCTACCACCAAACGCTTCCTTCAACTGAAATCACCCTGCTCGTTACGAAGTCCCAAACAGATCCAATCAAAGGCGCGGATAGGATTTCACGGAACCTGACTTTTGAAATCGCGATGGACACAAAAATGCCGAGTTTCAGATAGGTCTTTCCTTCTTTTCCTACGATTCGATCCTCTTCTACTTTTCAACGTTGATTTTGATTCTGAATTGTTTCTCTTTTTTTGGCGTTGAGTCTTTGTTGTAGGTGAATGATGATTCTTGAGTTTCGAAATGATGTTGTTGAGGATTGAATAAGTTGAGTTGGTGAAGGTGAGCATGGTGAAGACGATTGATGAAGAGAGGATTCGGATGTTGAAGATTGAAAGAGTTTGCAGGGTTGAAGATCCTGGTGATTGACGAAAAAGATGTTGAACCGAGACATTGAAGATTATCAGAAGAGAACATTTGAGTTGCATAGTTTTGATGATGGAGGTTGAAGATTTGCAGGAGATTGTTGAAGTCTTTGGATTGGTAATGATGAAGGTGATAGAGATTCCGAGATGGAGGTAGAGAGAAGAGTGATTATTGATGATGCTGGAGATCATGAAGGGTTGAGAGATTGGTGAAAAAATCTCAGCTTTTTTTTTTTTTTTCTGTTTTTCTGTTATAACTGTTAACTGAATTGTTAACTGAATTCTTTTTCACTGATTCTGAGTTTTTTCTCTTAAATTATTAATTGATTGCAACTGAATCTCTTTTTTCATTTTCCTGTAACTGATCCCTTTTTTATTATGAGTTTTCCGCAAAATTCATCCATTGAGATTGAATGGGGATGAAATTAAAGTCAGTAGAAATGGTTTGAAAAAAATATTGATTTTAATAGTAATGAAAATTTACACATGACTTTTAATTAATATGGACTAACTCCAAGGGGATTTTGGGGTTAATGACAATCAGACAAATGAGAAACAAAAAACGACCAATGGTTTTTTGGGATAATGGATTAATTGAATTTTTAAATGAACATTCTTGAATGAATCATATATATATATATATATATATATATGAATAGAAACTTGATTATGGTAATGGGCCTTTCATGAATAATTAAAATTGGAGAAATAAAATGGTTATGGTTTGACATGAATAAGCGAATGAATTTGGTTAGTAAAAATAGGATACGACTATGGAAAAACGAAGGACGAATTGGACGGTAAAACGAACTAAAAATGGTTTAGTGTGAAATAGATTGGAGCGGAAAATGGATGTGGAAAATAGTTTACGACTCATATTCGAAAGGGATATGTAGAACCTTCGAGTGAACTCGAATTCAAACTTACATGATGCCTTCAAAATAAACCATAGTCGTGCATTCTCCTTTAGTCTGCATCGAATCCTTCAACACAATCCACCTTTAGGAACTTCAATGACATACTAAAATTCACACAATCTCGAATTATTATTCCATAAACAAAAGGATTCAAACTAATCTCTGATACAATGAACCTCCATTGGTGAAGTTCCCTTCGAATCGAACCATGAACTAGAACTCCCAATTCTTGTTGAGATATTCAATGACAAGGGATAGAACTTGAGACGCTAAGAGGAGACGACACTCTCATTCAAAGAAAATATGATTGAACACCTCGATGATAGGCTAGATGCACCAGTGAATAACTTCCCTCATTTCAAACCCTGATAGGTACGGATAAGGTACGAAACCCTAATTTCAAAAGGCCTTGATCACACGCCTTAGGAGCCATGAAATGCATGATTATGTTGTTAAGGACTTAGTGGAATATGCAAATGGAATGCAAAGCGGTAAGCCAGTTAAGGAAACAAATATGAGGGCAAATTTTGAGGTATTACACATTACAAAACAACCTTTTTCATATTCCTTTTCACTTGCTACCGATTGAGGGAGCCGATGTTGTCTTAGGAATGGAATGGCTAAGAACACTTGATCCTATCACGGATGATTTTTCAATCCCAAAGATTTCTTTCACTTATTATAACAATGCCATAACCATCACGGGCGACCCCAAATCACTTCCACGTCCCTCTTCCTATAACCAATTTTGCCACCTTTTACATACCAATTCAATTGCCTCCCTTCATCTCTTGCTTTTCCAACCTACCACCAAATACCAAACATCCCCCACTCATATAGATTCACTCCAAAAATCTTTACCCAAACCTATCCATTCCATTTTAAAACCACATGCTTCTGTTTTCAACCCCCCACATGGTCTGCCACCCTCAAGATTCCATGATCACAAAATTCCTATTCTTCCAAATACTGCCCCAATCAATGTCAAACCCTACAGATACCCCCATTCCCAAAAAGAAGCTATGACTGAAATAATTCATGATATGCTCCAAGAAGGCATCATCAAACCAAGTAACAACCCTTATTCCTCTCCCGTTCTATTAGTTCGAAAAAAAGACGGCACTTGGCGTTTTTGTGTTGATTATAGAGCCTTAAATGCTGTTACAATTCCTGACCAATTTCCCATACCAATAATTGATGAACTTTTTGATGAGTTGGGTTCTGCAACTATATTTTCTAAGATTGACTTACGATCTGGTTACCACCAAATCCGGGTAAAAAACCGAGGACACTCACAAAACTGCATTCAGAACGTTTGACGGGCACTATGAGTTTCTGGTCATGCCTTTTGGCCTTACTAATGCTCCTAGTTCCTTTCAATCGGCAATGAATGATTTGTTACGACCATACCTACGTCGGTTTGTTCTCGTTTTCTTTGATGATATATTAATTTATAGTTCCTGCATTGCTGATCATACACATCATTTGAAGTTGATTTTAGACTTGTTGTTATCTAATCATTTATTTGCTAAATTATCCAAATGTGTTTTTGATGTTACTTCTGTTGATTACCTAGGTAATATTATCTCAAGTAATGGTGTAACCCCAGACCCTACGAAAATTCAAGCAATAATTGATTGGCCGCAACCACGTTCTCTCACGCAACTCAGGTTTTTTTTAGGTCTCACCGGGTTTTATCGTTGATTTGTTCGACAGTACGCCTCACTCGCTGCTCCACTCACCGATTTATTACGTTCCACTAAATTAGTTTGGACTACATCAGCAAACGAGGCATTTACAACATTAAAAAAACAGATGACAGAAACTCCTGTCTTGG
The DNA here is from genome assembly GCA_963966055.1 of Lathyrus aphaca. NCBI lineage: Eukaryota > Viridiplantae > Streptophyta > Magnoliopsida > Fabales > Fabaceae > Lathyrus > Lathyrus aphaca. The sequence continues at coordinate 614,474,147 of OZ014520.1, read as the reverse complement.
TTCTTCCGGACTTCTCCAGGCTCTTTGTCCTTGAAACAGATGCTTCAGCTGTGGCGATTGGTGCTGTCCTTTCTCAGCAGGGACATCCTTTTGCATTCTTCAGCAAAAAACTCTGCAACCGGCTTAAGCTGCCTCTGTGTATATCCGCGAGATGTACGCCATCACTGAATCAGTAAAGAAGTGGCGTCAGTATCTAATTGGACGACATTTTCACATATATACAGATCAAAAAAGTCTGAAGAACATATTGGATCAGACTATTCAGACTCCCGAACAACAAAAATGTGCAGCCAAACTTCAAGGATTTCAGTTTGAAATTTTCTACAAACCTGGAAAATCTAATCAGGTAGCTGATGCCTTGATTCGTATCCAGGAAACCGATCCAGTGTTGTTCTTCTCACTTTCTTCCCGATTTCCAGTTCTGATATCCTATTTGAAACGGTTCTACAAGATAGAAGAGAAGGGTCGAGCCCTCATGGACAAAATCAAATCAGATCCAACATCCCAACCATTGTTTCAGATTCATGATGAACTTTTGTATTACAAAAAGAAAATCTACATATCTCCTGTAGATGAGTTGCGGCAGTAGATCCTCCACGAATTCCACACCACACCAGTTGCTGGTCATTCAGGCCTCCAACCAACATTAGCTCGTCTTTCATCTTCTTTTCTTTGGCCAGGAGTACAGAGACACCAAAGACTTTGTGCGTCAATGTGTTATCTGCCAAAAAAACAAATACATGACAAAAAGAAACAGGGCCTAATCCAACCTCTACCTATACCCACACACGTTTGGGAAGAGTTAACAATGGATTTCATAACGCACTTAACGATGTCTTTTGGCCACACCACAATCTGGGTGATCTGCGATCGACTCACGAAATACTGCCATTTCATTGCTCTACCCACTAAGTTCTCAGCTAAAGATCTTGCTTTACGATTCTCAGTTGAGATCTGTAGGTTGCATGGCATTCCTAAGACCATCGTTTCAGACCGCGACCCCCTCTTCCTTAGTAACTTCTGGAAAGAACTCTTCAAAGCCCAAGGTACATCCCTGAAGTACAGTACTGCATATCACCCTGAAACGGATGGACAAATTGAGGTAGTTAATCGTTGCCTCGAAACTTATCTAAGATGTTTTACAAGTGAACAACCAAAACAATGGTACAAATACCTACACTTAGCAGAGTTTTGGCATAATACCTCCCTACATAGCTCGCTCGGTATGACTCCCTTTGAAGCTCTTTATGGAAGACCTCCTCCGGCTTTCACTCATTACATCACAGGTTCATCATCATCCCCGGATGTGGATGCCGCTCTCCGCCAACGGGAAGAAATCATGCAAGAGTTGAAACATAATCTGAGTCAGAGTCAGAAAAGAATGATGAATCAAGCAAATAAAAAACGACAAGACTTTACCTTTGCCGTCGGTGATCCTGTTTTGCTCCGCCTCTAACCTTACCGACAATCTTCGGTGCAACACCGTTCGTCCCAAAAGTTGTCAAAACGTTTCTTTGGGCCTTTCAAGGTTCTACAATGAATCGGGACATCTGCGTACAAACTCGAGCTACCAAACACCGCAAGGATTCATCCGGTTTTTCATGTCTCACAACTTAGACCATTCATCGGTCCTTTTCCGTCTGAACTCACAACGTCACTTCCTTCTGAATACGACGTTCCTCCGTTTTCGGCCACCACCAACCTTTCTGATGTGCATGCATCACCTTCGCCGGTCATTTTTCCATCTCCGGTAGTCACCGAAATAACTCAGCAAAGAGACAGAGTTGAAAACTTTGAAGAGTTTGAAGCAAAGGGTGAAGGAAGGAGAGAAGAGATGAATGAGACTTTGGAGAAGTTGAAACTGAAAAGTAATGAGAAGTTATGGAGCCAACGGGACGTGACGACCAAAGTACACCAACTTTCTGACTTAGAGTGTCCCAATGACTCTCCTCAAAACTCTCTCACACCGCTGGATCCTATTGGGCCTCTCAACCCTCCATCCCAACCGTTGCACAATTTACCAAGTGAAAAAGCAGAGGCAGCAAACACGTTTCCTCATGATATTTCCCTTCCCCATACAAATTTGTGGGACTCTAGGAACTGCACACTAGCTGTACCGCACCCACACTTGGCTTCCCCATTCCTGCCATCTGTACCGCATGCAACCCTTCACCCAAATATTTCGCCACCTCACCCAGTCCCTCTTAAGCCATCGACACCTCAACTCTCCTCACCCTTGACACCTTTCACATCTCATGTGACATCTGCCCCACATGCACACCCTTTCCCCACCTCCCCACCAGCTGTCCCACGCATGCACACAAGAGACCAGCTTGCAATTACACACGTGTCTCCTACCTCGCCACCTGTCCCACATGCAATCCCTCTTCCTACTCCCACACCAGCTGTTCCACATGCAGCAAAATGTGAACATCAAAATCAACCACCTATCCCACTATTTGCCAGCGTCTATGGGCCAACCACATGGGCTTCTTGTTTCAATCCATCCACGATTCTTCATACCCCCATTCTCGAGGACAAGAATGTTTTTGGGCCGGTGAGTAATGATACAAGGCCCAAAAGAATTAGGAGCAAACCCAAATGGATGGAAAATTATGAACTAAATTATTTATGAGTATCTTTTTATATTTACTTTACTTGTTATTGTAATGGGCCTAGTGTAGGCACATAATTTCGACACCATGAGTTTAAGATGTAAAATCATTTTTTACTAAGGAAATAGTCACCAGATAAAGGAGAAAAGAAATAAAGATGTTCAGAAGTTTTTCGACAAGACCAGACGCTCCAGTACTTCGACAGGAATACAAAGAATGTTTCAGCAAACAAAGTTTGAAGAACTTTCATTACAGTTCAGTATTTGACAGAATTTGAAGAATAGGTGTGCTTTTTCTACATTTCGACAGGAGATAGGTTGGAAGAGATTTCGACAAAGGCATTATCCTATAAAGGTTGAAGAGTTTTGTTCTCTTCGACAATTCGACAAAGTGAAGGGATGCAGTGTTTCGTCACAAAGAGGAAGAATTCAAATTTAAAAGTTACAACATTTGGTAGTTGGACGTGTGGAAGCTTCAGGGAAAGAAGAATACATGCAGATTGACAAGTGTCAATTAGTTAGGATTTTTCCGTTTTAGGTAGTTATTTTATTTGTATATAAATAGGGTAGTTGTTGTAGAATCATGGGTGTGAAAAACTTGTACAATAATCCTGTAAAATACTCTAAGTACCCAGTGTGAGAGAAATGAGTTTGATATTTGGAGAAATGTATGTGTTAAACACCAACTTTATTTAAGTTATTTAAATTACTAGTCTTGTTTCGTCAAATTATTTTACTTTCAGTTTCTTTACTTTCCTGCAAAATTTATACTCTTTTTGCCATTTTCTCACTTTTGTTCAACTTTTATTTTATTTTGCTTTTACAATCAAACATTCAAAGATTTTAATATCATTGACAAAACAAACCACAAACAATTATCAACACTAAGAGTAATTCGACAACAAATTGCACATGTGTCCTAGGACTTGTTTGATTGGTCCTGCAAGTAACCCAGTCCTGTAAATGATTGGTTAACCAGAGGTTGTTCGTCAGAAATCACAGCGAACACCTAGCCCTTTTATTTGGTCTTTGACCCATTAGGGTTTTGGTTGTATTTAAACTCTTTGTTCATGAAGAGAAGCTATGAAGAAAATTGAGAACTTATCTTTTCATTATTATTCTAGTTTTGTGTAGTCTTTGATTAAACCCTAGATCTTAAAATATAGTTGTAGAAAACTTCTTATTAATTTGACTGTGTTATCTCTTGTTTTTTTCCGGCCTTTTTCAATAAATTTATCCCATTTATTGATAGATTGTCCAAAGTCTTCATTTGGTGAATATTATCCTTTAAAAACACCCTCAACATCTCTTTTTTCTTCATAAAACCAAATAAAATAAAATAAGATACAGAATTCTTAAAACCAAACTTAAGTTATCCTAAAATTTAAAATTTTAAAAGTTATTTTACATGTTATCATTAAAAAAAGTCATGAATCATTTGCTATTCTAATTCCCTCAAAATGTTTTGGTTGCCTGGATCTTATACAAATTTTGTTTCCTCTTTATTTAATTTGGTTGTGATCTCTAGTGATCTTTTGTAGTTTTTTTAAAATCTTGTTGATGTGTTTTGGATTTAGGCCATTTCAAGAATTTGAACTAATCTTCTTATTTTTACTTTCTTATGCATTTTTTATGTTGGACTTTAATATATTACTCCCTCTAATCCTATTTACAAAAATGTGATTTTTTTATTTATATTTATTGAATAATTAATATATCTTATACAGTTCAAATATATTGATTATTTAACGAACCTAACTTATTTTTTATAAATAAAATCGGAAGTAGTATTTTGATCTTTTCACACGAAACATTCCCATATCCATCAAATCATATTTAAAATAATCTACATATTTGATTTAAGATCAATATGTCACACATCTGGTGTGTGAAATCTATCTATCATCTTCAGAGTACTTGCAAGAAAGAAAATGCATATACTTCCTTAAGCTAAACCAATTATTCTTTTGATCCCTATTTTTCCCTTGAACAAGAAAAGGACTCTTGGTACATTTCTTGTAAGCTTCAACAAAAGGGTCTTCATCCTTTTTACTCTCCATTTTGAAAGAACTAACTCTTAATAGAGTTCTTTGAACTGCACATAGATTAACATGAATCTGTTTTTCTTCATCTCTATGAGGAAAATTTTCAGATAATGAACATGGAGGAGGTTGAAGCACTAATTTAGTATCATGATTTGTATCGAAATTTTGATGATTAACTTTGGAAAAACCAGGCTTGTATTCCCAAGAGAAAGGAACTTTTACATTCCCTTCATAGTATATTTCATCGTAGGTTATAGGATATTTGTTGTTGATTTTGGTCTTGGTATATTTCATGGTTTTAATATATTCAAATACTTCCTTTAAGGTTCTTATATTATATATAGGATCATGATGTGTTTCATGACATATAAAGCTTGTAGATTAATATAGTGTAAAAAGACAAAAAAAAAAAGTTACTTGTACTACAAGAATGAAATTTTTCATAGGGTTCCTATGTGAATATCTTGATCAAATATTTATTTTCTGATATTTATTTATATATAATTTTGGAACTTGTGAACGTACAATATGTAGATCATGACAAACATGAGTTTAATGTAGAATTACATTTACATATATTTAGGTAGAGTTACATTTTGTGACGTGTGTTTGGATATATATTTAGATGTGTAACTTTGGTTTTTTTCATGTGAGTGAGTTTTTGTGAAGACTAAGTTATGGTTCAAATTGTGAAATATAAGAAAGGCTATCTACATAATACTTTTATGACCATAAGATAAAAAAACCAAAAACCACCATTAAGGAATAACATTTAAGCCTCTCAATCCATGAGAGATCCGAAGATACAAATCACATGAAAATTTTAGAATTTATGTTTTAATCCAAAACTAAGTAAAGTATCCGTATTTACGCACGGATATTGGTATGTTACGTTTATATACATCAATAACATATATTTATGAAATTATTATACAAATAATATATAATTTCTTTAGTATTTAATTTTGTAACATTATTTAAATTATATAAATTTAAATTAGTAATATAAATTATAATATAAACATGTTAATTATAGCTCACTTTATATATTTTCTTGTCCTTTTATATATTAAATAAAATATTAAATTATTATTTTAATCAAGACTATATAGTAATAATATTTTGAATTCATTAATGACATACATTAATGTAATAATATTTTGTTCAATGACACATATACCCTCACCATTAGACTTATACCCCACACACAAAAATTGGACTAAAATACCCTCATATAAATATTAATTTTTATTTCCATTTTTACTTTTCACTTTCCAAAAAGTCTTCCGGTTTGGAATTTTTTGTAATTAGTATACCGGAAGACATTGTCTAAGTCATCCGATTTGGAAAATATTTGTGATGCATACCGGAAGACTTCCATTAAGTCTTCCGGTTTGATTTTTTTTTATAATACGTACCGGAAGACTTGGAATAAGTCATCCGGTTTAGTATATGAAAACAGTGTACCGGAAGTCTTTTTACAAGTCTTCCGGTTTTCAAACTTTTTTTCAATTAATTTATTTTATTAATTACATCAATAAAAAATAAATATAACATGATATCAATTACATCAATAAATATATCATGATATCAATTATATCAATAAATAATAAATATAATATGATATCAATTACATCAATAAATATATCATGATATCAATTACATCATGATTTGAAGACTTTACCATATACCCCCACCATTAGACCTATACCCCACACAAAAATTGGACTAAAATACCCTCATATAAATAGTAATTTTTATTTCCATTTTTACTTTTCACTTTCCAAAAAGTCTTCCGGTTTGGAATTTTTTGTAATTAGTATACCGGAAGACATTGTCTAAGTCATCCGGTTTGGAAAATATTTGTGATGCATACCGGAAGACTTCCATTAAGTCTTCCGGTTTGATTTTTTTTTTATAATACGTACCGGAAGACTTGGAATAAGTCATCCGGTTTAGTATATGAAAACAGTGTACCGGAAGTCTTTTTACAAGTCTTCTGGTTTTCAACCTTTTTTTCAATTAATTTATTTTATTAATTACATCAATAAAAAATAAATATAACATGATATCAATTACATCAATAAATATATCATGATATCAATTATATCAATAAATAATAAATATAATATGATATCAATTACATCAATAAATATATCATGATATCAATTACATCAATAAAAAATATTATATTTATTGATGTAATTGATATCATGTTATATTTATTTTTTATTGATTCTACTATTTATAAATGTAATTGATATCATGATATCATGTTATAAAATTTTTTATATAGGGGTATAGGTCTAATTTGATATCATGTTATATTTATTTTTTATTGATGTAATTAATATCATGTTATATCTATTTCTTTTTAGGTTAAAAGCAAAATATATTAGTATATAATAGTAATAGAAATTCATTCAATAAAAGTTATTTATAGTAATTTAAAAAATAAATATAACATAATATCAATTTCATCACTAACTTAATAAAATTTTAAATATTGTATTTTATAAAAAATTAAATTGATAACACTGTAACTAATATTAATTTAAGATAGTATATTAGTTTTATTTATTTTCAAATAAAATTTAGTAATATTAAAAATTTATTTGTCAATATTAAAAATTTAGAAGTTTGGTGGAAATTGAATGTGAAGGGGTGTATCCTCCCATCTCTGCCTCGTGTGCGCACCACTGGAGAAAAAAAATTAATAAAAAAACTTTTTTTTAAAACAAAAATTAATAAAATAAATTAATTAAAAAAAAGGTTGAAAACCGGAAGACTTGTAAAAGGACTTCCGGTACACTGTTTTCACATACTAATTTTTATTGATGTAATTGATATCATGATATATTTATTGATGTAATTGATATCATATTATATTTATTATTTATTGATATAATTGATATCATGATATATTTATTGATGTAATTGATATCATGTTATATTTATTTTTTATTGATGTAATTAATAAAATAAATTAATTGAAAAAAAGTTGAAAACCGGAAGACTTGTAAAAAGACTTCCGGTACACTGTTTTCATATACTAAACCGGATGACTTATTCCAAGTCTTCCGGTACGTATTATAAAAAAAAATCAAACCGGAAGACTTAATGGAAGTCTTCCGGTATGCATCACAAATATTTTCCAAATCGGATGACTTAGACAATGTCTTCCGGTATACTAATTACAAAAAATTCCAAACCGGAAGACTTTTTGGAAAGTGAAAGTAAAAATGAAAATAAAAATTAATATTTATATGAGGGTATTTTAGTCCAATTTTTGTGTGTGGGGGGTATAAGTCTAATGGTGGGGGTATATGGTAAAGTTAGTTATAAGTGACACACATTTATATATTTTGTTCAATGACACATATTTTTTTTTAAATTTTTTTAATTGAAAATTTATGATTTTTTAAACTAAAAGTGTTACTATTTTTATAAAAAAATATTGTATCTTAAATTGAAAATTATTGAAATTATTTTTTTGTTCTAAAATTCAATTAATGGTATAAGTACACCGAAGTTAATTTTTAAATATTAAATAGTATTTTAAACATAAATTAACAATTATTTTAAAGGATTATAATAAAGTTTATCTTTTTTATTAAAAAGAAATTGTAATAATGATCATAAATAAACAAATTGTTTTTGAGTAAAAGTTGGAGAAAGAAGATGAAGATTCATCTTCAACCTCCGGATATATGTTAGGGTTCTTGGGTATTTTAGAGTTAGGGTTCCTAATTTAAGGTTAGGGTTCATTCGAACCCTAATAGTTTGTGTGTTATGGATCATTGAAGGGTTAAGGTTCCTATGTTTTAGGGTTAGGGTTCTTTATATGCTTGGGGTTCTTAGGTTAGGGGTTAGAGTTCTAAATGGTTGAAGGTTTCAGTTGAATCTCAACCATAATATAGGTTCAAACGGTGATCATAGGACGACCTACGAAGGGGTTTTGGTTTTTCGGGGAGTGGTGCGATTTTCGGCGAAGGTATGGTGGTGGTGATATTTTAGAGAGTAGAGAGAGGTCAGAGCGGGGAGATAGAAAGCTAAGAGAGAGAAAGGGAAGGAGAAAATAAAATGTTTTGAAGAGAAATGACGCAATATACTCCATCTGGTTGTCACAGGATAATCACACGTGGACCATATCCACCCTTTCAAAACTATGATTTTGACCGATCATGCATAGTAATTGTAACATGTTCTCACTTCTGACTTATAATCCAAATCTTACACTTTGAATACCAATGATCCAACAACCCGCCTTAAGCCTAATACATTTCAAAACTATGATTTTGACCAATCATGCATAGTAATTGTAACTATGATCGTTTGATCGTACTGGTCAATAATTACATCAAACAATCATTATCGAGAGTCAACTAAGCCTACCCTTTTTGTCCATTTTTTCATTACATGGATTAAGAAGTTACTGGGCCTTGCGCCCTAACGCTTCTCACACCCCGCCTTAAGCCTAATACATTTCTGAATGTATTTCACACCCCCAACAGTTTTTTGTTTGAACCAAAATGTTAGAGAATTGGGCCTTATTCACTCTGATGCACATCAGTACGCCTTATAAAACTTCGAATACCAATGCATCGCGCGTTGAATGTTGACTTTAGTTAAAAAGTGATTTTCTAAATTAAATTAATTAAGTTTTCTATAACAAAGGCCACTCTGATGCACATCAGAACACCATATTAACAAGTCAAATACCAAAGCTTCACGCATTGAAGGTTGACTTTAAAATATAAAAATCTCGTCAAACCTCGCTTCCACGCGAGTGAATTTTCATAACTGATAAATCCTTACTGATAAGGATAGTTTTTTTAATAAACTAAAAGCAACCAACTAACCTAGACCCTAACTACAGTTTCTCTGACTTTCCACTTGTGCGATGGAATACATAGGCATAAGGTACTAACACTTTAGTGAGCAAACTTTTAAATAACCTCCCTTTCCCTTGACTTTAAAATCGTGAATAATTAGAAACCTTGGGGGTAAATATTTAGTAAACACACAAGCCATACAAAATCATTAGTCTTACAAAGAGGTTCCCATTGAGTACAAAGGATGTGAAAGGTGTTAATACCTTTCCCTCATGTAACTAACCTCAAACCCAAGCTTTGGCTGCGATGACCAAGTCTTGTCTTTAGAATTTTAGGGTTTATCTCATATTTCCCTGTTCATTAGGAACAAACAAAATCTGGTGGCGACTCTGTTAGGCCATTTCTCTTTAATTGATTTATCACGTAGCAAAAAATGACGACTCTACTGGGGACACTCCCCTAAGGGTTACACCTAACTTTGTAAGATTTCTGTGATTATTCAATAATTTATTATCTGTTTATTTAAATTATTGTTGTTATATCTTGTGATGCCATTGCCATGCATAAGGTAACAAGGGACTATGTGATGTTTATGTGTGAAGCTTTATACCCAAGCTTGAGGATACCCTAGAATTTTCAGGATGATGACAAGTAGTATTGTTTTCTCGAGATGTACATCTCGCGGCCGATACGAACATCCCACTCAAAATAGATCTTTCTAGAAATCACCTCAATCGAAAAGGCTAACCTATTCATTGGGAGTGACCTAGTCTGATCCATGACTTTGAGAACCTTAGTACTTATACCCTTGTTACTTAAAGGTTTGGGACAACCTTTGTCCGACCAAGGTGCATTCCTTAAAGGTGATATGTTTAAGGATCCACCTAGAGGAGGCTTACCCCCCATATAATTATCATAGCTAAAGGCCAACCCTTTGTTATGGTAAAACTCAATGTATGTCTGTGAATCTAGGACCCATTTCAAAGCTTATAGATTCCACATGATATGGGATTTTGGGTAGTTGACTTAGAGCCGCCTATAGGAAACCTTCCTAAAAGTTAGGCATGCACATGGTTACTATACCCTAAACCTATGCCTCCAACGTACCTTTGACACAACCTTACCTCCAAAACATCTTAAAACATACGACATGCATGACATTTTTGCATTAAAACCATACTTTTGCATTTTTTAAGGAATCTTAATCCATGGTCATTTATTGAGAGATATGGAAACTCCAAAAAGAAAGACTTTCCAAATCAAGATTTGAATCCCAAATGTGGAGAACATTAAGACTTATGAGAAAGATTTAACTACCATCCGAAGGAATGCTCTTGTCCACAAGTATGGAAGGATATTTTACTTGATGCATATGACTATTCAGCCTTTGGCACTTACTGCCTTGGACATGTTCTATTATTCATCCCTTAGGGTTTTTCAGTTCCAAGATTGTCAGTTAGCACTTACCCTTGAAGAATTCACCAAAATGTTTTGGTACACTAAACCTACCAAGGGTCCTTTCAAGCATGTAAGGTTTCTTCCTCCTCCCGAGATTATTTCACAAGCTATCCATATCAAGTTTCCCGATGTAGAAGCTAATGTGAAGACTAGTGTAGGCTTTATGGTGTTTTCAAAGGATTTCTTACAAGCGAAGGTTGATTCCTTTAAGGCTAAAGGAAAATTATAACATTTGAATGACTTTGATGATTTATGGTTTGGTCTTATTCCCTAGTGCACAAGACTAGCGATTAATGTTTTCTTATCAGTTAAGATGGGGGGAGAATATCTTGTGCCTGCCCTTCATGGTGATGCATACTTCACTTTGTATTTACTTCATGAGGATAATAATGGTTTGCTACATTGTTGTTTACCTTTTCTTTACAAGTGGTTGGTATCTCACATCTACAAAGACATTTCTATGGTACCTTTGATGAGGAAGGATGATTGGCACCAACATTTGGTGTGGCTTTCTAGCAAGAAAGTTATTTGGCATCTTCAAAAGCTTGAGAAGGAAATGATAATCTTAAGGCTATGAAACTTTGGCAATGTTCCCTTAATCGGTTCAAGGGGGTGCATAAGTTATAATTCGATTCTAGCCATTAGACAAATAGCTCATCCTATAGTGTATAAACCTGACAACAAATTGCTAAGGGGTTTCATTATGCTTGACCCTGTTGTGGGGAGTCCTGCTCTTTTGAGGATTATACATTCTTGGGATGAACCTGTCCATGGAAATAATGATCCTAAGAGACATAAGGAATCTTTTGTTGTACCTTACAATCAATGGGTTGTAGAGTGGGACAAACTAGTGAAGTTACCTTTTGGGCCAACTTAAATGGTCCTACCTCAGATTATTAAGTTTATCCCTATTTTCGTGGAGGAAGTTAACCTACTCAAAGCCACTATCCTCCGACTAAAAGATGAGAATAAAAGCTTAGAGAGTCATGTTCACTGTCTCATAAATGATAGGAGTGAATGTGCTCGATACCTTCAACCGAAGGATAGACAATTAGAAAGGTACAAGGAAGAAGCTAGATCTAATGTCGACCAAATATGTAAGTTGATAAGCGGGCTTATTTCATCCAATGCATGTCTTAATGCAAGAAAAAAGGAATGTGAAAGTGCTTATGCTAGATGGGAGAGATCTTGGGCTCAATCCATCTGTAACCAATAGGAGGTAGTGAAGGAGTTTGAAGCTAAGGCTGCTAGTCTTACTCACACTTTAAAGGAAACTCATGCATCCTTTATTGAGGAGAGATGCCTTAGAATTGAGTATGAAAGTTTTATGAACCAAAGACCTGACAATTGGAATAACACTTTTCACGATTTGAGAAATGAAATAAGAAGGGAGAAATACTTGAGGGAGAACATATCTTCTCAGTTTATGGTTCAAGAAGAAACATTGAAACAAACCTTAGAGTGGGTTGAGGTCCTTAAGAAAGACTTTAAGAATATAAATAACAAGAAGTTGCACTTTAAGGACATGTATGAAATATCCTTAGGTATCATGGACATGCATGAAGAACGAGTTAACCAAGTTCAACATGTGGCAGGATGTTGGTTCCTAAAGTACCATGATCTAGTTCACTTCCCCGATATCATGATCTTAGAGATTCCTACTCTCTTAAAGGAAGCATAAGTGGCTATAACTTGTTCAGAGATTCCTTTTGATGTTGCCAAGTTCATAAAGACTTGTTGAAGTTTGCTGGATGAGTTACGTAAAGCAAGGAAGATCATTGAAGATGCTGAGAAGCCTCCTCTTTAGGATTACTAGTTTTCTTTCACTTTTCTTGTTTTTTCCACTTTGGATTCAATATTTTCTTTTGTATCAGGAAGGATTGCTATCCCTTTTCGAGATTTGTATAACTTGATTCGATTTTTCGCTTTAATAAAAAATTTCCTTTATCTTATATGGTTTATGCCTTCTACTATTCGATAATTGACCTAACATTATAATCCCTTAAAATCAAAAAGAAAAAATTGAAAATCATTTTACATGTTCATGCATAATCATGCATCATCATTCAAAAAAACTTATCATTTTCGTCTCGAACTTGTAGAAACAATTGGACGACAAAGGGTAACCGCGTGTCTTCCGACCCGACCTTCGTACCTCACAAGATCCTACTGTTTTAAAGTCACTACATACCCTTAAATTGTCAAAGTGAAGGGAGACATAGATAGTGTCAAAGAAAATGTCATTGAGATTAAGAGAGTCATTGAATTGTTGGCTCGTAACATGGGTGAGATGATGGCCAAACAAGATGAAGTTGCTGCCAAGGTTGCCTAGAAGGAGCATTCTAGTAGCACTGCTGCTAATATGATGGATCATAATCCTCTCCTAGGTTATGTTGCTAGTTTTGGACCGAAAAGGGAGTTATTTGTCATTGATGAATCTATTATTGACCTAAGGGGTCCTCAGCCTTATCCCAAAGGGATGGTCATCCTTTGGATATCAATTTTAAGAGACCCATACACTTCAACCCGAGGGGTATGTGAACCATCATGAACTCCACACCTCACATGTCGAGGAACTTCCCCCACAACCTGTGCAATTAGCTCCCACCAAAAACAAGGCACCTCGCTTTACTTTTATTCCCGCTGCCAATCCTGATAGGTTTTGCAAATTATAGGGTTTCTGTGTTCATCACAATTATATCACTCCACACTTAAAATAAATGAACAGTTGTGTTCCTTGATCAAAATCGAGCAAGTTTGTTGCTTATTTCATTTGACTTCATCACGTATTCAGTGAGATAGAGAGGATTTTGCAAATTTGGGGAGGAATAACACGCGCGACCAAGAACAAGTGTTCTTAGCGCCTTTTTTTTATTTTTAAAATTTTATAAATCTTAGTTAATTTTATTAATTGATTTAACAAATTATTTTCTCTCTCATTTTTAATGTTTTCTGGTTGATTCTTTTTTTCTTTCAAAATTCACAAAAATGTTAAAATATTGTATTCTACACAAAAAATCACAAAAATATTTATTATTTCATATATTTGATATTTTTGTAAAGAATTTATTTTGATTTATTTTTAAACATTTTAAATAATTTCTTTTTCTTGATTCTTCCAAATAAAATGAATTTCAAGTCTTCATGAATAAAACATAAGTTTTCAAATATTTATCCAACTTCATTACATGTTTATTGGGTACTTTTGATAATCTTCATAATTTATATTTGATTTTTCTTTGAAAAAAATCATTAAAAATACAAAATTGGGGTTTTCTTGATTTTCCAAATTTCCAATTTTTAAAAACAATCTTTGGGCCTTTTTGTAGAGTGTGAGACTCATCCCCTTTATTTTCAATTTAATCTTTGGGCCTCTGATGTAGTATAAGTCCCAATGCGATTTTCAAAATAACGGTGCGATCACTGTTTTTCAACTGGACATCTCTTTGAGGTTTAAGCCACATCTCTCATAGAAAAAACAATCTTTGAGCGTCTTTGTAAGTGTATGACCCATTTCTTTTATTTTTCATTAATCTTTGGGCCTCTGATATAGTATAAGTCTCGATACATTTTTCAAAAGTCTCAGCGCGATCATCGTTTTCAAAATATTCATCTGGACCTCTCCTTGAGCTATAAGCCCCATCAACTCTAAATCTTCTCAATCTTCAAATCAAATTCAAAGATAAATAAAAAATTTCTTCAAATTTTCAATATTAAATACATCAATCAAACACAATACACTTGGTTCGCTCCTCGAGCTGTAAGCCTCAAATCTCTTTTCAATCCAATCCAATGCATATATATATATATATATATATATATATATATATATATATATATATATATATATATATATACTTGTGCGTATCTATTTAAGTTAGTAGTTCATTCTCAGTTTAGAGTTAGGTCAAATAGTATGATACATTCCCCTATGCAACCCTAGTTTAGAACAAACTAGTACCCACATAGAAAACACCCAATATAGTCTACCCTCCTCTTGGGCATAAACAACATGGACATAAGAATGACAGTATTCCCGGTAAACCTCTTCTTAGAATGTTTATAGGATTTTCTTTTATAACAATTTTATTTTATAACTCTATCTACAAAAGAAATTCAATTCCCTATAGACAGATGTTTCCAGGTGAAACTTTTTCTGGAATTTCTTTTTCCCCTTTGAACAGTTCAAATAAATTATTCCCAGTGAATCCATTCTTGAACTTTTCTCAGCCTCCTCTTGGGCTTCATACAAGGACCAACAGGCCTCTTAAAGGTTCCCCCACAGCCCCCTCTTGGGCTTTATACAAGGCCACATCAGACTTCTTACAAGTTTCCAACCTCTTCTTGGGCTTTGTACAAGGACCTTCAGGCTTCCTAAAAGCATAGGATATACCCTTAGTCATTCACCACCATAGATCCTCAGAAGCATCAAAACCTGTAGGACTTTTCAACCTATTATTCCCATAGACATTACCCCAACCTGCCTCCTCCTAGGCTTTGTGCAAGGATCCACAAGCTTCCTAAAAGCATAGGATAAATCTTAGACATCCACACCAATCACATATGGAATTTCCTTAGATAAACAATATATCAGGATATCCTTTTACACCTTAATGGACAAGATAACCTCCTCTTGGGCTTTGTACATTGACCTTTCCCACAGATAGGTCAACCTCCTATTAGGCTTCATACAATGATCTCCCCCTAAATAGAGTAAAATCTCTAGGTAATCTTCAACCACCAATAGGAAACATCTTTCCTCTAATTCCCCTAATAGACAGCCTCCTCTTAGGCTTTATACAAAGATCTTCCCACAGTAAGATAACCTCTTATTGGGCTTTGTACAAAGATATTTCCCACAAGGGCTTCATACCAGCAGACTTGGAAAGTCTCACCCTCAATTCATCCACAGAGAATCCCTGAGCAGTTACCCTCATACAAGAAACTTCCCCTTTGGATCAGCCTTATCTTGGGCTTTCTACAATGATTTATCACCAAGAAACATCAATATAGTCATTCAGATATCCAAACTTTCTCACAATTCCATAGTAATCAGTCTCATTTTGGGCTTTGTACAAAGATTTGCCACAACAGTCAACCTCCTTTTAGGCTTCATATAAGACATTTCCATACAGTCAGCCTCAATCTTGGGCTTTGTATAAGACAAATACAATTCCCTCATGAGCCAGTCTCTCACAAAATTTGCAGCCTCAATCTTGGGCTTTATACAAGACAAATAAACTTTCCCCAATAGAGCCAATTTTCTTTGTTTAGCATTCAACCTTGGGCTTCAATCAATGCACATAAAAATTCAACTTCCTTTCCTTTAGAGATGATAAATTCTCTCTATCAAACACCTTTCAGCTTCAATCTTGGGCTTTAATCAAGACACTCAGTATACATTCTTCTCTTGGACACAAATCAAGAATCACCCACTATACAGTCTCCTCTTGGACTCAAATTAAGACTCAATTCTCAAATAGTTTTCTCTTGGACTCAAATCAAGACACATATCTCAATATATAGCTTCACTCTTGGGCTTTGGACAAGACACAAATTAACCTTTTATCTTCAATCTTGGGCTTTGAACATGACACAAATCAACATTTTAGCTTCAATCTTGGGCTTTGAACAAGACAAAAACCCAACCCTTCCTCCCATAGATTTAGGAGGAACTATGAACACTCTGATCTCCCAATTCTCGTTTTGGGGGTACGTAGGCATACAATTGTAAGATCTTTGCGATCACACTAAACAAAATCCTAATTAGGTCCTTATATCTCTCTATCCATACAAAAACACCCAAAACAACAGAAATTCTAAAAAAACAATCTCTCCTATCAGTCACCCAACTCTCACCCAATCATATTTCACAGCATAAAATAAGTAAAGTCGGATACATGTAGTATAAGTAAGTCAAATCCAAACTCTATGACAAAATAACCAAAAAAAATGGACCCAGACATTTAGTATATGTTGTATAACATGTTAGAAAACATTTGCAAGAAGGGTTGGTTTAAGATACCTATTTCCCTTCCTTAACCAACTTCACAGGATAAAAATTGAAATCAGAAAGTAGCATCAGAGGTATTTTGGCTTGAAACAATGAGTTCATGAATTTTGAAAAATTGAACCATGGTTGAAGACAATGCAGGTTGCGCGTGTTTTGGTTCCAAACTTTTGTATTCGTCCAATTTTTCCAAATCTCTTCTGACTATTAGAAATCGCGCGTGGAACCTGGGCCTCCAGAGTTGGGCCTTACTATCCAGACTCTCTGATTGCTATTTCACCTCTTTTCATTTTAAATTTCTTTTTTTTAAAATCAATTTCTTTTTAATTTTTTATTCTGGTTTTATTTTAATTGATTTTTAATCATTTTCTCACCAATTTTTTAGACCTGACTCCATTTAATATTGTTGACCTCATTTAATTTTTTCAACACTTTTTTATAATTATTTTAGCATTTAATATCTATTTTTCCATTTTTTTTCATTTTAAAATCATTTTACACTTGAAATTTTGTTAATATTTTTAATACTTGTTAGATTATGATATTGTGATATTTTTGTGGTTATTTGAGCAATTTGTTTGATATCTGTGGATGCCTTCTTCTATTTTCTTCCCATTTTTCTTTTTGTGTTACGTATTTCCAGAGAACGATATTTATTGTTTCTCTAATGCATTTTAGCACATAAATTTTATTGTCCGGCCTCCAATAGTATGGCTTCTACATAAGTTGTGCTACGATTGCTTAACATAACACTAAATTTGTTACTACTTTCTTTCTCCATATATTTTCTTTTTTCTTTTTATTTTTGTGTTTCGTATTTTTGGAGAATTGATTTCTATCACTTCTCTAATTCGTCTAACACATAAGTTTCATTGACCGGCTGTTGCACCCCAAAATTTGCCCTCACAATACAAGACTTTGTGTGCTAAGAAGGTTCACAAGGTTCACAAGATTCACAATGCTCACAATACTTTTCATGAGGTTCATGAAGTCTACAAGTTACTTTATGAAGGTTCACAAGGTTCACAAGATTCACAATGCTTATAAAACCTTCCATGAGGTTCATGAAGTCCACAAGTCACTTTATGAGGTTCACAAGGTTCACAAGGTTCACAAGGTTCACAATACCTCCCATGAGTACCACAAGACATTTTATGATGGTTCACAAGGTTCACAAAGTTCACAATTGGTCAGAAGAGTTGACAATTCCCTCAGACAATGCACCTCCTAAGCAATGCATCCAAAACTAGGGTTTTGACTTTAATCAGGCTAAATGGACTTCTAAGACTTCAAGTGAGTTTCATAACATATTATATGTGTGTAAGAACCCCCATGACAAGTTTCAAGACTTTTCTCAAAAGTTTGCTCAGTCAAATGATCAGATAAGTCAAAATCAGTCAAAGCAGTTAAAAAGTCAAACTAAGGTCAACTGTGGTCAAACCAAAGTCAAACTTCATGATTTTTTGCCAACATCAAGTATATGAAGTAAAATTCATCATTTGATCAAGGGTTGATCATGATTCATCAAGGAGATTCCAGATCATCAAGAATCAGGAGTTTCTAAATTAGGGTTTCCTCAGTAAAAGTCAACAGAACTTTGACCAGCCATAACTTTCACATGATTCATCACCAAGTCTCCATCCAAAGCTCATTTTGAAGGAAATTGAATTCTCTACAACTTTGTGTCTCACAAGCCAAGCCCAAAAATGCTTCATTTGGAAGGTATGAGCTAAGACATTATAGGTCCTTTTGAAAGTCAACAAAAAGTCAACAACTTCAAAAGGGCATAACTTGAGATTGGTAAATGATATGGACATGAAACCAATGGGGTTGGTTATAGGACTCTTCAAGCTTTCCAAAATGTCCAAGAACACCCTCATAGAATTAAAATTGAAGGATATGTGCCCTTACAAAGTTGGGAAATTTTGTGATGGTTTATGATGAAAATGGAGGTCTAAAACCAATTCTTTCCAAATGGGCTTGCCAAATTATGACCCAATCCATACAATAGCATCATGCACGACCCAAATCATTAAAAATTAGAATTTTTATTATTTTATTTTTATTTATTTTGATTTAATTCATTAAAAATCATTTTAAATAAAAATAAAATATGAAAATATGATATTTGATGGAGATTTGGTTGCTAGAATGTCTTCAATGCTGATTGGAATTGAAAAGGAATGAAATCACAAGATTGGTCCCAAAATAGCAAGCCTTAATGCATGAATATTTGGATTTTAAAGCATGATCATTGTGAATCTTTTTGAATCAAATTCTTCATACAACCATTCAATTTTATTGACCTAATTCACTCTCCTATAAGTACTTAGTGTAACCCTATTGCATTGCCACGAATTCTCTGCCTCAAAATCCAGTTTCAAAACCTCAAAAACTCGTCCAAAACTCACATTCGGTTTTTGACTTCCAGGGCTCTAGAAGGTAAAACAAGAACACATCAAGCTTCCTTGGGCATCCATGAAGCGAAACCAACACTCATATGCATCCCATACATGCCATATTGTTCAACCCGAAGCTTACTTGCTCTTGAAAATATTTTTTTCGATTCTATTAATTTGCTGCATATCAATGAATTTTGGTTATATAATATTGTTTGTGATGTTATGTAGAATGATTCTGGACAATTGGATTGAAGAATGAGTGCCTAAACCGCAAACGGCCATGATTAGGGTTCTTGAGTGACATTTAGGGTTCTTCGATTTAGGACGTATAAATTGATTTTAAGACCATAGACTGATTGTATGAGATGTGTTGATCATAACCCTGTGCTTAATTTAACAAATGGTTGCATATTTGTGATGATTGAAGATTTGCAGGTTTCACACGTAGAAAAATTCGCAGGAAAATTCTCAATAGTTTTCGCAGGTAAAATTGCAGGTCCTGAGGTTGAAGAAGAAGCAGGTGGCGCGCTCAGGAAAATTTGAATTTGATTTATAATATTTTATGTTATTTTGCTGGATTGCTATCACCACATGCTGCGTGGCCCAGTGGAAACTCAGGCTTGTATTTGATGAAAGGGCGTTGGTTCGAGTCCTGGCTGGTGCACTATTTTTTTCTTATTTTTCAGGATAAAAGAAGGCTTAATATATTATGTTTGCTGGCCAACACAATATCAGACGGGCTCTTCCAGCCAGATGGTCATGCGCGCTTGCTTGTATTCAAGAGGTCCTGGGTTCAATCCTCCCCCAGGCCTTTTGGTTTTTATTATTTTCTGTGATTTTTCAAGACATGGCATAAAACAAATTGGATCTATTTCTTTATCACCTACGTGTGGCTGGCCTGATGGTACGTTTTATTGTTTGCAAGCAGGGTGTCCTGGGTTCAAACCCAGCCAAGGTAAGTTTTCCTTTTACATTTTTTTTCTATTTTAGTTTATTAATTTGTCTAAATGTTTTCTTATTATTAATAAAAAATTAAATCATGTATGTATATATTTAATAAATACCTAAGACAACACTCACATTTTCTAAAACTCTAAACTTTCTTTTTTTTACTTTTCTTAATTTAAAATTAAATTATAGTATATGTATATTAATTAAAATAATTTTGTATATTAAATTTAAAAACCCTAAAAAATATTTTCTAACAAACCTTAAAAACCCTAATTTATTTTTTCTCTAAACAAATGTTAAAACCTAATTTCATTTTTCTAATTTAATTTTTGTAAATATAATTATTATGCATATAATTATTTTTTTTGTAAATGTAATCTTTAATATAATTAAAATTTATAAATATATTTAATATAATCTTTGTAAATATAATTTTCTTCATAAATATGTAAATATTTTTTTTATAATTTGTTTATAATATAAATGTTATGTATAAATCATTTTTATAGAAATAATTAAACCTATGATTATTATATTTTGTAATTGTATTATGTTTGAAAATAATTTAATAATTTGCATATAAATTAAAATATTATAATAATTATTTAAATTTTTCATATTTCCTTTTATTTTTAAATAATTGTCCATATTATAAATCTAACTCTTGTTTATTATTTTAATTATGTTCTTATAATATTTTGCTAATTCCATTTATTATTATTACTAATCACATTATTCCTAACCCATTTGTTTTTTAATTATGCTTATTATTATTATTTTACTAACCTTATTTAAATTTTTTATTATTATTATTACTAACCCCTATTATATTATTGTCTATTTATTTATTTTTGCTTACTATTTTGCTTCTATATTTATTTTGCTTATATATTTATTTTTATTTGCTATTTATTTTTATTGCTTATTATAATTATAATGTAATTGCTCCTTGGTGTAATTTTGTAAATATTTAATTTATTTAATTTTCATGTTATGGTTAGTAATTTAGGGAGTGTAAACATGTATTCCATTTAAAATCCAATTTAGATCACTTTAATTATAAGATAAATATAATTTAAACACTCACACACGTAAGTCGATTTTTAATCGCCATCTAACTTTCTAAGGCTATCCCTCAATGTTGCCTAAATAAAAGGTCAAGTGAGGTGTATAAAGCAAGTCCCTTAAAAAGAAAAGTCATCAAGTCCCTAATGGTTGCCTTTAAAGATCAAGTCCCTTTTCGAATAATGATGATAGTCCCTCCTAAATGCTTAATACACCCCACAGTTGCCTTCACAAAACAGATGTCCCTCATATGTCCCTCACATCCAAGGTAATGACTACCTATTCCTTAATAATAGGGATAGTCTTACCATTTAAAGGATTCAAGAACAGAAAGACTTAAACTTTAGGGTAGGTTCCTCATAGTTACTTGCTCACTAATTAAAAACTCTTCAAAACAATTTCAAACATTTCACAATTTCAAACAATTTTCAAACACAAGTTTTTTACGCATCCGTACATGGATCATTATCAAACTCTTATGAAAATTTCTATTCACACACTACACATTTCAAAAACATTTTAAAGTGAGCTAAGTAACTAAGAGCCCATGGATAACCATGGATGTAAAGGGTGCTAACACCTTCCCTTTACATAACCTACCCCCCGGACCCAAGAATCTTTTAAAAGGTCTTTCCTGTCCTTTTATGCCTTTCCTTTGGATAAAATAAAAGTCGGTGGCGACTCTTGCTATCCGCAACATAACTAAAAGTCAGTTCTCCCACCGTGTTACAGAACTGGCGACTCTGCTGGGGATTTAAATTAAAGAGGGGTACCCTTAGGAATTAGATCACTTAAATTGTTTGCCTTGTTTGCTTTATATTACTTGTTGGGCTTTATGTGTGAAAGATCCTAACCCGGATCTAGTGTACCTTAGGTAAATGGCAATAGACCAAGGAAACTGTACGACGTATATCGATACGGTTGATCTGGTGGCCATAGTTAGTGCGACTTCTTGGTTGGTGCTTATGTTCCTTAAGTCAAGTTGAGGATAATATGAGGCTGCCATATGTTGTCAATGCACTAACTAACTTTTAGAACCCTAGTTATCCCATCTTGGCCTTTAGAAAGTAGTGAGGTAACCGGCTTTGGTGCAGACTGAAGTTGGTTGACACTCAATACTACACTCATTGAGATTCTAAACTTGGAGGGTTTTGGTTGGCAAGTAAGTTGCCTTCTGAACAACCACCCTTGTGAAGGATCAATGATATTGAGATCCCTTAGAACCTGGTTACTTTTGTAGGACAGGATGAACCATCTAAACTTCAGGGGAGGGTACTTACCTTAAACCTCATGCAAGCCTTTAAACCTAGGGCTATGGTGTGACTTGTGTGTGTGTGCCACATGTTTGTGATTGAACATAACATCATGACATCATCATGCATCATAAGCATGGCATTTTCACTAACCATTTCAAGGACCAAAGGATTTATCTTTGTTCTTTGTTGCAGGTCATGGCTTCTGCTCGTAGAAACACCATCAGGATCAACTTTGTAGGGATACCTCCCAAGCTTAAAGAGTTGGTTTCTCAAGTGTCTGATCACTCCCAGTTCAACAAGAGACATGGTCACTTATTGGATCTAGTCACTTCAGGGTTCAGTGAAGACATGATGAGTGTGCTGTTTCAGTTCTTTGACCCTAAGCACCACTGCTTTACATTTCCTGACTACCAGCTGGTTCCTACAATGGAAGAGTTCTCTAAACTTCTGGGTATACCTGTTCTTGATCAAAGACCATTCACAGGCTTGGAGAAGGAGCTTAAACCAGAGGTTATTGCTGCAGCTCTACATCTGAAGAAGTCTGACATTGTTCTAGAAACGAGAAGTGGAGTCAAGGGTATTCTCGCCAAGGTACTAATGGATAAGGCTCAAATGTTCTTGAAGGCCATGAGCTATGATGCTTTTGAGGAGATATTAGCCTTGCTGATATATGGCTTAGTATTGTTCCCCAATCCAGATCAGTTCATAGATGTTCATGCCATCAATATTTTCCTGAGTCGCAACCCAGTGCCTACATTGCTTGGAGACATCCTGCACTCTCTTCACACCCGTACTACAAGGGCAAGAGGAACTTTGATGTGCTGCATACCTTTGCTTTCTAGGTGGTTTATTTCTCACCTTCCTCACTCAGTAATGAAGAATGAGCAAGGGTTCAGATGGTCCAAGAGGATTATGTCACTTTCTCACTCAGATATCCATTGGTGCTCCAGATCTATGGAGAATGTCACCATCATTGACCGTTGTGGAGAATTTCCTAATGTGCCACTTCTAGGCATAAGAGGAGGCATCACCTATAACCCCTCTCTAGCTTTACGACAGTTTGGTTACGCTCGGAGCGATGGTCCACATGACATGTTGATTCAGGGCATTGTGTTTGATTACGACAACGATCTTCAAGGTTACCGTCAGAGATTCATACGAGCTTGGGGAAAAGTAAACAGGATTGACAGCAAGACACTGGAGCCTAAGTACACTATTCCTATGGAAGCTTATCTCAGATGGGTGCGATCTCGTGCTCAGACACTCATGATGCCATATCCTGCCGTCCTACCAGTTACCATGGAACCTGTTGCTGAAGGAGACACTGCTTATACCATCCTTCACCCAGACATGCCTACTGACAGGGAAGACTTACAAAGATCCTGGATCCAGCTGAAGGAGCAAAGGGATACTTTCGAGGCTTATTACAAAGCAATCCAAGAAAGAATCCTGGAACTAACAAAGCAACTTCACGAGGAACGGAATCTCAACTCATACCTCAACACAAAGAGGAAACGTCCATGGGAGACTTAAAACCCCATCTTTTGTACTTATTTCATTTCATTTCTTGTAAGCCCAAGAGGCAAAACAAAGTTATTACTAATAAAAGTTTACTTTCATGTTTGTTTAAACAAATTTAAATCCTGCGGTCCTTGAAAACATTGCATACGCATTAACATATCATATCATTGCATCACAAGTTTATATTTGTGCACAGGTTTCTCATCTTCTCGCTGTTTATTTCAGCAATGGCTCTTGAACAATAAGTTAAGGATCTCCAGGCACAAAATGCTCAGTTCCAAGATTTGATTTTGAACCTGTCCAAGGGGCAGGATGAATTGAAGGCACTGCTGGCCAAGAAGACTAAGAAGACTAGTAGGCCTGGTGGCCTGATCAACATGGGAAGAAGGTTCAGAGGTCCTGTTAAGACCAAAGAACCAGTTGAAGACTATGAATCTGAAGGATCTGAAAAAGAGGGAGGCAGTCTTCACAACACTATGGGGGACTCTGACTCTGAGGCTAATTACTACCATGAGCCTAATGAAGACAAATTCAAGATGCTAGTGGATAGAATGGATGCTATGGAATTGCAGAAATCATCTGGGCTGGATTTTGAAGATTTGAGTCTGATATCTGGGGTGGTCATACCTTTTGGTTTCAAGGTTCCTACCTTTGTTGTTTATGATGGGGTCTCCTGTCCAAAGCTGCATCTGAGATCTTATGTCAGAAGAATTCAACCTCACACTGCTGATAAAAAATTGTGGATCCATTTCTTTCAAGAGAGCTTATCTGGAGCTCAGTTGGAGTGGTATTATCAATTGGAAAGTGTCAACATTAGGGACTGGAATGATCTTGCTGAAGCTTTCTATAAGCAATATCAATACAATGCTGACTTAGCCCCCACTCGCATGCAGCTTTGTCGCTCCTGATAAGTGGGACAAGGCCCAGATAAAGGTACAGACGCGAACGGTCGGCGAGAGGGACAATGAGAACACACAGCCGTGAACTCACTGGAGAATGAATAGAGTCGCCAGCTAGGCATTTTTATCCCGGAGGAAAGGTAATGCTGCATAAACCTAGAAAGAGATGGATAAGACGGTTGCGAACCAGAGAGACTGAGAAAGGGGGTTGGTTACAACCTGGGAAGGTATTAACACCCAGATTGTCTGCCGTACTCGACGGGATCCACGCTTAAAAGATTTGTGTTTTAAAGGGGTAGTGTCAGTGCAATCTGTGTATAACATAGCTGGAAAAGGATGTACAGGTGTCAGTGTGAGGGAAGTGAAATGTACAAGTGAAGTGTCAGTGTAAGAATGAGAATGCTCAAGATAACGAGGCTTAAAGATTAAAGCTGGAAAGAGGGGGAATATACAGAGACTTTTGTTCGATAACTGTTAAGTTATGCCTACGTATCCTCTCGTGCAATGAGGAAGTCAGAACACCGTAGTTCGACCCAAAGAGACTGATAGATGAATTGACTTGTGAACTGCTTACTTGCCTATGCTCAAGTGTATGATCTGTCTGGCACAGATGCAAACTGTCTTGCATTAGACGGAAGAAGCAAGTTCTCGGTTGTGAGTGAATGAGATGAGAAAAGAATCCCGGAGGAGACGATTATTGTTTGTTTTTGAGTTTTCAGTCTTTTATTGCTTTTGAAAGTTTGTCATAAGTCAATGAGCTTAAACCTAAACCAATGGATTTAGTAAACTCATCACATCTTCCCTCTGATTAGGGGTAATGAGAATACCTTAAGTGTGAAGTCAGATTCTCACACTTAATCACCCTTGATGCAGGATTAAGATCATTAACCTACTTGTGATTATTTAGATGTTTTTGTTGTTTTTGTTTAGTGTTGAGTAATGAGGTTAAGCCATAATCAGGGATTTAACAGACTCATTACACCATCCTAAGAGAAGGATAATAGATGAGGGTGTTTAAGCTGAGGAAAACTCCTCAACTTAATCCATGATTAGGGATTAAACTCATGACAAAACAAGCCTTTGATTAAGTGGATTTTACTTAATGGTATGATGATGAAGTGATTTTTTAGGGTTTGTAAGACAACTTGAGGGGGACTTGTCCATTAACACTAGGGTTAGTCCTTCTTAACCAATTAAGGAAGAATTAGAACCCTAATGCAAGGCCCAAGTTACAAGTGTGATGTCTTGATGATTATTAGATGAATTGATTAAAGGAGTTAAACACATTAAGGGTTTAACACTAAGGATTAAAGTTATACACTCCATCCTAAGAGAAGGATGTAGGCATAAGCTTAATCACAAAGCCTTAAAGCCTTTAGGGTTTAGTCCCTGATTATGAGATGAGAAGAGAAGACTCAAGAGAGACACAAAGGTAAAACTAAGAGGGGAGACTAATCAAAACCCTAATCATTGTCATTGTAACACCCCAAATTTGCCCTCTTCTTGTTTAGCATCGTTATCATATCATAATCATCATGAGCATACCATATCCTTATCATTTAGCATAGAAAAATGAGGCATAACACTCGCATGTTCTAGCATAAGGCATATGATCGGTCATCTGGGAAAATCTGAACCTGCAAGTCAAAATCAAGAGCATGGTGATCTAGCAAGAATCTCACAGGATCATTTTGCACAAGCCTGGTATCATGTTCAGAGCCCTAGAAAGAGAAGATGGATCAAAATTTGCTTGAAACGGTTGGTGCAGGTCTATTTTTGAAGGTTCCCACCAAAGGGAGGGAAATTCAAATTTTCCATGCGTTAACCGGTTAACGCATATGGTTAACCGGTTAACAGCTGCGAAATTTGAATTTCCAGCAGCAATTTCAGCATGTGTGTTTTGGTTCCATTTTCCAATTTTCTGATTTTTATTCATTTGAATTAATTTGAATTTGGGAGAAGGATCTAGAGCATTTATCCAAGCCTAATCCCATTGCTACATCCTAATCACACTACCCAAACCATAATTTTGGATCCCAAACCAAAATTTTGGGCCCCAAACCTAAACCATATTTATTCCATTTTCCTCCAAACCAAGGGGGCTCTCACTCATTTTTCACTCTCATTTCTGAATTTTCATTCCTCTCACTCACAATTCTCTCACTTTTCTCTCCCAATTTTCCAAATCACTCAAAGTTCCTCTTTGAAGATCACACAACCTTGCCTTGAGGTGTGTAGATCTTGGAACTAAACCTCCTTTCATAGCTTCTTTGCATCTCTTTGCTGGTTTTATTGGAGATTCAGATCTGGTTTGAGATCTAGAAGTGCTTTTGGATCCAAAATTCTGCATCAAGAGTTTGTTCTTGCATTTATTTTGCATGGAGTGTGGAGCTTAGCATCGGATCTTCAAAGTTTTGCGCGAGATCTACTGTTTTCAGCTCGATCAACAATTACCAAAGCATACCTCAGCTTTGTAGGTTGGTTAATTTCAGATCTAGCTCTGTTTTTAGCTTATTTGCATGCTTGTGCTTTGGATCCACCATGTGTTTGTGTATTTGATTGTGTTGCATGAATTGATTGTTTGATTTGTATCCGGATCCGAATGTTATTTGTTCATGAGCTTAATGATATGGATTAAGGTGAATTGATCTAATTTTCCATGTGTAATTGATTGCTGGTCTGGTGCAAGCTTATTTGGATAAGCTGTTTTGAGTTGCTGTTTTCTGCAGGATTTGTTGCTGTTTTATCAGTGTTAACCGGTTAACGTATATGGTTAACCGGTTAACGCACCTGTTTCATGCGTATTTTGTGCAGGTTTGAGCTGGTTAACCGGTTAACGCATTTGGTTAACCGGTTAACACTGAAGCAGAATGGTTTTTTAGTGTTGTTTTGAGCTTGTTTGATCCCTTTGCTTGTTCTAATTGCCTTGGATCATTGCATGATCATTAAGCATGATATTTTAGGGTGATTTGCTTGCTGGTTGATGTGTGCTTTCATGTTTTCGACGCGTAAGTCGTGTATTTGCAATGCTTGGCATGTTGTTTGTTTCTTGTTTACAAGAACCTTTGAGCATGATTAATTCCATGATTGTGTTGGTCAATTTGCTGGATTTTTGCTAACATTTCAGGGGCTCATGGTAAGAGAAGTGTGGATGTTTATCCACATTTCAACTTTTCATCTTTCCTCTTTTGCTTTGTTTCTTCTTTGTGGTGTTTGATGTGCTTTGTGCCATCATGTGGTTCTCTTTCCCCTTTCTAGTTTCCTCTTCTCTTTTTCTATCTTCTTCCTTTTTCATTAGGGTAGAAACCTCACTAACTCTTAGGACTTCCATGCATGTGAATACTTAGGATTATTTTAGTCCCCCTTTAGAATTTTTTTCCTTTGAGATCTTTTGGTTCTTCTTCTCTTCTCATCTCATAACTCTTAAAAAGAAAACACTTTAATAAATGTGAAGTGATGCATTGATCCATAGCCTTATTCCATGAGGTATGCTTGTAGTCTTCCCATCTTGGGATAGTACATGTTTACCTTGTGATGCACAAGTCTGATCAAGGTATCTTCTTCATAAAGAAAAGCATCAAAAAACACTTCTTCATGTAAATAACCAAAAAACACTTAATAATTAAGAAAGTTAGTGAGCCTAAGCCCTAATCTTTGGGTTCAAGTTTTGGGGATCTTCTCCTTACTTGAGTGTGCTTGTTCTATTATTCCATCTTGGAATGTAGTGACAAGTGCACATTCCATTGGTGAGAGTTTGAGTTCACTTCCTTGTGACACACTCATAAAAGCTTCTAAAAAACACAAAACAAACAATAAGCGTCTTTCCTTCGGGAATTCTTTTCTCATCTCCTTCGCTCCGTACGCGAACTTGCTCCTACTTGTCATTTTGCAAGACGGTTACGCACTCGTCGTCCGAGTCTGCAACACCTGAGCAATGGCATAGGCAGTTCAAGCCTTAATTCACAAGCAATTTCCTTTTAGTACCCCTAGTTAGGGGAACTACGGCGTCTCTGATCCTCATTATCCTGATGAGGTACGTAGGCAGCGGGGTAGGGCCCGTTCGAGCACAATCTTTATTTTCCCTACATTTTTCCTTTTGCTTTCTTATTCAGTTCTTTTCCAGTTCCAGTTTCTTTTCATATTCATTTCTTTGCTGCATTTTTCATACCCTCACCCTTTGAAACAGTTTTCATTTGCAAGCGTGGATCCCGTCGGGTACGGCGGACGATTTGGGGTGCTAATACCTTCCCAGGTCGTAACCGACTCCCGAACTCAGTCTCTTTGGTTCGCAGGACCTGTGTCCTTCCTCTTTCTTTCTTCTGGTTTGTGCAGCATTACCATTCCCTTTCTTCGGGATAAAAATGCATGGCTGGCGACTCTATTCTTCTTCCGCGCCACTTTCGCGTTTGTACTAGGATGAAAATCCCGGGAGCGACAGTCATGCCTGGTTGTTCCTAAGGTTTGTGAGGTTTGCAAGAAAATAATCTTCAATGGAACCACCAGGAAGCAGATGAAAGGATCAAGAGAAGCAAAGCAACTTGCTTCATTCAAGAAGTCAAGTCACTTGAAGAAAGAAAGTGGGAAGAAGAAGGATGAGCAAGCTCAAACTCAAACACATATCAAAATGCAGCAATGGATGCAAGAGGGATGAAAAGAAAAGTTATGAGAAGTGAAGGCAAATTCACTTCCCAAAATCACTTACCACCTGAAAAGTTAGAAAAGAAATGCAATGCAATGCAAAATGGGATGAGATGACATGATGAGAAACAAAACCAGAAGCATATGCATGATGCTAATGATGTTATGAGATGCTACAAACATGAGGCAGCACATGGAAATGATCACACAAGTTCATGAATGCTAATGAAGCAAGTTAGGAACCATGAACATACATTAAAAGTTATGAAGTGCACATGACATACAACATGGCAAATACATGATGCAATGATCAAAAATGCTTTCAATATGTCTTATGATGTCAAATGAATCAAATGGATGCTTGAAATGTCATGGCAAGTCATGTTATGCAAGAGAATGCAAGAAGAATGCATAAGGAAGCCCAAATTAGGGTTTATGAACAATACATCAAACAAAAATCAAAATCAGAAGCAAACCCTAAGATAAAAAATTGAAAATGCCACTCAAAGGACCCCTAATCCTATACTAAACCAATGCCCAAAGGAGAGGTCTCAACTCTTAACCAATTTCAAGTTATGGTTTTCTTAAGATTTCTAGGGTTTTAGGGTTCCTAAACAAGAAAATTATCAAACAAATGGAAAATGAAAGATCAAATCAAGGCCATTTAAACTCACAAACTACATGCTAAACACAATGCAATGCAAAAAGAATCAATGTCCAACTCTTCATGGATAGGCAGAAATGATTTTTAGAACTTTGGATCAAATTAATGCATAAAAATGATTTTAAATCAATGAAAAATTCTCAAAATGCATCAAGATCAAAAAATAAATTTGGTTTGAAGGTTGGACAATGTTTCTAAATGTCTTAGAACATTTCATGAATTTTTTGGTGATTGTTAAATACCTAAAAGTATTTTTAATAAATTAATTTTCATTAATCAATTAAAAATAATCTTTTAAATATTTAAAAATACTTTTTTAATGCTAAAAATGAAAATAAAAATATTTTTGTGTTTTAAAAATTATTGAAACTCTTGACAAAAAGTTTCATAATTTTTAAAACATTTTTGCTATTTTAAATAAATTATGCAAATTAAATGAAAGAAAATGAAATAAAAATGAAAATAGACTGAAGTATGCAGGATGGAAGGCCAGGATTCAATCTGGGTTTGAAAATGTTGACTGCGCGCCAGATCTTGTGGCCCATATTCAAACTGAGTTAAATACAATTAAGAATTATTTAATCATGGTTTAGGGTTTAATGACGAATCTCAACCATACACACGCGCGACAAGTCAACAGGTCAAAGCAATCTAACGCTCCAGATTCAAAATCTCATTAATGACATAATTAAACCCTAATGATTTTCAGGTGGCCGGAGAAGACCTCCGGTCGTCTTCTCCGGTGGGAACCCCACCTGAAAATCCCTAAAAAACCTCAAAACGCAACAAAAATAAAATCCAAGAACACTGGAATGATCCCCATAACCCACTGAATCAAAACCCCATCACTAACATCATTTATATTCCCTCAAACTCATGAATCGAAACGAAACTTTTTTAGGTCAGGGAATTTCAGAACGCAATTAAATCCTTATTTTTCCACCATTTTCAAAACTAAAAACATATATGTGATCAGGGGAGCATGAACAACAACTTAAGAACTTAAAAAATGATTTCTGGAAAAAATGTTCTTGAGCTACCTGAGTTTCGAAGCTTTCAATCCTGCAACTTTCTGACCTCCCCTCTTGATGCAATCCACTCCACTTGATCCCCTGATGATGCTTGAATGCTTAGAAGGAGTTTAAGTTAGCTGGTTAGGGAGTTTGCACAGCTTCTGCTCAAGCTCAGTTGAAAATGGTGATGGTGATTCAAGCTGTTTCAGGCAAATGTGAAGGGTTCTTTATGACCAGTGTGATGAATGGAGAAGGTTTATGAAATTTGTTCAGGTGTTTGTGAGCTGTGGAATGAGATTCGAAAACTTTTGCTTTGGGGGTGAAAAATGGAGAAGCAATGTTCTTGCTGGTTTCAGGCTTAGGTCTTGTTGGTTTGGGCTCAATGAAGTATGGTGAGTTGATTAGTGGAATTGTTTCTTGTGTTTGTGAGCTATGGAGACAGATTCGAAGAGAGATGCAAAATGGGGTGAGTTTGTGTATGTCTTGCTAAGGCTTGTTTCAGGCTGGCTCCTTTTGTGAAATGGCTGGCAAATGGATAGTATAAACAACTCCAATTGGTCAGATGATGTGACCTGACCTGCTGTGATAGGTAAGTTCACTTTTGCAAATTGTCAACCTTTTTGTAAGAGAGGCATGGGCTAAGTTCTAGCTTGGTACAAGTATGTGGGCTGGCGCATCATGGTGTGTGAGTGAAGCTAGAAAGGTTCAATAGCCAATGCAGCAAGTTGGTGAAAGTGTGATGATGGTTTTGCAAGTTGATCATCTTTGGTTCACATGTAACTTTCTTGCCACACAAACCATGGGAAGTGAGAAATACTTAGTCCATTCTGAATTTTTGGTCACATGTGATGTTTATGTGATGGTTAGACATGAATTAGAAGTCAAAAATGCCTTGGTACAAAGTTTTTGCAAGTTTCTCATTTGGTGCACATCTTGAAAATTAGTGATTTTTGCCAACTTTGTCACACCATAACTTTTGATCCAAAATGAATTAGGTCATGTTCTTGTACTTTTTGAAAAGGGAAAAATGTATTCTACAACTTTCATGACCAAAGTTTTTTCATTTGAAGCATTTTTGGATCAAAAAGTAAGGTTTGAAAAGTGACCTAAATTGACAAATTCCTTAAAAGTCAACCATGCCCTAAAAAGTCAACTTTGCAAAAACTTCAAATTCTTGAATTTTGTGAACTTCAACCTTCTTCAATGATCAAATAAAGATCATATACACTCAAAATGATGAAGATCACCCCTTGGTTGGGTCATTGGGGGCCTCAAATGCCCTGATTTTGCACTGACTTGTCCAGAAAGTCAACTCTTGATCAGGTGACTTCCCCATGGAATTTCTTCATGAAAATTGATATGCATACTCCCTATACCATATAGAGACCAATGGAAACAAGAATGACCAAAAAAATTAGAGTTATGGCCTCTGAAACCAAAACCCTAATTTTAGGTCAACTGTGCAGTTAAACCTGGCTCTGCCTTCACACAAATCCCAGTTCTTGTGATTCTTTGGCATTCTTGACTTTGAGAGGATATAATATGATGCTTGAACACACATAGACCCCTTTGAAATGATTGATGACCTTTGGAGTGGCTCAAGAAGCTCTGGGATTGCTCAGATCACAAACCCTAGATGCAGATGACTTAGAAACTATGCAGTGAACCAAAATGAGATATGAGATGATATGATTGTATTTATGAATATGAGATGATCACAAGCCATGGTGTGAATGGGTGAGGGCAAATTTGGGGTGTTTACAGCTGCCCCTATTCAAACATGAGTTAGCTGTGCAGGATGTAAGCAACGGCTTAACAGGCAAACAAGATAACTTGTGGTTGAATACCAAAGACAGTCCAAAATTTGCACTCACAGAATGAAGAAGAAAAGGGATATAGATTGTAAAAGGAAAGTAAAGTATATTGTAAAGTGTGGGAAATAAAGCAATGACGGGGACGGCCGACATGCTGGGGATGAAAGGTAAAGCCAAGACGGGGACGGCCGACTAGCTGGGAAAAGTAAGAAATTATGATGGGGACGGCCATCAAGATAAAGTTGTAAAATTCTCTGGGAGTTAATGAAACATGACGGGGACGGCCATCAAGCCCATAAAGCAAAGTAACCAACGATGGGGACGGCCATCGGGCTAAAAAGGAAAAGGGACCACGACGGGGACGGCCATCGGGTTAAAGAATAAATGAAATAAACAGATGATGGGGTACGGCCATCAAAGGTGAAGGACGATTACCTAGCAGGGGACGGCTGCTCTGTTGGGTTAAGATGAGGGACGGTCATCTAAGGTGGAGGACGACCACCTGGCAGGGTACGGCTGCCGAAAATATCAACGATGGGGACGGCCATCGGATGAGCATGATGGAGGACGACCATCAAGAGGTGGAGGACGACCACCTAGCAGGGGACGGCTGCTCTCAAGGTTTATCATGACATAGGACGAATGCCAGATAACCAAAAATCGACAATGGGGACGGCCATTGGATAAGACTGATGAAGGACGATCATCAAGAGGGTGGAGGACGACCACCTAGCAGGGGACGACTGCTAAATATCAACAACATAGGACGAATGTCGGATAGAAAATCAACGATGGGGACGGACATCGGATGAGCATGATGGAGGACGACCATCAAGAGGTGGAGGACGACCACCTAGCATGGTACGGCTGCTCTCAGGGTTTATCACGACACAGGACGAGTGTCAGATAAAAAAGAAAATTTGTTTGTTGGTAACCTACTGGGGAATAGTAAACACGGACGAGTGCTTACGTCCAAGAAACAAAAGGTATAAGTGTTTGGTATTTGTGTATAGATTAAAGATGCGGACGAACATCCTTAAGACTACGATACGGACGAGTATCGGATAGAAACAAATACTGACGCGTGTTCAAAGATGATGATACGGACGAGTATCAACTGGATAACAGAGAACACGGACGAGTGTTGAATCTGAGAGGATTCTTCTGGGGAATAGTAGACACAGGCGAGTATCTATATTCAAGAAGACAGCAGTTTTTGACACAGTGTATGGATTAAAGATGCGGACGAGCATCCTTAAGACTATGATACGGACGAGTATCATGTAGAAACAAACGCTTGACGCATGTTTTGAGATGATGGTACGGACGAGTACCAACGAGTTAACAAAGAACAAGGACTAGTGTTGAATCTGTGGGGATATGAATGGTATATACAAGATACGGACGAGTATCTGTATGAGTGTAACATGAGTGGTGAGTATGAGTATTGTATAGATGAGTGTTTATCTGCTAGGGAGGGTGACACGGACGAGTGTCAAGAGAGAAAAGTATAATAATATCAACAAGTGTAGGCGACTGCGCTGGGGATACGACACGGACGGGTGTCAAGAAAGTGTATATAGGTATATGTGAGTGCAAATAGGATGTCTTCGGCTTTCTACTGGGGTATGACACGGACGAGTGTCAGGACGTATCTGTAATACGGGTGATCTTGCTCGTAAAGAGTGTTCAGGCGACTTTATTGGGGAAAGATGGCACGGGCGGGTGCCAAAAGGAGTATATACTGGTGTTTGTGGACTGTGAGGCAGCTGCTTTTGCTGGGAACTCTGGTGGGGATTTTTTTTTTTTTTTTTTTTTTTGTACGTTGATGCACTGTCATTATTCACAAGTGTTGGTTTAAAACAGGGCTTATGATTATGCTATGTGTTGGATTTTTGCCGTAATGCTCCGTGTTAAAACGGAATGCTACGCTTTGTGGGTAAATATGATGCGAATGCTATGATTGTGCAAAGATACCAAACCGAGATTCGGATCCCGTTGCTACGAAGATCTTTGATCGATCTGCTTGAAATGGACATCCCAGCTGGGGATGAGATCATTGGTAGATCTGACGAGATGCTATCTGCTTGGGGATATGGGTCATTGATAGACCTATCCTTATAAATGAGAGACCCAGCTGGGGTTTGTAGAAGCTTTCTTCACTCTGTTGTGATCCTTCATGCGATGCTCTTCTGGATAGAGGCTGAAACTCTGTGGGGAGACGGCTCCTTGACTTTGGTACTCGGCTGAGGGCGAGGTGGCAACTCAGCTGGGGAGAAAGAGAAATTATTGAAAGATCTTCCTTGAGATTCTGCTGAAGAGGATCCTTGACTCCGCCGGGGATATGGGCTCCTTCTGGTACTGCCTATTGGAGAAGTGATGCCTGGAAATTCTGATGGGGAAAAGCAACAAGTGGCAACTCGGCTGGGGAGAAGACACTTTGGGTGCTAAGGCTGAGTGTCGATTTGTCAGCTTGCTGGAGTGAAGCTTTCATGCCCCAAGTTGCATTCTGGATACCTGCAATCCTGCAAAGATAGGGAAACACACAAGTAATCCCGAGGTATCCTTTACTGGATTCCGTCATAGGAGTTTAGACACTTCTGAGAGTAAGCATATTTCCTGCAAGCATGTTTTTATTTGAAGATAAACATCTGTATTCATGCAACCGTTTTTCTTTAAGACATCATACATTTTTTGCAAACAAAATAAAAAATGTACAAGACGAGACATGACTGAAGATCTGATTTTATTAATTCATATGCCCTGAATTGGCGAGATACAGTCAAAGAAACAAATCCCCTGGAATGAGGAGATTATTACAAATTGAGAAACAAAATGCTGGCAATGTTGATGACGCTTCAAGGAGCTTCCTCTTTACTATGACCCGTATGACTTTTGACGCTCTTCTCATCTTGCTTTCTGAAGAAGGCTGATTCCGATTGAAGCTTGATCCTTTCGAAGCTTACCAAGTTGTAAGTGATACAGACGAATTCAGAGTGCAGTTGTTCGCTTATTCCTTTATTTTGCATGGATCGCCCTTTCGGGTTTTCAATCCATCAGGATACCCATTTTTGCCTGAGCTGTCCGATGTGGCTTTTCAACTCAGCGGGTGTACATTCTTTTGCTTATTTTCCCTTATTTCTGCCCGAGTCTTTTATTCTGTTTTTGACTCGCCGGGATGCCCTATTTTTGCCTGGACTTACATTCTGTTTTTATGTCCAGCGGGTCATTTTTCATGCGAAGTATCTTTTAACTGCATCTGAATTCACAGGGGACGGGAAATCTTCACCATCCATGGTGCTGAGCATCAGTGCTCCACCAGAGAAAACTTTCTTTACTACGAATGGTCCTTCATAATTTGGAGTCCATTTGCCCCTGTGGTCTGTATGAGGAGGGAGGATTCTTTTCAGCACAAGATCTCCTACTTGGTACTCTCGGTGCCTGACTTTCTGATCGAAGGCTTTCTTCATTCTCTTCTGGTACAACTGCCCATGACAGATTGCAGCCAATCTTTTCTCTTTGATCAGACTCAGTTGTTCGCATCGGGCCCGAACCCATTCTGCTTCACTCAGCTTAACATCCATCAGTACTCGCAAGGAGGGTAATTCCACTTCAACAGGTAGGACCGCTTCCATACCATATACAAGCTGATACGGTGTTGCCCCAGTGGATGTTCTGATTGACGTGCGGTACCCATGCAAGGCAAACGGTAGCATTTCATGCCAGTCTTTGTAGGTGACTACCATCTTCTGCACAATCTTCTTGATATTCTTATTTGCTGCCTCAACAGCGCCATTCATCTTTGGCCTGTAAAGAGAAGAATTGTGATGTTGAATTTTGAAGTCCCGGCACAATTCTGCCATCATTTTGTTGTTTAGATTGGAACCATTATCAGTAATGATTCGCTCGGGAACTCCGTATCGACAGATGATATCTCTTTTCAGAAATCTGGCTACCACTTGTCTTGTCACATTTGCATACGATGCTGCTTCAACCCACTTGGTGAAATAGTCAATGGCGACCAGGATGAATCTGTGGCCATTCGAAGCAGTCGGCTCAATCTTGCCAATCATGTCAATGCCCCACATAGCAAAGGGCCAGGGTGAAGACATTACATTCAGAGGATTGGGAGGCACATGCACTTTATCCGCATAAATCTGGCATTTGTGGCATTTTCTGGCATAGGCACAACAGTCGGCATCCATCGTGATCCAGTAATAACCCGATCTTAACAACTTTTTAGCCATGGCATGCCCTCCAGCATGGGTACCAAATGATCCTTCGTGCACTTCATGCATCAACAAATCTGCTTCCGTCTTGTCAACACATCTGAGGAGCACCATGTCAAAGTTCCTTTTGTATAAAGACCCATCAGTGTTTAGAAAGAAACTACCAGCAAGCCTTCTCAGAGTCTTCTTATCATTGGAAGATGCCCCAGGTGGGTATGTTTGGTCCTCCAAGAAGCACTTAATGTCATGGAACCAAGGCTTATCATTCTTGACAACATCCGCTGCGAACACATATGCTGGTCTGTCAAGTCTGGACACTGGAATGTGAGGTACAAAGTTGGCAGTTTGAACTTTGATCATGGACGAAATGGTAGCAAGAGCATCTGCAAACTGATTCTCGTCCCGGGGGATATACTCAAGCTTGACTGTTGTGAAGAAAGTCAATAACCTCCTTGTATAATCCCTGTAAGGTATCAGATGATCCTGGTGTGTGTACCATTTGCCGTTGGTTTGATTGATTACCAAAGCTGAATCTCCGAATACAGTCAATGTCTTGATCCTGAGGTCAATGGCTTCCTCAAGACCCATAATACAAGCTTCGTATTCAGCTTCGTTATTAGTGCAGTTGAAAGTGAGTTTTGCCGAGAAAGGCATGTGAACTCCTTTAGGTGTAATGAGTACTGCACCAACACCACGACCATTCATGTTAACAGCCCCATCAAACATCATAGTCCATTCTTCTTCTGGGTCGGGCCCTTCAGTGTGAACAGGCTCTTCATGATCTTTTGCTTTTATGAACATGATGTCTTCATCAGGGAAGTCAAACCTCATAGGCTGGTAATCATCAATGGGTTGCTCAGCAAGATATTCAGACAATACACTGCCCTTGATGGCTTTCTGAGATGTGTATTGGATGTCATATTCTGTAAGGATCATCTGCCATCTTGCAACCCGTCCGGTAAGAGCTGGCTTCTCAAATATGTACTTAACTGGGTCCATCTTTGAGATCAACAAAGTGGTGTGGGTCAACATATACTGCCTTAGTCGGCGAGCATCCCACGCTAAAGCACAGTAAGTTTTCTCGAGCAGTGAATAACGTTGTTCACAGTCGGTAAAATTTTTGCTTAGGTAGTATATTGCATACTCTTTTCGACCAGACTCGTCATGCTGGCCCAGCACACACCCCATTGATTCTTCTAATACTGTCAAGTACATTATCAGAGGTCTTCCTTCGACTGGAGGCATAAGGATTGGAGGCTCTTGCAGGTATTCTTTGATCTTGTCAAAAGCCTTCTGGCAGTCTTCATTCCACCTGACCGTCTGTTCTTTTCTTAACAGCTTGAACAAGGGTTCACAGGTCGCTGTAAGGTGAGATATGAACCGTGAGATGTAGTTCAATCTACCTAAGAACCCTCGAACTTCTTTCTCTGTCTTCGGTGCAGGCATCTCTTGGATGTCTTTGACTTTATCAGGGTCAACTTCAATCCCTTTTTCACTTGCAATAAATCCCAGCAGCTTACCGGATCGCACCCCGAATGTGCATTTGTTGGGGTTCAACTTCAGTTGATACTTCCTCAGACGCTTGAATAGCTTCAGCAGATTCACCAGGTGATCTTCTTCAGTAAGGGACTTGGCAATCATGTCATCCACATAACATTCTATCTCTTTATGGATCATATCGTGGAATAATGTTACCATAGCCCGTTGATATGTTGCACCGGCATTCTTGAGCCCAAATGGCATTACCTTGTAGCAGAACGTGCCCCAGGGTGTGATGAAGGTTGTCTTCTCCATGTCTTCAGGTGACATTTTAATCTGATTGTATCCTGAAAATCCATCCATGAAGGAGAATACCGAGAACTGAGCCGTATTATCCACCAATACATCAATGTGAGGTAATGGGAAGTCATCTTTCGGGCTAGCTCTGTTCAGATCCCGGTAGTCAACACACATCCTTACTTTTCCGTCTTTCTTAGGCACAGGTACTATGTTAGCGACCCACGGTGGATAGCTAGTCACAGCAAGGAAACCGGCGTCCCATTGCTTTTGTACCTCTTCCTTGATTTTCATAGCCATGTCTGGGCGAGTACGGCGTAGCTTCTGTTTAACTGGCGGGCATTCTTCTCTCAAAGGCAGCTTGTGCACAACAATGTCGGTGTCCAACCCTGGCATATCTTGATAAGACCAAGCAAACACATCCACGTATTCTCGAAGCAGGTCAATCAGTTGTCTCTTCACTGAGTCTTGCAGGCAGGCCCCGATTCTAACTTCTTTCACGTCTTCATCTGTACCAAGATTGATCACTTCAACCTCCTCCTGGTGAGGAGTAATAACCTTTTCCTCTTGTCTCAACAACCTGGCTAGCTCTTCAGGAAGCTCATACTCTTCTTCAACCCCTTCATCAGCTTGATTGATTGGATTGTCAAAGTCATACGAGGTCATAGCCGTGCTGTTGTCGGTGCTGTCTGGAAGGCACACTCTGCAAGGGTTCAGTTTGTTCATTTTAGTGATTTGATTTTAATCTTGTTTTAGAAAAGTGAAATAAAGTTGTCATTTTGAAAACATTGCCATTTATTTTTTTGTACAAAAAGAAAAATGGAAAAACAGTGAGCGGAAAAGAAAAGACTCGTTTGCAAAAAGATGTCTGATATTTCATTGATTATCTTGTTGCACAAAAAGTACAGATGGCCCGATTACAAAATGAGTCTTGTCATCTTGGGCAAGATGCAAGACTTTGATGCATGCTATAAAAATACAGGAAATAATAATTACTCTGCATGAGTAACTCTTATAATTTCCTGGGAAGACCAGTTTGAGATACTGCTCCCCGGGATCTTTGGACGAATCCAGCTTTCCAGGTTGCGTTCTTCCTCCAGCTCGTCTTCCACATTGTTGACAGCATCAGGGGTGAGCATCCCCCCACTCACAAAGTTGGGCTCTTTTGCAGCCTCTGCTTGATCTTGTTGAGTTGGTTTGTAACCCAACCCAAATCTGTCCTCTTTCTTCTCCACCGGTAGTAGTTTGCCCTAGCCTTGGGCAGTTCCTTCCTCAACAACCTTCCGGGCTTGTTGGTATGATGACATTGAAGTACCAGGTACAGCAGATGTTTCATTCACGTTCAAGGCCTCGAACCCCTGACTCATTGTTTCATGGATCTCCCCATCCATCTCAATGTACTTATAAGTAGCCAGGTGGCTGACAAAAATATCCTCCTCTCCACAGATTGTAACGATTTGACCCTCCCACTCGTATTTTAACTTCTGGTGAAGGGTAGAGGTCACGGCGCCAGCGGAGTGAATCCATGGCCTACCCAATAGACAGCTGTAGGCAGGCTGTATATCCATCACGTAGAAGGTCGTTTTGAAGGTCTGTGGGCCAATCGTTACAGGCAACTCAATTTCTCCCAGAACCGATCTCTTTGAACCATCAAAGGCTCTCACCACCAGGTTGCTGGGTCTTAACACCAATCCGTCATATTCTAGCTTCACCAGGGCCTTCTTAGGTAAGACATTGAGGGATGACCCCGTGTCTACCAGCACATGGGAAAGGACAGCACCTTTACATTCCATGGTTATGTGCAAGGCTTTGTTATGGTTGCGGCCTTCCGTTGTCAAATCAGTGTTGGTGAACCCTAGTCCGTGACTAGCATTAACATTTCCAACTACAGCTTCCAGCTGATTGACAGTGATCTCTTCAGGCACGTAAGCTGCGTGCAAAACTTTGAGTAGTGCATTCCGATGGGCTTCGGAGCACATAAGCAATGATAGGATTGAGATCTTGGAAGGCGTCTGATGAAGCTGATCCACTACTTTATAATCACTCTTCTTGATGATTCGCATGAACTCATCAACCTCTTGATCAAAGGGCGTTTTCAAAGTTTCTCTAACAGCTCGATCTTCCTGCACAGGGCTTTTCCCTTTTGCCTTGGCAGCAGCTTCTGCTTCGGCAGTGGGTCTCTGAGTTTGTGGAGCAAAGAGACGTCCGCTTCGAGTGAAGCCTCCGCCTCCTCCCACATTGTCTATTTGTGGTACAGGGGTTGATGATTCAAAAGTGATTCTTTGTCCTTCACAGTACAGGTCAGAGCCGTAATGCCAGGGGATGGCGTTACTGCTTTCATAAGGTACTGGTCCAGGCACCGTGATAGTGACTGGACTGACTGCAGCTGCGGAAGGAATGGTGATAGTCTGTGGATCGTAATATATCGTGACTGGTGCTCTGGTGGGAGCAGCACTTTCTGAGTTGTAGGAAGATTTGTTTTCAGGATCATAAAATATTGTGACAGTTGAGACATCTTCATGATTTGTTGCTGATGTTGTAGGAGACATTGTTGGAAGGATGGACGTTGTTGTTGTAGGAGTTTCAAAATGGAGTGGTGCTGGAGTTGTAGAAGGAACATTTGTTGATATCTGGTCAGTTGAAATGACAGATGAAAAACTTGTTGATGAAGCCGAAGAATTGTCAGGAACAATGGTTGCTGCAGTTGTAGGAGATACCGGAATTGTTGCTGATGAGATTGCTGGATTTGTAGGAAATGATGTGGTGATCTGAAGTTGGCCACTCTGAATGAGACCATCTATGCCATTCCTCAGGTTATCGCACCCATTTACTGAGATATTGCAGTAAGCACACCCCAACTCACACCCCGGGAACATTTGACATTCGAGGAGTTGAGCCTTAATTTCCACCAACGGTGTCCGGATCTAACCCACACTGGTTATTAAACAAGACGGCTTGTCTTCTTCAATAGCGTTAATTCTGGGACCACCGTGTTTTGGCATTGGATTCTTATTGACATTGGGTGGTGGTGCGAAATTCAGAGCTTTTGAGTCTACCAGGTCTTGTACCTTCATATGCAGAGCTCTGCACTTTTCTGTACTGTGGCCAGGTGCATTTGAATGAAAAGCACATCTGGCATTGGAGTCATAATTCCTGGGTAGACTGTTGGGATCTGGAGGTGCCAACGTCCTTAGCTCAACTAGGTTGAGTTTCAGGAGTTGTGGCAGCAACGTAGCATATGGCATAGGGATCAGATCGATCACCCTATTAGCTTGAGATGGCCTCTGTTGAAATGGCCTTTGCTGGTTGTTGTTATTGGTGTTGTTGTAGTTCCTTGGAGGATACTGAGCTTGTTGATGGTACTGAGGTTGTTGCTGATAGTTTTGCTGCGGAGGTTGATAAACTGGTTGAGGATGAGCTGGAGCGGGAATGGTGACTGCTGTCACTGACCTGTGAACATATTGGGGCCTGCCCCTGTTGGTGTGGATGGCATTGGTCTCGCCAGTTCTTCTTGGGCCTGCAAAAGGCTTCCTTGTACTACTGGACGAGCTGGCACCATTGTCAGAAATCTTGCCCATTTTTAACAGGCTCTCAATTCTCTCCCCAGCTATGACAACATCTGCGAAGCTAGTGGAAGAGAAAGCAGCCAGCCTGTCAATATATGTTCCCTGGAGGGTGTTCATAAACATATCTGCCATTTCCCTTTCAGACATAGGTGGCTGAACAGCAGCAGCCAGTTGCCTCCATCTCTGGGCATATTCTCGGAAACTTTCCCTTGACGACTGTGACATTCCCATTAGGAGGGTCCTGTTGGGTGCCATGTCTAAGTTGTACTGATACTGTCTGATAAAGGCCTCTGCCAGGTCCTTCCAACACCTGATAGTTGCTCTCGTCAGGTGAGAGTACCATTCTCTTGAAGCTCCTGTCAAGCTGTCTTCGAAATAGAACATCCAGAGCTTCTCATCCATAGTATAGGCCTTCAGCCTCCCCAGAAATGATTGTAAGTGAGTCCGGGGGCATGAAGTCCCGTTGTACTTTTCAAAACAAGGAGGCTTGAACTTATGGGGAATCCTGACCCCGTCTACCAAGCCCATGTCCATGACATCGAAACCCAAAGAATTTTGAGATTCTAAGGACCTTAATTTCTCAGCTATCTCATCCAGCCTTCTATCATTAGCTTCCTCCCCGGCACCCATTACTGTGAATTGATCCTCCTGGGGGTCCTCTTGCAGTACCCTGCCTGCAGTGACAGTCCCTTGAACATTCGCAGGAATATTGACCTCTGGATGAAGATGGGGGCCAAATACAAGGGGGTTAACATGAGGTTGAACCCTTTCATTGTTGCTGGTGCCGGCAGTCCCTATATGTGGATCTTCTTGATTTTGCCTTTCCACCATGGCCCTCAATCTTTCCTGGCTCTGAGCCATGTTGTTCATCACTTCCATAAACTGAGTCATCTGCGTTCTCATTTCCAATCTTTCGTTTGCCATTTGATTTCTAACCTCTGCAAGGTCCTGCTGTACCTGATCCATTTGTATGCCCGGAAGGTTGTTACGGGTTGGATAACGGTGCGGACGGTTGAGGGGAAATACCCGGCGTCGAGCAATAGTTCCTGAGTTTCACAACAGAGTTAGCAACAATAAAACAAAAACCTACAAAACAAACAAAGAGTTAGCATGCAATGCAGTATGCTTATTTGTTTTCAAGGTATCCGGCTTGGCATTCAGTTTTGACCCTTCCAGACCCTTGAAGATGCTGTTGATGTTGCTTTCGGAGTAAACTCGGATGGAACAAACTAATACATTCATTACAAAAGCAAAATGGTACATAGTTCGTTTACAAATACAAGCCCTCTGAGGGGTCAAAATATATTACAAGAAAATAAAAAGTACATGGAATGAAAGCAACAACAAGCAAATGGTCAAACACCAAGACCAAACTCATCCTCCCGAACTTCCTTGAGAAGTGCTTCGGTCACAGGATCAGCCGGACGCTCCGTGAGATTCCTGATGAGGAGATTCCGGGTCGTAACAGCTGCGGTTAGCTTCTTGTGCTGACTTTGGTCCTTTGACCTCTTCACTCCAGCTTTGATCTTCAGCTCTGATATCTCCCTCTGGGCTACTGCCAGGGCTTCTTGCTGCTCTTTTGCACTGGCTTCCAGTTGTCCCATCTTGTCTTGGACCCTCTTGTCCTCCAGAGTACGAGCTTCGGTGATCCTGACCCACCTAGCCTGACTCTCCTTCAGATACAAGTCTGTCCTTGCTCTCTGGAACTGGGCTTCCTTGCAAGCATTCTTCAGAATTTGTTCTCCAGCCTTAGACTTTTTGATATAATCCCCAGACTTCTCAATCTTAGTCAGATGCTCCACTCTCAACTTCTCTAACCTCTCAATATCCAATCTGCCCTCACTCCTTTCCCGGAGGGTCTTCTGCAACGCCTGAGTCAACTTCTCATTTCTCTCTTTCAAGCTCTCAAATTCCTCCAAACTGACAGTGGCAGGGGGTGGTGCTGAGAATGGCCCAGGCATATCCTCCATGGTAAAGGGCAGTCCAGAGAATTGGGCCCTGGCATGGGACCACTCATAATATTGTGCTGATGCCACATTGTTGCACTTCCCCAGAATGGTTACTCCCTTGGTTTGAACATTATCCCAGGCCCAAGCAGCCTGCCTAACAATAGCCAGATTAGGCTTGTTCTCACAATAAAGAGTCTCCACCAAGTCCTGTGCCTTAGGAGTGTGGACCAGTGCATAGCCCAGTTGCCTTCTGAACAGCAGAG
This sequence comes from Lathyrus aphaca, assembly GCA_963966055.1. Lineage (NCBI taxonomy): Eukaryota > Viridiplantae > Streptophyta > Magnoliopsida > Fabales > Fabaceae > Lathyrus > Lathyrus aphaca. The sequence continues at coordinate 614,429,179 of OZ014520.1, read as the reverse complement.
GATTATAATTAATACTACCCTTAACTCCTATTAGGGGCACATTGGGAAAATGCCCACAGCTGGTGATGATATCCCTGCCCTTGGTGCTTTGAGTGCACCATCTGATATCGGCTGAAGTTAGAGTAGTGAGTCTCTTAGCCCAGTTTCTCTGCTGATGAGGATTCAGAAATGCATCTGTCCTGGGTAGATGCCTGAGAAGCCAAGTGTGGAACAATGGAGCACATCACCTCACTAATCTTCCCCTCTGCTTTTCATTCCTCTGATGCACTGAATAGTAAAGATCCCCCAACAAGGTTGGCACTGGGTTTCTTTTAATGAATAGATGGATCGCATTCTTGCTAATGAATCGAGGCTCATCTGCAAATAATACAATCCCATATATGCTCAGGGCCAATAAAGCACAGACAGCTTTCCACTCTCCTAAAGAAGCTTTCAGGGTAGCTTGAGAGATTAAGAAATCCAGATGGAAGCCAGGGATTCCAGCTTTAGAAGTCATATGCTGCTCAATCAGGACAGGTTCCAGATGCAAAGCCTTTGCTACTTCTCCATTACCAGGAAAGACCATTTCAGGGTTGAAAGGGATTCCACCCCTGATAGGCATACCAACCAATGATGAGTATTCTTCTAATAGAGGGCCCAACTGAAAGTCCTGGAAAGTGAAACACCTCAGTGGGGGATCATAAAACTGAATGCAAGTGTGGATCAGGCTTCTCTGTGAAGGGTCCAGATCCATAACCATATCAAGTATATCTCCATAGTGTTCCCTGAACAATGGTATGTGATCTGGAGTGATCAGGGTCTGAATCCTCCTGATGTCAGCTAGCTCTGGCTGGAAGAAGTGGTAGGTGATGTTACTCTTTTTAGGAGCCATGTTGTTGAGTCTGAGTAGAGACAAGTGCTGATGATGATACTGAAGAAAGGGCCACTGATTGGCTGGTGCAGATGATAGCTGAAGCAGATGCAGATGAAGATAGGTCAATGGGGTCAAAACTAGCCAAAAATGAAGATGGATACCCTGAAACACAAATAAGCAAATGTCAATATGATGCAATGATTATGTATGCAAATGATATGCAAGGGTTTGTGACTGAGCTGGATCTGATCAAAATGCTCTGATATAGGTCCAAGTATGTTCAAGAAATCCAGATGGAGGTCTATAAATCCAGTAACCAAGGTGGGGGGCTCAAATAAAGAGCCACATGTCCAGGGTTTAGAATCACAAGAACTGTCCCAAAATGAAGTATTCTTAAACAAACAAAGCAATAGGGTATTCTGAGGCCAAGGTACCTGCAAACCTGTAAACAGCCCATCCCCCTCACAGGTAGTGTTCTAAAACAAGGATCCTCAGACTTGGATCAGTTATGAGAAGTGTAAACACTTCTAACCCGGAGGTACAGTGTTTACAATAACCATAAAAGTTCCTCCTCTAATTCACCTCAGTTTCTAAAGGTCAATACTAAAGGTCATCCAGACTTAGCAGGCTTCCCAGATAGCCCTAGTATTGCAGGAAATCTGCAACACAGAGTTCTCAAGAAGAAACCCATATCTGAACCGTGTTTCATATTCCCGCACCAGACCGAGATGGAATGGGAAAGAATATGATTCACTCTAGCCTAGGTGTCACTCAGGTCCCAGGTATAGGACCTTAACTCTCAATGGAACACCCACCCACCAAAGCAAAACCAGATCCAGCCAGCATGACAGTATGATATATGTAAAGCAGTAAAGAAAGCAGTAAAGCAACTGTACATAAAGCAAAAATAAAACATATACAAACACAAATAAACACATAACACCCCAGTAAACACAAATCAAACAAGCGCTAGGAGGAACCCACAAAAAGAACCAGAAGCCCTGGTTGCAGTATAAGGGTCCCCAGCAGAGTCGCCAAGCTGTCGCTCCCGATAAGTGGGACAAGGCCCAGATAAAGGTACAGACGCGAACGGTCGGCGAGAGGGACAATGAGAACACACAGCCGTGAACTCACTGGAGAATGAATAGAGTCGCCAACTAGGAATTTTTATCCCGGAGGAAAGGTAATGCTGCATAAACCTAGAAAGAGATGGATAAGACAGTTGCGAACCAGAGAGACTGAGAAAGGGGGTTGGTTACAACCTGGGAAGGTATTAGCACCCAGATTGTCCGCCGTACTCGACGGGATCCACGCTTAAAAGATTTGTGTTTTAAAGGGGTAGTGTCAGTGCAATCTGTGTATAACATAGCTGGAAAAGGATGTACAGGTGTCAGTGTGAGGGAAGTGAAATGTACAAGTGAAGTGTCAGTGTAAGAATGAGAATGCTCAAGATAATGAGGCTTAAAGATTAAAGCTGGAAAAAGGGGGAATATACAGAGACTTTTGTTCGATAACTGTTAAGTTATGCCTACGTATCCTCTCGTGCAATGAGGAAGTCAGAACACCGTAGTTCGACCCAAATAGACTGATAGATGAATTGACTTGTGAACTGCTTACTTGCCTATGCTCAAGTGTATGATCTGTCTGGCACAGATGCAAACTGTCTTGCATTAGTCGGAAGAAGCAAGTTCTCGGTTGTGAGTGAATGAGATGAGAAAAGAATACCGGAGGAGACGATTATTGTTTGTTTTTGAGTTTTCAGTCTTTTATTGCTTTTGAAAGTTTGTCATAAGTCAATGAGCTTAAGCCTAAACCAATGGATTTAGTAAACTCATCACATCTTCCCTCTGATTAGGGGTAATGAGAATACCTTAAGTGTGAAGTCAGATTCTCACACTTAATCACCCTTGATGCAGGATTAAGATCATTAACCTACTTGTGATTATTTAGATGTTTTTGTTGTTTTTGTTTAGTGTTGAGTAATGAGGTTAAGCCATAATCAGGGATTTAACAGACTCATTACACCATCCTAAGAGAAGGATAATAGATGAGGGTGTTTAAGCTGAGGAAAACTCCTCAACTTAATCCATGATTAGGGATTAAACTCATGACAAAACAAGCCTTTGATTAATTGGATTTTACTTAATGGTATGATGATGAAGTGATTTTTTAGGGTTTGTAAGACAACTTGAGGGGGACTTGTCCATTAACACTAGGGTTAGTCCTTCTTAACCAATTAAGGAAGAATTAGAACCCTAATGCAAGGCCCAAGTTACAAGTGTGATGTCTTGATGATTATTAGATGAATTGATTAAAGGAGTTAAACACATTAAGGGTTTAACACTAAGGATTAAAGTTATACACTCCATCCTAAGAGAAGGATGCAGGCATAAGCTTAATCACAAAGCCTTAAAGCCTTTAGGGTTTAGTCCCTGATTATGAGATGAGAAGAGAAGACTCAAGAGAGACACAAAGGTAAAACTAAGAGGGGAGACTAATCAAAACCCTAATCATTGTCATGCCTGGTTGTTCCTAAGGTTTGTGAGGTTTGCAAGAAAATAATCTTCAATGGAACCACCAGGAAGCAGATGAAAGGATCAAGAGAAGCAAAGCAACTTGCTTCATTCAAGAAGTCAAGTCACTTGAAGAAAGAAAGTGGGAAGAAGAAGGATGAGCAAGCTCAAACTCAAACACATATCAAAATGCAGCAATGGATGCAAGAGGGATGAAAAGAAAAGTTATGAGAAGTGAAGGCAAATTCACTTCCCAAAATCACTTACCACCTGAAAAGTTAGAAAAGAAATGCAATGCAATGCAAAATGGGATGAGATGACATGATGAGAAACAAAACCAGAAGCATATGCATGATGCTAATGATGTTATGAGATGCTACAAACATGAGGCAGCACATGGAAATGATCACACAAGTTCATGAATGCTAATGAAGCAAGTTAGGAACCATGAACATACATGAAAAGTTATGAAGTGCACATGACATACAACATGGCAAATACATGATGCAATGATCAAACATGCTTTCAATATGTCTTATTATGTCAAATGAATCAAATGAATGCTTGAAATGTCATGGCAAGTCATGTTATGCAAGAGAATGCAAGAAGAATGCATAAGGAAGCCCAAATTAGGGTTTATGAACAATACATCAAACAAAAATCAAAATCAGAAGCAAACCATAAGATAAAAAATTGAAAATGCCACTCAAAGGACCCCTAATCCTATACTAAACCAATGCCCAAAGGAGAGGTCTCAACTCTTAACCAATTTCAAGTTATGGTTTTCTTAAGATTTCTAGGGTTTTAGGGTTCCTAAACAAGAAAATTATCAAACAAATGGAAAATGAAAGATCAAATCAAGGCCATTTAATCTCACAAACTACATGCTAAACACAATGCAATGCAAAAAGAATCAATGTCCAACTCTTCATGGATAGGCAGAAATGATTTTTAGAACTTTGGATCAAATTAATGCATAAAAATGATTTTAAATCAATGAAAAATTCTCAAAATGCATCAAGATCAAAAAATAAATTTGGTTTGAAGGTTGGACAATGTTTCTAAATGTCTTAGAACATTTCATGAATTTTTTGGTGATTTTTAAATACCTAAAAGTATTTTTAATAAATTAATTTTCATTAATCAATTAAAAATAATCTTTTAAATATTTAAAAATACTTTTTTAATGCTAAAAATGAAAATAAAAATATTTTTGTGTTTTAAAAATTATTGAAACTCTTGACAAAAAGTTTCATAATTTTTAAAACATTTTTGCTATTTTAAATAAATTATGCAAATTAAATGAAAGAAAATGAAATAAAAATGAAAATAGACTGAAGTATGCAGGATGAAAGGCCAGGATTCAATCTGGGTTTGAAAATGTTAACTGCGCGCCAGATCTTGTGGCCCATATTCAAACTGAGTTAAATACAATTAAGAATTATTTAATCATGGTTTAGGGTTTAATGACGAATCTCAACCATACACACGCGCGGCAAGTCAACAGGTCAAAGCAATCTAACGCTCCAGATTCAAAATCTCATTAATGACATAATTAAACCCTAATGATTTTCAGGTGGCCGGAGAAGACCTCCGGTCGTCTTCTCCGGTGGGAACCCCACCTGAAAATCCCTAAAAAACCTCAAAACGCAACAAAAATAAAATCCAAGAACACTGGAATGATCCCCATAACCCACTGAATCAAAACCCCATCACTAACATCATTTATATTCCCTCAAACTCATGAATCGAAACGAAACTTTTTTAGGTCAGGGAATTTCAGAACGCAATTAAATCCTTATTTTTCCACCATTTTCAAAACTAAAAACATATATGTGATCAGGGGAGCATGAACAACAACTTAAGAACTTAAAAAATGATTTCTGGAAAAAATGTTCTTGAGCTACCTGAGTTTCGAAGCTTTCAATCCTGCAACTTTCTGACCTCCCCTCTTGATGCAATCCACTCCACTTGATCCCCTGATGATGCTTGAATGCTTAGAAGGAGTTTAAGTTAGCTGGTTAGGGAGTTTGCACAGCTTCTGCTCAAGCTCAGTTGAAAATGGTGATGGTGATTCAAGCTGTTTCAGGCAAATGTGAAGGGTTCTTTATGACCAGTGTGATGAATGGAGAAGGTTTATGAAATTTGTTCAGGTGTTTGTGAGCTGTGGAATGAGATTCGAAAACTTTTGCTTTGGGGGTGAAAAATGGAGAAGCAATGTTCTTGCTGGTTTCAGGCTTAGGTCTTGTTGGTTTGGGCTCAATGAAGTATGGTGAGTTGATTAGTGGAATTGTTTCTTGTGTTTGTGAGCTATGGAGACAGATTCGAAGAGAGATGCAAAATGGGGTGAGTTTGTGTATGTCTTGCTAAGGCTTGTTTCAGGCTGGCTCCTTTTGTGAAATGGCTGGCAAATGGATAGTATAAACAACTCCAATTGGTCAGATGATGTGACCTGGCCTGCTGTGATAGGTAAGTTCACTTTTGCAAATTGTCAACCTTTTTGTAAGAGAGGCATGGGCTAAGTTCTAGCTTGGTACAAGTATGTGGGCTGGTGCAGCATGGTGTGTGAGTGAAGCTAGAAAGGTTCAATAGCCAATGCAGCAAGTTGGTGAAAGTGTGATGATGGTTTTGCAAGTTGATCATCTTTGGTTCACATGTAACTTTCTTGCCACACAAACCATGGGAAGTGAGAAATACTTAGTCCATTCTGAATTTTTGGTCACATGTGATGTTTATGTGATGGTTAGACATGAATTAGAAGTCAAAAATGCCTTGGTACAAAGTTTTTGCAAGTTTCTCATTTGGTGCACATCTTGAAAATTAGTGATTTTTGCCAACTTTGTCACACCATAACTTTTGATCCAAAATGAATTAGGTCATGTTCTTGTACTTTTTGAAAAGGTAAAAATGTATTCTACAACTTTCATGACCAAAGTTTTTTCATTTGAAGCATTTTTGGATCAAAAAGTAAGGTTTGAAAAGTGACCTAAATTGACAAATTCCTTAAAAGTCAACCATGCCCTAAAAAGTCAACTTTGCAAAAACTTCAAATTCTTGAATTTTGTGAACTTCAACCTTCTTACATGATCAAATAAAGATCATATACACTCAAAATGATGAAGATCACCCCTTGGTTGGGTCATTGGGGGCCTCAGATGCCCTGATTTTGCACTGACTTGTCCAGAAAGTCAACTCTTGATCAGGTGACTTCCCCATGGAATTTCTTCATGAAAATTGATATGCATACTCCCTATACCATATAGAGACCAATGGAAACAAGAATGACCAAAAAAATTGGAGTTATGGCCTCTGAAACCAAAACCCTAATTTTAGGTCAATTGTGCAGTTAAACCTGGCTCTGCCTTCACACAAATCCCAGTTCTTGTGATTCTTTGGCATTCTTGACTTTGAGAGGATATAATATGATGCTTGAACACACATAGACCCCTTTGAAATGATTGATGACCTTTGGAGTGGCTCAAGAAGCTCTGGGATTGCTCAGATCACAAACCCTAGATGCAGATGACTTAGAAACTATGCAGTGAACCAAAATGAGATATGAGATGATATGATTGTATTTATGCATATGAGATGATCACAAGCCATGGTGTGAATGGGTGAGGGCAAATTTGGGGTGTTTACAAGCTTCAGAGCATGTCTATGGGTGTCAAAGAAAGTTTTAAGGAGTACGCTCAGAAGTGGAGAGACTTAGCTGGAAGAGTTCAACCCCCTTTGACTGATAGGGAATTGGTTGACATGTTCATGTGTACGCTGAATGGTCCGTTTTACAGTCATCTCATTGGAAGCTCATCATCCGGCTTCACTGAGTTGATCATGACAGGAGAGCGGGTAGAGAATGGTATAAAGAATGGTAAGATCCAAGTGGGTACTTCTTCATCAGGTGCTGCAAAGAAGCCTCCCACTGGGAAGAAAGAATCCAATGCTGTTTATGGCCAACCTGATCGTAATAGAAGGCATCAATCTGTTAGTGCAGTTCATATTTCAAATCCAACTCCTGCAACTATAGAGCAGCAACAGGGTAACCAACAGAGGGCTAGAAGACAGTTCACAAAGATCAACATGTCAATGGCACAGGCATTGCAACATTTGTTGAAGGCTGAACTTATTACTTTGGAAAAAGCTCCTCAGAATCCCAATGTTACCTCTCCCAGGTACAATCCCAATGCACGATGTGCATACCATTCAAACTGTCAAGGACATGATACTAACAACTGCTGGATCTTGAAGAACAAAATTCAAGATATGATTGATGCTGGAGAAATTGAGTTTGATCCTCCAGGTACCCCAAATGTGATTACTGCTCCAATGCCAAATCACGAGAAGACTGTCAATGCCATTGATGAAGATCTTCATATCTATTCAGTTGCGGAGTTGACCACACCATTGTCTGTCATCAGGAAGAAGTTAGTGCAAGCTGGGTTCTTTCCGGGTTGTCGTGAAGATTGTGTTTATTATGAGTATAATCCAGAGAAGTGCTTCAGGTTGAAGGATGGAATTCAACGTCTCATGAATAATTACACCATAGTGTTCGAAAGGAGACCATCTTCTGTGGAGAGTATGGTGGAGCATATTACTAGAGGTAAGAAGATTGAAGAGGTTGATATGGTTGACAAAGTGCCGGTGAGAATCACTTCAAAGGGTCCTATTAAAATCACCCATCAGGGTCCAATAAAGATTACTGCTGAAGGTCCTGTGAAAGTTGTTGCTGAAGCTAGAGTAGCTCCTATGGTCATTACTACTCCTGGTCCTATTCCGTATACGTCTGACAAAGCTGTGCCTTGGCATTATGGATCTGATGTTTACATCCATGGTGTTAAGCAAGAGCCTGTAGCTGATGTGCCTGCTGATATTGACAATATTGCTGGATCTAGTAAGATCACACGTAGTGGAAGAGTCTTCTCTCCTCCAGTTGCTTCTAAGAATGCAGCTACTCCTTCTGCTACTTCCACCACTGATGCTCGGGGCAAGGGTCCTGTTATTGAGCCTGTATCAACTGATGTGCCAGCTGCTAATGATCTCTCTAAGCAGATGGAAGAAGTATTGAAAATCATTCGCAAGAGTGATTATGACATTGTTGATCAGTTGGGGCATACTCCCTCAAAGATTTCTATGCTGTCCTTGTTGCTATGTTCTGAGGCTCATGCCAAGGCCTTGATCAAGTTCCTGAAGACTGCTCATGTACCCAATGCTATTTCTGTTGACCAGTTTGAGAATTGTGTTGCCCACCTGACCTATGATAATGGGTTGGGATTTTCTGATGCTGATTTGACCCCTGCCAAGAGGGATCATAACAGGGCCTTGCATATCTCAATTGAATGCAGGGGCACCACTCTGTCACATGTATTGATAGATAATGGTTCCTCTTTGAATGTGTTACCCAAGGAAGTCCTGAATAAGCTGAGTCCTGAAAATGCTGTGCTGAAGCCCAGTAATATTGTAGTGAAGGCTTTTGATGGTTCTAGAAGAGTAGTGCATGGGGAAATTGATCTCCCAATCAAAGTTGGCTCCCAGGTTTTTACTGCTACATTTTATGTAATGGATATTCGTCCTTCGTACTCTTGTCTGCTTGGTCGTCCCTGGATCTATGGGGCAGGTGCTGTAACCTCTACATTGCATCAGAAACTGAGATATCCGGTAGAAGGAAAAGTTGTTACTGTCTATGGAGAAGAGGAATACTTTGTCAGCCATGTAAACACTTTCAAGTATCTGGAAGTGGAGGGTGAATATGTTGAAACTCCGTGTCAGACATTTGAAGTGGTCCCCTGGGTTGTTAATGATTATGTAGCTCCTCCGGTTGTCAAGAAAGTTCCTGTAGTCACCAGAAAACCTCCAACAATGGCAATGGCCTCCCTCAATGATGCTAAAGCTGTAGTGGAAGAAGGTGGTTGTACTATTTGGGGTCAGCTTCCTGATATTCCATACAAATCTGACAAGTTTGGTTTGGGTTACACTGCAGAGTCCCAGAAAGCTGTTCGTCGTGCTCGTGCTGTTCGTATCACCAATCAAGGGATTACGAAAGATCAGATCAATACTGTGGGAGACTATGAAGAAGACTACAATCTGGATGCTTGGATTTTTTCCTATTGTGGGTGCTGGACTCAATAATTGGAAAGCTGAAGATGTTATCCCTATCTCCTTTAGTCAGGAGTAAATACTATTACTGTGTTATTGCTTTTAAATTTGTAATTTCTTAAACAATAAAACTCTTAAGCCATGTGCCTTACCCGGGGCACAATGGTGTGCTTGTTACGGGCTGTCATTTCATTTGCATACTTCATTCAATAAAATCAGTGGACGTTTCGTTTTAGTAAATATTGTGTTCTTTGTCTTTCTTTTCTTTTACTTTTGCTTTATCAGCTATGTATCCTTACACACACCCACGTCACTAAAATGCAGATCCTCATCCACTCTGGATCCTGTTGATAACAGTTCTACTATTGCCAATTATGATTTCGAGAATCCGATCTATCAAACTGAAGACGGAAATGAGGACGATTGTGAAATACCTGTAGAGCTTGCTAGGTTGTTACAACAAGAAGAGAAAGCTATACAGCCACATGAAGAGCCAGTCGAAGTTGTGAATCTGGGAACTGAAGAAAACAGAAAAGAGGTCAAGATAGGGGCTGATTTAGAGGATAGTGTCAAGAGCAGGTTGATTCAGATGTTACGTGACTATGTAGAGATCTTTGCTTGGTCTTATGAAGATATGCCAGGGTTGGATACAGACATTGTGGTTCATCGTTTACCAGTAAAAGAAGATTGTCGTCCAAAGAAGAAGAAGGTTCGTCGTATGCGTCCTGAAATGTCAGAAAAGATCAAAGCAGAGGTAATGAAACAGTTCAATGCAGGGTTCTTAGCAGTAACTTCTTATCCTCAGTGGGTTGCAAATGTGGTACCAGTTCCTAAGAATGATGGTAAGGTACGTATGTGTGTGGACTACAGAGATTTGAACAAGGCTAGCCCCAAAGATGACTTCCCACTTCCTCATATTGATATTCTGGTAGACAACACCGCTCAGTACAAAGTATTCTCTTTCATGGATGGTTTCTCGGGATACAATCAGATCAAGATGGCACCTGAAAATATGGAGAAGACAACATTTGTGACACGGTGGGGCACTTTTTGCTATAAGGTGATGCCATTTGGTTTAAAGAATGCAGGGGAAACATATCAGCGTGCTATGGTGGCTTTGTTTCATGATATGATTCATCATGAGATAGAGGTGTATGTGGATGATATGATAGCTAGGTCTCAGAATGAAGAACAACATCTTGATCATTTGCATAAGCTGTTTGAGAGGTTGAATAAATACAAGTTGAGATTGAATCCAAACAAGTGTACTTTCGGAGTTAGATCTGGAAAGCTCCTGGGTTTTATTGTCAGTGGAAAAGGTATTGAAGTGGATCCTGCAAAAGTAAAAGCTATACGAGAGATGCCAGCTCCCCGTACTGAGAAGGAGGTTAGAGGTTTCTTGGGACGGCTGAATTACATTGCAAGATTTATTTCCCAGTTAATAACTACCTGTGAGCCAATCTTCAAGTTGTTGAAGAAAGACCAGGTAATGGAATGGAATGATGAATGCCAGACTGCCTTTGATGAAATCAAGAGATATCTGCTAGAACCACCAATTTTGATGCCACCAGTTGATGGAAGACCCTTGATCATGTACTTAACAGTGTTAGACAACTCAATGGGGTGTGTGTTGGGACAACATGACGAGTCTGGTCGAAAAGAGCAGGCAATATACTACCTTAGCAAAAAGTTTACCGACTGTGAAACAAGATACTCACTGCTCGAGAAAACTTGCTGCGCTTTGGCATGGGCTGCTCGCCGACTAAGACAGTATATGTTGACCCATACTACCTTATTGATTTCGAAGATGGATCCAATCAAGTATATATTTGAGAAACCTGCTCTCTCCGGAAGAATTGCAAGATGGCAAATGATCTTGACAGAATATGATATACAGTATACTACTCAGAAGGCCATCAAAGGAAGTGTTGTGGCTGATCATTTGGCTCATCAGGCAGTGGATGATTACCAGTCAATGAGTTTTGAGTTCCCAGACGAAGACATTATGATTATTACCAAAGAACCTGGACAATATGACGGACCTGAACAAGGATCCCGATGGACTATGGTTTTTGATGTTGCCTCTAATGCACTTGGTAATGGTGTTGGTGTTTTGATTAGTTCCCCTGAAGGTTGTCATACCCCGATTACTGCCAGACTTTGTTTCTATTGTACCAATAACATGGCTGAATATGAGGCATGTATTCAGGGTATTAAAGCTGCTATTGATATGAAGATTCAGTTCCTTGATGTGTATGGAGATTCAGCCCTGGTAGTAAGTCAGATTAAAGGAGATTGGGATACCAAGCATGATAATCTCATTCCTTACAGAGAGCATGTGATGTCTTTGATCCCACATTTCAAAGAGATTACCTTTGGACATATTCCACGAAGAGAGAATCAGTTAGCTGATGCTTTGGCCACCATGGCATCCATGTTTGAGATCAGCTGGGATGATGAAGCTCCCAAGATTACTATTGATAGATTTGAAAAACCTGCATACTGCAATGAAATTGACACTGAAGGGGCAGAGGAGAAGCCTTGGTTCTATGAAGTGAAAAGATATCTTGAAGCTCAGGAGTTCCCTGAAGGGGCATCTGTCAAGGATAAAAAGTTTTTGAGAAGGTTTTCTGCTAAGTTCTTTTTGAGTAATGGGATTTTGTACAAGCGCAATCATGATTCAACTTTGCTTCGTTGTGTGGATAAGAAAGAAGCAACAGAGATTATGGAAGATATGCATGATGGGATCTTTGGAACTCATTCTAGTGGTCATACTATGGCAAAGAAGATATTGAGAGCAGGTTACTATTGGTCTACCATGGAAACTGATTGCTATCAACACTCCAGAACATGTCACAAGTGTCAAATCTATGCTGATAAAGTCCATGTACCTCCATCACCATTGAATGTGTTAACTGCTCCTTGGCCTTTTGCCATGTGGGGCATTGATATGATTGGTGAGATCAAGCCTACCGCTTCTAATGGGCATTGTTTCATCCTGGTTGCTATTGATTACTTCACGAAGTGGGTGGAGGCAGCTTCATTTGCATCTGTTACTAAGAATGTTGTGGCTCGGTTCATTAAGAATAATCTCATATGTAGGTATGGCATCCCTGAAAGGATTATCACTGACAATTGCTCTAATCTGAACAACACTATGATTACTGATCTCTGCACGCAGTTCAAGATTAAGCATCATAACTCTTCTCCGTATCGTCCGAAGATGAATGGGGCAGTTGAAGCTGCCAATAAGAACATTAAGAAAATTATACAGAAGATGACTGTTACTTATAAGGATTGGCATGAGATGTTACCATTTGCTCTTCATGGTTATCGTACTACAATACGTACTTCAACAGGGGCAACCCCATTCTCCTTAGTCTATGGTATGGAAGCAGTTCTGCCCATTGAAGTTCAGATTCCCTCCTTAAGAATTATGAAGGATGCAGGCTTGAATGAAGATGAGTGGATTCAGACTCGACTTGATCAGATAAATTTGATTGATGAGAAGAGGCTAGCAGCAGTTTGTCATGGCCAGATGTACCAGAAACGAATGATCAAAGCTTTTAACAAGAAGGTTAAGCCAAAAGTATATCAGGCTGGTGACTTGGTAATCAAGCGTATCATATTACCACAGGGTGATCCTAGGGGCAAGTGGACTCCAACATATGAAGGACCATTTGTAGTCAAGACAGTGTTCTCAGGGGGAGCCATGATACTTACTACTATGGATGGTGAAGACTTTCCGCAGCCTGTAAACGCAGACATAGTTAAAAAATACTACGCATAAAAAGAGACCCGCTAGGTTGACTGGCCTAGGCAAAAATAAGGGCATCCCGGCAAACCAAAAGGGTTTGGGCAAAAATTAGGGATATATATAAAAAGATGTACACCCGGCAAGTCGAAAACCTGAAAAGGCGGCTTGGGCAAAAAAGGGTATCCTGGTAGATTGAAAACCTGAAAGGGCAATCCAGGCAAAAGTTAGGGATTAAAGCGTATGACTATGTCTCGTTTGGATCACCCATGAAACTACAACCAGTTGTGCTACTTACTCAAGCTCAAACAGATAAAGCTCAATCCAATCATTTCCGTCTCAACAGCAGAAGATGAGATACTTGAAGATAATGGCAATAGTAGAATTGAAACTCAATAGGATTGTTTCCCACATAGCTGATTTTCTTTGTTTTGTAAAATTTTATGACAAAATCCTCTTACTAGGGTTTATGTCTCCTTGTACAAATTTACCCGTGTATGGGTCACTTTTTTTGGTATAAATAAATTCCATCTTTTGAATCCAGATTTACTTTTACCCTATTTACATAAGCGAAACGTCCATTGGTTGTGTTTGAATGTATGTATGCTTTTATGATTGATGTTTACCAAAAAACGCATGTATGCTTTTCAATATGATTGATGTTTACCAGAAATGCATAAAATGCAGTAATAGTATTTACTAAGGACGAACGAGGGAAGGATTTCAATAAAGCTTCACCGGTTCATCTTTACAAGACAGTTACAAACCCTCAGTAGGACGAATCCATCTTCATAAAGTTCCATCTCCCCTGGAGTTTATGTCCATCTCTTTTATCCTCATACGGATATACAAGAATTTACTTTCCAATAAAGGTACGACGAACGAAGACGGGGTTATATCTATCCTACTATTAAACGAAGACGAAGGTTATGTATACCTTACTATCCCCAGCATACGGAAGGCTATGTATAATATATTATCAAACAAGATGGGAACGAGTTCCTCATATTCTTCAATAACGAATCCGGATTTATTTTCCCTGGCCAGCAGTTGTTATACGAAGATATCCAGATGCTTCATGGCAGTGTCATATCATACATACATCATTTACACCATACCATAACATACATATCCATAGATACATAGTACATTATCTAAGTGCATCATATCATACATGCATACATAAAGCATAAACTAATATTATTATACAGAATGTTACCTTGTTTTCAGGTTAATTATCCAGCAAACAAAATTATAATCATCAGGACTGCTCTATCCTCCTGAAAGCATATTAATACATCAGGACTGCTCCATCCTCCTGTCAGCTATCATCATTACATCAGGAATGCTTTATCCTCCTGAAAACTATCATTACATCAGGAATGCTTCATCCTCCTGAAAGCACATCATTACATCAGGAATTCTTTATCCGCCTGAAAACATATCACTATATCAAGGCTGCTTCACCCTCTTGAAAATTCCTAGTACTTCAGGGTTGCTCTATCCTCCTGAAATCATGTTATTACCTCAGGGTTGCTCTATCCTCCTGACAGCTTCTTATACATCAGGACTGCTCTATCCTCTTGAAATCACATCAATACCTCAGGACTGCTCCAGCCTCCTGACTGCTATCATTATACTTTCATATTCAGGATTGCTTTATCCTCCTGACAGCTTCTTATTACTTCAGGATTGCTTTATCCTCCTGAGAGCTATCATTACATCTTCATATTATGGATTGACTTATCCTCCAAGAAATGTATCTGAAGAACTTTTTTCCAAGTGGCATCTTTAAGCACACTCAATCACATTCAGCTAGCCATTTGTATTGCTTTATGCACTGGTGAAGTGCAAATTTTTGGGCTTTTGTGTTCAATCCCCTTCAACCTTCCAGGTCACAATTGGCAAACATACCAATCCAACCTCTCAGGTTTCAGAAAATTGAACAGGGGCAGCTGTTGCACCCCAAAATTTGCCCTCACAATACAAGACTTTGTGTGCTAAGAAGGTTCAAAAGGTTCACAAGATTCACAATGCTCACAATACTTTTCATGAGGTTCATGAAGTCTACAAGTCACTTTATGAAGGTTCACAAGGTTCACAAGATTCACAATGCTTATAAAACCTTCCATGAGGTTCATGAAGTCCACAAGTCACTTTATGAGGTTCACAAGGTTCACAAGGTTCACAATACCTCCCATGAGTACCACAAGACATTTTATGATGGTTCACAAGGTTCACAAAGTTCACAATTGGTCAGAAGAGTTGACAATTCCCTCAGACAATGCACCTCCTAAGCAGTGCATCCAAAACTAGGGTTTTGACTTTAATCAGGATAAATGGACTTCCAAGACTTCAAGTGAGTTTCATAACATATTATATGTGTGTAAGAACCCCCATGACAAGTTTCAATACTTTTCTCAAAAGTTTGCTCAGTCAAATGATCAGATAAGTCAAAATCAGTCAAAGCAGTTAAAAAGTCAAACTAAGGTCAATTGTGGTCAAACCAAAGTCAAACTTCATGATTTTTTGCCAACATCAAGTATATGAAGTAAAATTCATCATTTGATCAAGGGTTGATCATGATTCATCAAGGAGATTCCAGATCATCAAGAATCAGGAGTTTCTAAATTAGGGTTTCCTCAGTAAAAGTCAACTGAACTTTGACCAGCCATAACTTTCACATGCTTCATCACCAAGTCTCCATCTAAAGCTCATTTTGAAGGAAATTTAATTCTCTACAACTTTGTGTCTCACAAGCCAAGCCCAAAAATGCTTCATTTGGAAGGTATGAGCTAAGACATTATAGGTCCTTTTGAAAGTCAACAAAAAGTCAACAACTTCAAAAGGGCATAACTTGAGATTGGTAAATGATATGGACATGAAACCAATGGGGTTGATTAGAGGACTCTTCAAGCTTTCCAAAATGTCCAAGAACACCCTCATAGCATTAAAATTGAAGGATATGTGCCCTTACAAAGTTGGGAAATTTTGTGATGGTTTATGATGAAAATGGAGGTCTAAAACCAATTTTTTCCAAATGGGCTTGCCAAATTATGACCCAATCCATACAATAGCATCATGCACGACCCAAATCATTAAAAATTAGAATTTTTATTATTTTATTTTTATTTATTTTGATTTAATTCATTAAAAATCATTTTAAATAAAAATAAAATATGAAAATATGATATTTGATGGAGATTTGGTTGCTAGAATGTCTTCAATGCTGATTGGAATTGAAAAGGAATGAAATCACAAGATTGGTCCCAAAATAGCAAGCCTTAATGCATGAATATTTGGATTTTAAAGCATGATCATTGTGAATCTTTTTGAATCAAATTCTTCATACAACCATTCAATTTTATTGACCTAATTCACTCTCCTATAAGTACTTAGTGTAACCCTATTGCATTGCCACGAATTCTCTGCCTCAAAATCCAGTTTCAAAACCTCAAAAACTCGTCCAAAACTCACATTCGGTTTTTGACTTCCAGGGCTCTAGAAGGTAAAACAAGAACACAACAAGCTTCCTTGGGCATCCATGAAGCGAAACCAACACTCATATGCATCCCATACATGCCATATTGTTCAACCCGAAGCTTACTTGCTCTTGAAAATATTTTTTTCGATTCTATTAATTTGCTGCATATCAATGAATTTTGGTTATATAATATTGTTTGTGATGTTATGTAGAATGATTCTGGACAATTGGATTGAAGAATGAGTGCCTAAACCGCAAACGGCCATGATTAGGGTTCTTGAGTGACATTTAGGGTTCTTCGATTTAGGACGTATAAATTGATTTTAAGACCATAGACTGATTGTATGAGATGTGTTGATCATAACCCTGTGCTTAATTTAACAAATGGTTGCATATTTGTGATGATTGAAGATTTGCAGGTTTCACACGTAGAAAAATTCGCAGGAAAATTCTCAATAGTTTTCGCAGGTAAAATTGCAGGTCCTGAGGTTGAAGAAGAAGCAGGTGGTGCGCTCAGGAAAATTTGAATTTGATTTATAATATTTTATGTTATTTTGCTGGATTGCTATCACCACATGCTGCGTGGCCCAGTGGAAACTCAGGCTTGTATTTGATGAAAGGGCGTTGGTTCGAGTCCTGGCTGGTGCACTATTTTTTTCTTATTTTTCAGGATAAAAGAAGGCTTAATATATTATGTTTGCTGGCCAACACAATATCAGATGGGCTCTTCCAGCCAGATGGTCATGCGCGCTTGCTTGTATTCAAGAGGTCCTGGGTTCAATCCTCCCCCAGGCCTTTTGGTTTTTATTATTTTCTGTGATTTTTCAAGACATGGCATAAAACAAATTGGATCTATTTCTTTATCACCTACGTGTGGCTGGCCTGATGGTACGTTTTATTGTTTGCAAGCAGGGTGTCCTGGGTTCAAACCCAGCCAAGGTAAGTTTTCCTTTTACATTTTTTTTCTATTTTAGTTTATTAATTTGTCTAAATGTTTTCTTATTATTAATAAAAAATTAAATCATGTATGTATATATTTAATAAATACCTAAGACAACACTCACATTTTCTAAAACTCTAAACTTTCTTTTTTTTACTTTTCTTAATTTAAAATTAAATTATAGTATATGTATATTAATTAAAATAATTTTGTATATTAAATTTAAAAACCCTAAAAAATATTTTCTAACAAACCTTAAAAACCCTAATTTATTTTTTCTCTAAACAAATGTTAAAACCTAATTTCATTTTTCTAATTTAATTTTTGTAAATATAATTATTATGCATATAATTATTTTTTTTGTAAATGTAATCTTTAATATAATTAAAATTTATAAATATATTTAATATAATCTTTGTAAATATAATTTTCTTCATAAATATGTAAATATTTTTTTTATAATTTGTTTATAATATAAATGTTATGTATAAATCATTTTTATAGAAATAATTAAACCTATGATAATTATATTTTGTAATTGTATTATGTTTGAAAATAATTTAATAATTTGCATATAAATTAAAATATTATAATAATTATTTAAATTTTTCATATTTCCTTTTATTTTTAAATAATTGTCCATATTATAAATCTAACTCTTGTTTATTATTTTAATTATGTTCTTATAATATTTTGCTAATTCCATTTATTATTATTACTAATCACATTATTCCTAACCCATTTGTTTTTTAATTATGCTTATTATTATTATTTTACTAACCTTATTTAAATTTTTTATTATTATTATTACTAACCCCTATTATATTATTGCCTATTTATTTATTTTTGCTTACTATTTTGCTTCTATATTTATTTTGCTTATATATTTATTTTTATTTGCTATTTATTTTTATTGCTTATTATAATTATAATGTAATTGCTCCTTGGTGTAATTTTGTAAATATTTAATTTATTTAATTTTCATGCTATGGTTAGTAATTTAGGGAGTGTAAACATGTATTCCATTTAAAATCCAATTTAGATCACTTTAATTATAAGATAAATATAATTTAAACACTCACACACGTAAGTCGATTTTTAATCGCCATCTCACTTTATAAGGCTATCCCTCAATGTTGCCTAAATAAAAGGTCAAGTGGGGTGTATAAAGCAAGTCCCTTAAAAAGAAAAGTCATCAAGTCCCTAATGGTTGCCTTTAAAGATCAAGTCCCTTTTCGAATAATGATGATAGTCCCTCCTAAATGCTTAATACACCCCACAGTTGCCTTCACAAAACAGATGTCCCTCATATGTCCCTCACATCCAAGGTAATGACTACCTATTCCTTAATAATAGGGATAGTCTTACCATTTAAAGGATTCAAGAACAGAAAGACTTAAACTTTAGGGTAGGTTCCTCATAGTTACTTGCTCACTAATTAAAAACTCTTCAAAACAATTTCAAACATTTCACAATTTCAAACAATTTTCAAACACAAGTTTTTTACGCATCCGTACATGGATCATTATCAAACTCTTATGAAAATTTCTATTCACACACTACACATTTCAAAAACATTTTAAAGTGAGCTAAGTAACTAAGAGCCCATGGATAACCATGGATGTAAAGGGTGCTAACACCTTCCCTTTACATAACCTACCCCCCGGACCCAAGAATCTTTTAAAAGGTCTTTCCTGTTCTTTTATGCCTTTCCTTTGGATAAAATAAAAGTCGGTGGCGACTCTTGCTATCCGCAACATAACTAAAAGTCAGTTCTCCCACCGTGTTACACCGGCCACCCATAATATGAATTCTACATAAGTTATGCTACTATTGCTTAACATAGCGCTAAACTTGTCCCGATTCTAAAGATTCATTCACTTAACCCTAATCACTAACTATTGACATATTAATTGTGCTAAATTCTAACTTTACTTTCTTGCATTTCTCATTTATCATTCATTCACTTTATCTCTGTGCCTTTATCTTTTGCTCTTTTATTATCTTAAATTAATTCAAAAAGACAAAAAACATGATAAAAGGAAAAAAAAACTTAAGAAACATCCTGACCTGATCTTGAGGACTTCTAAGACTTGAGACATTTGGATTCATATGGACCCTTGGAGTATTTATTACTATACCTAAGCTTGAGGATTTGACCTTATTATGGACTTGATACCCATTGATAATTTTTCTTGGAGATTTGGCTATACTTGTGGATCTTATGATCTTGATCTTATTTTGCATGCTTGCTTGTGGCTTCAATCCAAAGGAAAGGGAATTAGAATTTTGATTCTATATTAAATGTTTGCTTTTGAAGTTAGTTCACATGCACATATAAAGCTTTTCTCTTGGACTACCTGACAATGAGACCATTTATTTCTTGCAACACTAAGCACACACAAGATTCTTATCTTTTGCTTTATTTGTGCTCTCCTTGTCATCTACATATTCTTCACCAACTTCATATTTTTCTTAATAAACCTTGACTTAGGTCAAGTGATTTAAGACTTCAAATTATTTTCTTAATAAATGCTTAAGCATATTCAAAACTTTCTCTCAAAAGAGGGAAGATGATGAGTTGGGAGTAGTCCCTTTTCCATCTAAAGTACAAAGGTGATAGTGGTAGCGCTTCCCGCCCGAATACTTATCCTCATAAAAAAACACAAAATTCATCAAACCTTTTCTTTTATTCCGCCTTTGTACGAGAGAAACCCTTTTTTCAAAGAGAGTTTTTTTGTCCATTATCGAGATGATGTAAACTGATTTATGCTTTTACAATATGTTGCAAAGTGATAGACATTTTCCACTCAAATGTATGGAGCCTTGGATCAGTGATAAAGTCCTGACCCGTTCTATGATGCGAGATGACACAACTTAGTTTCCCATGTTGTGGGTACCAAGCCATGTTATTTTGCTCGAATACGACGAAACTCTTTCAATTAAATTCAATCAACAAACATAGCCATTTTTTACCCGAACTACAAGGCTTTGATTTTTCCATTACACTATGGGAATACGTAGACATGAGATTTTAAAGTCTTGGCGAGCACAATAATAAAAAACCCAAAAAAAAATCTTATTTTCTTCTTTTTCAAGATTGCAAATAACTCAAAATTTTGAACTTAGCACAAATAAAGCAAAAGGTTCTTGTGGAGTACTACAGATATGAGGGATGTTAATACCTTCCCATTTCATAATCGAATTCGTACCTATATATCTTTTCTCTTAGAGTTTTATCGATATTTTCCCTTTATTTTGGAAACAATAAAGTTCGGTGGCGACTCTGTTCGACTCAAGTTCTTTATACTTGATATCAACTCATTTTTCGCGTCGTGACACCCAGTAGACCCTTGTAATAGATTCATTAAATACATTCTCTTACAACCTCGCCTAAAAACCATATCACTAGTAGATAACTATGACACTGATCATCCCTATTAGAGGTTTGTGCCATCTAATGATATCCTTTCTCTACTCCTAAGCAAAATCCTATGACATTGTCCATAATACTCCTATCTTTTGGTACTGACCATAGCATCCCATATCATTGAATGTGTTATATTCTCTCATTCTAGCTCCATCTTTGACATCTACCTTTGGTACCATTCCTTCATACCTTTTGCATTGTTCAATAAAATCTTATAATTCCTATACCCTAACGACATTATTTAGCACTTCCTACTAAAGTCATATCCAGCTGACATTCTTTGATACCACTCAATGAAGTCATAATTCAACACACTTTGATAATATTCTTCATAATTCAACATATGATGATATTATTCACTGCAATCATCGACTAATGACATTCTTTGATACCATTCAATGAAGTCAAAGTCAGTAATCACATTCTTTAGGGAACCTCTGTAACACCCCAAAAATCTAAAATCAATTATTTAATCAGTCATTTAATTGATTTAGCGTGATTTTGTGAGTTTAAGTGGTACTTGATGGTTATGACGCATGATGATATACTAATGTAATATGAGATGATGTTGGAGTAAATAAATTATGAGGATAAGTTCTAAGTTATTCTTTTATTAAAATTATTTTAGATTTAATAAGAATTATTGAGGATTAATCTAAATAATTTGATAAATAATAAAATTAGAGATTTTGAGGGTAAAATGATATTTATGGGTGGAGTAAGTGAGGTTAAAGATGAAATAACATAATGAGGTTCAAGAGGTAAGAGTGATAAAACATAAAAATTGGAGTTTGGGGAGAATCACTTTTATCGATCGAATTTTGGAGAAGAGTGCTCTGAGGAAGAAGAAGGAGAAGCTAGAGCTCAGAGAATTCTTGAAGAACTCAAAGAGAATAAACAAGATTTGTATGACTAAGGTATGGGGAGTATAGATTTCATTATGATTGATATAGGGTTCTGAATATAGATAGGTTTGTGGTTTTATGGGGTTATGGGTTTTATGATGAGTTCTTGATGAAATAGGTAGAAAGTGATGAAATTAAGATGTGTTTTTGATGTAGAATGATGTATATGTTGTATAATTTGATGTATATGTTGTATAATTTGATGTGTTGGGTGATCTATGTATGTTTTGGTTTGTCTAATGATGAACCCGTACGGGAATTTGAGTAGTTTTAGTGAAAAATCCGTAAACACAACAAATAACTTTTGGAAAACTTTAAAAATTCATAACTTTTGATCCGTAAGTCCGTTTTGACCGCTGTTCGAACCTGTGGAAAGCTAATAGAAGGTAATTTCTTTCAAAAATGATTTCAAGTCCTGGAATTAAATTTAAATAGTGTGTAATGAGGCTTTATGGTGTTAGTGTAAGATGTCAGTGTCAGTGCTTGACGAAAAACTTTGGAAATTCATAACTTTAGTTCTGATAGTCCGATTTGTATGTCGTTTGAAATTGCGTGAAGCTGAGATAATATACCTTCATTTAAAAATAGTTTCATGTTGCTGAAAATAATTTAAATGATATACATTGATATTTGGGAGGTGCGTATTTGTATGTGGAACTAATGATGTTTTGCTATAAATGACGAAACTTATGTGTTGTTGCTACGATGCTACGATGTTGCTATAAATTAATGATATGTATATGTTGATGATATACATGCTATATGAAGTCTTATGATGAATTTTTATGAATGATGATGCAACTTTGATGAGTCGTTACAGTGATTATGACGATGTATTGCAGCATGCATTCATAGCATTTTTAGGACTTCGGTCCAGTGATGATGTTGGGACTTCGGTCCAGTGATGATGTTGGGACTTCGGTCCATTGTTGGGTTCAATCCTATTGTGTGGATTGAAGTAATTATGTTGTGCTCTATTTTGGATGGTGATGGACCAGTGTCCATCCATGATTTTTGGTACCACATGCATGATTCTATGACGTCGCATTTCATACTAAGTGACATTGCATAATTTGTGAGTTAAATGAAGTTTGCCGATGTTGTGACTTAAGTGTTGTTTTGGGTGATGATGATTGATCGATGAGATAACGATGTTGTGAATGACATAATGAAGTCACAATATGGGTATATGTGTGATATGTGACGAATATATAATTATTTGGAACTGTTGTGGTGACTACTATATCGTTTCCTTATATCTTTTGTAATGAATTATGATTACTCACCCTGCCTGTTCGAATGTTTCCTCCACGTGGGTAACGTGAAGGTGATCAAGATTAGCCGTAGACGCATGAAGATTTAGCTTTGGAGTTATTTTACTCTATTTTCGTTAATACAGAGGTGTCTTGCTCTGATATGTAACATCAGGATGAGAACGCTTTTGTTTTAAATATTGTGTTTCTTTGATTAATATGTTTCATGAGGATTTGTAAGATGTTGAGTTATTCTTAAATTCCAATTTTGATGAGATTAAATTATTATGAGTTGGTTTTTTAAAGGAGATTTTTTATGACGATAATTCTGCTGCGACGTTTTTGTTTTAAAAGAGTTGTTTATCCAAAATAAGTTGTTATTTCTATATGTTGTAACCATGTTATGAAGTAGGAAAATAATTATGATGTTTTTATTAAGATGTGACACCCTTGAGTGGTGATTTTATTTGATTTAATTTCCATACGTTATGTGAAATTTTTGTTGGGTTAGAAGGGTGTTACAAGAATCAATAGGGCATTTGATAAGAAAGTTCATCCACGTCTATTCGAAGAAGGAGACTTAGTGTTAAGAAAGATATTACTCATCCATAAAGATCCACAAGGAAAATGGGCCCTAAACTATGAAGGGCCATTTGTTGTGAAGAGTGCCTTCTCCGACGGAGCACTAATACTAACTACCATCTATGGAGCGGATTTACCATGACCAGTAAATTCCGATTCAGTCAAAAACTATTATGCCTAGAAAAAGAGGATAAAAGTCCGCTAAGTTTAAAACCCTAAAGGGTGACTTAGGTAAAAGTTAAGGCGTCTCGGTGGATTGAAAACTCTAAAGAGCAATCCAGGCAAAAATTAAAGACTTATAAAAAATAAAACCTGATAAGTCGAAAAACCCGAAAGGGCGGCTTATGCAAAAAATGGTATATCATCTCGGTGGACTAAGACTCTAAAAGAGCGGTTCAGGAAAAAATTAGGGATATCCAAAAGGCATATGACTGAAAGCACTCAATTCACCCATAACAACAATTCAGAAGGGGTGATCATTTCAGCTATCATATTCAGAAGCGAAGTATAAGGATCTTGAAGACTTAGAGATTAAAACTGGTGTTTAATTTAATAAGGATGTTAATAAATTCTCATTTTATTGCCATTTCCCTTTTTAAATTTTGTGGTAATCTCTCCTTATGGGAATTACCTTCTTCATGTACTCTTGCCTATTTCTTGGGCCTATTATCAATAAAAGTTCCAATTTTCCAAATATTGCTCTTTGATCCTTAAATAACTTTCCGTTTGATTACAAAATGCTAATTAATTGTGAAATAAGGCATTGAAACATTGGGTTAAAACTAAGAGCTAAAAAAGGAAAGATAAAATGGATTTTACTTTGATTTCGAAATTGTTAAAGGGATCACATAAATCAAGAACAAGGCTTATAAAATAGCAGTGACGACGATGACCAATAGGGGAGTTTCCTTAAATATCCTCAGGGATCAAGGATTATAGCAAATTAGGGACTGAGGAATTATGGATTATCACATCACGAAGGTTAAGGATATGAGGAAGCATTATCAAGGAGCCAAAAGGTTAAGGAAGTCAGGATGTTACAAAAAATATATAAAGGATATAAACTACATAGCATAAAAGAGGTGTTAGCCCAAATGATGCATCATACATAAAAATGCATCACATGCATACATGCATTCCTAAACATGAATGTGCATTTATGCATAAAGGTTTGAAAATCATTTTAATACAAGGTTACAAAGTTTGTTATCAACCATCAGGATGTTACCGGGAATTTTATCGGGGTTTACCATAAGTTTACCTAAAGAGGTTCAACAGGGATTATCGAGGGTTCTATTTTACAAGGATGTTATCAAGGATGTTATTGAGGAGTTTTCTATTAGGATTATATCAAGGGATCATTATCTAAGGACGATTGTAAGTTGAAATAGAGCCAAAGAGGGGGGGGGGGGTGAATTAGGACTTAGATAATTTTTCTGAATTTTGATCAAGTAACCGGTTACCTTATAGGTAGTAACCGGTTACTTCAGCCCCAGTTTGAACATTTTGCAACGTTACAATAAGTAATCGGTTACCACTGTTCAGATTTTAAAATTATTTTGTTTCCATTCAAATTGTGCCTTTTGATTTTAATTTAAATTGAGACATCTTTTCATAATTTTTGTACCTTTTGAAAAGGGGAGTCTTGACTCTTATAAAAACCTTTTAAGTGCAGAATTTTTTCTTCACCTCCTATAATTTTCTTGCTCACAAATCTCCAATTTTCATACAAAAGTCAAAGTGCACTAAATTCAAATCTTCACAAAGTAAAACTTTACATACACACTTTTATATTTTTATCTTAAAGTTTTACATACACTTTAGTGGACACTTATATATTCATTATTGTGAGTGAGAGATATCCATCAAAGGAGAATATCAACATTGCTTGATATTTCAAAGACTTCATCATTGTCATCTCTACATATCAACTTACTTAAAAATTATCTCTTTGTATTCTTGTGATCCAGGATTGTTGGATACAAGTATAGTGTTGTTAGAGGATTGTTCTACAACACTTAGTGATATAGTTTTTAGATAGTAAGCTTCACCGGTTTGGTGTGAATAGGCTTGTACGATAATTCTAAAACTATAGTGAAAATCTCTTACGAGTCGTAAGGGGACTGGAGTACTCCCGGTCTGTGAGGGAAACTAGTATAAATTCCTGGTGTTCTTTATTTTTCTTCACTTTACCGCTTTCATCATTTAGAGACATTAGGCATAAAATTTTGTTACAAAAGGCCGAATTCACCCCCCTCTTAGGCACTTTCATACTTACATTTGGCATCAGAGTGGGTTTAGGTAACCTGTTCCTACAGATCCAGTATGGCTTCCACAAATTCAAACCCTGTTGTTAAAGATGGAGGAAGTAGTCACAAGCCTCCACTATTCTCTGGAGAATACTTCAACTTTTGGAAAATAAGGATGAAAGCACATCTAGAAGCACTAGGAGAAGGAATATGGGAAACAGTTGAAGATAGTCTGCATGTTTCGGTCTCAATGATAAATAGTGAAGCCTCCGATAAGACAAAAAGCACACTAAATAAAGATGATACGAAGAAAATCTTGAATGAGAAGAAGGCTATAAACATTCTTCAAAGCGCCTTAAATATGGACGAATTTTTTCTGCATCTCGCAATGTAGGACGGCAAAACAAATATGGGACACTTTAGTATAGACGCGTGAAGGAACCGCCGAAGTAAAAAGATCAAGGTTAAACACATTGAGTCAAGAGTATGAAATGTTCCAAATGCAGCCCGGTGAATCCATAGTTGCACTACAGAAGAGATTTGTTCATCTAACAAATCATTTGATTGCTCTCAGAAAAACCTTTACAAATGATAATCTAAACCTTAAAGTCTTAAGATCCTTAACAAGAGAATGGAAACCGAAAGTAACGGTTATCTCGGAAAAGAAGAGTCTCTCAACAATGATATCCGCATCTCTATTTGGCAAACATCAAGAACATGAGTTGGAACTTGGAAGGCTTGAGAAACATGAAAATAAAGAAAAGAAGTCTAAAGGAATTGCCTTGAAGGTTGAATCAAAAGAAGATAAAGATGATGACACATCGGAAGATGAGAATTTCATGCTCCTTGTGAAAAAGTTCGATAAGTTTTTCAATAAAAATAAAAAATCCCATTATGCTAAAAAGAATAGACATTTCAGGAAAAATGAGACACCCACATCAATGCAAGACGTTACTTGTTATGAATGTGGAAAGCAAGGTGACATAAAACCGGATTGCGCAAAACTTGTGAAGAAAGGATGATTCAAAGGCAAGAAGGAAGTCAAGAACAAGAAGGCTTACATTGCTTGGGAAGATAATGAGATAAGTTCCTCATCAGAATCGGAAAGCGATGAATGTGAAAATATGGCTCTAATGACTTCACACCACTCCGATGACGAAAAAGATGAGGTTAGTAGCAACTTTTCTGTTTATGATAATGATGTACAAGATGCTATTGATGAATTGTTAAAAGAATGCAAACTTTTGTATAAGACTATATCATCTCAAAAGAAACTAATTTCATCCCTAGAAGAAAAGAACATTGCATTAGAAAAATATGTTGAAAATGAAAAACAAAAATTGATGGATGAAAAACAAAATTTTGTTTGTAAGAATTGTGAATCTTTCTCTTTTCAAATTGTTCAACTTAAAAGAGTTATTGAAAGATATGAGAAAGGTCAAATTGACTTGGAAGAAATCCTAAGACACCAAAGATATTCTAATGATAAGAGTGGATTAGGATATTCTAAGTTTTCTAAACCAAGCACCAATGAAACCATTTTTGTTAAAGCTAGTGAGCAAATTTCTAAAGAGAAAGCAAACAATTCTAAAATTGTGCATCAACATACTAAAAAGAAAAGGGATGTTAAGAAAAAAGTGTACGTTCCTAGATATAGAAGTAATTTCCAACCAACTTGCTTTTATTGTGGAATTAAAAGCCACACACCTAATGCTTGTTATGTTCGTAATATTGGTATTGCAAAAGGGAATTATATGTGGGTTGAAAAGGATACTAACTATCTAGGACCCAAAGTAATTAGGGTACCTAACAAAACTTAATTTTGTTTTGTAGGTATGCTTGAAGACAACATCCAATCAATGGTATCTTGATAGCGGATGTTCAAAGCATATGACGGGCGATATCAACAAATTTTCACATATATCTCTTAAGACCAAAGGATATGTAACATACGGTGATGACAATAAAGGAAAGATCATTGGTGCACCACCGTTTACAACCATCGAAGATGTCCTTTACGTGGAAGGCCTAAGACATAACCTACTTAGCATAAGTCAATTGTATGACAAAGGGTTCCGAATCAACTTTACAAAGGACGAATGCTTGATTAAACATGAAGTTACACATTGTCGCTCCCGACAAATGGGACCGGCCCAAATGAAGGTACAGACGCGAACGGTCGGCGAGAGGGACAATGAGAACACACAGCCGTGAACTCACTGGAGAATGAATAGAGTCGCCAGCTAGGCATTTTTATCCCGGAGGAAAGGCAATGCTGCATAGACCTAGAAAAAGATGGATAAGATGGTTTGCGAACCAGAGAGACTGAGAAAGGGGGTTGGTTACAACCTGGGAAGGTATTAGCACCCAGATTGTCCGTCGTACTCGACGGGATCCACGCTTAAAAGATTTGTGTTTTAAAGGGGTAGTGTCAGTGTAATCTGTGTGTAAAATAGCTGGAAAAGAATGTACAGGTGTCAGTGTAAAAGAAGTGAAGTGTATAAATGTATAGTGTCAGTGTAGGGACAAAAGTAAAATGCTCATGGCTATGAGGCTTAAAAGAATGAGGCTGGGAGGAGGGGGAATGAACAGAGACTTTTGTTCGATAACTGTTAAGTTATGCCTACGTATCCTCTCGTGCAATGAGGAAGTCAGAACACCGTAGTTCGACCCAAAGAGACTGAAAGATGAATTGACTTGTGAACTGCTTATTTGCCTATGCTCAAGTGTATGATCTGTCTGGCACAGATGCAAACTGTCTTGCATTAGACGGAAGAAGCAAGTTCTCGATTGTGAGTGAATGAGATGAGAAAAGAATCCCGAAGGAGACGATTATTGTTTGTTTTTGAGTTTTCAGTCTTTTATTGCTTTTGAAAGTTTGTCATAAGTTAATGAGCTTAAGTCTAAACCAATGGATTTAGTAAACTCATCACATCTTCCCTCTGATTAGGGGTAATGAGAATACCTTAAATGTGAAGTCAGCTTCTCACACTTAAACACCTTTGGTGTAGGATTAAGATCATTAACCTACTTTTGATTATTTAGATGTTTTTGTGGTTTTGTTTAGTGTTAAGTAATGAGGTTAAGCCGTAATCAGGGATTAAACAGACTCATTACACCATCCTAATAGAAGGATAATAGATGAGAATGTTTAAGCTGAGGAAAGCTCCTCAACTTAATCCATGATTAGGGATTAAACTCATGACAAAAAAAGCCTTTGGTTAAGTGGATTTTATTTAATGATATGATGATGAAGTGATTTTTATGGTTTGTAAGACAACTTGAGGGGGACTTGTCCATTAACACTAGGGTTAGTCCTTCTTAACCAATTAAGGAAGAATTAGAACCCTGATGCAAGGCCCAAGTTACAAGTGTGAAGTCTTGATGATTATTATGTGAATTAATTAGAGGATTTAAACACATTAAGGGTTTAACACTTAGGATTAAAGTTATACACTCCATCCTAAGAGAAGGATGCAGGCATAAGCTTAATCACAAAGCCTTAAAGCCTTTAGGGTTTAGTCCCTGATTATGAGATGAGAAGAGAAGACTCAAAGAGACACAAAGGTAAAACTAAGTGGGGAGACTAATCAAAACCCTAATCATTGTCATGCTTGGTTGTTCCTAAGGTTTGTGAGGTTAAACAAGAACAATCTTCAATGGAACCACCAGGAAGCAGATGAAAGGATCAAGAGAAGCAAAGTAACTTGCTTCACTCAAGAAGTCAAGTCACTTGAAGAAAGAAAGTGGGAGGAACAAGAATGATCAAGCTCAATCTCAAACACATACATGAATGCAGCAATGGATACAAGAGAGATGAAAAGAAAAGTTATGAGAAGTGAAGACAAATTCACCTCTCAAGTTACTTACCACCTGAAATGTTAGAAAGAAATGCAATGCAATGCAAAATGAGATGAGATGACATGAAGAAAAACAAAACCAGAAGCATGTTGATGATGATAATGATGTTATGAGATGCTACAAGCATGAGGCAGCACATGGAAGTGATCATACAAGTTCATGGATGCAAATGATGCAAGTTAAGAAGCATGGACATACATGAAAAGTTATGAAGCATACATGGCATACAACATGGCATATACATGATGCAATGATCAAACATGTTTGCAATATGTCTTATGATGTCAAATGAATCAAATGGAAGCATGGAATGGCATGGCAATTCATGTTGTGCAAGAGAATGCAAGAGGTATGCAAATGGAAGCCCAAATTAGGGTTTATGGATCAAACAACAAACAAAAACCCAAAACAGAAGCAAACCCTAAGATAAAAAATGGAAAATGCCATCCAAAGGATCCCTAACCCTATACTAAACCAAGGTCCAAAGGGGAGGTCCCAACTCTCAACCAATCTCAAGTTATGAATTTTACATGTTATTAGGGTTTTTAGGGTTCCTAAACAAAAGAAATACCAAACAAATTGAAAATGAGGAATCAAATCATGGCCATTTAATCCTAGAAACTACATGCTAAACACAAAACAATGCAAGAAGAATCAATGTCCAACTCTTCCTAGATAGGCAGAAATGATATTTTGAACTTAGGATCAAAATAATGCACAAAAAATGATTTAATTCAATGGAAAATCCTCAAAATGCATCAAGATCAAAAAAGAAATTTGGTTTGAAGGTTGGACAATGTTCCTAAATGTCTTAGAACATTTCATGAATTTTTTGATGATTTTTAGATACTTAAAAGTATTTTTAATAAATTAATTTCCATTAATCAATTAAAAATAATACTTTAAATATTTAAAAATACCTTTTTAATGATAAAAATAAAAACAAAAATATTTTTGTGTCATAAAAATTATTAAAACTTATGGGAAAAAGTTTCATAATTTTTAAACCTTTTTTACTATTTTAAACAAATTAGAGAAAAGAAATGATATTAAATGAAAAATAAAATAGGTTAAAATGAAAGTAATTAGAAAGGAAGGCCAGGATTTGATCTGGGCTTGGTCTGGTTGACTGCGCGCCAGATCCAAGGGCCCAGATTCAAATCTGGCTAATTAATACTTATGAATTAATTAAACATAAATTAAATGGATAATCAGGATTAGGGCTTCTAATGACTCATCTCAGCCATTCATTCACGCGCGGGAGAGGCCATCCAACGATCCTCATTCAAACCTCATTAATCACTCAGATTAGGGCTAATGACTTACAGGCGGCCGGAGAAGACTTCCGGTCGTCTTCTCCGGCGAGCCAAAACCCTAGGTTCTTCTACAGGTCACCAATCAACAAATTTCTTCCACCAAAACGACTCTCTCATCAATCTAAACCTAAACCCTCAACCTAAATTCATTTATTTTCATCCATAAGCCTGAATCGAAACAAAATGTAAAACACGGGCAAATGTTCAAAAGCTTCATACATGCTGGTTTCTACACTATTTGCAAAAGTAAGCATACATTCATGATCAGAGGAACACAAGGCATCATAAAAGAACTTAAAAATCAGTTTCTGGGAAAAATGTTCATGAAGCTCACCTGAGATGAAGCTTCTCTGTTTATGAGCTCTCTGGACTTTTTCTTTGCACGGGCTTGCTTCCTTGAACCTCCTGAGGACAAAATGAGGCTCAGAAAACTTGGAGAGTGGCTGGCTTGAAAGATCCAACTCTGGTGTAGCAGAAATGGGGATCTTTGTATGTGATGTTTCAAACTGCTTTGAAGGGTGATTTTGGTTCCAGGGACAGTTTATGACTTGTTGGTGAAAGAAAAAATGGATTTTGATGGCTGTGTGTGGAGATTCGAAGATTTCTGGTTTTAGGGATGAGAAATGGTGCAGATCAGTTCAGGCTGGTTCCAGGCTTGAGTCTTATTGGTTTCTACTCAATGAAACATAGTGAAAAGGTTGATGAAACTTGTTGGCATGTTTGTGAAGTGTGGAGGCAGATTCGAAGCAATTTGCAAAATGAGGTGTGTTTTTGTATGTGATGTTGTGAAGTGTTTCAGCCTTGCCTCTTCATATGTTTGGCTTGCCAAAGGATATTGTATTTTAATCCCATAGGTCAGATGATGTGACCTGGCCCCTATTGATTGGTAAGTTTGCTTTTGCTCAAAGTCCACCTTTTGTGTAAGAGAGGTATGGTTTGGTTCTAGGCCAGTACAAGGCATGGTTCTGGTGCAGCATGGTGTGTGTGTGAAGTTGGGGAGGTCCAGCAGCCAATGCATCAAGTGGAGAGAAGCATCATGATGGTTTTGCAAGTTGTCACCTTTTTGAACTTCATGAAAGAAAGTCTTGTTACATGAACCATGAACATGTGATTTTGGTTCAATTCTGATTTTTATGACTTATAGAATGTTTGTGTCATGGTTTGAAATTAACTAGAGGTTACAAAAGGCATTGGTTCATGGTTTTGCAAAATTCTCAATTGAGGCATGTCTTGAAAATCAATGATTTTTGCCAACTTTGTCACACCATAACTTTTGATCCAAGAAGAGTTTGATCATGTTCTTGTACTTTTTGTAAAGGGAAAGATGTAATCTACAACTTTCATGACCAAAGTTTTTCCATTTGAAGCATTTTTGGATCAAGAATCAAGGCTTGAAAAATGACCTAAAATGAAGCATTCTTGAAAAGTCAACTATGCCCAAAAAGTCAACATTTGCCAAAACTCCAAATTCTTGATTTTTGTGAACTTCAACCTTCTTCCATGATCAAATAAAGATCATATACACTCAAAATGGTGAAGATCAACCATTGGTTGGGTCATTGGGGGCCTCAGATGCCCTGATTTTACACTGACTTGTCCAGAAAGTCAACCCTTGATCAGATGACTTCCCCATGGAATTTCTTCATGAAAATTGATATGCATACTCCCTATACCATATAGAGATCAATGGAAACAAGAATGACCAAAAATTTGGGGTTATGGCCTCTGAAACCAAAACCCTAATTTTAGGTCAACTGTGCAGTCTATCCTGGCTCTGCTTCCATACAAACCCTAGTTCTTGTGATTCCTTTGAAATCTTGACTTTGAGGGGATATAATATGATATAAGAACACACATGGACCCCTTTGAAATGATTGGTTGCCTTTGGAGTGGCTCAAGAGGCTCTTGGATTGCTCAGATCACAAACCCTAAGTGCAGATGACTTAGAAACCATGCAGTGGATCAAAAAATGAGATGTGAGATGACATGATTGTGCTTATGCATATGAAATGATCACAAGCCATGGTGTGAATGGGTGAGGGCAAATTTGGGGTGTTTACAGCTGCCCCTATTCAAACATGAGTTAGCTGTGCAGGATGTAAGCGACGGCTTAACAGGCAAACATGATAACTTGTGGTTGAATACCAAAGACAGTACAAAATTTGCACTCACAGAATGAAGAAGAAAAGGGATATATATCGTAAAAGGAAAATAAAGTATATTGTAAAGTGTAGGCGACGGAGGACGACCGTCGAGCAGAGGACGACTGCTGGGTAAATAGCAATGACGGGGACGGCCGACATGCTGGGAAAAGTGCAGGAAATAAAGCGATGACGGGGACGGCCGACATGCTGGGAATAAAAGGTAAAGCTAAGACGGGGACGACCGACTAGCTGGGGAAATAAGATTATGATGGGGACGGCCATCAAGATAAAGCTGCAAAATCCTTTGGGGATTAATGAAACATGACGGGGACGGCCATCAAGTTCATAAAGCAAAAGTAACCAACGATGGGGACGGCCATCGGGCTAAACTGAAAGGAAAAGGGACCACGACGGGGACGGCCATCGGGTTAAAGAATAAATGAAATAAAACAGATGATGGGGTACGGCCATCAAAAGTGAAGGACGATCACCTAGCAGGGGACGGCTGCTCTGTTGGGGATAAAAGGAATATGATGGGGACGACCATCAGAGGTGGAGGACGACCACCTGGCAGGGTACGGCTGCCGAGAATATCGCGACATAGGACGAATGCCGGATAGAAAAGGTCAACGATGGGGACGGCCATCGGACGAGCATGATGGAGGACGACCATCAAGAAGTGGAGGACGACCACTCAGCAGGGTACGGCTGCTCTCGAGGTTTGCCATGACATAGGACGAATGTCAGATAACCAAGGATCAACAATGGGGACGGCCATTGGATAAAATGATGAAAGACGATCATCAAGAGGTGGAGGACGACCACCTAGCAGGGGACGGCTGCTAAAAATCAACGATGGGGACGGCCATCGGATGAGCATGAT
Organism: Lathyrus aphaca; assembly: GCA_963966055.1. NCBI lineage: Eukaryota > Viridiplantae > Streptophyta > Magnoliopsida > Fabales > Fabaceae > Lathyrus > Lathyrus aphaca. The sequence goes on along the minus strand of OZ014520.1, from coordinate 614,394,919 downwards.
GGAGGACGACCATCAAGAGGTGGAGGACGACCACCTAGCAGGGTACGACTTCTCTCAGGGTTATCATGACACAGGACGAGTGTCAGATAAAAGAAAATGCTTAGTTGGTGATCTACTGGGGATATAGTGAACACGGACGAGCGTTCACAACCAAGAAAGGAAAGTATAAGTGTTTAGATGTTGTGCATAGATCAAAGATGCAGACGAGCATCCCTAAGACTATGATACGGACGAGTATCAGGTAGAAACAAATACTGACACGTGTTCAGAGATGATGATACGGACGAGTACCATCTGGTTAACAAAGAACACGGACGAGTGTTGAATCTGTGGGGATATAAACGGTGTATATGAGATACGGACGAGTATCTGTATAAGTATGAATACTTATCTGCTGGGGAGAATGACACGGACGGGTGCCGAGGGAGCAAAGTATAGTATCAACAGGTATACGGGTTGTAAAAGTGTAAGCGACTGCGCTGGGGAAATGACACGGACGGGTGTCAAGAAAGTGTATATAGGTATATGTGAGTGCAAAGAGGATGTCTTTGGCTTTCTGCTGGTGGTGTGAAACGGATGGGTGTCATGAAGTATCCGTGATACGGGTGATTTGTTTGTAAAGAGTGTTCAGGCGACTTTACTGGGGAAAGATGGAACGGACGGGTGCCAAAAGGAGTATATACTGGTGTTGTGATTTGTGAGGCAACTGCTTTTGCTGGGGACTCTGGGGGATTTTGGGGGAAGTATTCTGTATTCTGACGAATGGTTATTATTCACAAGTGTTCGATTCACAACATGACTTCTGATTATGCTATGAGTTGGATTTTTGCCGTAATGCTCCGTGTTAAAACGGAATGCTACGCTTTGTGGGTAAATATGATGCGAATGCTATGATTGTGCAAAGATACCAAGCCGGGATTCGGATCCCGCTGCTGCGAAGATCTTCGATCGATCTGTTTGAAGTAAACATCCCAGCTGGGAATGAAATCATTAGTAGGTCTGATGAGACGTATCCGCTTGGGGATCTAGGTCACTGATTGACATATCCTTGTAATATGGGACCCAGCTGGGGTTTGTAGAAGCTTTCTTCACTCTGTTGTGATCTTCCATGCGCTGCTCTTCTGGAGAGAGGCTGAGGATCTTGTGGGGAGATGATTCCCTGATTCCTGTATTTTGCTGAGGAAGAGATGGCAACTCGGCTGGGGAGAAAGAGATTATTGACTCAGCCGGGGATATGGGTGCCTTCCGTGATGCCTAGCAACTCTGATGGAGATAGGTGGTAAATGGCAATTCCGCCGGGGAAGTTATGAGAGGCAACTCAGCTGGGGAGAAAACACTTTGGGTGTTAAAACTGAGTGTTGATTTGCCAGCTTGCTGGGACGAGGCTTTCATGCCCCAAGTTGCGCTCTGGATACCTGCAATCCTGAAAAAGATAGAGAAACGCACAAAATAATCCCGAGGTATCCCTTACTGGATTCCGTCATAGGAGTTCAAATGTTTCTGAGAGTAAGCACATTTCCTGTAAGCATGTTTTTATTTTCTTAAAGAGAAACATCTGTACCCGTGCAATCAGTTTTTAGAGACATCAGACATTCTTTGCAAAATAAAATATACAAAACGAGACATGACTGAAAAATCTGATTTTATTAATTTGTGTGCCCTGAATTGGCAAGATACAGTTAAAGAAACAAATCTCCTGAAATGAGGGGATTGTTATAAATTGAGAAACAAAATGCTGGCAGTGTTGATGGCGCTTTAAGGAGCTTCCTCTCCTGCTATGACTCGTATGACTTTTGACTTTCTTCTCGTCTTGCTTTCTGAAGACGACTGATTCTGATTGAAGCTTGATCCTTTGGAGTTTTAACCAAGTTGCTGACAATACAGACGAATTCAGAATGCAGTTGTTCGCTTATTCCCTTATTTTGCATGGATCGCCCTTTCGGGTTTTCAATCCATCGGGATACCCATTTTTGCCTGAGTTGTCCAATGCGGCTTTTCAACTCAGCGGGTGTACATTTTTTGTTTATTTTCCCTTATTTTTGCCCGAGTCTTTTATTCTGTTTTTGACTCGCCGGGATGCCCTATTTTTGCCTGGACTTACATTCTGTTTTTACGTCCAGCGGGTCATTTTATGCGAAGTATTTTTTAACTGCATCTGAATTCACAGGGGATGGGAAATCTTCACCATCCATGGTGCTGAGCATCAGTGCTCCACCAGAGAAAACTTTCTTCACTACAAATGGTCCTTCATAGTTTGGAGTCCATTTGCCCCTGTGGTCTGTATGAGGAGGGAGGATTCTCTTCAGCACAAGATCTCCCACTTGGTACTCTCGGTGCCTGACTTTCTGATCGAAGGCTTTCTTCATTCTCTTCTGATACAACTGCCCCTGACAGATTGCAGCCAATCTTTTCTCTTCAATCAGACTCAGTTCCTCGTATCGGGACCTAACCCATTCTGCTTCACTCAGTTTAACATCCATTAATACCCGTAACGAGGGTAATTCAACTTCAACAGGTAGGACTGCTTCCATACCATACACAAGTTGATACGGCGTTGCCCCAGTGGATGTCCTGATTGATGTGCGGTACCCATGCAAGGCAAATGGTAGCATTTCATGCCAGTCTTTGTAGGTGACTACCATCTTCTGCACAATCTTCTTGATATTCTTGTTAGCTGCCTCAACAGCGCCATTCATCTTTAGCCTGTAAGGAGAAGAATTGTGATGTTGGATCTTGAAGTCCCGGCATAGTTCTGCCATCATTTTATTGTTTAGATTGGAACCATTATCAGTAATGATTCGCTCGGGAACTCCATATCGACAGATGATATCTCTTTTTAGGAATCGGGCTACCACTTGCCTTGTAACATTTGCATATGAGGCTGCTTCAACCCACTTGGTAAAATAGTCGATGGCGACCAGGATGAATCTGTGGCCGTTCGAAGCAGTTGGCTCGATCTTGCCAATCATATCAATGCCCCACATGGCAAAGGGCCATGGTGAAGACATGATGTTCAAAGGATTGGGAGGCACATGCACCTTATCTGCGTAGATCTGGCATTTATGACATTTTCTGGCGTAAGCACAACAGTCTGCATCCATTGTGATCCAGTAATAGCTGATCTTAACAACTTTTTAGCCATGGCATGCCCTCCGGCATGGGTACCAAAAGACCCTTCATGCACTTCATGCATCAATAAATCTGCTTCCGTCTTGTCAACACATCTGAGGAGTACCATGTCAAAGTTCCTTTTGTATAAAGACCCATCAGTGTTCAGAAAGAAACTTCCAGCAAGCCTTCTCAAAGTCTTCTTATCATTGGAAGATGCCCCAGGTGGGTATGTTTGATCCTCCAAGAAGCATTTAATGTCATGGAACCAAGGCTTATCATCTTTGACAACTTCTGCTGCGAACACATATGCTGGTCTATCAAGTCTGGACACTGAAATCTGAGGTACAAAGTTAGCAGCTTGAACTTTGATCATGGATGAAATGGTAGCAAGAGCATCTGCAAACTGATTCTCGTCCCGAGGGATATACTCAAGCTTGACTGTTGTGAAGAAAGTCAATAACCTCCTTGTATAATCCCTGTAAGGTATCAGATGATCCTGGTGGGTGTACCATTTTCCGTTGGTTTGATTAACTACCAGAGCTGAATCTCCGAATACAGTCAATGTCTTGATCCTGAGGTCAATGGCTTCCTCAAGACCCATAATACAAGCTTCATATTCAGCTTCGTTGTTAGTGCAGTTGAAAGTGAGTTTTGCCGAGAAAGGCATGTGAACTCCTCCAGGTGTAATGAGTACTGCACCAACACCACGACCATTCATGTTAACAGCCCCATCAAACATCATAGTCCATTCTTCCTCCGGGTCTGGCCCTTTGTAAACACCCCAAATTTTCCCTCACCCATTCACACCATGGCTTGTGATCATCTCATATGCATAAACACAAACATATCATCTCACATCTCATTTTTTTATCCACTGCATAGCTTTCAAGGCATCTGCACCTAGGGTTTGTGATCTGAGCAATCCCAAAGCATCTTGAGCCATTCCAAAGGCCACCAATCAACTCAAAGGGGTCCATGTGTGTTCTTATATCATATTTCATCTCCTCAAAGTCAAAAATGCAGAGGAATCACAAGAACTAGGGTTTGAGTGGATGCAGAGCCAGGATGAACTGCACAGTTGACTGAAAATTAGGGTTTTGGTTTCAGAGGCCATAACTCCAAATTTTTTGGTCATTCTTGTTTCCATTGATCTCTATATGGTATAAGGAGTATGCATATCAATTTTCATGAAGAAATTCCATGGGGAAGTCATCTGATCAAGAGTTGACTTTTCAGACAAGTCAGTGCAAAATCAGGGCATCTGAGGCCCCCAATGACCCAACCAATGGGTGATCTTCATCATTTTGAGTGTATATGATCTTTATTTAGAAGATTGAAGTTCATAAAAATCAAGAATTTAGGGTTTTTGCAAATGTTGACTTTTTGGGCATAGTTGACTTTTCAAGAATGCATCATTTTAGGTCAATTTTCAAGCTTTGATTCTTGGTCCAAAAAGGCTCCAAATGGAAAAACTTTGGTCATGAAAGTTGAAGATCTCATCTTTCCCTTTTCAAAAAGTACAAGAACATGATCAAATTCTTCTTGGATCAAAATTTATAGCAATGCAAAGTTGGCAAAAATCATTAATTTCTAAGGCATGCTTCAAATGGAAATTTTGCAAAACCTTGAACCAATGCATCATGTGACCTCTAATTCATTTCAAACTATTACATAAACATTCTCTAAGTCCTAAAAATCATAAATGAACCAAGAATGTCATGGTTTCATGTTTGGTTAGGCAAAGAAGTCACATGTGAGCAAAAAGGTTACAACTTGCAAAACACTCATGACCCTTCCCTCAACTTGCTGCCTTGGCCTTTGGACCTTGCTGGCTCTCTCACCATACCATGATGCGCCAGCCCTAGCCCTTGTACTTGCCTAGATCATGAGCCATGCTTCTCTTACACATTATTTGACTTTTTGCAAAAGTTGCCTCACCTATCCATAAAGCACATGTCAAATCAACTGACCAATGAGAGAGAGTTATGTGGACAATTTGCAAGCAAAACATAAGAAGAAGCAAGGCTGAAACCACCCCATTCACCACATACACAAAAACCTTCCATTTTGCATAAGCTCTCGAATTTCTCTATACAGCCTGCAAACACTCAAACCTTTTCCTCCATTCAACTCACCCTGCCTCATAGATCACAAAACACCAAGAACACAAGCCTGAAACAGCCAGATTACTCCATAGCCATTTCTCACTCCATTTTGCAGTTTCATTCGAAACTCTCATCCTAGCTCACAAACACACAAACAAACACCACAAACCTTCTCCATTCATCATCAGGACCTCAAACCTTCATTCACCATGACCTGAAAGTGCCAGAATCTCCATTACCATTTTTGACTGAACTGAAGCAGGAGCTTTCGAAACTCATCATCAAGCCAACTTAAACTCCATTTGAGCATTCAAACATCTTCTGGGGACCAAGTAGAGCAGCTTGCACAAAGAGAGGTGGCCAGAAAGTTCCTAAACTGAAAGCTTCGAATCTCAGGTAGCCTGAAATTTATTTTTCCAGAAGTTGTTTTTCTTGTTACAAACTTGTTCTTTGTGTTGTCCTGATCATCCTGGTGCTTTTAGTTTTTGAAATGGTTGTGATTTGAACGTTTAATTTGACTCTGAAACTGGTTTGCCCTAAAAATGTTTGCTTTCGATTCATGCGATTGATGAAGAATAAATTTGTTTGGGGTTAGGGTTTTGAGTCAGGAGATCATGGGGATCATTTGGGTGTGCTTAGTTTTCATTTTGGATACGTTTTGAGGGAGTTGGGGAATTTTCAGGTGAGGTGCTGGCCGGAGAAGACGACCGGAAGTCTTCTCCGGCCACCTGAGAGTGTTTAAACCCTAATCACGTAATTAATGCTAGTTTGAATTTGAGCCATTGATGGGCGTTGACTTGCTGACTTCCCTCTCTTTTGGATGGCCCAGATGCGTTTGATTAGCCCTAATCTTTTTCATTTAGTTAATTAATTCATAATTAAACTAATTATCTCAGAGTCAATCCCAACCACAGGATCACGCGCCAGTCAACACTTTCAAATCCTGGGCGCATCTTGGCCCTCCATCCCTCTGACTTTTCTTTTTATTTGATTTTTATTCATTTTTCTTTCATTTAAATTGCATAATTAATTTAAAATAGCAAAAAATCCTTAAAAATTATGAAACTTTTTCTTTAAAGTTTTATTAATTTTTAAGACCCAAAAATATTTTTATTTTATTTTTCATCATTAAAAAAGTATTTTTAAATATTTAAAAGATTATTTTTAATTGATTAATGGGAATTAATTAATTAAAAATACTTTTAGGTATTTAAAAATTACAAAAAAATTCATGAAATGTTCTAAGACATTTAGAAACATTGTCCAACCTTCAAACCAAATTTCTTTTTTGATCTTGATGCATTTTAAGAATTTTTCATTGAATTAAATCATTTTTTATGCATTATTTTGATCATGGATTCAAAAATTCATTTCTGCCCTTTGGAGAAGGTTGAGACATTGATTCTTCTTGCATTGTTTTGTGTTTAGCATGTATTTTCAGGGATAGAAAGGCCATGATTTGTTCTTGCATTTTCAAATTGTTTGGCATTTGTTTTGTTAAGAACCCTAAAAAACCCTAATATCTTGTAAAATTCATATCTTGAGATTGGTTGAGAGTTGAGAGCTCCCCTTTGGGCAGTGGTTCATCATAGGCCTAGGGTTTCTTTGGGTGCCATTTTCCATTTTTTTATCATGAGGTTTGCTTCTGTTTTTGGTTTGTGTTTGATGTTTGATTCATGAACCCTAATTTGGGCTTTCTTTTGCATCATTCTTACATTCTCTTGCATAACATGACTTGTCTTTGCATTTTGTGCATTCTTGTGATTCATTTGACATCCTAAGACATATAGGAAACATGTTTAATCATTGCATTGCATATTTGCCATGTCATTTGTCTTGTATGTTTCATAACATTCCATGTTTGTTCATGCTCCTTAGCTTGCATCATTTGCATTCATGATCTTGTATGAACATCCCCATTGTCTTGCCTCATGTTTGCAGCACCTCATAACATCATAACCATCATCAACATGCTTCTGGTTTTGCTGAACATCATACCATTTCATCTCATCTTGCATTACATTGCATTTCTTTCTAACATTTCAGGTGGTAAGTAATTTGAGAGGTGAATTTGCCTTCACTTCTCATAACTTTTCTTTTCATCTCTCTTGCATCCATTGCTGCATTTTTATGTGTGTTTAAGTTTGAGCTTGCTCATTCTTCTCCTTCCCACTTTCTTTCTTCAAGTGACTTGACTTCTTGAATGAATCAAGTCACTTTGCTTCTCTTGATCCTGTTCATCTGCTCCCTGGTGGTTCCTTTGAAGACTTCTCTTGCAAACCTCACAAACCTTAGGACCAACCAAGCATGACAATGAATTAGGGTTTTGATTAGTCCCCCCATAGTTTTACCTTTGTGTCTCTCTTTGTGTCTTCTCTTCTCACCTCATAATCAGGGACTAAACCCTAAAGGCTCTAAGACTTTGTGGTTAGGGTTATGCCTACATCCTTATCTTAGGATGGAGTGTATAACTTTAATCCTAAGTCTTGAACCCTTAAGGTGTTTAAATCTCTTAATCAATCCACTTAATAATCATCAAGACATCACTTGTAACTTGGGCCTTGCATTAGGGTTCTAATTCTTCCTTAATTGGTTAAGAAGGACTAACCCTAGTGTTAATGGACAAGTCCCCCTCAAGTTGTCTTACAAACAATAAAACTCACTTCATCATCATACCATTAATCTAAAATCCACTTAATCAAAGGCTTGTTTTGTCATGGATTTAATCCCTAATCATGGATTAAGTTGAGGAGTTTTCCTCAGCTTAAACCTTCTCATCTATCATCCTTCTTTTAGGATGGTGTAATGAGTCTGTTTAATCCTTGATTATGGCTTAACCTCATTACTCAACACTAAACAAAAACCACAAAAACATTCAAATAATCACAAGTAGGTTAATGATCTTAATCCTACATCAAAGGTGATTAAGTGTGAGAATCTGACTTCACACTTAAGGTATTCTCATTACCCCTAATCAGAGGGAAGATGTGATGAGTTTACTAAATCCATTGGTTTAGGCTTAAGCTCATTAACTTATGACAAACATTCAAAAGCAATAAAAGACTGAAAATACAAAAACAAACAATAATCGTCTCCTCCGGGATTCTTTTCTCATCCCCTTCACTCACAAACGAGAACTTGCTTCTTCCGTCTAATGCAAGACAGTTAGCACCTGAGCCAGACAGGTCATACACTTGAGCATAGACAAGCAAGCAGTTCACCAGTCAATTCATTTTCAGTCTCTTTGGGTCGAACTACGGTGTTCTGACTTCCTCATTGCACGAGAGGATACGTAGGCATAACTTAACAGTTATCGAACAAAAGTCTCTGTACATTCCCCCTCCTTCCAGCATTATTCTTTAAGCCTCATAATCATGAGCATACTCTTTCTTACACTGACACTATACATATTACACTTCACACTTCTTTTGCACTGACACTTGTACATTCTTTTCCAGCTATTTTACACACAGATTGCGCTGACACTACCCCTTTAAAACACAAATTTTTAAGCGTGGATCCCGTCGAGTACGACAGACAATCTGGGTGCTAATACCTTCCCAGGTTGTAACCAACCCCCTTTCTCAGTCTCTCTGGTTCGCAAATCGTCTTATCCATCTCTTTCTAGGCTTATGCAGCATTGCCTTTCCTCCGGGATAAAAATGCCTAGCTGGCGACTCTTTTCATCTCCAGTGAGTTCACGGCTGTGTGTTCTCATTGTTCCTCTCGCCGACCGTTCGCGTCTGTACCTTCATCTGAACCAGTTTTCATTTGTCGGGAGCGACAGCTTGGCGACTCTGCTGGGGATCCTTATACTGCAACCAGGGCTTCTGGTTCTTTTTGTGGGTTCCTCCTAGCGCTTGTTTGATTTGTGTTTATTGGGGGTGTTATGTGCTTATTTGTGCTTGTATATTTATTTTTGTTTACTGCCTTATGTACATTTGCTTTACTGCTTTCTTTATTGCTTTTGTATATATCATACTGTCATTGCTGCTGGCTGGATCTGTTGTTTGCCTTGGTGGGTGGGTGATTCATTGAGAGTTAAGGTCCTATACCTGGGACCTGAGTGACACCTAGGCTAGAGTGAATCATATTCTTTCCCATTCCATTTCGGTCTGGTGCGGGAATATGAAACACGGTTCAGATATGGGTTTCTTCTTGAGAACTCTGTGTTGCAGATTTCCTGCAATGCTAGGGCTATCTGGGAAGCCTGCTAAGTCTGGATGACCTTTAGTTTTGACCTTCAGAAACTGAGGTGAATTAGAGGAGGAATTGTTATGGTTATTGTAAACACTGTACCTCCGGGTTAGAAGTGTTTACACTTCTCATAACTGATCCAAGTCTGAGGATCCTTGTTCTAGATCACCACCTGTGAGGGGGTTGGGCTGTTTGCAGGTTTGCAGGTACCTTGACCTCAGAATACCCTGTTACTTTGACTTTGTTAAGAATACTCCATGTTGGACAGTTCTTGTGATTCTAAAACCTTGGACTTGTGGCTCTTTATTTGAGTCCCCCACCCTGGTTACTGGATTTATAGACCTCCACCTGGATTTCTTGAACACACATGGATCTATACCAAGGCAGTTAATCAGATCCAGCTCAGTCACAAACCCTTGCATTTCATTTGCATACATACTCATTGCATCATATTAACATGTGCTTATTTGTGTTTCAGGGTATCCATTTTTCATCTGGTTTTGGTTTTGACCCCATCTGCAGTTTTGACTTATCTCCACCAGCATTTGCTTCAGTTTGTCAGCCATATACTTCAGATACTTGCACTAGCCAGCCAGTGGCCCACTCCTCAGCATCTTCATCAGCACTCTACTCAGTCTTCAGCATCATGGCTCCAAAGAAAAGCAACATCACCTATCATTTCTTCCAACCAGACTTGTCAGACATCAGGAGGATCCAAACCCTGATCACTCCAGATCACATACCCTTGTTCAGGGAGAGTTATGGAGATATACTGGACTTGTTCATGGATCTGGACCCATCCCAGAGGAGCCTCATCCACACCTGTATTCAGTTTTATGACCCCCCATTGAGATGTTTCACCTTTCAAGACTTTCAGTTGGGGCCTCTTCTGGAAGAATACTCATCATTGACTGGTCTGCCCATCAAAAGAGAAATCCCATTCAACCCTGAAATGGTCTTTCCTAGCAATGGAGAGGTAGCAAAAGCTTTGTATCTGGAGCCTGTTTTGATTAAACAGCATATGACTTCTAAAGCTGGAATCCCTGGCTTTCATCTGGACTTCCTGATTTCTCAAGCTAGTCTGAAGGCCTCCCTGGGAGAGTGGAAAGTTGTTTGTGCTCTGTTGGCCTTGAGTGTATATGGAATTGTATTGTTTGCAGATGAGCCTCGATTCATTAGCAAAAATGCAATCCATTTGTTCATCCTGAAGAACCCAGTGCCAACTTTACTGGGTGATCTCTATTACTCAGTCCATCAGAGAAATGAGAAGCAGAGGGGAAGATTAGTAAGGATTTGTGCTCCATTATTTCATGCTTGGCTTCTCAGGCATCTACCCAGGACAGATGCATTTCTAAATCCTCATCAGCAAAGCAACTGGGCTAAGAGGCTCACTACTCTCACTTCAGCAGATATCAGATGGTGTACTCAGAGCACCAAGGGCAGAGATATGATCACCAGCTGTGGGAACTTTCCCAATGTGCCTTTGATAGGAGTTAAGGGAAGTATCAACTACAACCCTCTGCTGTTCAGGAGACAATTGGGCTATGCACTGGTCCACACTCCTAGGGTACAGGATTTGGTTGAGACCCTCTACTGTGAGAACAAGATTAGTCTGGCAACTGTTAGGCAGGCTTCCTGGGCCTGGGATCATGTTCAAACCAAGGGAATCACCATTCTGGGGAAGTGCAATAATGTGGCATCAGTCCAATATTATGAGTGGTCCCATGCTAGGGCCCAGTTCTCTGGAATGCCCTTTACCATAGAAGACATGCCTGAGTCATCTTCAGCACCACCCCCTGCCACTATCAGTTTGGAGGAGTTTGAGAGCTTGAAGGAAAGAAATGAGAAGTTAACCCAAGCCTTGCAGAAGACCCTCAGGGAGAGGAGTGAAGGTGTGAGGGAGATTGAGAGATTGGAGAAATTGAAAGTGGAACACTTGACTAAAATTGAGAAGTCTGGAGATTATATCAACAAATCCAAAGCTGGTGAACAGATTCTGAAGAATGCTTGTAAAGAAGCCCAGTTCCAGAGAGCAAGGACAGACTTGTATTTGAAAGAGAGTCAGGCCAGGTGGGTCCGGATCACTGAGGCCCGTACTCTAGAAGACAAGAGAGTTCAAGACAAGATGGAACAGATGGAAAAAGCCTTGGCAGCAGCCCAGGAGGAAATATCAGAGCTGAAAATTAAAGCAGGAGTGAAGAGGTCTAAAGACCAAAGTCAGAACAAGAAGTTGACTGCAGCTGTTGCAACAAGAAACCTTCTCATCAGGAATCTTACGGAGCATCCGGCTGATCCTGTGACCGAAGCACTTCTCAAGGAAGTTCGTGAGGATGAGTTTGGCCTTGGAGTTTGATCATTTGCTTGTTGTTGTTCCTTTTCCATGTACTTTTGTTTTTGTGATGTATATTGACCCCTTAGGGGGCCGGTGTTGTAAAATGAACAAATTGTATTATTTCACCCTTTGTAATATATCTGTGTTGGTTTCTATCTGAGTTCACTTCGAAAGCAACTTCAACAGCAGCATCTTCGAGGGTCTGGAAGGGTCAAAACTGAAGGCCAAACCGGATACCTTGAGAACAAATAAGCATAACTGCATTGCATGCTAACCCTTTTGTTTGTTTTGTAGGTTTTTGTTTTGTTGTTGCTAACCTCTGTTGTGATATTCAGGAATTATTGCTCGCCGCCGGGTATTTCCTCTCAACAGGCCACACAGGTACCCAACTAGAAACAACCTTCCGGGAATTCAGATGGATCAGATGCAGCAGGACCTTACGGAGGTCAGAAACCAGATGGCCAACGAAAGGTTGGAGATGAGAACTCAGATAACACAATTCATGGAAGTGATGAACAACTTAGCTCAAATCCAGGAGAGGCTCGGAACTTTGGTAGAAGGGAGGAATCAAGAGGAACCCCATGTGGGGACTGCTGGCACAAGTAACAATGAAAGGGTGCAACCACATGTTAACCCTCCTGTGTTTGGTCCACATCTCCATCCTGAGATTAATATTCCTGCAAACATTCAAGGAACAGCTACTGCAGCCAGAGTACTTCAAGAAGATCCTCAGGAGGACCAGTATACAGTAATGGGTGCCGGAGAGGAAACTTATGATAGACGGTTGGAAGAAATAGCTGAGAAGTTGAGGTCCTTAGAATCTCAAAATTCTTTGGGTTTCGACGTTATGGACATGGGTTTGGTAGAAGGGGTCAGGATTCCCCACAAGTTCAAGCCTCCTTGCTTCGAAAAGTATAATGGGACTTCATGCCCCCGGACTCATCTACAATCATTTCTGGGAAGGCTGAAGGCCTATACAATGGATGAGAAATTGTGGATGTTCTATTTTGAAGATAGCTTGACTGGAGCTTCGAGGGAGTGGTATTCCCATCTGACAAGAGCAACAATTAGATGCTGGAAGGACCTGGCAGAGGCCTTCATCAGACAGTATCAGTATAATCTAGATATGGCACCCAACAGGACCCTCCTAATGGGAATGTCACAGTCATCTAGGGAGAGCTTCAGAGAATATGCTCAAAGATGGAGACAGCTTGCTGCTGCTGTCCAGCCACCTATGTCTGAGAGAGAAATGGCAGACATGTTTATGAACACTCTTCAGGGAACCTATATTGACAGGTTAGCTGCTTTCTCTTCCACCAGCTTCGCAGATGTTGTCATAGCTGGGGAGAGAATTGAAAGCTTGTTAAAAATGGGAAAGATCTCGGACAACGGTGCAAGCTCGTCCAGTAGTACAAGAAAGCCTTTTGCAGGCCCGAGAAGAACTGGCGAGACCAATGCCATTCACACCAACAGGGGTAGGCCCCAATATGTTCAGAGGTCAATAGCAGCAGTCACTATCCCTGCTCCAGCTCATCCACGGCCAGTCTATCAACCTCCTCAACAAAACTTCCAACAACAACCTCAGTATCAGCAGAATCAGTATCCTCCAAGAAACTACAACAGCAACAACACCAACAACAACAATCAACAGAGGCCATTCCAACAGAGGCCCTCTCAAGCTAACAGAGTGATTGACCCGATCCCAATGACGTATGCTGCCTTGCTGCCACAACTTCTGAAACTCAACCTAGTTGAGCTAAGAACGTTGGCACCTCCGGATCCCAACAGTCTACCAAGGAACTATGACTCCAATGCTAGGTGTGCTTTTCATTCCAACGCACCTGGTCACAGTACAGAAAAATGCAGGGCTCTGCATATGAAGGTACAAGACTTGGTAGACTCCAAGGCTCTGAATTTTGCACCTCCGCCCAATGTCAATAAAAACCCAATGCCAAACCATGGTGGTCCCCGAATTAATGCTATTGAAGAAGACCAACCGTCTTATTTGATAACTAGTGTGGATCAGATCAGGACACCATTGGTGGAAATCAAAGCTCAACTCCGTGAAAACAATATATTTCCGGGGTGTGAACTAGGATGTCCATACTGCAATATCTCATGGAATGGGTGTGAGGACCTGAGGAATGGCATTGACAGCCTTATTCAGAATGGCCTACTACAGATCACTACATCATTTCCGGCAAATCCGACAACTTCATCAACAACGGTTTCAGATCCTCCTACAAACGCAACAACTATTGTTCCCGACAATTCATCAGCAACATCAACAAATACTTCACCTGTCCTTCCAAATGATCAGTTTTCAACAGTTCCTCCTGCTACAACTTCAGCTTCATTCCATTTCGACTCTCCATCAACAACAACATCAGTCCTTCCAACGGTACCTCCTACAACTCCAGCAATCAATCATGAAGATGTCTCTACTGTTACCATATTCTATGATCCTGAAAATAATTCCGCTTACCATTCAGAAGGTGCTGCTCCCACCAGAGCACCAGTTACAATCTTTTATGATCCACAAACAATTACAGTCCCTTCAGCAGCAGCAATCAGTCCAGTCACTGTCACGGTGCCTGGACCAGTACCATATGAAAGCAATAGGGCCATCCCTTGGCACTATGGCTCTGACGTGTACTGCGAAGGAAAAAGAATCACTCTTGAAACATCAACACCTGCACCACAAGTAGATAATGTGGGGGGAGGCGGAGGCTTCACTCGAAGCGGACGTCTCTTTGCTTCACAAGTTCAAAGACCTACTGCCGAAGCAGAAGCTGCTGCCAAGGCAAAAGGAAAAGGCCTGGTGCAGGAAGATTCAGCTGCCAAAGAAACCCTGAAGACTCCATTCGATCAGGAAGTTGATGAGTTTATGCGAATCATCAAAAAGAGTGACTACAAAATTGTGGATCAACTTCACCAGACGCCATCCAAAATCTCCATCCTCTCACTGCTTATGTGCTCCGAAGCCCATCGGAATGCACTACTTAAAGTCCTGCACGCAGCTTACGTGCCTGAGGAGATTACTGTCAACCAATTGGAAACCGTGGTTGGAAACGTTACTGCTAGCAATGGGCTAGGGTTTACCAATTCTGACTTGACAGCGGATGGCCGCAATCACAACAAAGCCTTGCACATAACCATGGAATGCAAAGGAGCTGTCCTTTCTCATGTGCTGGTGGACACAGGTTCTTCCCTGAATGTCTTACCAAAGAAGGCTCTGGTGAAGCTTGAATATGATGGATTGGCATTGAGACCCAGCAACCTGGTAGTAAGAGCCTTTGATGGTTCTAAGAGATCGGTTCTGGGAGAGATTGAGCTGCCCGTGACAATTGGCCCGCAGACCTTTAAAACTATCTTTTATGTGATGGACATTCAGCCCGCCTACAGCTGTTTGTTGGGTAGACCCTGGATTCACGCCGCTGGCGCAATAACGTCTACCCTTCACCAAAAGTTAAAATTTGAGTGGGAGGGCCAAGTTGTCACAATCTGTGGGGAAGAGGATATTTTCGTTAGCCATCTGGCTACCTACAAGTACATTGAGATGGATGGAGAGATCCATGAAACAATGAGCCAAGGTTTTGAAGCCTTGAATGTCAATGAAGCATCTGCTGTATCGGGGATCTCCATGTCGTCTTACCAACAAGCCCGGAAGGTTGTTGAGGAAGGAACTGCCCTAGGCTGGGGCAAGGTCTTAGCTGTTGAGGAGAAGAAGGACAAATTTGGGTTGGGTTACAGACCAACTCAACATCAAGCAAAGGCTGCTGCAGAGCCTGGTTTTGTCAGTGGGGGGATGCTTACCCCCGATGCTATCAACTGTCTGGAAGACGAGCTGGAAGAGGAGCACAATCTGGAGAATTGGATTCGTCCAAAGATCCCGGGGAGCAGTGTCTCGAACTGGTCTTCCCAGGAAATTATAAGAGTTACTCACGCAGAGTAATTATTATTTCCTGTATTTTTATAGCATGCATCAAAGTCTTGCATCTTGCCCAAGATGACAAGACTCATTTTGTAATCAGGGCCATCTGTACTTTTGTGCAAACAAGATTAAATTAATGAAATATCAGACATCTTTTTGCAAACAAGTCTTTTTCTTTTCTGCTCACTGTTTTTCCTTTTTCTATTTTTACAAAAATAAATGGCGGTGTTTTCAAAATGATAACTTCATTTCACTTTTTTCTAAAGCAAGATTAAAATCAATCACTAAAAGGAACAAACTTAACCCTTGCAGAGAGTGCCCTCCAGACAGCACCGACAACAGCACGGCTATGACATCGTATGACTTTGACAATCCAATCAATCAAGCTGATGAAGGGGTTGATGAAGAATATGAGCTTCCTGAAGAGCTAGCCCGGTTGTTAAGACAGGAGGAAAAGGTTATTACTCCTCACCAGGAGGAGATTGAAGTGATTAATCTTGGTACTGATGAAGGCGTGAAAGAGGTTAAAATCGGGGCCTGCCTGCAAGACTCAGTGAAGAGGCAACTGGTTGATCTGCTTCAAGAGTATGTCGATGTGTTTGCTTGGTCGTATCAAGATATGCCAGGGTTGGATACCGACATTGTTATGCACAAGCTGCCTTTGAAAGAAGAATGCCCACCAGTCAAACAGAAGTTGCGCCGAACTCGCCCAGACATGGCTATGAAAATCAAGGAAGAGGTACAAAAGCAATGGGACGCCGGGTTCCTTGCTGTGACTAGCTACCCGCCGTGGGTTGCTAACATAGTACCTGTGCCTAAGAAAGATGGCAAAGTAAGAATGTGTGTTGACTACCGGGATCTGAACAGAGCCAGCCCGAAGGATGATTTCCCATTACCTCACATTGATGTATTGGTGGATAACACGGCTCAGTTCTCGGTATTCTCCTTCATGGATGGATTTTCAGGATACAATCAGATCAAAATGTCACCTGAAGACATGGAGAAGACAACTTTCATCACACCTTGGGGCACGTTCTGTTACAAAGTGATGCCATTCGGACTGAAGAATGCTGGTGCCACATATCAACGGGCTATGGTGACATTATTCCACGATATGATCCACAAGGAAATCGAGTGTTATGTGGATGATATGATCGCCAAGTCCCTTACAGAGGAAGATCACCTGGTGAATCTGCTCAAATTATTCAAGCGTCTGAGGAAATATCAACTAAAGCTGAACCCCAACAAATGCACATTCGGGGTGCGATCCGGTAAGCTGCTGGGCTTTATTGTAAGTGAGAAAGGGATTGAAGTTGACCCTGATAAAGTCAAAGCCATCCAAGAGATGCCTGCACCTAAAACAGAGAAAGAAGTTCGAGGGTTCTTAGGTCGATTGAACTACATTTCACGGTTCATATCTCACCTCACAGCAACCTGTGAACCCTTGTTCAAGCTGTTAAGAAAAGAACAAACGGTCAGGTGGAACGAAGATTGCCAAAAAGCTTTTGACAAGATCAAGGAGTATCTGCAAGAACCTCCAATCCTCATGCCGCCAGTTGAAGGAAGACCTCTGATTATGTACTTGACAGTATTAGAAGAATCAATGGGGTGTGTGCTGGGCCAGCATGACGAGTCTGGTCGAAAAGAGTATGCAATATACTACCTAAGCAAAAAGTTTACCGACTGTGAACAACGTTATTCACTGCTCGAGAAAACTTGCTGTGCTTTAGCGTGGGCTGCTCGCCGACTGAGACAGTATATGCTGACCCACACTACTTTGTTGATCTCAAAGATGGATCCAGTTAAGTACATTTTCGAGAAGCCAGCTCTTACCGGACGGGTTGCAAGATGGCAGATGATTCTCACAGAATACGACATACAGTACACATCTCAGAAAGCCATCAAGGGCAGTGTACTATCTGAATATCTTGCTGAGCAACCCATTGATGACTACCAGCCTATGAGGTTTGACTTCCCTGATGAAGACATCATGTTCATTAAAGCAAAAGATCACGAAGAGCCTATTCACACTGAAGGGCCTGACCCGGAGGAAGAATGGACTATGATGTTTGATGGGGCTGTTAACATGAATGGCCGTGGTGTTGGTGCAGTACTCATTACACCAAAAGGAGTTCACATGCCTTTCTCGGCAAAACTCACTTTCAACTGCACTAACAACGAAGCTGAATACGAAGCTTGCATTATGGGTCTTGAGGAAGCCATTGACCTCAGGATCAAGACATTGACTGTATTCGGAGATTCAGCTTTGGTAGTCAATCAAACCAACGGAAAATGGTACACCCACCAAGATCATCTGATACCTTACAGGGATTATACAAGAAGGTTATTGACCTTCTTCACCAAAGTCAAGCTTGAGTATATCCCTCGGGACGAGAATCAGTTTGCAGATGCTCTTGCTACCATTTCATCCATGATCAAAGTTCAAGCTGCTAACTTTGTACCTCAGATTTCAGTGTCTAGACTTGATAGACCAGCATATGTATTTGCAGCGGATTTTGTCAAGGATGATAAGCCCTGGTTCCATGACATTAAGTGCTTCTTGGAGGATCAAACATACCCACCTGGGGCATCTTCCAATGATAAGAAGACTTTGAGAAGGCTTGCTGGAAGTTTCTTTCTGAACGCTGATGGGTCTTTATACAAGAGGAACTTTGATATGGTACTCCTCAGATGTGTTGATAGGACGGAAGCAGACTTGTTGATGCACGAAGTGCACGAAGGATCCTTTGGTACCCATGCTGGAGGGCATGCCATGGCTAAAAAGCTATTAAGATCAGGATATTACTGGATCACAATGGATGCAGACTGTTGTGCCTATGCCAGAAAGTGTCACAAATGCCAGATCTACGCAGACAAGGTGCATGTGCCTCCCAATCCTTTGAACATCATGTCTTCACCTTGGCCCTTTGCTATGTGGGGCATTGATATGATTGGCAAGATTGAGCCAACTGCTTCAAACGGCCACAGATTCATCCTGGTTGCCATTGATTATTTCACTAAGTGGGTCGAAGCAGCCTCATATGCAAACGTCACAAGGCAAGTGGTAGCCAGATTTCTGAAAAGAGATATCATCTGTCGATATGGAGTTCCCGAGCGAATCATTACTGATAATGGTTCCAACTTGAACAACAAAATGATGGCAGAACTGTGCCGGGACTTCAAGATTCAACATCACAATTCTTCTCCTTACAGGCCAAAGATGAACGGCGCTGTTGAGGCAGCAAATAAGAATATTAAGAAGATTGTGCAGAAGATGGTAGTCACATACAAAGACTGGCACGAAATGCTACCGTTTGCCTTGCATGGGTACCGCACGTCAATCAGGACATCCACTGGGGCAACACCGTATCAGCTTGTATATGGCATGGAAGCAGTCCTACCCGTTGAAGTTGAACTACCCTCGTTACGGGTATTGATGGATGTTAAACTGAGTGAAGCAGATTGGGTTCGGGCCCGATACGAACAACTGAGTCTGATCGAAGAGAAAAGATTGGCTGCAATCTGTCATGGGCAGCTATATCAGAGGAGAATGAAGAAAGCCTTCGATCAGAAAGTCAGGCACCGAGAGTACCAAGTGGGAGATCTTGTGCTGAAAAGAATCCTCCCTCCTCATACAGACCACAGGGGCAAATGGACTCCAAATTATGAAGGACCATTCGTTGTAAAGAAAGTTTTCTCTGGTGGAGCACTGATGCTCAGCACCATGGATGGTGAAGATTTCCCGTCCCCTGTGAATTCAGATGCAGTTAAAAAATACTTCGCATAAAATGACCTGCTGGACATAAAAACAGAATGTAAGTCCAGGCAAGAATAGGGCATCCCGGCGAGTCAAAAACAGAATAAGAGACTCGGGCAAAAGTAAGGGAAAATGAATAAAAAATGTACACCCGCTGAGTTGAAAAGCCGCATTGGACAGCTCAGGCAAAAATGGGTATCCCGATGGATTGAAAACCCGAAAGGGCGATCCATGCAAAATAAGGGAATAAGCGAACAACTGCACTCTGAATTCGTCTGTATCACCTACAACTTGGTAAGCTTCAAAGGATCAAGCTTCAACCAGAATCAACTCTCTCCAGAAAGCAAGACGAGAAGAACGTCATTGTCATACGAGTCATAGCAGAAGAGGAAGCTCCCTCAAAGCGTCGTCAACACTGCCAGCTTTTTGTTTCTCAATTTGTAACAATCTCTTCATTTCAGGAGATATGTTTCCTTGACTGTATCTTGCCAATTCAGGGCACATGAATTAATAAAATCAGATTTTCGGTCATGTTTCGTTTTTACATTTATGTTTTGCAAAGAGTTGTCTGATATCTCTAAGAAAAAATAATACAATTGCATAAGTACAGATGTCTTTCTCTAAAAATAAAAAGAAAAAACACATGCTTACAGGGAATGTGATTATTCTCGAAAGTACTTAACTCCTATGACGGAATCCAGTAAGGGATACCTCGGGACCTTTTGTACGTTCCATTATCTTTGCAGGATTGCAGGTATCCAGAACGCAACCTGGGGCATGCCAGTTACGTTGCAGCGAGCAGGCGAATCATTATCAACTCGGTCTATCTTCCACATGGCACTAGAAGGTGCCCATTTCCCCAGCGGAGCTGCCAAATCAGCATACACTCAATCTCAGCATCCGAAATGCTCTATCCCCAGCTGAGTTGCTCCCCATTGCTTCCCCCAGCAAAGTTGCCAAATCAACTAACAGGTTTAACACTCAGGATGTTTTCTCGCCAGCCGAGTTGCCTCTCATTACTCTCCCCAGCTGAGTTATCAACAGCATTCCCCAGTCGAAGCACCGACCATTCTTCCTCAACAGGATGCAGAAATCAGGGAATCATCTCCCCACAGAGCTTCAGCCTCTATTCAGAAGAGCAACGCACGAAGAATTCACAACAGAGTACAGAAGCTTCTACAAACCCCAGCTGGGTTTCTCATTTATAAGGATATGTCAATCAGTGACCTATATCCCCAAGCAGATACATCATTAGATCTACCAAAGATCTCATCCCCAGCTGGGATGTTCACTTCAAGCAGATCATCCAGAGATCTTCGCCGCAATAGGATCCGAATTCCGGATCGGTGCCTCTTCGCATAATCATAGCATTCGCATCATATTATACCCTCAGAGCGTAGCATTCCGTCTAATACGGAGCATTACGGCAAAAATCAAATGCATAGCATAATCATAAGTCATGTTGTGAATTGAACGCTTGTGAATAATAAACCGTTCATCATCATTATACAAACATCCCCATCAGAGTCCCAGCAAAAGCAGCTGCCCTTTCAAATCACAAACACCAGTATATACACCTTTTGGCACCCGTCCGTGTCATCCTTCCCCAAACAGGTCGCCTGAATACACTCTACAAACAAAATCACCCGTACTACAGATACATCCTGACACCCGTCCGTGTCAAATCACCAGCAAAAAGCCAAAGACATCCTCTTTGCACTCACATATACTTATATACACTTTTCTTGACACCCGTCCGTGTCATATCCCCAGCGCAGTCGCTTACACTTTCATCAACCCATACACTTGTTAATATTATACTTTTCTCTCTTGACACCCGTCCGTGTCACTCTCCCCAGCAGATAAACACTCACCTATACAACACTTACTACTCATGATACACTTATACAGATACTCGTCCGTATCTTGTATACATCACCACTCACATCCCCACAGATTCGGCAATAGTCCTTGTTCTTTGTTAACCAGTTGGTACTCGTCCGTACCATCATCTCAGAACATTGCGTCTAGTGTTTGTTTCTACATGATACTCGTCCGTATCATAGTCTTAGGGATGCTTGTCCGCATCTTTAATCCGTACACCGTGCCAAGCACTTGTGTCTTCTTGAATATAGATACTCGTCTGTGTCTTTTATTCCCCAGAAGGTTTCTTTCAGATACAACACTCGTCCGTGTTCCTTGTTAACCAGTTGATACCCGTCCGTATCATCATCTCTGAACATGTGTCAGTTTGTTTCTACATGATACTCGTCCCTATCATGGCCTTAAGGATGCTCGTCCGCATCTTTAATCTATACACAATACCAAACACTTATACCTTTTGTTTCTTGGATGTAAACACTCGTCCGTGTTTACATTATCCCCAGTAGATCACCAACAAAGTTTCTTTTATCTAACACTCGTCCTGTGTTATGATACCTTTGAGAGCAGCCGTACCCTGCTGAGTGGTCGTCCTCCACTTCTTGATGGTCGTCCTCCATCATGCTCATCCGATGGTCGTCCCCATCGTTGATATTTTTAGCAGCCGTCCCCTGCTAGGTGGTCGTCCTCCACCTTTTGATGATCGTCCTTCATCAACTTTATCCAATGGCCGTCCCCATTGTTGATTTTTGGTTATCTAACACTCGTCCTGTGTTATGACAAACCTCGAGAGCAGCCGTCCCCTGCTGAGTGGTCGTCCTCCACTTCTTGATGGTCGTCCTCCATCTTGCTCGTCCGATGGCCGTCCCCATCGTTGACCTTATCTATCCGATGGCCGTCCCCATCGTTGATATTTTCGGCAGCCGTACCCTGCCAGGTGGTCGTCCTCCACCTTTGATGGCCGTCCCCATCATATTTCTTTTATTCCCAACAGAGCAGCCGTCCCCTGCTAGGTGATCGTCCTTCACCTTTGATGGCCGTACCCCATCATCTGTTTATTTCATTTATTCTTTAACCTGATGGCCGTCCCCGTCGTGGTCCCTTTTCCTTTTTAGCCCGATGGCCGTCCCCGTCGTTGGTTACTTTACCTTTATGAACTTGATGGCCGTCCCCGTCATGTTTCATTAATCCCCAGAGAACTTTGCAGCTTTATCTTGATGGCCGTCCCCATCATAATATCCTATTTTCCCCAGCTAGTCGGCCGTCCCCGTCTTAGCTTTACTTGTTTTTCCCCAGCTAGTCGGCCGTCCCCGTCTTAGCTTTACTTTTTATCCCCAGCATGTCGGCCGTCCCCGTCATCGCTTTGCTTCACATACCACTTTACCCAGCAGTCTTCCTCTGCTCGACGGTCGTCCTCCGTCGCTCACACTTTACAATATACTTTATTTTGCCTTTACAATCTATATCCCTCTTCTTCTTCATTTTGTGAGTGCAAATTTTGGACTGTCTTTGGTATTCAACCACAAGTTATCTTGTTTGCCTGATAAGCCGTTGCTTACACCCTGCACAGCTAACTCATGTTTGAATAGGGGCAGCTGTAAACACCCCAAATTTGCCCTCACCCATTCACACCATGGCTTGTGATCATCTCATATGCATAAACACAAACATATCATCTCACATCTCATTTTTTTATCCACTGCATAGCTTTCAAGGCATCTGCACCTAGGGTTTGTGATCTGAGCAATCCCAAAGCATCTTGAGCCATTCCAAAGGCCACCAATCAACTCAAAGGGGTCCATGTGTGTTCTTATATCATATTTCATCTCCTCAAAGTCAAAAATGCAGAGGAATCACAAGAACTAGGGTTTGAGTGGATGCAGAGCCAGGATGAACTGCACAGTTGACTGAAAATTAGGGTTTTGGTTTCAGAGGCCATAACTCCAAATTTTTTGGTCATTCTTGTTTCCATTGATCTCTATATGGTATAAGGAGTATGCATATCAATTTTCATGAAGAAATTCCATGGGGAAGTCATCTGATCAAGAGTTGACTTTTCAGACAAGTCAGTGCAAAATCAGGGCATCTGAGGCCCCCAATGACCCAACCAATGGGTGATCTTCATCATTTTGAGTGTATATGATCTTTATTTGATCATGGAAGAAGATTGAAGTTCATAAAAATCAAGAATTTAGGGTTTTTGCAAATGTTGACTTTTTGGGCATAGTTGACTTTTCAAGAATGCATCATTTTAGGTCAATTTTCAAGCTTTGATTCTTGGTCCAAAAAGGCTCCAAATGGAAAAACTTTGGTCATGAAAGTTGAAGATCTCATATTTCCCTTTTCAAAAAGTACAAGAACATGATCAAATTCTTCTTGGATCAAAAGTTATAGCAATGCAAAGTTGGCAAAAATCATTAATTTCTAAGGCATGCTTCAAATGGAAATTTTGCAAAACCTTGAACCAATGCATCATGTGACCTCTAATTCATTTCAAACTATTACATAAACATTCTCTAAGTCCTAAAAATCAGAAATGAACCAAGAATGTCATGGTTTCATGTTTGGTTAGGCAAAGAAGTCACATGTGAGCAAAAAGGTTACAACTTGCAAAACACTCATGACCCTTCCCTCAACTTGCTGCCTTGGCCTTTGGACCTTGCTGGCTCTCTCACCATACCATGATGCGCCAGCCCTAGCCCTTGTACTTGCCTAGATCATGAGCCATGCTTCTCTTACACATTATTTGACTTTTTGCAAAAGTTGCCTCACCTATCCATAAAGCACATGTCAAATCAACTGACCAATGAGAGAGAGTTATGTGGACAATTTGCAAGCAAAACATAAGAAGAAGCAAGGCTGAAACCACCCCATTCACCACATACACAAAAACCTTCCATTTTGCATAAGCTCTCGAATTTCTCTATACAGCCTGCAAACACTCAAACCTTTTCCTCCATTCAACTCACCCTGCCTCATAGATCACAAAACACCAAGAACACAAGCCTGAAACAGCCAGATTACTCCATAGCCATTTCTCACTCCATTTTGCAGTTTCATTCGAAACTCTCATCCTAGCTCACAAACACACAAACAAACACCACAAACCTTCTCCATTCATCATCAGGACCTCAAACCTTCATTCACCATGACCTGAAAGTGCCAGAATCTCCATTACCATTTTTGACTGAACTGAAGCAGGAGCTTTCGAAACTCATCATCAAGCCAACTTAAACTCCATTTGAGCATTCAAACATCTTCTGGGGACCAAGTAGAGCAGCTTGCACAAAGAGAGGTGGCCAGAAAGTTCCTAAACTGAAAGCTTCGAATCTCAGGTAGCCTGAAATTTATTTTTCCAGAAGTTGTTTTTCTTGTTACAAACTTGTTCTTTGTGTTGTCCTGATCATCCTGGTGCTTTTAGTTTTTGAAATGGTTGTGATTTGAACGTTTAATTTGACTCTGAAACTGGTTTGCCCTAAAAATGTTTGCTTTCGATTCATGCGATTGATGAAGAATAAATTTGTTTGGGGTTAGGGTTTTGAGTCAGGAGATCATGGGGATCATTTGGGTGTGCTTAGTTTTCATTTTGGATACGTTTTGAGGGAGTTGGGGAATTTTCAGGTGAGGTGCTGGCCGGAGAAGACGACCGGAAGTCTTCTCCGGCCACCTGAGAGTGTTTAAACCCTAATCACGTAATTAATGCTAGTTTGAATTTGAGCCATTGATGGGCGTTGACTTGCTGACTTCCCTCTCTTTTGGATGGCCCAGATGCGTTTGATTAGCCCTAATCTTTTTCATTTAGTTAATTAATTCATAATTAAACTAATTATCTCAGAGTCAATCCCAACCACAGGATCACGCGCCAGTCAACACTTTCAAATCCTGGGCGCATCTTGGCCCTCCATCCCTCTGACTTTTCTTTTTATTTGATTTTTATTCATTTTTCTTTCATTTAAATTGCATAATTAATTTAAAATAGCAAAAAATCCTTAAAAATTATGAAACTTTTTCTTTAAAGTTTTATTAATTTTTAAGACCCAAAAATATTTTTATTTTATTTTTCATCATTAAAAAAGTATTTTTAAATATTTAAAAGATTATTTTTAATTGATTAATGGGAATTAATTAATTAAAAATACTTTTAGGTATTTAAAAATTACAAAAAAATTCATGAAATGTTCTAAGACATTTAGAAACATTGTCCAACCTTCAAACCAAATTTCTTTTTTGATCTTGATGCATTTTAAGAATTTTTCATTGAATTAAATCATTTTTTATGCATTATTTTGATCATGGATTCAAAAATTCATTTCTGCCCTTTGGAGAAGGTTGAGACATTGATTCTTCTTGCATTGTTTTGTGTTTAGCATGTATTTTCAGGGATAGAAAGGCCATGATTTGTTCTTGCATTTTCAAATTGTTTGGCATTTGTTTTGTTAAGAACCCTAAAAAACCCTAATATCTTGTAAAATTCATATCTTGAGATTGGTTGAGAGTTGAGAGCTCCCCTTTGGGCAGTGGTTCATCATAGGCCTAGGGTTTCTTTGGGTGCCATTTTCCATTTTTTTATCATGAGGTTTGCTTCTGTTTTTGGTTTGTGTTTGATGTTTGATTCATGAACCCTAATTTGGGCTTTCTTTTGCATCATTCTTACATTCTCTTGCATAACATGACTTGTCTTTGCATTTTGTGCATTCTTGTGATTCATTTGACATCCTAAGACATATAGGAAACATGTTTAATCATTGCATTGCATATTTGCCATGTCATTTGTCTTGTATGTTTCATAACATTCCATGTTTGTTCATGCTCCTTAGCTTGCATCATTTGCATTCATGATCTTGTATGAACATCCCCATTGTCTTGCCTCATGTTTGCAGCACCTCATAACATCATAACCATCATCAACATGCTTCTGGTTTTGCTGAACATCATACCATTTCATCTCATCTTGCATTACATTGCATTTCTTTCTAACATTTCAGGTGGTAAGTAATTTGAGAGGTGAATTTGCCTTCACTTCTCATAACTTTTCTTTTCATCTCTCTTGCATCCATTGCTGCATTTTTATGTGTGTTTAAGTTTGAGCTTGCTCATTCTTCTCCTTCCCACTTTCTTTCTTCAAGTGACTTGACTTCTTGAATGAAGCAAGTCACTTTGCTTCTCTTGATCCTGTTCATCTGCTCCCTGGTGGTTCCTTTGAAGACTTCTCTTGCAAACCTCACAAACCTTAGGACCAACCAAGCATGACAATGAATTAGGGTTTTGATTAGTCCCCCCATAGTTTTACCTTTGTGTCTCTCTTTGTGTCTTCTCTTCTCACCTCATAATCAGGGACTAAACCCTAAAGGCTCTAAGACTTTGTGGTTAGGGTTATGCCTACATCCTTATCTTAGGATGGAGTGTATAACTTTAATCCTAAGTCTTGAACCCTTAAGGTGTTTAAATCTCTTAATCAATCCACTTAATAATCATCAAGACATCACTTGTAACTTGGGCCTTGCATTAGGGTTCTAATTCTTCCTTAATTGGTTAAGAAGGACTAACCCTAGTGTTAATGGACAAGTCCCCCTCAAGTTGTCTTACAAACAATAAAACTCACTTCATCATCATACCATTAATCTAAAATCCACTTAATCAAAGGCTTGTTTTGTCATGGGTTTAATCCCTAATCATGGATTAAGTTGAGGAGTTTTCCTCAGCTTAAACCTTCTCATCTATCATCCTTCTCTTAGGATGGTGTAATGAGTCTGTTTAATCCTTGATTATGGCTTAACCTCATTACTCAACACTAAACAAAAACCACAAAAACATTCAAATAATCACAAGTAGGTTAATGATCTTAATCCTACATCAAAGGTGATTAAGTGTGAGAATCTGACTTCACACTTAAGGTATTCTCATTACCCCTAATCAGAGGGAAGATGTGATGAGTTTACTAAATCCATTGGTTTAGGCTTAAGCTCATTAACTTATGACAAACATTCAAAAGCAATAAAAGACTGAAAATACAAAAACAAACAATAATCGTCTCCTCCGGGATTCTTTTCTCATCCCCTTCACTCACAAACGAGAACTTGCTTCTTCCGTCTAATGCAAGACAGTTAGCACCTGAGCCAGACAGGTCATACACTTGAGCATAGACAAGCAAGCAGTTCACCAGTCAATTCATTTTCAGTCTCTTTGGGTCGAACTACGGTGTTCTGACTTCCTCATTGCACGAGAGGATACGTAGGCATAACTTAACAGTTATCGAACAAAAGTCTCTGTACATTCCCCCTCCTTCCAGCATTATTCTTTAAGCCTCATAATCATGAGCATACTCTTTCTTACACTGACACTATACATATTACACTTCACACTTCTTTTGCACTGACACCTGTACATTCTTTTCCAGCTATTTTACACACAGATTGCGCTGACACTACCCCTTTAAAACACAAATTTTTAAGCGTGGATCCCGTCGAGTACGACGGACAATCTGGGTGCTAATACCTTCCCAGGTTGTAACCAACCCCCTTTCTCAGTCTCTCTGGTTCGCAAATCGTCTTATCCATCTCTTTCTAGGCTTATGCAGCATTGCCTTTCCTCCGGGATAAAAATGCCTAGCTGGCGACTCTTTTCATCTCCAGTGAGTTCACGGCTGTGTGTTCTCATTGTTCCTCTCGCCGACCGTTCGCGTCTGTACCTTC
This sequence comes from Lathyrus aphaca, assembly GCA_963966055.1. NCBI lineage: Eukaryota > Viridiplantae > Streptophyta > Magnoliopsida > Fabales > Fabaceae > Lathyrus > Lathyrus aphaca. The sequence continues at coordinate 614,366,910 of OZ014520.1, read as the reverse complement.
ATCTGAACCAGTTTTCATTTGTCGGGAGTGACACCCTTCAGTGTGAACAGGCTCTTCATGATCTTTTGATTTTATGAACATGATGTCTTCATCAGGGAAGTCAAATCTCATAGGCTGGTAGTCATCAATGGGTTGCTCAGCAAGATATTCAGATAGTACACTGCCTTTGATGGCTTTCTGAGACGTGTACTGGATGTCATACTTTGTAAGGATCATCTGCCATCTTGCAACCCGTCCGGTAAGCGCTGGCTTCTCAAATATGTACTTAACTGGGTCCATCTTTGAGATCAACAAGGTAGTGTGGGTCAGCATATACTGTCTCAGTCGGCGAGCAGCCCACGCTAAAGCACAGCAAGTTTTCTCGAGCAGTGAATAACGTTGTTCACAGTCGGTAAACTTTTTACTTAGGTAGTATATTGCATACTCTTTTCGACCAGACTCGTCATGCTGGCCCAGCACACACCCCATTGACTCTTCTAATACTGTTAAGTACATGATTAGAGGTCTTCCTTCAACTGGAGGCATGAGGATTGGAGGTTCTTGCAGATACTCCTTGATCTTGTCAAAAGCCTTCTGGCAATCTTCGTTCCACCTGACCGTTTGTTCTTTTCTTAACAGCTTGAACAAGGGTTCACAGGTTGCTGTGAGGTGAGATATGAACCGTGAGATGTAGTTCAATCGACCTAAGAACCCTCGAACTTCTTTCTCAGTTTTCGGTGCAGGCATCTCTTGAATAGCTTTGACTTTATCAGGGTCCACTTCAATCCCTCTTTCGCTTACAATAAAGCCCAGCAGCTTACCAGATCTCACCCCGAATGTGCATTTGTTGGGGTTCAACTTCAGTTGATACTTCCTCAGACGCTTGAATAATTTGAGCAGATTTACCAGATGGTCTTCTTCAGTAAGGGACTTGGCAATCATGTCATCCACGTAACATTCTATTTCTTTATGGATCATATCGTGGAATAACGTTACCATAGCCCGTTGATACGTCGCACCGGCATTCTTGAGCCCAAATGGCATTACTTTGTAACAGAACGTGCCCCAAGGTGTGATGAATGTTGTCTTCTCCATGTCTTCAGGTGACATTTTAATCTGGTTGTATCCTGAAAATCCATCCATGAAGGAGAATACCGAGAACTGAGCCGTGTTATCCACCAATACATCAATGTGAGGTAATGGGAAATCATCTTTCGGGCTGGCTCTGTTCAGATCCCAGTAATCAACACACATTCTTACTTTGCCGTCTTTCTTAGGCACAGGCACTATGTTAGCAACCCACGGTGGATAGCTAGTTACGGCAAGGAACCCGGCGTCCCATTGCTTTTGTACCTCTTCTTTGATTTTCATAGCCATGTCTGGGCGAGTACGGCGCAATTTCTGTTTGACCGGTGGGCACTCTTCTCTCAAAGGCAGCTTGTGTACAACAATGTCGGTATCTAACCCTGGCATGTCTTGATACGACCAAGCAAACACATCCACATACTCTTGAAGCAGATCAACCAGTTGCTTCTTTACTGAGTCTTGCAGGCAGGCCCCGATCTTGACTTCTTTCACGTCTTCATCCGTACCAAGATTGATCACTTCAACCTCCTCCTGGTGAGGAGTAATAACCTTTTCCTCTTGTCTTAACAACCTGGCTAGCTCTTCAGGAAGCTCATATTCTTCACCAACCCCTTCATCAGCTTGATTGATTGGATTGTCAAAGTCATACGAAGTCATAGCCGTGCTGTTGTCGGTGTTGTCTGGAAGGCACTCTCTGCAAGGGTTAAGTTTGTTCATTTTAGTGATCTGATTTTAGTCTTATTTAGAAAAGTGAAATGAAGTTGTCATTTTGAAAACACTGCCATTTATTTTTTGTACAAAAAAGAAAAATGGAAAAACAGTGAATGAAAAGAAAAAGACTCGTTTGCAAAAAGATGTCTGATATTTCATTAATTGATCTTGTTTGCACAAAAAAGTACAGATGGCCCGATTACAAAATGAGTCTTATAAAATACAGGAAATAATAATTACTCTGCTCGAGTAACTCTTATAATTTCCTGGGAAGACCAGTTTGAGGTACTGCTCCCCGGGATCTTTGGACGAATCCAATTCTCCAGATTGCGCTCCTCTTCCAGCTCGTCTTCCAGACAGTTGATAGCATCGGGGGTAAGCATCCCCCCACTGACAAAACCGGGCTCTCCAGCAGCCTTTGCTTGATGTTGAGTTGGTTTGTAACCCAACCCAAACTTGTCTTTCTTCTCCTCCACAACTAAAACCTTGCCCCAGCCTAGGGCAGTTCCTTCCTCAACAACCTTCCGGGCTTGTTGGTAAGATGACATGGAGATTCCAGATACAGCAGATGCTTCATTCACATTCAAGGCTTCAAAACCTTGGCTCATTGTTTCATGGATCTCCCCATCCATCTCAATGTACTTATAAGTAGCCAGATGGCTAACAAATATATCCTCCTCCCCACAGATTGTAACAACTTGGCCTTCCCACTCAAATTTTAACTTTTGGTGAAAGGTAGACGTTATTGCTCCGGCGGCGTGAATCCAAGGTCTACCCAACAAACAGCTGTAGGCGGGCTGAATGTCCATCACATAAAAGATAGTTTTAAAGGTCTGTGGGCCAATTGTCACAGGTAGCTCAATCTCTCCCAGAACCGATCTCTTTGAACCGTCAAAGGCTCTTACCACCAGGTTGCTGGGTCTCAATGCCAATCCATCATATTCTAACTTCACCAGAGCCTTCTTTGGTAAGACATTAAAGGATGAACCCGTGTCTACCAGCACATGGGAAAGGACTGCTCCTTTGCATTCCATGGTTATGTGCAAGGCTTTGTTGTGGTTGCGGCCATCCGCTGTCAAGTCAGTATTGGTGAACCCTAGCCCATTGCTAGCAGTAACATTTCCAACCACGGTTTCCAACTGGTTGACAGTAATCTCTTCAGGCACGTAAGCTGCGTGCAAGACTTTGAGTAGTGCATTCCGATGGGCTTCGGAGCACATAAGCAGTGAGAGGATAGAGATTTTGGATGGCGTCTGGTGAAGTTGATCCACAATTTTATAATCACTCTTTTTGATGATTCTCATAAACTCATCAACTTCTTAATCGAATGGTGTCTTCAAGGCTTCTTTAAATGTTTGATCTTCCTGCACCGGGCTCTTTCCTTTTGCCTTGGCAGCAGCTTCTGCTTCGGCAGTGGGCCTCTGAATTTGTGGGGCGAAAAGACGTCCGCTTCGAGTGAAGCCTCCGCCTCCCCCCACATTATCTATTTGCGGTGCCGGTGTTGATGTTTCAAGAGTGATTCTTTTTCCTTCGCAGTACACGTCAGAGCCATAGTGCCAAGGGATGGCCCTATTGCTTTCATATGGTACTGGTCCAGGCACCGTAACAGTGACTGGACTGATTACTGCTGCTGAAGGGACTGCAATTGTTTGTGGATCGTAATAGATTGTAACTGGTGCTCTGATGGGAGCAGCACCTTCTGAATGGTAGGCAGAGTTGTTCTCAGGATCATAAAATATTGTGACAGTAGAGACATCTCCATGATTTGTTGCTGGAGTCGTAGGAGATATTGGCGGAAGAATGGATGTTGTCGTTGTAGGAGGTTCGAAATGGAGTGAAGCTGAAGTTGTAGCAGGAAAATTTGTTGAAAACTGATCAGTTGAGATGATAGATGAAGTACTTGTTGATGAAGCCGAAGAATTGTCAGGAACAATGGTTGCTGCAGTTGTAGGAGGTTCTGAAACCGTTGCTGATGAGATTGCTGGATTTGTTGGAAATGATGTGGTGATCTGGAGCTGGCCACTCTGAATGAGGCCATCTATGCCATTCCTCAAATTATCGCACCCATTCACTGAGATATTGCAGTAAGCACAACCCAATTCACACCCTGGGAACATCTTACATTCCAAGAGCTGAGCCTTGATTTCCACCAATGGTGTCCTGATCTGTCCCACACTGGTTATTAAATAAGACGGCTTGTCTTCTTCAATAGCGTTAATCCTAGGACCACCGTGATTCGGCATCGGGTTCTTATTGACATTGGGTGGTGGTGCGAAATTCAGAGCCTTGGAGTCTACCAGGTCTTGTACCTTCATATGCAGAGCCCTGCATTTTTCTGTACTGTGGCCAGGTGCGTTTGAATGAAAGGCACATCTGGCGTTGGAGTCATAGTTCCTTGGTAGACTGTTGGGATCCAGAGGTGCCAACGTTCTTAGCTCAACCAGGTTGAGTTTCAGAAGTTGTGGCAGCAAGGTAGCATATGGCATTGGGATCGGATCGATCACTCTGTTAGCTTGAGATGGCCTCTGCTGAAACGGCCTTTGTTGACTACTGTTGTTGGTGTTGCTGTTGTTGTAATTTATCGGAGGATACTGATTTTGTTGGTGGTACTGAGGTTGTGGTTGATAGTTTTGTTGCGGAGGTTGATAGACTGGCTGAGGATGAGCTGGAGCAGGAATGGTGACTGCTGCTATTGACCTTTGAACATATTGGGGCCTGCCCCTGTTGGTGTGGATGGCGTTGGTCTCGCCAGTTCTTCTCGGGCCTGCAAAAGGCTTTCTTGTACTACTGGACGAACTAGCACCATTGTCGGAAATCTTACCCATTTTTAACAGGCTCTCAATTCTCTCCCCAGCTATGACAACATCCGCAAAGCTAGTGGAAGAGAAAGCAGCCAGCCTGTCAATATAGGTTCCCTGAAGGGTGTTCATAAACATGTCTGCCATTTCCCTCTCAGACATAAGGGGTTGAACAGCAGCAGCCAATTGCCTCCATCTCTGGGCATATTCTCGGAAACTCTCCCTTGAAGACTGTGACATTCCCATTAGGAGGGTCCTGTTGGGTGCCATGTCTAAATTATACTGATACTGTCTGATGAAGGCTTCTGCCAGGTGTTGCACCCCAAAATTTGCCCTCACAATACAAGACTTTTTGTTCTAAGAAGGTTCACAAGGTTCACAAGTCTCAACATTTACAAGACCTTTCATGAGGTTCATGAAGTCCATAGGTTGCTTCTTGAAGGTTCACAAGGTTCACAAGTTTCTCAATGGTTACAAAGCTTTCCTGAGGTTTATGAGGTCTACAAAGCCACTTCATGAGGTTCACAAGGTTCACAAAGTTCACAATTGGTCAAAGGAGTTGACAATTCCCTCAGACAATGCATCTCCTAAGCAGTGCATCCAAAACTAGGGTTTTGACTTTAATCAGGCTAAGTGGACTTCCAATACCTCAAGTGAGTTTCATAACATCTTATATGTGTATAAGAACCCCCATGTCAAGTTTCAAGACTTTTCTCAAAAGTTTACTCAGTCAGATGATCAGATAAGTCAAAATCAGTCAGTGCAGTTAAAAGGTCAAACTGAGGTCAACTGTGGTCAAACTAAAGTCAAACCTCATGTTTTTTTGCCAACATCAAGTATATGAAGTAAAATTCATCATTTGATCAAGGGTTGATCATGATTCATCAAGGAGATTCCAGATCATCAATAATCAGGAGTTTCTAAATTAGGGTTTCCTCAGTAAAAGTCAACTGAACTTTGACCAGGCATAACTTTCACATACTTCATCACCAAGTCTCCATCCAAAGCTCATTTTGAAGGAAATTGAATTCTCTACAACTTTGATGTTGAAAGTTAAGCCTAAAAAATGCTTCATTTGAAAGATATGATCTAAGACATTATAGGTCATTCCAAAAGTCAACAAAAAAGTCAACAACTTCAAAAGGGCATAACTTGAGATTGGTAAATGATATGGACCTGAAACCAATGGGGTTGTTTAGAGGACTCTTCAAGCTTTCCAAAAAGTCCAAGAACACCCTCATACCTTTAAAATTGAGGTAGATGTGCCTTTGCAAAGTTGGGAAATTTTGTGATGGTTTATGTTGAAAATGGAGGCTTAAAAGTATTTCTTTCCAAATGGGCTGCCCAAGTCATGATCCAATCCATACACAAACACTATGCACGACCCAAACCATTTAAAATCTGATTTTTATTATTTTTATTTTTATTTATTTTGATTTAAATCATTAAAAATCATTTTAAATAAGAATAAAATATAAAAATAATGGATTTTATTTGGATAATGTTTCTAGAAGGTCATAATGGGTGATTGGAATCAAAGAGGAAGGAAATCATGTGAATTGTCCCAAAATAGCAAGCACTCATGATCAAATATTTGAAATTTACACTATGATCTTTTTGAATATTTTTTGGATCAAATTTTCATATAACCCACCCATGTTTCTGACCTAAATCAATCACACATATATACTAAGCATAACCCTAGTCCTCATTCACGGATTCCAGCCTCAAGAACAGAGCTTCAAATTTTCAAAATTCACAAAAAAAGCTTCAATTCGGATTATTGCATAAGGACTCTATCAAAGCATTTTGAAGGTTGAAAATCACTTAGGAACCATCACTGAATGTATTTGCATTGTCAACAGCATCAAAAGCTTCATCATATGCCATAACCCGAATGAACATTAAGCTTGATTTTTATTTTTTCGATTTCAATTATTTGTACATTATAAACTGTTTTTATGCATTTAATCTTGTTTGCCATTATATGAGGACTGTTTCTGGACAGGTGAATCGAAGTTTTAGTGCATAGAGCCTCAAACACCATTGTTAGGGTTTCTGGTCCTAAATTAGGGCTTCACGATGCAAGTAATATAAATGTTTTTGGATACTATATTTGAACTCTCTGGACCATGGGTAATCAAATGGTATAATTAATTTGGATCAATCGTACCGATTCATGCTGTATATGAAAACCTAGGTCTACCTGCAAATGTTATTTCGCAGGAAAGTTTGTAAATATTTTCGCAGGTATTTTCGTAGGTCCAGAGGAGGAAGAAGGAGTTTTGGCGCGCTGGTATAATTTGAATATTCGTTTTAATATTTTATGATTTTGTTTATTATTTATTTCACAGAGGCAACACAGCTCAGTTGGTGTGCACATGCGCGTGTGGAGCAAAAGGTCATGGGATTGAAACCAGGCTCCAGCAATTTTTTTTTGTGTAAAATTCATTTATGCAATGGACTTAAAATATAATGATTAGTAGCGCATGTATTATCAGGATAGCTCACCCAGCAGGATTGGTCATATGCGCGTCTCTTTACCTAATAGGTCCTGGGTTCGATTCTATACCCAGGCCTTTTGTTGTTTTATTATTTTTTATGAATTTCCAGGTTTAAAGAACAAACTCAATGGATGCTCATCCTTGTTGCATTGCCAGCGTGCGGTTCAGTTGGTAGACTTCTCAAGTTTCCAGGTTAGGGACCTGGGTTCAAATCCCAGGTCCAATTTTTTTGATATTTATTATTTTCTTTTATTATTTCCATATTATATTAGAATATTCTTTAACTATAAAATATAAATGTATGTGCTTATAAAATTCAAAAAAAATTATATATGTATATATTAGTTAAAATTATTTTGTATATTCCAAACCCTAAAAATTATTTTTTCTAATAAAACCCTAATTTTCTAAAACTCTAAAAATATTTTTTAAAATAAAAATCTAATTCTATTTTTTTTTTCTAAGTAATTTTATTTTCTAATGTAATTATAATGTATATTTATTTAGTATGATTCATGTAAATATTATAAATATAATTATGAATTATTTCTCTCATCTAAAATATAAATATATTTCATATTATTTGAAATTAAAGTTTTGTAAATATACTTATAATTTATTTTTCTCTTTATATATTAAGTAAATACTTTTTTATAATTTTTGTTTAGAAATAATTAAATTTATAATAATTAAGTTTTGTTGTTATAATATATTTAAAAATAACTTAATAATTTGTGAAATTGTTTGTTCATGTTTGCTTTTTTTAATATAATTGTTTATACTAAAAGTTGTAAATTTCTTATAATGTTTTGATTTTATTTATTATTGCTACTAACCATACTATTATTTATTATTACATTTTTATGTTTCTAACCTTGTTTAATATTCTTAATTATTATTATTTATTTTATTATCACTAACCCCTTTATCATTTATTTTTAATATTTATTGCTTATTTATTTATTATCTATTTTGCTATTTATTTTGCTTATTATAATTATTTTGTAATTGCTCATTGGATGTAATTTTGTAGTTATTTAATTATTTTTGTCATGGTTAGTAATTAAGGAGTGTAAAAACATGTATGCTATATTAAAATAAATTTAGATAATTTTTAATGTAAGATAATTAAATTAAACACGTCACACACGTAAGTCGATTTTAATCGCCGTCTCACTTCCTAAGGTTATCCCTCAAGTTGCCTACGAATAATGGTTAAGTGGGGTGTATAAAGCAAGTCCCTCGAAAGAAAATCATCAAAGTCCCTTATGGTTGCCTCTACGAATCGAGTCCCTTTCGAAAAATGATGATAGTCCCTCCCGTTTGCTTATTATACCCCACAATGGCCTTCAAAAAACAAATTGTCCATCACATGTCCCTTAACATCCAAGGTAATGACTACCTACTCCTTAATAGTAGGGATAGTCTTACCAAGGAAATGATAAAGAATACGAAAGACCTTAAACATTAGGGTAGGTTACTCCTAGGTACTTGCTCACTTCAAAACTTCTTCAAACTTAAACAAATTTCAAACAAATTTTCAAACAAGTTTCTTACACATCCGTACATGGATTATTATTAAACTATTCTGAAAATTTTTCTATTCACACACTACATTTTCAAAAACAATTTAAAGTGAGCTTAAGTACCTAAGAGCCCATGGATAACCATGGATGAAAAGGATGCTAATACCTTCCCTTTTCATAACCTACCCCCCGGACCCAAAAATATCTCTAAGGTCTTTCCTGTTCTTTTATAACCTTTCCTTTTGGATAAAATAAAAGTCGGTGGCGACTCTTGCTATCCGCAACATAACTTAAAGTCAGTTCTCCCACCGTGTTACAGAACTGGCGACTCTGCTGGGGATTTAATATTAAAGAGGGGTACCCTTAGGAATTAGATCACTTTAAAATTGTTTGCCTTGTTTATTTTATATTACTTGTTGGGGTGCTCTTATGTGTGAAAGGTCCTAACCCGGATCTAGTGTACCTTAGGTAAATGGCAATAGACCAAGGAAACTGTACGACGTATATCGATACGGTTGATCTGGTGGCCATAGTTAGTGCGACTTCTTGGTTGGTGCTTATGTTCCTTAAGTCAAGTTGAGGATAATATGAGGCTGCCATATGTTGTCAATGCACTAACTAACTTTTAGAACCCTAGTTAACTCATCTTGGCCTTTAGAAGGTAGTGAGGTAACCGGCTTTGGTGCAGACTGAAGTTGGTTGACACTCGATACTACGCTCATTGAGATCTTAAACTTGGAGGGTTTTGGTTGGCAAGTAAGTTGCCTTCTGAACAACCACCCTTGTGAAGGATCAATGATATTGAGATCCCTTAGAACCTGGTTACTTTTGTAGGACAGGATGAACCATCTAACTTCAGGGGAGGGTACTTACCTTTGAACCTCATGCAAGCCTTTAAACCTAGGGCTATTGTGTGACTTGCTTGTGTGTGCCACATGTTTGTGATTGAGCATAACATCATGACATCATCATGCATCATGAGCATATCATTTTCCCTAACCATTTCAAGGACCAAGGGATTTATCTTTGTTCTTTGTTGCAGGTCATGGCTTCAGCTCGTAGAAACACCATCAGGATCAACTTTGTGGGGATACCTCCCAAGCTTAAAGAGTTGGTTTCTCAAGTGTCTGATCACTCCCGGTTCATCAAGAGACATGGTCACCTATTGGATCTAGTCACTTCAGGGTTCAATGAAGACATGATGAGTGTCCTGTTCCAGTTCTTTGACCCTAAGCACCATTGCTTTACATTCCCTGACTACCAGCTAGTTCCAACCATGGAGGAGTTCTCTAAACTTCTGGGCATACCTATTCTTGATCAGAAACCATTCACAGGCTTGGAAAAAGAGCTTAAACCAGAGGTTATTGCTGCAGCTCTACATCTGAAGAAGTCTGACATTGTTCTAGAGACGAGGAGTGGAGTTAAAGGTATTCTTGCCAAGGTATTAGTGGATAAAGCTCAAATGTTCTTGAAGGCCATGAGCTATGATGCTTTTGAGGAGATCTTAGCCTTGCTGATATATGGCTTAGTGATGTTCCCCAATCCAGATCAGTGCATAGATGTTCATGCCATCAACATTTTCCTGAGTCACAATCCAGTGCCTACATTGCTTGGAGACATCCTGCATTCTCTTCACACCCGTACTACAAGGGCAAGAGGAACTTTGATGTGTTGCATACCTTTGCTATCCAGGTGGTTTATTTCTCACCTTCCTCGCTCAGTAATGAAGAATGAGCAAGGGTTCAGATGGTCCAAGAGGATCATGTCACTCTCGCACTCAGATATCCATTGGTGCTCCAGATCTATGGAGAATGTCACCATCATTGACCGTTGTGGGGAGTTTCCTAATGTGCCACTTCTAGGCATAAGAGGAGGCATCACCTACAACCCCTCTCTAGCTTTACGACAGTTTGGTTATGCTCGGAGCGATGGTCCACATGACATGTTGATTCAGGGCATTGTGTTTGATTACGACAACGATCTTCAGGGTTACCGTCAGAGATTCATACGAGCTTGGGGAAAGGTAAACAGGATTGACAGCAAGACACTGGAGCCTAAGTACACTATTCCTATGGAGGCTTATCTCAGATGGGTACGATCTCGTGCTCAAACACTCATGATGCCATATCCTGCCGTCCTACCAGTTACCATGGAACCTGTTGCTGAAGGAGACACTGCTTATACCATCCTTCACCCAGACATGCCTACTGATAAGGAAGACTTGCAGAGATCATGGATCCAACTGAAGGAGCAAAGGGATACTTTCGAGGCTCATTACAAAGCAAGCCAAGCCAGAATCCTAGAGCTGACAAAACAACTTCACGAGGAACGAAACCTCAACTCATACCTCAATACAAAGAGGAAACGTCCATGGGAGACTTAAAACCCCATCTTTTGTACTTATTTCATTTTCATTTTTTGTAAGCCTAAAAGGCAAAACAAGTTATTACTAATAAAAAGTTACTTTCTTGTTTGTTTAAACAAATTTAAATTCTGCGGTCCTTGAAAACATTGCATATGCATTCCCATATCATTTCATTGCATCACAGGTTTATAATTGTGCACAGGTTTCTCATCTTCTCGCTGTTTATTTCAGCAATGGCTCTTGAACAATCAGTTAAGGATCTTCAGATACAAAATGCACAGTTCCAAGAGCTGATCCTGAACTTGACCAAGGGGCAGGATGAATTGAAGACACTGCTGGCTAAGAAGAAGAATCCTGAGGACAACAAGGATGATCAGCTGAAACAACTACAAGCTGAGATGACAGGAATGAGGACCCAGATGAATGACCAGGTGGCTCTTATTCAAAGTTTAGCTCAGGGGCAAGAAGAACTGATGACCTTCATCCAAAAATTTCAAAGTGATAAAGTCGGGGATCTAATTGTCAGTAAAACTCCATTAAGACAAGCTGATTTCCTTAAAAGAAGGATGAGGATAAAAGAGGGTAAGAGACAGGTTGCCATTGATTGTTCCTCGATTGAAGAAGAAAGACCTGATAAGGTTAATCCACCTCAACACCAGAAAGGTAGAAGGCAGTTTATCAAGTTCAGCACTCCAATGTCACAAGTTTTGCAATACCTGTTGGAGATGAAGCTAGTTTCCTTGGAAAAGTCTCCTAAAAATCCTAAAACTTCCTCTCCTCGCTATAATCCCAGGGCAAGGTGTGAGTACCACTCCAACAGTCCTGGACATGATACAAATAACTGTTGGGCATTGAAGGAAAAGATTCAAGACCTGATTGATGAAGGAATCCTAGAGGTTAATCCAGAAGGTCAAGTTGAGTTCTACTATCGTCCATCAAACACCGAAGCTGCAAGACGAGTTGCCCAAAGTAACAAGAAAGGAAGAATACCTATGCCTGTTGAGATATGGGGCACCTTGGGGCATCCAAGTGGAAAATTTGATTTCATGGTGAAGTATACTGCTCCTCAAAGTTCACAGATTGCAATTGAGGACATTCAGCCAACTGGATGGGACAACATTTGAATTTTCATTTGTAATTTCTTTTATTTGTTTGAACACTTATTATTATGTTAAACTTTTGTCTTCATTAATGCATTGCGTATGTTTGTCTTGAACTAATCCATTCGTTCCACTATGCTTTGAATTATGCTTCTTATTTCTATCTTGTGATATTTAACTCCTGATAAAGCTATAAGCCTGTAGAGGGAGGATGACGAAAACAATACCATAATCTTATGCAGTATGCTTTTGAACAGACTATGCTGACGATGTACAGGCATTGTTTCAATTCCTAAACAGTGGAGATATAAGGAAGTTAATCCCTAGTCAACCCTTTTGAGCCTATGAAGTAGGAGTTTTTATTCTCGCACAAATTAAAACCCTTATTCATAACCTGGGGCAGGGTAGTTACTCAGTTAACTCAAAATATGCCAAATGTATGTGTTGTACATAACTAATGATGGTTCACTGTAATCATGAAACCTGACAGTCAATATCCAGCAAAAGAACAATTCACTAGGTCAAAACCTATGAAGGAGACTTAGTAAAACATTAAGACATCCCGCTGACTGTAACCTTGAAATAAGCAGTTCAGGCAAAAACAGGGGATAATAAAGTCAAAAGAGAAGGAAAAAAGGAGGTCACTATGAATCCTCAACAAAGAAAGATGACTGAAAGTTCAAATAAACTTGTGGTTGCCAAACCATCACAAAATATCAATGTTACAATACCACACTTCTGTGAAATCTCAATGCATAAGTTAACTGAGTATAGGGCTGAAGAACATCATGGAGATTGGGTTGGGTACAAATAAAATTTGAGCCTTTATCCTTTGTTTCTTAAACCATGAACCAGGCCACGTTATAACCCTTTAAAAGTCCTAACTGAAGCATGGTTAGTTCGAAAGCGTACTGCTACAAAAGGTATCCTGACTCCTTTAGGGCTTGTCATAAAATTTGAGTTAATATCGCAGTTTTCAAGAAAAAATAATAATAAAAAAAAAATAAACAGTTTTTCAAAAAAAAAAATTGTTTTCAAGACAGACATAAGCATTGCATTTTTGAATATATATTGTTTGCATATACCTGAATGTCTGACAAATGGAGAAGCTTACAGGATGAATGTTCAAATGAACTAAAGTCCTTCCGATAAGCAAAGTTGCTTCCTGGATCAAAGTCCATGTATATAAAGGGGCATAGTCACTGTTTCCCAATCCATGGGCATTCCAAGTTACTGTTGAGATCATTCAGGGCAATCAGTTCCAGATCCAACAGTACTTAATGACCAGGGGCAGTTATTCTCATATCTTTGAAGTGCCAAGGGTAACATTACAGAATTCATAATGCCAGGGGCATGGTCGTTGTTTCCTAATCAAGGGGGCATTCTAAGTTACTGTTCAGATCATTCAGGGCAATCAGTTCCAGATCCAATAGTGCTTAATTGCCAGGGGCATATGCTTATGGGGCATTCTACTTGTTTCTTTTGAGATGACTCATTACAGATACTTCCATTATGGGACAATTCATCCTCAACCAAGGGGCAATACTTTCTTTTCAAATATAGTATCCGGAGAGCACATGGTCCATTACAACTTGAAGACACAGTCCTCTACCTTGATTTGGGATTCTCAGCAGAAGCCATGGTGGAAATTAATAGTCTACACCAGTAGTATCAGATGGTATCAGTATCATGTCTTCAGATCCAGTTATGAAGATTTCTGGGAAGGTATTCAGGAAAGTTATGGATTTCAGGAGCTCTAAATCCAATCTCGAAGTTGAGACGATTCTGTTTTCAAGTTCAGCTTTACTTTTCCCTCTGAATCCAGATTTACTTTTACCCTATTTTACATAAGCGAAACGTCCATTGGTTGTGTTTGAATGTATGTATGCTTTTGAATATGATTAATGTTTACCAGAAATGCATGAAAATGCAGTAATAGTATTTACCAAGGACGAACGAGGGAAGGATTTTAACGAAGTTTCGCCGGTTCATCTTTACAAGACAGTTACAAACCCTCAGTAGGGCAAATCCATCTTCATAAGGTCTCATCTCCCCTGGAATTTATATCCATCTCTTTTATCCTCATACGGATAGTCGGGAAATTACTTTCCAATAAGGGTACGACGAACGAAGACGGGATGTTATACTTATCCTACTATCAAACGAAGACGAAGGTTATATATACCTTACCATCCCCAGCATACGGGAGGTTATCTATATCTTGTTATCCCCAGCATACGGGAGGTTATCTATACCCTGTTATCCCCAGCAGACGGGGGGTTATATATTCTTCAGCAACGAATCGGGATTTATTTTCCCTGACCAGCAGTTATTATACGAAGATATCCAGACGCTTCCGGCAGTATCATATCATACATACATCATTTACATCATACCATAACATACATATCCATAAGTACATAACACATTTACTTAAGTGCATCATATCATACATGCATACACAATGCATAAACTAACATTATTATACAAAAGCTACCTTGTTTCAGGTTAATTATCCAACAAACAAACTTATGAGCTCCAGGACTGCTTTATTGTCACCTCAGGGTTACTTTATCCTCCTGATAAGCTTCTTATTACTTTGGGACTGCTTTATCGTCACCTCAGGGTTACTTTATCCTCCTGATAACTTCTCATTACTTCAAGACTGCTTTAGAGTTATCATTATTGATTGCTCTATCCTCCTGAAGCCATTACTTCAAGACTGCTTTAGAGTTATCATTATTGATTGCTCTATCCTCCTGAAGCCATTACTTCAAGACTGCTTTAGAGTTATCATTATTGATTTCTCTATCCTCCTGAAGCCATTACTTCAAGACTGCTTTAGAGTTATCATTATTGATTGCTCTATCCTCCTGAAGCCATTACTTCAAGACTGCTTTAGAGGTATCATTATTGATTGCTCTATCCTCCTGAAGCCATTACTTCAAGACTGCTTTAGAGTTATCATTATTGATTGCTCTATCCTCCTGAAGCCATTACTTCAAGACTGCTTTAGAGTTATCATTATTGATTGCTCTATCCTCCTGAAGCCATTACTTCAAGACTGCTTTAGAGTTATCATTATTGATTGCTCTATCCTCCTGAAGCCATTACTTCAAGACTGCTTTAGAGTTATCATTATTGATTGCTCTATCCTCCTGAAGCCATTACTTCAAGACTGCTTTAGAGTTATCATTATTGATTTCTCTATCCTCCTGAAGCCATTACTTCAAGACTGCTTTAGAGTTATCATTATTGATTGCTCTATCCTCCTGAAGCCATTACTTCAAGATTGCTTTAGAGTTATCATTATTGATTGCTCTATCCTCCTGAAGACATTACTTCAAGACTGCTTTAGAGTTATCATTATTGATTGCTCTATCCTCCTGAAGCCATTACTTCAAGACTGCTTTAGAGTTATCATTATTGATTGCTCTATCCTCCTGAAGCCATTACTTCAAGACTGCTTTAGAGTTATCATTATTGATTGCTCTATCCTCCTGAAGCCATTACTTCAAGACTGCTTTAGAGTTATCATTATTGATTGCTCTATCCTCCTGAAGCCATTACTTCAAGACTGCTTTAGAGTTATCATTATTGATTGCTCTATCCTCCTGAAGCCATTACTTCAAGACTGCTTTAGAGTTATCATTATTGATTGCTCTATCCTCCTGAAGACATTACTTCAAGACTGCTTTAGAGTTATCATTATTGATTGCTCTATCCTCCTGAAGCCATTACTTCAAGACTGCTTTAGAGTTATCATTATTGATTGCTCTATCCTCCTGAAGCCATTACTTCAAGACTGCTTTAGAGTTATCATTATTGATTGCTCTATCCTCCTGAAGCCATTACTTCAAGACTGCTTTAGAGTTATCATTATTGATTGCTCTATCCTCCTGAAGACATTACTTCAAGACTGCTTTAGAGTTATCATTATTGATTGCTCTATCCTCCTGAAGCCATTACTTCAAGACTGCTTTAGGGTTATCATTATTGATTGCTCTATCCTCCTGAAGACATTACTTCAAGACTGCTTTAGAGTTATCATTATTGATTGCTCTATCCTCCTGAAGCCATTACTTCAAGACTGCTTTAGAGTTATCATTATTGATTGCTCTATCCTCCTGAAGACATATCACATTATTATTTCAAGACTGCTTTAGAGTTATCATTATTGATGGCTCTATCCTCCTGAAATCGTATTATTACTTCAAGACTGCTTTAGAGTTATCATTATTGATTGCTCTATCCTCCTGAAGCCATTACTTCAAGACTGCTTTAGAGTTATCATTATTGATTGCTCTATCCTCCTGAAGACATATCACATTATTATTTCAAGACTGCTTTAGAGTTATCATTATTGATGGCTCTATCCTCCTGAAATCATATTATTACTTCAAGACTGCTTTAGGGTTATCATTACTGATTGCTCTATCCTCGTGAAGACATGATGTTACATCAGTATTACTCCAGTATCCTGAAAGCATATCATCAACACCTCAGGACTGCTCCAGACTCTTGACAGCTTTCATTATACCTCCATATTTTGGACTGCTTTATCTTCCAAGAAATATATCTGAAGAACTTTCCCCTAGTGGCATCTTTAAGCCCGCTCAATCATGTTCAACCAACCATCAATATCACTCTATGCACTGGTGAGTGCAAATTTTTGGGCTTTTGTGTTCAATCCCCTTCAACCTTCCAGGTCACGACTGGCAAATATACCAATCTAACCCCTCAGGTTTCAGAAAATTGAACAGGGGAAGCTGTTGCACCCCAAAATTTGCCCTCACAATACAAGACTTTTTGTTCTAAGAAGGTTCACAAGGTTCACAAGTCTCTCAACATTTACAAGACCTTTCATGAGGTTCATGAAGTCCATAGGTTGCTTCTTGAAGGTTCACAAGGTTCACAAGTTTCTCAATGGTTACAAAGCTTTCCTGAGGTTTATGAGGTCTACAAAGCCACTTCATGAGGTTCACAAGGTTCACAAAGTTCACAATTGGTCAAAGGAGTTGACAATTCCCTCAGACAATGCATCTCCTAAGCAGTGCATCCAAAACTAGGGTTTTGACTTTAATCAGGCTAAGTGGACTTCCAATACCTCAAGTGAGTTTCATAACATCTTATATGTGTATAAGAACCCCCATGTCAAGTTTCAAGACTTTTCTCAAAAGTTTACTCAGTCAGATGATCAGATAAGTCAAAATCAGTCAGTGCAGTTAAAAGGTCAAACTGAGGTCAACTGTGGTCAAACTAAAGTCAAACCTCATGTTTTTTTGCCAACATCAAGTATATGAAGTAAAATTCATCATTTGATCAAGGGTTGATCATGATTCATCAAGGAGATTCCAGATCATCAATAATCAGGAGTTTCTAAATTAGGGTTTCCTCAGTAAAAGTCAACTGAACTTTGACCAGGCATAACTTTCACATACTTCATCACCAAGTCTCCATCCAAAGCTCATTTTGAAGGAAATTGAATTCTCTACAACTTTGATGTTGAAAGTTAAGCCTAAAAAATGCTTCATTTGAAAGATATGATCTAAGACATTATAGGTCATTCCAAAAGTCAACAAAAAAGTCAACAACTTCAAAAGGGCATAACTTGAGATTGGTAAATGATATGGACCTGAAACCAATGGGGTTGTTTAGAGGACTCTTCAAGCTTTCCAAAAAGTCCAAGAACACCCTCATACCTTTAAAATTGAGGTAGATGTGCCTTTGCAAAGTTGGGAAATTTTGTGATGGTTTATGTTGAAAATGGAGGCTTAAAAGTATTTCTTTCCAAATGGGCTGCCCAAGTCATGATCCAATCCATACACAAACACTATGCACGACCCAAACCATTTAAAATCTGATTTTTATTATTTTTATTTTTATTTATTTTGATTTAAATCATTAAAAATCATTTTAAATAAGAATAAAATATAAAAATAATGGATTTTATTTGGATAATGTTTCTAGAAGGTCATAATGGGTGATTGGAATCAAAGAGGAAGGAAATCATGTGAATTGTCCCAAAATAGCAAGCACTCATGATCAAATATTTGAAATTTACACTATGATCTTTTTGAATATTTTTTGGATCAAATTTTCATATAACCCACCCATGTTTCTGACCTAAATCAATCACACATATATACTAAGCATAACCCTAGTCCTCATTCACGGATTCCAGCCTCAAGAACAGAGCTTCAAATTTTCAAAATTCACAAAAAAAGCTTCAATTCGGATTATTGCATAAGGACTCTATCAAAGCATTTTGAAGGTTGAAAATCACTTAGGAACCATCACTGAATGTATTTGCATTGTCAACAGCATCAAAAGCTTCATCATATGCCATAACCCGAATGAACATTAAGCTTGATTTTTATTTTTTCGATTTCAATTATTTGTACATTATAAACTGTTTTTATGCATTTAATCTTGTTTGCCATTATATGAGGACTGTTTCTGGACAGGTGAATCGAAGTTTTAGTGCATAGAGCCTCAAACACCATTGTTAGGGTTTCTGGTCCTAAATTAGGGCTTCACGATGCAAGTAATATAAATGTTTTTGGATACTATATTTGAACTCTCTGGACCATGGGTAATCAAATGGTATAATTAATTTGGATCAATCGTACCGATTCATGCTGTATATGAAAACCTAGGTCTACCTGCAAATGTTATTTCGCAGGAAAGTTTGTAAATATTTTCGCAGGTATTTTCGTAGGTCCAGAGGAGGAAGAAGGAGTTTTGGCGCGCTGGTATAATTTGAATATTCGTTTTAATATTTTATGATTTTGTTTATTATTTATTTCACAGAGGCAACACAGCTCAGTTGGTGTGCACATGCGCGTGTGGAGCAAAAGGTCATGGGATTGAAACCAGGCTCCAGCAATTTTTTTTTGTGTAAAATTCATTTATGCAATGGACTTAAAATATAATGATTAGTAGCGCATGTATTATCAGGATAGCTCACCCAGCAGGATTGGTCATATGCGCGTCTCTTTGCCTAATAGGTCCTGGGTTCGATTCTATACCCAGGCCTTTTGTTGTTTTATTATTTTTAATGAATTTCCAGGTTTAAAGAACAAACTCAATGGATGCTCATCCTTGTTGCATTGCCAGCGTGCGGTTCAGTTGGTAGACTTCTCAAGTTTCCAGGTTAGGGACCTGGGTTCAAATCCCAGGTCCAATTTTTTTGATATTTATTATTTTCTTTTATTATTTCCATATTATATTAGAATATTCTTTAACTATAAAATAAAAATGTATGTGCTTATAAAATTCAAAAAAAATTATATATGTATATATTAGTTAAAATTATTTTGTATATTCCAAACCCTAAAAATTATTTTTTCTAATAAAACCCTAATTTTCTAAAACTCTAAAAATATTTTTTAAAATAAAAATCTAATTCTATTTTTTTTTTCTAAGTAATTTTATTTTCTAATGTAATTATAATGTATATTTATTTAGTATGATTCATGTAAATATTATAAATATAATTATGAATTATTTCTCTCATCTAAAATATAAATATATTTCATATTATTTGAAATTAAAGTTTTGTAAATATACTTATAATTTATTTTTCTCTTTATATATTAAGTAAATACTTTTTTATAATTTTTGTTTAGAAATAATTAAATTTATAATAATTAAGTTTTGTTGTTATAATATATTTAAAAATAACTTAATAATTTGTGAAATTGTTTGTTCATGTTTGCTTTTTTTAATATAATTGTTTATACTAAAAGTTGTAAATTTCTTATAATGTTTTGATTTTATTTATTATTGCTACTAACCATACTATTATTTATTATTACATTTTTATGTTTCTAACCTTGTTTAATATTCTTAATTATTATTATTTATTTTATTATCACTAACCCCTTTATCATTTATTTTTAATATTTATTGCTTATTTATTTATTATCTATTTTGCTATTTATTTTGCTTATTATAATTATTTTGTAATTGCTCATTGGATGTAATTTTGTAGTTATTTAATTATTTTTGTCATGGTTAGTAATTAAGGAGTGTAAAAACATGTATGCTATATTAAAATAAATTTAGATAATTTTTAATGTAAGATAATTAAATTAAACACGTCACACACGTAAGTCGATTTTAATCGCCGTCTCACTTCCTAAGGTTATCCCTCAAGTTGCCTACGAATAATGGTTAAGTGGGGTGTATAAAGCAAGTCCCTCGAAAGAAAATCATCAAAGTCCCTTATGGTTGCCTCTACGAATCGAGTCCCTTTCGAAAAATGATGATAGTCCCTCCCGTTTGCTTATTATACCCCACAATGGCCTTCAAAAAACAAATTATCCATCACATGTCCCTTAACATCCAAGGTAATGACTACCTACTCCTTAATAGTAGGGATAGTCTTACCAAGGAAAGGATAAAGAATACGAAAGACCTTAAACATTAGGGTAGGTTACTCCTAGGTACTTGCTCACTTCAAAACTTCTTCAAACTTAAACAAATTTCAAACAAATTTTCAAACAAGTTTCTTACACATCCGTACATGGATTATTATTAAACTATTCTGAAAATTTTTCTATTCACACACTACATTTTCAAAAACAATTTAAAGTGAGCTTAAGTACCTAAGAGCCCATGGATAACCATGGATGAAAAGGATGCTAATACCTTCCCTTTTCATAACCTACCCCCCGGACCCAAAAATATCTCTAAGGTCTTTCCTGTTCTTTTATAACCTTTCCTTTTGGATAAAATAAAAGTCGGTGGCGACTCTTGCTATCCGCAACATAACTTAAAGTCAGTTCTCCCACCGTGTTACACCAGGTCCTTCCAGCATCTAATAGTTGCCCTTGTCAGGTGAGAGTACCATTCTCTTGAGGCCCCTGTCAAGCTATCTTCGAAATAGAACATCCAGAGCTTCTCATCCATTGTATAGGCCTTCAGCCTTCCCAGAAATGATTGTAAATGAGTCCGGGGGCATGAAGTCCCATTATACTTTTCGAAACAAGGAGGCTTGAACTTATGGGGGATCCTGACCCCGTCTACCAAGCCCATATCCATCACGTCAAAACCCAAAGAGTTCTGAGACTCTAGGGATCTTAACTTCTCAGCTATCTCATCCAACCTTCTATCGTAAGCTTCTTCCCCAGCACCCATTACTGTGAACTGGTCTTCTTGAGGGTCCTCTTGAAGTACCCTGGCTGCAGTGGCCGTCCCTTGAACATTTGCAGGAATGTTGATCTCGGGATGCAGATGTGGGCCAAACACAGGGGGGTTAACATGAGGTTGTACCCTTTCATTGTTGCTGGTGCCGGCAGTCCCTATATGTGGATCCTCTTGATTTTGCCTCTCCACCATGGCTCTCAGTCTTTCCTGGCTCTGAGCCATGTTGTTCATAACTTCCATAAACTGAGTCATCTGCGTTCTCATTTCCAATCTTTCGTTTGCCATCTGATTTCTGACCTCTGCAAGGTCCTGCTGTACCTGATCCATTTGAATTCCCGGAAGGTTGTTTCGGGTTGGATAACGGTGCGGACGGTTGAGGGGAAATACCCGACGCCTAGCAATAGTTCCTGAACATCACAACAGAGTTAGTGACAATAAAACAAAACCTACAAAACAAACAAAGGGTTAGCATGCAATGCAGTATGCTTATTTGTTCTCAAGGTATCCGGCCTGGCATTCAGTTTTGACCCTTCCAGACCCTTGAAGATGCTGTTGATGTTGCTTTCGAAGAAAAACTCAGATGAAGTAACCAGCACAAACATATATTACAAAAAGCAATGGTACATAGTTTGTTTTACAAGTACAAGCCCTCTAAGGGGTCAAAATACACCACAAGAAAAATAAAAAGTACAATGAATAAAAGCAACAACAAACAAATGGTCAAACACCAAGACCAAACTCATCCTCACGAACTTCCTTAAGAAGTGCTTCGGTCACAGGATCAGCCGGACGTTCCGTGAGATTCCTGATGAGGAGATTCCGGGTCGTAACAGCTGTAGTGAGATTCTTGTGCTGAGCTTGGTCCTTGGACCTCTTCACCCCTGCTTTGATTTTCAGCTCTGATATCTCCCTCTGGGCTGCTGCCAGGGCCCCTTGCTGTTCTTTTGCACTAGCCTCCAGTTGCTCCATCTTGTCTTGAACTCTCTTGTCCTCCAGGGTACGAGCCTCGGTGATCCTGACCCACCGGGCTTGACTCTCCTTCAAATACAAGTCTGTCCTTGCCCTCTGGGACTGGGCTTCTTTGCAAGCGTTCTTCAGAATTTGTTCTCCGGACTTAGACTTCTTGATATAATCCCCAGACTTTTCAATCTTAGTCAAATGCTCCACTCTCAACTTTTCCAATCTCTCAATCTCCCTCATACCTTCACTCCTCTCCCGGAGGGTCTTCTGCAAAGCCTGGGTTAGCTTCTCATTTCTTTCCTTCAAGCTCTCAAACTCCTCCAAACTGATAGTGGCAGGGGGTGGTGCTGAAGATGACTCAGGCATGTCTTCTATGGTAAAAGGCATTCCAGAGAATTGGGCCCTGGCACGGGACCACTCATAGTATTATGCTGATGCCACATTATTGCACTTCCCTAGAATGGTGACTCCCTTGGTTTGAACATTATCCCAGGCCCAGGAAGCCTGCCTAACAACAGCCAAATTAATATTGTTCTCACAATAGAGAGTTTCCACCAAGTCTTGTGCCCTAGGAGTATGGACCAGTGCATAGCCCAGTTGTCTCCTGAACAGCAGAGGGTTGTAATTAATACTACCCTTAACTCCTATTAGGGGCACATTAGGAAAATGTCCACAGCTGGTGATGATATCCCTGCCCTTGGTGCTTTGAGTACACCATCTGATATCTGCTGAAGTTAGAACAGTGAGTCTCTTAGCCCAGTTACTCTGCTGATGAGGATTTAGAAATGCATCTGTCCTGGGTAGATGCCTGAGAAGCCAAGCATGAAATAATGGAGCACAACACCTTACTAGTCTTCCCCTCTGCTTTTCATTCCTCTGATGCACTGAATAGTAAAGATCCCCCAATAAAGTTGGCACTGGGTTCTTCAGGATGAACAGATGGATTGCATTCCTGCTGATGAATCGAGGCTCATCTGCAAATAATACAATTCCATATATGCTTAAGGCCAATAGAGCACAAACAACTTTCCACTCTCCTAAAGAAGCTTTCAGGGTAGCTTGAGAGATCAAGAAATCCAGATGGAAACCAGGGATTCCAGCTTTGGAAGTCATATGTTGCTCAATCAGGACAGGTTTCAGATGCAAAGCCTTTGCTACTTCTCCATTGCTAGGAAAGGCCATCTCAGGGTTGAAAGGGATTCCACCTCTGATAGGTATACCAACTAATGAGGAGTACTCTTCCAATAAGGGGCCCAACTGAAAGTCTTGAAAAGTAAAACATCTCAGTGGGGGATCATAAAACTGAATGCAGGTGTGAATCAGGCTTCTCTGTGAGGGGTCCAGATCCATAACCATATCAAGTATATCTCCATGGTGCTCCCTGAACAATGGTATGTGATCTGGAGTGATCAGGGTCTGAATCCTCCTGATGTCTGATAACTCTGGCTGGAAGAAGTGATAGGTGATGTTGCTCTTTTTAGGAGCCATGATGCTGAGACTGAGTAGAAACAAATGCTGATGAAGATACTGAAGAATGGGCCACTGATTGGCTGGTGCAGGTGACAACTGAAGCAGATAGCTGATGAAGATGGGCCAATACTGAAGATGGGGTCAAAACCAAAGCCAAATGAAGATGGATACCCTGAAACAAATAAACAAATGTCAATATGATGCAATGATTATGTATGCAAATGATATGCAGAGGGTTTGTGACTGAGCTGGATCTGATCAAAATGCCCTGATATAAGTCCATATGTGTTCAAGAATTCCAGATGGAGGTCTATAAATCCAGTAACCAAGGTGGGGGACTCAAATAAAGAGCCACATGTCCAGGGTTTTAGAATCACAAGAACTGACCCAAAATGGAGTACTCTTAAACAATCAAAGTAACAGGGTATTCTGAGGTCAAGGTACCTGCAAACCTGTAAACAGCCCAACCCCCCTCACAGGTGGTGTTCTAGAACAAGGATCCTCAGACTTGGATCAGTTATGAGAAGTGTAAACACTTCTAACCCGGAGGTACAGTGTTTACAATAACCATAACAATTCCTCCTCTAATTCACCTCAGTTTCTGAAGGTCAATACTAAAGGTCATCCAGACTTAGCAGGCTTCCCAGATAGCCCTAGCATTGCAGGAAATCTGCAACACAGAGTTCTCAAGAAGAAACCCACATCTGAACCGTGTTTCATATTCCCGCACCAGACCGAAATGGAATGGGAAAGAATATGATTCACTCTAGCCTAGGTGTCACTCAGGTCCCAGGTATAGGACCTTAACTCTCAATAGAACCCCACCCACCAAAGAAAAACCAGATCCAGCCAGACAGCATGACAGTATGACATATGGAAAGCAATAAAGAAAGCAGTAAAGCAACTGTACATAAAGCAAAAATAAGTATAAATACAAACACAAATAAGCACATAACACCCCAGTAAACACAAATCAATCAAGCGCTAGGAGGAACCCACAAAAAGAACCAGAAGCCCTGGTTGCAGTATAAAGGGTCCCCAGCAGAGTCGCCAAGCTGTCGCTCCCGACAAATGGGACCGGCCCAAATGAAGGTACAGACGCGAACGGTCGGCGAGAGGGACAATGAGAACACACAGCCGTGAACTCACTGGAGAATGAATAGAGTCGCCAGCTAGGCATTTTTATCCCGGAGGAAAGGCAATGCTGCATAGACCTAGAAAAAGATGGATAAGACGGTTTGCGAACCAGAGAGACTGAGAAAGGGGGTTGGTTACAACCTGGGAAGGTATTAGCACCCAGATTGTCCGTCATACTCGACGGGATCCACGCTTAAAAGATTTGTGTTTTAAAGGGGTAGTGTCAGTGTAATCTGTGTGTAAAATAGCTGGAAAAGAATGTACAGGTGTCAGTGTAAAAGAAGTGAAGTGTATAAATGTATAGTGTCAGTGTAGGGACAAAAGTGAAATGCTCATGGCTATGAGGCTTAAAAGAATGAGGCTGGGAGGAGGGGGAATGAACAGAGACTTTTGTTCGATAACTGTTAAGTTATGCCTACGTATCCTCTCGTGCAATGAGGAAGTCAGAACACCGTAGTTCGACCCAAAGAGACTGAAAGATGAATTGACTTGTGAACTGCTTATTTGCCTATGCTCAAGTGTATGATCTGTCTGGCACAGATGCAAACTGTCTTGCATTAGACGGAAGAAGCAAGTTCTCGATTGTGAGTGAATGAGATGAGAAAAGAATCCCGAAGGAGACGATTATTGTTTGTTTTTGAGTTTTCAGTCTTTTATTGCTTTTGAAAGTTTGTCATAAGTTAATGAGCTTAAGTCTAAACCAATGGATTTAGTAAACTCATCACATCTTCCCTCTGATTAGGGGTAATGAGAATACCTTAAATGTGAAGTCAGCTTCTCACACTTAAACACCTTTGGTGTAGGATTAAGATCATTAACCTACTTGTGATTATTTAGATGTTTTTGTGGTTTTGTTTAGTGTTAAGTAATGAGGTTAAGCCGTAATCAGGGATTAAACAGACTCATTACACCATCCTAATAGAAGGATAATAGATGAGAATGTTTAAGCTGAGGAAAGCTCCTCAACTTAATCCATGATTAGGGATTAAACTCATGACAAAACAAGCCTTTGGTTAAGTGGATTTTATTTAATGATATGATGATGAAGTGATTTTTATGGTTTGTAAGACAACTTGAGGGGGACTTGTCCATTAACACTAGGGTTAGTCCTTCTTAACCAATTAAGGAAGAATTAGAACCCTGATGCAAGGCCCAAGTTACAAGTGTGAATTCTTGATGATTATTATGTGAATTAATTAGAGGATTTAAACACATTAAGGGTTTAACACTTAGGATTAAAGTTATACACTCCATCTTAAGAGAAGGATGCAGGCATAAGCTTAATCACAAAGCCTTAAAGCCTTTAGGGTTTAGTCCCTGATTACGAGATGAGAAGAGAAGACTCAAAGAGACACAAAGGTAAAACTAAGTGGGGAGACTAATCAAAACCCTAATCATTGTCATGCTTGGTTGTTCCTAAGGTTTGTGAGGTTAAACAAGAACAATCTTCAATGGAACCACCAGGAAGCAGATGAAAGGATCAAGAGAAGCAAAGTAACTTGCTTCACTCAAGAAGTCAAGTCACTTGAAGAAAGAAAGTGGGAGGAACAAGAATGAGCAAGCTCAATCTCAAACACATACATGAATGCAGCAATGGATGCAAGAGAGATGAAAAGAAAAGTTATGAGAAGTGAAGGCAAATTCACCTCTCAAGTTACTTACCACCTGAAATGTTAGAAAGAAATGCAATGCAATGCAAAATGAGATGAGATGACATGAAGAAAAACAAAACCAGAAGCATGTTGATGATGATAATGATGTTATGAGATGCTACAAGCATGAGGAAGCACATGGAAGTGATCATACAAGTTCATGGATGCAAATGATGCAAGTTAAGAAGCATGGACATACATGAAAAGTTATGAAGCATACATGGCATACAACATGGCATATACATGATGCAATGATCAAACATGTTTGCAATATGTCTTATGATGTCAAATGAATCAAATGGAAGCATGGAATGGCATGGCAATTCATGTTGTGCAAGAGAATGCAAGAGGTATGCAAATGGAAGCCCAAATTAGGGTTTATGGATCAAACAACAAACAAAAACCCAAAACAGAAGCAAACCCTAAGATAAAAAATGGAAAATGCCATCCAAAGGATCCCTAACCCTATACTAAACCAAGGTCCAAAGGGGAGGTCCCAACTCTCAACCAATCTCAAGTTATGAATTTTACATGTTATTAGGGTTTTTAGGGTTCCTAAACAAAAGAAATACCAAACAAATTGAAAATGAGGAATCAAATCATGGCCATTTAATCCTAGAAACTACATGCTAAACACAAAACAATGCAAGAAGAATCAATGTCCAACTCTTCCTAGATAGGCAGAAATGATTTTTTGAACTTAGGATCAAAATAATGCACAAAAAATGATTTAATTCAATGGAAAATCCTCAAAATGCATCAAGATCAAAAAAGAAATTTGGTTTGAAGGTTGGACAATGTTCCTAAATGTCTTAGAACATTTCATGAATTTTTTGATGATTTTTAGATACTTAAAAGTATTTTTAATAAATTAATTTCCATTAATCAATTAAAAATAATCCTTTAAATATTTAAAAATACCTTTTTAATGATAAAAATAAAAACAAAAATATTTTTGTGTCATAAAAATTATTAAAACTTATGGGAAAAAGTTTCATAATTTTTAAACCTTTTTTACTATTTTAAACAAATTAGAGAAAAGA
The DNA here is from genome assembly GCA_963966055.1 of Lathyrus aphaca. Classification (NCBI taxonomy): domain Eukaryota; kingdom Viridiplantae; phylum Streptophyta; class Magnoliopsida; order Fabales; family Fabaceae; genus Lathyrus; species Lathyrus aphaca. The sequence goes on along the minus strand of OZ014520.1, from coordinate 614,339,426 downwards.
AATGATATTAAATGAAAAATAAAATAGGTTAAAATGAAAGTAATTAGAAAGGAAGGCCAGGATTTGATCTGGGCTTGGTCTGGTTGACTGCGCGCCAGATCCAAGGGCCCAGATTCAAATCTGGCTAATTAATACTTATGAATTAATTAAACATAAATTAAATGGATAATCAGGATTAGGGCTTCTAATGACTCATCTCAGCCATTCATTCACGCGCGGGAGAGGCCATCCAACGATCCTCATTCAAACCTCATTAATCACTCAGATTAGGGCTAATGACTTACAGGCGGCCGGAGAAGACTTCCGGTCGTCTTCTCCGGCGAGCCAAAACCCTAGGTTCTTCTACAGGTCACCAATCAACAAATTTCTTCCACCAAAACGACTCTCTCATCAATCTAAACCTAAACCCTCAACCTAAATTCATTTATTTTCATCCATAAGCCTGAATCGAAACAAAATGTAAAACACGGGAAAATGTTCAAAAGCTTCATACATGCTGGTTTCTACACTATTTGCAAAAGTAAGCATACATTCATGATCAGAGGAACACAAGGCATCATAAAAGAACTTAAAAATCAGTTTCTGGGAAAAATGTTCATGAAGCTCACCTGAGATGAAGCTTCTCTGTTTATGAGCTCTCTGGACTTTTTCTTTGCACGGGCTTGCTTCCTTGAACCTCCTGAGGACAAAATGAGGCTCAGAAAACTTGGAGAGTGGCTGGCTTGAAAGATCCAACTCTGGTGTAGCAGAAATGGGGATCTTTGTATGTGATGTTTCAAACTGCTTTGAAGGGTGATTTTGGTTCCAGGGACAGTTTATGACTTGTTGGTGAAAGAAAAAATGGATTTTGATGGCTGTGTGTGGAGATTCGAAGAGTTCTGGTTTTAGGGATGAGAAATGGTGCAGATCAGTTCAGGCTGGTTCCAGGCTTGAGTCTTATTGGTTTCTACTCAATGAAACATAGTGAAAAGGTTGATGAAACTTGTTGGCATGTTTGTGAAGTGTGGAGGCAGATTCGAAGCAATTTGCAAAATGAGGTGTGTTTTTGTATGTGATGTTGTGAAGTGTTTAAGCCTTGCCTCTTCATATGTTTGGCTTGCCAAAGGATATTGTATTTTAATCCCATAGGTCAGATGATGTGACCTGGCCCCTATTGATTGGTAAGTTTGCTTTTGCTCAAAGTCCACCTTTTGTGTAAGAGAGGTATGGTTTGGTTCTAGGCCAGTACAAGGCATGGTTCTGGTGCAGCATGGTGTGTGTGTGAAGTTGGGGAGGTCCAGCAGCCAATGCATCAAGTGGAGAGAAGCATCATGATGGTTTTGCAAGTTGTCACCTTTTTGAACTTCATGAAAGAAAGTCTTGTTACATGAACCATGAACATGTGATTTTGGTTCAATTCTGATTTTTATGACTTATAGAATGTTTGTGTCATGGTTTGAAATGAACTAGAGGTTACAAAAGGCATTGGTTCATGGTTTTGCAAAATTCTCAATTGAGGCATGTCTTGAAAATCAATGATTTTTGCCAACTTTGTCACACCATAACTTTTGATCCAAGAAGAGTTTGATCATGTTCTTGTACTTTTTGTAAAGGGAAAGATGTAATCTACAACTTTCATGACCAAAGTTTTTCCATTTGAAGCATTTTTGGATCAAGAATCAAGGCTTGAAAAATGACCTAAAATGAAGCATTCTTGAAAAGTCAACTATGCCCAAAAAGTCAACATTTGCCAAAACTCCAAATTCTTGATTTTTGTGAACTTCAACCTTCTTCCATGATCAAATAAAGATCATATACACTCAAAATGGTGAAGATCAACCATTGGTTGGGTCATTGGGGGCCTCAGATGCCCTGATTTTACACTGACTTGTCCAGAAAGTCAACCCTTGATCAGATGACTTCCCCATGGAATTTCTTCATGAAAATTGATATGCATACTCCCTATACCATATAGAGATAAATGGAAACAAGAATGACCAAAAATTTGGGGTTATGGCCTCTGAAACCAAAACCCTAATTTTAGGTCAACTGTGCAGTCTATCCTGGCTCTGCTTCCATACAAACCCTAGTTCTTGTGATTCCTTTGAAATCTTGACTTTGAGGGGATATAATATGATATAAGAACACACATGGACCCCTTTTAAATGATTGGTTGCCTTTGGAGTGGCTCAAGAGGCTCTTGGATTGCTCAGATCACAAACCCTAAGTGCAGATGACTTAGAAACCATGCAGTGGATCAAAAAATGAGATGTGAGATGACATGATTGTGCTTATGCATATGAAATGATCACAAGCCATGGTGTGAATGGGTGAGGACAAATTTGGGGTGTAACATACGGTGATGACAATAAAGGAAAGATCATTGGTGCACCACCGTTTACAACCATCGAAGATGTCCTTTACGTGGAAGGCCTAAGACATAACCTACTTAGCATAAGTCAATTGTATGACAAAGGGTTCCGAATCAACTTTACAAAGGACGAATGCTTGATTAAACATGAAGTTACACATGACTTTTTGCTACAAGGTACAAGAATTAATAATATTTTTATGATTTCTTTTGATAACACTTCCTTGAAGGTAAATTGATTATTGGCGAACAACAACGATGCTTGGTTATGGCACAAGAGATTTGCTCACATTCATATGGAGCACTTGAACAAGTTGATAAATCATGACCTAGTTGTTGGTCTTCCATAGATTAAATTCATCAAGGATAAGTTATGTGACACATGCCAAAAAAGGAAGCAAAACAAGACATTTTTCAAATCCAATAATGTGGTGTCCACATCTAGTGCACTACAATTATTGCATATGGATCTTTTTGGTCCACCGAGAATGAAAAGCTTCGGAGGTAATGTTTACGCTTTAGTTATTGTTGATGATTTCTCTAGGTATACATGGACATTGTTTCTGGTGCAGAAAAGTGACGCTTTCAAAGCCTTCAAGAAGTATGCGAAACAAATACAAATCGAGAAGTCTCTCACAATAGCCTCCATTAGAAGCGACCAAGGTGGAGAATTTCAAAACACTTCATTTGAAGAATTTTGCAAAAAGCATGGAATCTCTCACAACTTCTCCGCACCAAGAACTCTTCAACAAAATAGTGTCGTAGAAAGAAAGAATAGGTCATTGGTGGAGCTTGTAAAGAACGATGCTTAGCGACTCTAATCTTCCTAAATACTTTTGGGCGAATGCGGTATGTAACACCCTGATTTCATAATTTATTTAATAAAATAATTATTATTTATATGGGTGGTATTTTTGAGATTATAAGTGAAGAATTGTTTATTTAAATAATAATATAATGATAATATGGTATTATTTGAATATTATTACTAAATAAATAAAATAGTGAGAATTGGAGGTCTAAAGGGCAAGGTGGTAAATTGGTGCGGTTTTATGAGAGGGGAAAAGGGAATCATTTTCATTCATCGTGTTTTGGGTGGAAATAAGAAGTTGGCTCTGGAGAAAGAGGAAAAAGGGAGAGAAAAGCAAGAGACCTAAAGCTTCAAGATCAAGATTGTTCAAGGAATCGATTGAATCTAAGGTAAGGGGGGGGGGGAGAAAGGGTTCTTTATTGGTGATCTAACATGAAAGGATAGTTGAGAGGTCCTTAATCTCCTAGGGATTGTGTGATTTGATATAATTTGATGAATTGTGGTATGAATATGGAAATACATGATTGATTGTTGTATTTGGAATAATCGTTGTTTGAATTGTATAATTGGATTAATATGAAAACTGTTATATGAATGTTGTTGTTGATGATGTGAATTGAGAAGAGGAAGAGGAAGAGAAACTTAAAATCCCTAATTTGATTAGTAATATTAGGTTGGAAAGATATGTGGTGTTAAAGGTCTTCAAATCAGTATAAGAATGACATTGGGACAGGTTTGAGTGATAAAAGTGAGATATAGTCAATAGAACCCGAACTGGTACGAGATGGGGAATGAAAAGTGATTTTTGGGAAAAAGTTGATTTTGGGCACAGGGCTCCTGACACGGGCCGTGTCACACGACACGGGTGGCCGTGTCAGGCTACGGGAACAGGATTAGGAGGATTTTTGGGAAGATTGGAGATCAGAGGGTGTGACACGGGCCGTGTCACATAACACGGGTAGCCGTATAACTCTTCTGTACTTTGGAAAATGATGTTTTCAGGATGGTTCGTCAGGCCGTGTGACACGGGCCGTGTCAGGGGACACAGGGGGCCGTGTCAGGCCTCTGTATTTGGGAAATTTGCTATATTTTAAGCCGGTTTTGTCACGTTCCCTTGGTATACTTTCTTACCATTAGTCTAAGGCTTTGAGGATAACATCCATGAGTAACTATAGGACCTGACAACCGATAATTTGTGTGTGAGTTTTATATGATTATTTTGGATGATATAACTTTATTAATTGGTTACTTAAAATGTGTTGAGTATGGTGATGTTATTATAATTCTTGTACAAACTATATGATGGACTGGATGATAACCGATGAAGATCACGAGGATCATGTTGATTGGTAATATTGTTGATTGTATGCTTTGCGTAGACCCCATGAGGTAAGGTTGGTAGCGGTGAGGATCAGAAGGATCATGTTATATTGGAAAATGTATGGAAAATAATTGAGAGTGGAAATAATGAGGAATTCATGGGATATGATAATTGGTAATTAGTGTGTAGGAATATATTTGCTTATGTTGATTTATATGACTCTTGATGATGAACCATATGAATTGTGTTGATAATATGTGTGAATATTGTCTGATTGTTTATGTGACCCATGTGATGAGATGTGTGATAATTGATGAAGATCACGAGGATCGTGAAGGCATGAATGTTGTCATGCGTATTTGTATTATGGTGTATGTGTTTGAGTCTGCATATGCATACACATTTGGTGGAATGATCATGTCTCGGTGGAGCGTAAGTGATCATTCGGATTCATTGTGAATCGTTGGTGCAGGGATGATCGTGTCTCGGTGGAGCGTAAGTGATACATCTGGGTTCGAATTAATGAACCATTGTTGAAAGTCGGTACCGTACTTGCATTGTTTCATTGAGTCACTTTGCATTGATTGAATTAATGATGTATGATATATGTTGATGAACTATTTGAGATATTTATTAATTGTATGATGTATGTGGTGTATTGATGAATAGAGGTGAGATTACCCTTTTAGATGTTATTTGCACCATTAAAATATTGAATTGTTTTCTCACCCCCTTTGTTGTTTGGTTGCGTCTGTGCTTCTTCGAAAGTACAGATGATTCAGGTACTTGAGTACGCTCGGAGTACGGGTTGCTTGGTTGAGTCTTAGGAGTCGCTCTGATACGTAACATGGGAGTTGGGGATCTTTGTTGTTTTAATTATTCTTGTTAAGTAATAGTTACGTATCATATTTTTGTGGAAATTATAAATCAAGAGGATTATGAATATTGCCATTTGATGAATAAATGAGATTTTTCCGTTGTTTTAATGAAAAGGTTATGATGAATTAAGTACTTCCGCTATTTTTGTAAAGACTATGATATTGTTGGTTTTTGGTGAAAAAGTAGCATTCCACTTTTGATAAAAACTCTGATTTTCTTAATAAAATAGTTGTTTTATTTAATTTGGGAATAGTGGGTGTTACAATTGGTATCAGAGCAGGTCGGTCCGTCCGGCCAGGTTGTCGTGTGTCGTTTTTCCCAGAGTATGCGATATGTGTGTGAAACAATATCAGTACTTGCTTGTTTGCTAGTTGTTTGTTTGTAGATGTTTATTGAAAATAAGTGGGGGAGAAGTTATGGTTTCTCCTAAGAGTTGGCTTGTGGTGTGTTGGAATTGTGGTGTGGCAGAGGTTGCTATGGTGGGCATTGACTAAGGATTCGCTCGTGAAACAACTTAGTTCGCATGATGCAAGGAACGCTATTAAAGTTGGGAAATGTGGCTTATGACCATCATGAATGTCGACTATCTATTGGCAAATTGAGGAACTGATCACCCTCAATCCCTTGTTGATAGTATACGGAATCTTGTTGGATGCAAAAGACATATTTTTCAGTTGATATAATATGTTCAATAGACTGTTTGGAGTTAAGCCAATGTTATGAGTGGTTTAAAAGAATAGATGTGGATTCCGGTATCCGGAAAAAAGATGGATTTGAGGATTGAGTATGTTGATTACATATTACTAATGGTTACTCCTTAGTGAGTAGGAAGTGAATTTGAGATCGGCGATTGTGAAAAGTTGAACATTGTATCTACTGAATACGTAGAGGAACTTTTGAGAGGAGACTCTGATGTCTAATTTGGTTACATATATGGTATTGATTGGGAGTAAGGTTACAGCAATGGACCGTCTGTAGATTATGAATTGTAATTATGTTTTGAATAATATAAATGTGTTGTTATAAGTAAAGATGGAACTATTCCTTGGTCGACCCTGGTGTTAAGAGGAATAGTGGGAGGATTCATCGACAAAAAGGAATTGTATGACACAAGGGTGCCTTCTTGGAAAACTTCGGTGTTATTGATATAGAGAGGTGGAGATATAAAGTTACATATTGATTGGTGAATATTATAAGAATTCACCATTGTAAGGGGGATAAATTGGATTTGATTGATAAAGGATAAAGAGTGAGCTAGAATTCATCCGTAGGGTTGTTGTTGTGAGTTGGATTATCGTGCCTACCAGAACCTTGAGTCAGTTGGGACTTCGTAAGAATAGTATAACGGGAATGTGGTAATTAGAACCAGATGTTGACAAGTCATGTTGGGTGAATTTATTTCTATGAAAGATGTGGAATGGAGATTTTGGATGTAAGTATTGAGCTATGTTTTGGCATGGTATGACCCGAGGGGGATGAGTCTCCGAAAGTATGAAGGTGTAATTTTTGTCGGAAATTAATTGTAACCGCGTGTCTTTGCTATGTAGTGATGTTGAGTCGTTGCCTTAGGAGTGAGGTATATGGGATGCAAAGTATAGATAGCCTCGTAAATGTTTTTGGAAACAGTGGACCGTGAGTTACGAGATCGATTAAAAACTATATGTTATGGTTAATATGGGATGAAGCGAGCAAAATATAAGTATCGTTGTATGTGTTGGACTATTAAGATAAAAGTAAAATAGTGATTGTGAAATATTATCTTTATGGAATTTATGAATTAAGGGTCTAATTAATATGGAATTAGAAACGTTGGAAGGATGATCCAACGAGTGAGTAAAAGTAATGTGAAACTATGAAATGACCATGGATGTGTTGTAGAAGATAGTGGCGACTAGTATGTATTACAGTGGATATGGAGTATGGATTGTACCTTTCATATTTATTTGGATAATTTGGAGATGATAACTTTTGGAAGATGTCCTTATCTATGATGAAAGTAGAAAAAGGATTTGTGGAATGTTGGAAATTGAAGTATAAGAATTGGAAAAGATACAGTTATATACTAAGCTATCAAGAATGATTTTTATGAATAGGTGTGGATGTGTTTGATTGTGTTGTTCAGAGGAAGGTATGAGTCTGTCCGAAGTAGATGTGGATCTACAAGGATGGAAACGAGTAGGTTATAAGAGTTTAGAATGTATTTGGACTTAGTTGGTTGTTATTACAGGTTATAAAAAGTTTTCCAAGTTCGTATTTTGTTGTTCGGATAACTTGTGAAAGATAAGTCGTTCCTTGAGAATGGTTGTTTTGAGGGAGAGCGCTGGAGAGCCGGAGTAAGAATTAGGTACGGTTACAGTATGATTTTGTTTGATTCTGACAAGTTGTTGATAGAATGTGGGATAATGATGTGATAAGTTGATAGGTTATTAGTACTTGATCGTTAAGTCATAGTTGGTATTATACATTAAGAGAGGAATTATGAAAGTATTTATCTTACCCATGGATTGGAAGTGGATGAGAGTAAAATGGTGTTGAGTATCCGATAATATTGTTGCCATGATTGGAGATTGAAGTGTTCAGTAATCACATCATCATCATACAATTCCGATTTGATCGGGAAGAGTGGAGTATGAAACGACTAAGATGGTCGGAATGTCTGAGGTAGGGAGTTGGGAATTTTCCTATGTTTGCATTGATAGTTAAAGAGTTGAAATTGAGTTAGTAGTCAAGAGACTTGCATTTGAATATTGAGGTATGTTAAGTGAATTGTTATAATTGTGGTGAAGGTTAGAAAGAATTAAAGTTAGATGTGAACTTCATGGAATAGATAGCTGCGAGTAATCAGAGTGTGCAGCGGAAGAGTGAAGTGGTATAATTGTTTGTACGTAAATGGCTAGTAAAGGCCAAGATATTGATCAATAAAACCTGTTGAGGTATTAAGACTATTGGACATCCCGGAATGGACGGGTAATGGTAAGAGGTTATCTACATATCGAGAATTACGAAATATGCAGAGATATTAATATATGTGATGTGTGTGCTTCATTGATGGGTGATGCTTATATTGTTTTGGTGGAGAAACTGCAAGGTTAGTCCGTTATCAGTGTTGTTGTAGTTAGACGATGTGTATCATGAAATTTTGGTGATTGTCCTTGTTGTCGCCTCATTACCTTTGTTGATGGTATGAGTGCGAGTAACTAATTCCTATGATGAGGATTAGGGAGGTGTTACCTATGGTGATGGTAACAATTTTTGTCGTGTTCTATTTCAGGTGTATATCTACGTGTTGTGAATTGATGATTGTGGTGTTTTTGTTGTCGTGGTAGTTTTCGTAGCACTAATATTGTTGTTTTGGATTAATTATAGAATTACCAGTTATGGAAAAGAAGTGATTAGCCGGGTGCGATAGTATATCTAAGTAATTCCATTGAGTGCTATTTTCGAGGATGAAAATAAAATAAGTGGGGGAGAGTTGTAACACCCCGATTTTGTAATTTATTTAATAAAATAATTATTATTTATATGGGTGGTATTTTTGAGATTATAAGTGAAGAATTGTTTATTTAAATAATAATATAATGATAATATGGTATTATTTGAATATTATTACTAAATAAATAAAATAGTGAGAATTGGAGGTCTAAGGGGCAAGGTGGTAAATTGGTGCGGTTTTATGAGATGGGAAAAGGGATCATTTTCATTCATCGTGTTTTGGGTGGAAATAAGAAGTTGGCTCTGGAGAAAGAGGAAAAGGGAGAGAAGAGCAAGAGACCTAAAGCTCCAAGATCAAGATTGTTCAAGGAATCGATTGAATCTAAGGTAAGGGGGGAGAAAGGGTTCTTTATTGGTGATCTAACATGAAAGGATAGTTGAGAGGTCCTTACTCTCCTAGGGATTGTGTGATTTGATATAATTTGATGAATTGTGGTATGAATATGGAATTACATGATTGATTGTTGTATTTGGAATAATCATTGTTTGAATTGTATAATTGGATTAATATGAAAACTGTTATATGAATGTTGTTGTTGATGATGTGAATTGAGAAGAGGAAGAGAAACTTAAAATCCCTAATTTGATTAGTAATATTAGGTTGGAAAGATATGTGGTGTTAAAGGCCTTCAAATCAGTATAAGAATGACACTGGGACTGTTTTGAGTGATAAAAGTGAGATATAGTCAATAGAACCCGAACTGGTACGAGATGGGGAATGAAAAGTGATTTTTGGGAAAAAGTTTATTTTGGGCACAGGGCTCCTGAAACGGGCCGTATCACACGACACGGGTGGCCGTGTCAGGCTACGGGAACAAGATTAGGAGGATTTTTGGGAAGATTGGAGATCAGAGGGTGTGACACGGGGCGTGTCACACGACACGGGTGGTCGTGTCACTCTTCTGTACTTTGGAAAATGATGTTTTCAGGATGGTTCATCAGGCCGTGTGACACGGGCCGTGTCAGGGGACACGGGGGGCCGTCTCAGGCCTCTGTATTTGGGAAATTTGCTATATTTTAAGTCGGTTTCGTCACGTTCCCTTGGTATACTTTCTTACTATTAGTCTAAGGCTTTGAGGATAACATCCATGAGTAACTATAGGACCTGACAACCGATAATTAGTGTGTGAGTTTTATATGATTATTGTGGATAATATAACTTTATTAATTGGTTACTTAAAATGTGTTGAGTATGGTGATGTTATTAGAATTCTTGTACAAACTATATGATGGACTGGATGATAACCGATGAAGATCACGAGGATCATGTTGATTGGTAATATTGTTGATTGTATGCTTTGCGTAGACCCTATGAGGTAAGGTTGGTAGCGGTGAGGATCAGAAGGATCATGTTATATTGGAAAATGTATGGAAAATAATTGAGAGTGGAATTAATGAGGAATTCATGGGATATGATAATTGGTAATTAGTGTGTAGGAATATATTTGCTTATGTTGATTTATATGACTCTTGATGATGAACCATATGAATTGTGTTGATAATATGTGTGAATATTGTCTGATTGTTTATGTGACCCATGTGATGAGATGTGTGATAATTGATGAAGATCATGAGGATCGTGAAGGCATGACTGTTGTCATGCGTATTTGTATTATGGTGTATGTGTTTGAGTCTGCATATGCATACACATTTGGTGGAATGATCATGTCTCGGTGGAGCGTAAGTGATCATTCGGATTCATTGTGAATCGTTGGTGCAGGGATGATCGTGTCTCGGTGGAGCGTAAGCGATACATCCGGGTTCGAATTAATGAACCATTGTTGAAGTCGGTACTGCACTTGCATTGTGTCATTGAGTCACTTTGCATTGATTGAATTAATGATGTATGATATATGTTGATGAACTATTTGAGATATTGATTAATTGTATGATGTATGTGGTGTATTGATGAATAGAGGTGAGATTACCCTTTTAGATGTTATTTGCACCATTAAAATATTGAATTGTTTTCTCACCCCCTTTGTTGTTTAGTTGCCTCTGTGCTTCTTCGAAAGTACAGATGATTCAGGTACTTGAGTACGCTCAGAGTACGAGTTGCTTGGTTGAGTCTTAGGAGTCGCTCTGATACGTAACATGGGAGTTGGGGATCTTTGTTGTTTTAATTATTCTTGTTAAGTAATAGTTACATATCATATTTTTGTGGAAAATATAAATCAAGAGGATTATGAATATTGCCATTTGATGAATAAATGAGATTTTTCCGTTGTTTTAATGAAAAGAGTTATGATGAATTAAGTACTTCCGCTATTTTTGTAAAGACTATGATATTGTTGGTTTTTGGTGAAAAAGTAGCATTCCACTTTTGATAAAAACTCTGATTTTCTTAATAAAATAGTTGTTTTATTTAATTTGGGAATAATGCGTGTTACACGGTAAGCACAACATGTTTCATAAGTAACCGTGTCAACATTCAACCAATTCTCAAAAAGACTCCGTATGAGTTGTTCAAAGGAAGGAAACCCAATATATCTTTTTTCCATATTTTTGGGTGTAAGTGTTTTGTTCTCAACAATGACAAGGACAATTTTGGTAAGTTCGATGAGAAATCCGACGAAGGTATCTTCTTGGTTACTCCCTCTCTAGTAAATCATTTAGAATTTTTAATAAAAGAACTTTATCTATTGAAGAATCTATGCATGTATCTTTTGATGAAACTAACCCCTCGAAAGATGATAATATTCTTGTTGTAGATGATGATATAATAGATATGTCACAACCATACAAATATGTTTCAAATGATCAACCAAAACCACAAGAAGATGACTCAAAAATTAATGAAGAACATCATAACCTACCGAAAGAATTGAGGACTCATAGAGATCACCCGATCGATAAAGTTATTGGTGATATTAGCCAAGGTGTAGCAACACGACTAAATATCAAGGATGCTTGTCTCAACATGGCTTTTGTATCTCAAATCGAACCAACCAAAGTCGATTAAGCCTTAGGCGACAATCAATGGATAGTAGCAATACAAGAAGAACTAAACCAATTTGAGAGAAATCAAGTTTGGAATCTTGTACCAAGACCGTACAACAAACATATCATAGGAACAAGATGGGTGTTCAAAAACAAACTTGATGAAAATGGAATCATAGTTTGGAACAAAGCAAGATTGGTCGCACAAGGATACAACCAAGAAGAAGGAATCAATTTTGATGAAACATTCGCTCCGGTGGCAAGGTTAGAAGCTATACGTTTATTACTTTCTTATGCTTGTACTATGAATTTTCAAATTTTCCAAATGGACGTAAAGAGCGCATTCTTGAATGGCTTTATAAATGAATAAGTATATGTCAAGCAACCCCCCGGATTTGAAGATCACAAGAATCCATCTCACATCTTCAAATTAAAGAAAGCTCTCGACGGTTTAAAACAAGCACCAAGAGTGTGGTACGATCAACTCAGCAATTTCCTATGTAACAAAGGTTTTGAAAAGGGAAAAGTCGACAAGACCCTGTTCATCAAGAAAATCAAAGGATAATATTCGGATCAACCAATACAAAGCTATGTGAAGAATTCTCATCCATAATGCAAGGAGAATTCAAGATGTCCATAATGGGAAAAATGAATTATTTTCTTGGACTACAAATCAAGCAAACAAAGGATGGCATCTTCATCAACCAATCCAAGTACTGCAAAGAATTATTGAAAAGATTCGACATGGATAGTTGCAAGGTGATGTCTACACCAATGAGATCTAGAACGTACGTTGATCAAGATGAATTGGGTACTTCAATTGATGTTACGAAATATCGAGGTACGATTGGTTCCTTATTATATTTGACAGCAAGTCGTCCTGACATAATGCTTAGTGTGTATTTGTATGCACGCTTTCAAGCAAATCCTAAGGAGTCACAACTCACCGCTATTAAGAGGATCCTGAAGTATCTCAAAGGAACAACAAACGTCGGATTATGGTATCCAAAAGGTAGTATATGTTCTTTCATTGGTTATTCTGATGCTGACTATGCAGGATGTAAAACTGATAGAAAAAGAACAAGTGGTTCGTGTCATATACTTGGAAATGCACTAGTGTCGTGGGCTTGCAAGAAATAAGCATGTGTCGCACTTAGTACGAACAAAGCGGAATATATTGTAGCAGGCTATTATTGTGAACAAATTATATGGCTTAAACAACAACTTCTTGATTATGGATTAGATCTCAGATGCATTCCTCTTAGATGCGACAATACAAGTGTCATCAACATCACAAAGAACCCGGTCATGAATTCAAGAACAAAGCACATAGATATCCGACACCATATCCTTCGTGATCACATGCTTAACGGAGATGTAGATGTTACCTTCATGGATACTCATCATCAACTTACCGACATCTTCACGAAATCGTTGGCTAAAGAACAATTTTTCAAAATTCGGCGAGAACTTGGTATTCTCAATGAACGTGACATTTAAACTTGTATAAAATTACTTGTTATATAGTATAGTATCATAAAAAATGCTTTTATTTCACTTTATTTTTATAAAATGCTAGCACTTATTTTTGCCGGTTTCCATTTTTCTCACTTTCGCATACCCAAAACTTGTCGGTTTCAAAATATTTTTTGATCAAAAGTTGAGTCTTGATATGTACTAACACTTTGTGAAAATCTTTTGACAAAACTCATCACTAAATACTCCTTGTAAGGCTGCTGTTTTGTTTTAAAAATCTAAGGCAAGTAACCAGTTACCGGGTAGGTAGTAACCGGTTACCACTGCTATTTTTCTGAATTTTTTTTACGTTTTTATTATGCAGTATGTGTTATGTGTATGGTTTATATATATTTTTGTTAAGTAATCATGTGCTAATTAATTTTAAGTATTTTTCCCATCCTTTTTGTGGATGGCAAAGAGGGAGAAGTCTCTATGGTATGCATTCTTGTTTCTCTCTTTATGCAGAATTTTTCATACAAATCTCCTAGTATCACATTGAGTGGGAGCACCTTCAAAGGGTTTTTTTTTTGTGGAGAAACATAGTAGAAAACTTCATTTTCATTATTGGTTGTCATCATAAAAAAGGGGGAGATTGTAGAAGCAAGCTTCTCAAATTATATTTTGATGATAACAACTTAACAATTAAGTCTTGAAAGCACACAAAAAGGATTATTCAAGATTCATTCAAAATGGAGTCTTTATAAAGATATAAGATTTTTTCATCGAAAGGTATAATATTATTTCTCATGAATCAATAATGTCAATAAGTGTTCAACTTAGGATGCACTCACATTTGCTATTTGAAACAAATCATATTGCATGCCTATGTGTTACTGATCTCACTTCAAAAGAAATTTTTCTGAGTTTTGATCAAGTAACCGATTACCTTATAGGTAGTAACCGGTTACTTCAACCCCAGTTTGAAAAATTTGCAACGATGCAGCAAGTAACCGGTTACCCTTGGGGTAGTAACCAGTTACCACTGTTCAGATTTCAAAAATTATTTTGTTTCAATTCAAATTATGCCTTTTGATTTTAATTTAAATTGAGACATCTTTTCATAATTTTTGTACCTTTTAAAAAGGGGTGTCTTGAATCTTATAAAAACCTTTTAAGTGCATAATATTTTCTTCACCTCCTATAATTTTCTTAAAAACTTTTCTTGCTCACAAATCTCCAATTTTCATACAAAAGTCAAAGTGCACTAAATTCAAATCTTCACAAAGTAAAACTTTACATACACACTTTTATATTTTTCTTTTAAAGTTTTACATACACTTTAGTGGACACTTATATATTCATTATTGCGAGTGAGAGATATCCATCAAAGGAGAAGATCAACATTGCTTTATATTTCAAAGACTTCATCATTGTCATCTCTACATATTAACTTACTTAAAAATTATCTCTTTGTATTCTTGTGATCCAGGATTGTTAGATACAAGTATATTGTTGTTAGAGGATTGTTCTACAACACTTAGTGATATAGTTTTTAGATAGTAAGCTTAACCGGTTTGGTGTGAATAGGCTTGTACGATAATTCTAAAACTATAGTGAAAATCTCTTACGAGTCGTAAGGGGACTGGAGTACTCTCGGTCTGTGAGGGGAACCAGTATAAATTCCCGATGTTCTTTATTTTTCTGCACTTTACCGCTTTCATCACTTAGAGACATTAGGCATAAAATTTAACTACCGCAAAAAATATCAAAAAGTTACAAAAGGCCTAATTCACCCCCTCTTAGACACTCTTATAGTTACAACGATATGTAGAGATTGCACTATATTCCATCAGCGGAATTTATCAAAGGGATATATCAAAAGAAGTCTACTAAGGGGCTTATACTGAGAGATTTATCTTCAAAAAGAGTTCTACTATATTATTACTCAAAGAGGGTTATATCAAGGGTTGTATAAAAGGTTCAAGAAATTTTTTTATCGGATTTATTACCCGAAAGATATATGGGGTTTTACCGGATGTTCGTCCAAAGGGGTTATACAAAGGGGATTCATGGGGTTCTATAAAAGGGGTTGTATTGAGGGATTTTCACCAATGGTATTTCATCAAAGTTTTATCAAGGGGTTCTACCAGATTCTTATGCAATGGATTTATCAAGGGGTTTTAATCAGAATTTTTAATGGGGTTCTACCAAATTATTTCTCTGAAGGGTTATACTAGAATGTTATTAAAAGGTTTCACCGGGGTCTTATCAAAGGGTTTTCTATCAAGGGATTTTGTCAAAATTATTTTTATTCGAAGTCTCATCCAAGGGGTTCCATCAAAGGGTTCTACCAAAATTTATTAAGGGATTTTCATCAAAAATTCCATCAAGGGATTTTATAGAGGAATTTTATCAAAGGGAGATTATCAACGGGGTTCAATCAAAAGGGATTTCATCAATGGATTTATCTAAAGGATTGCATCAAGATTTTTTAAGGGTTCTATTTAGGACTTATCAAAACATGATTTCGTTAGGGATTTACCAAAAGGGTTTTACCAAGGGACTTACCAAAGGGATTTCATTAGGGTTTTTTTATCAAAGTTCCATCATGGGTTCTCAAAGAATTTTAAGGATTTTATAAAAGGGATTTTCATCTAATGACGTCTATCGTATTTTCTCAAAGGGGGTTCTACCAGAATTTTGTAAAAGGGGTGTTACCAAAGGATTTCTATCCAGAAGGGGTTCTATCGGGATTCTATCAAGGGGTTTTATAAAGGAATTTTCATCAAAAAGGGTTCTATCAAAATTTTGTCAAGGGGGTTCTACCAGATTTATATCAAACGAGTTTTATCAAGGGAGTCTTACTGAAAGGATTTCACAAAAGGGGCTATATCAGATTTTTATCCAAGGGGTTATATCATAATTTTATACCGGGAAGTGTTACCAAATGGGTTCTGCCGTATGTCTATTCAAAGGAGTTATATAGGGGGTTTTATCAACGAATTTGAGGAAAATTTTACCGGTTTATATAAAAGAGGGTTCTACAAAAGGGGTTCTATTGGATGTTTTATACAAGGGGTTGAATATGGGGTTCTAATCGGGAGTTAATGGGTTCTATCCAGGGATTTGGTATCCAGAATGATCAAGGTATCACTAAAGTCTTATCCTATTCCAGCAACATGAGTGGAGGATCATAGGAATCATAGGCAATATTCACCCATAAGAGTTGAAAGGGATAAAAGGGTTCTATCAAGGATTGATAAAGGGTTCCATCGTGGTTGTATTTAGTCAAGGATTGACGTCAAAGGGTTCTATCGAGGTTTTATCAAGCAAATCCGTTAGAAATTTCCGTCAATGGTTCCATCGGGGTTTTATCAAGCAATTAAGTCAGGAATTGTCATCAAGGGGTTCCATCCGGGTTTTACCAAGCAATTATGTCAGGAATTGTCGGAAAGAGTTCTACCAAGTAGTATCACAGGTGTCGCTCCCCCGAAAAGACACCTGGTCAGATAGGGTACATACGCGAACGGCCTGTGAAAAGAGAAAATGAAATGAACTGAATAGAGTCTCCATCTAGGCATTTTTATCCCGAAGGAAAGGTAATGCTGCATAAACCTAGAAAAAATATGGATAAGACGGTTGCGAACCAGAGAAACTGAGAAAGGGGTTGGTTACAACCTGGGAAGGTATTAGCACCCAGATTATCCGTCGTACTCGACGGGATCCACGCTTAAAAGATTGTGTTTAAAGGGGTAGTGTATGTGCTATCTGTGTGCAAAAGCTAGAAAAGAATATACAAGTGTCAGTGCAAAAGGTGAATGCTCAGGAATGAGGCTTAAAAGAGAATGCTGGAAGAGGGGGAAGACACAAAGACTTTTGTTCGATAACAGTTAAGTTATGCCTATGTATCCTCTCGTGCAACGAGGAAGTCAGAACACCGTAGTTCGACTCAAAGAGACTGACAAATAAATTGACTGTGAATTGCTTACTTGTCTATGCTCAAGTGTATGACTCGTCTGACTCGAGTGCTAACTGTCTTGCATTAGACGGAAGAAGCGAGTTCTCATTTGTGAGTGAATGTGATGAGAAAAGAATCCCGAAAGAGATGATTATTGTTTGTTTTTGTGTTTTCAGTCTTTTATTTTTTTTGGCGTTTGTCATAAGTTAATGAGCTTAAGCCTAAATCAAAGGTTGTATACTCATTATATCCTCCCTGATTAGGGATAATGAGAATACTTAAGTATGAGATAAGCATCTCAACTTAATTACCATGATGATGTAGGATTAAGATCATTAACCTACTTGTGATTATTTAGATGTTTTTGGGTTTTTGTTTAGTGTTAAGTAATGAGTTTAATCCATAACCAAGGATTAGTGAACTCATTACACCATCCTAATAGAAGGATAATAGATGAGAACACTTAAGCTGAGGAAGATACCTCAACTTAATCCATGGTTAGGGATTAAATTTATGACAAAACAAGGCCTTTATTAAATCGATTTTAATTAAGAGGTGAGATTAAGAAGTGGATTTTATGGTTTTTAAGACAACTTGAGGGGGACTTGTCCATTAAATACTAGGGTTAGTCCTTCTTAACCATAAAGGAAGAATTAGAACCCTAATGTAAGGCCCAAGTTACAAGTTAATGTCTTAGTGATTATTAAGTGGATTGATTGAGAGGTTTAAACAAATTAAGGGTTTAACACTTAGTATTAAAGTTATGCACTCCATCCTAAGAGAAGGATGCAGGCATAACCCTAATTCCAAAGTCCTAAAGCCTTAAAGGTTTAATCTCTAATGATAGGATGAGAAGAGAGACACAAAGAAGACTCAAAGGTAAAAACTAAGAGGGGACTAATCACAACCCTAATTATTATCATGCTTGGATGTTCCTATGGCTTGTAAGTCTTGAGAAATCAAGGAAGCCACCAATGGAAGAAGCAGATGAAAGGAGGAAGAAGCAGCAGAAATAAGTTACTTACTTCATTGAAGAAGATAAGTAACTTAAAGAAATAAAGTGAGAGAGGAACACAAATGAACATGAAATTTTGTGATCAGGTATGAGATGTCGAATGAGATGTTTAAACACTTGACAACTTAACCAAAAACTTAAAGTGCAAGAAAATTAAACAACACAGTAATTTGTTAACCCAGTTCAGTGTATAACCACACTTACATCTGGAGGCTACCAAGCC
This sequence comes from Lathyrus aphaca, assembly GCA_963966055.1. Lineage (NCBI taxonomy): Eukaryota > Viridiplantae > Streptophyta > Magnoliopsida > Fabales > Fabaceae > Lathyrus > Lathyrus aphaca. The sequence continues at coordinate 614,320,979 of OZ014520.1, read as the reverse complement.
AGGAGGAAATCCACTATAAGTAATATTAATTATAGACTTAAACCACCCAGTTTAATCTTTCACTTAATATCTACCCAATGCAATTTCTACCTAAGACACAACTTAGATATGAGTACCAACTCACTCCCCCTCAATCACACAGTGATCTTGTTTACAAGTTTAATAAAATTGAAGTCATACTTCAAACAAAAACAACTTGATCTTACTTCACAGTTTCAATCAAGACACAAATACACTTTTGCTTAAAAGCTCATAAAGTGGTACAATAAAAACAACCTGCTATTTAAAATACAAAACACCCTATTTTGTCTTCTGAAATTCGTGCTCTATTCTGAGAGTTTCTGTTGCTTAAATAGGTGTTTGGATTTTGGGCTTTTTGTAGGTTAATCCAGTCCTAAAACGCATGCAGCTTCCACCTTGAATTAGGGTTTGTTACTTCCTAGATTCTATGTGATTTAGTTCTTCTGATTATGCTGAAGTCTCATAACAACACTCCCTACAGATGCGCCTTATTTTGTTCTTGTCCATCCATAATTAATTCCAGATAACTTTCCTTAAATTACTCAGTTCTGTTAGTCATTAATTAATTCTGGTAGCAGGTTTGAGATGTCACAACATCTGTTGGGACATCCTGAAAAACTGAACTTAAATCATTAACACAATGTCCCAACATCTGGTGTGACATCCTGAATTAAGTTCATATACTTATACTCTGTTTGATAATGTCCCAACATCTGATAGGACATCCTGAACTGAATTCAACAATTCTTGGTGGTCAAAAATTCTGCCAATTCTAAACATCTACAAACTCCCCCTTTGGCTAATTTTTGGCTAACATATTTTTCTGGTTATCAGAGTGCAGCAGAAGTTCTTTTATCAGAGTATAGCAGTTCTTTTCTGTTGAGTCATATGTGAGTTTACTCCTCCTCAAACATGCATGTCTTCATTCTTGTTGCAACAGAAATTTTTCATTAACATCACAGATTTAGTTCAGAAGCAAACAGAGGTTTTTCATTAATAACCAAACAGCATTATACATTGTTGATGTTGTTCTTGTTCTCCCCCTTGTTAGACATAAATTTGGGGCCAAAGCTACTAAGTTAAAATTACAATGCATAAGCTGTCATTACATAATCCTCACATACAAATTTCACTCAGACTCCTCATAATCAGTTTCTTCCTCTTCCTCAGTCTCCTCATCAGAAGCAACATTTTTCTGAGCACTTTCTTCACTCTCCAGCCTTTGGATAATTTCCTCAAGCTTCTGCTTCCTTGCCTCCAGTTCTTTGCAAGTGATCTTCAGCTTAGCAATCAAGGCAGCTTTGGAGATTGGAGACTTTGCCTTTGAAGGACCAGCAGATGTCCCAGAGGGAGCTTCAACATCAGCTGCATGATGACTCAAGAACAACTTGTAGTGGAAGGCCAGATGGCTTTCTCTTTTGCAAATTGTGTCCTTCTCTGTGAGGATACTAGGGTACTGACTCAGCACTATTCCACACAGCAAGGAAGGGAAGGCAATTGGTAGCTTTGTTGCAGATGATCCAGCATGCTTCAATGTCTGATCAAATATATAAGCTCCATAATCCAGCTTTGTTTGGGTGCCCACAACATATATGAACCTGCCCAATCCAGTTGATATTGAGGATGTAAGGTTGGTAGGGACCCAGTTTGCTGTGCCAATCCTATTCAGCATGGCATATTTCCTTGTCAGCATGCTAACTGAGAGCTTCCCTTTAATTGGCCAAGCCTTGACCTGATTAGCAGTGATAACCTTGCAAATCTGGTTATCAGTCTTCCCTAACTCATTTGTACCATCATATTCTCTTCCAAGGTAGTGGTTGATAATCCCAGGAGAGAATTCTACACACCTTCCTCTTACATATACTTTTCTAAAGTCAGCAGACTTACCATTAGCACAATCTTCTTGGAGGTTGACTATGAATTCCTTGACAAGCATCTCATAGCAAGGAGAAAAGTTGGAGACTGTTTTGAAAAGGCCAGCAGAAGAGATGAGATCAATTAACTCTGTGCACTCAAGTGCATTACTGCTCAGCTCTCTTTCAAGTGCTACCCTTCTTTGATAAACAAACTTCCATCTATTCACACTTGAAACATGATGAAAGGAGATGTTGTCCAAAGGAGCTTCTGGAACAGCAGTTGATGACCTTGAAGGTTCTGGTTTCTTCTTTGGAGGAGATGTTAGGACATCTTCTTCAACATCTGAATCTGGAGGAGTGACAACTTTCCTCTTTTGTGTTTGCACCTTGCTCCATTGTTTTGTAGGACTAAAGACAACTTTAGCTTTGTCCTTCTTTGGTGTAGCTTTCTTCTTCTCAGGAATTGCATGTCCTGCATTCATCTTTTCTTTCCTAGTCCTAAGCCTTTTGGCTATGCTAGGGTTTACAAAAGCAATGATTTCTGTATCAGAATCATGCTCTAGGTTCACAACAGGAGGAGGTTGAGCAGTCTCCTCTTCAGCTGGTGGTTCAACAGAGATTTGATCTTCAGTGGAGGCCTTGTTCTGGTCCTCAGATATTTCTTCATCACTATCAGTGGAGGCCTTTTTCTGGTCCTCAGATGTTTCAACAGCAGCATCAGATGAGGCCTTTTGCTGGTCCTCAGATGTTTCAACATCTATTGGGACATCCTGTTAAGCAGGAGTGTCCTTTTCAGCCTGAGTTTGTTGATCTTCTTGTGGAGCTGGCATGGTGTTCAGAGGGATAGATATGCCACTTACTACTCTTTGCTCAGATAGGATCCTGGTTACCAACTCCTTTATGGAATCATCCACGTATTCAAAAGCTTTTGGAGTGGTGTTTGATGGTGAAGGTATGCCTTTGGCCTTGCTGAAAACAGGATCTTTTGTTCTTTTTGGAGTTCTTGGCTTTTGAGCAAGAGGAACACTTCCTCTGATTTCGTCCATTGGAGTTGATTCCATGGGTACCACAGAGATGGGGGTTGCATGCACCACATCTTCCTTTTTGAGGATTTCTTCAGAAATGTTAGGGTTTTGATGTTGAGACATTTTCGAAAGAGGTGGATGAAGAGTTTTAGGTTTGATGAGTTCTGAAGAACAGTTAGAGAATGCAATTCGTTTTTGAGAGTATGATGAGAAGATGGATAGTTGAACACAAGCTGATATTTTATAAGTAGCCGTTACTTGGAGAATTTTTAGGAGTGGAATACCCAAGGTGCTTGACCAGACTGGTGTTGCCATCTGGTGCTCATTCCACACAATGTCATATGACATGTTGGCACATCTCCATAACTGCTAAATTTCACATAAGCAGATTCCCAATTTACCCCTTAGGTTTTCAAATTGAGTAGCATCCAAGGCTTTGGTAAATATATCAGCCAACTGCAGATTTGTAGCTACATGTTCCAGTGAAATCACTTTCTCTTCTACAAGATCTCTGATGAAATGATGTCTGATATCAATATGCTTGGTCCTGCTATGTTGGATAGGATTCTTTGATATGTTAATTGCACTTAAGTTGTCACAGTACAATGTCATGACATCTTGTGGGACATTGTACTCAGTGAGCAATTGCTTCATCCAAACCAACTGTGAACAGCTGCTTCCAGCTGCTATATATTCAGCTTCAGCAGTAGATAAGGATACACAATTTTGTTTCTTACTGAACCAAGAAATCAAATTGTTTCCTAGAAAGAAGCATCCTCCTGAAGTGCTTTTTCTGTCATCAGCACTTCCAGCCCAATCAGCATCACAGAAGCCAGTGAGAATTGGTTTGCATCCATGAAAGTACATTATGCCATAGTCACAAGTACCATTAACATATTTCAGAATTCTCTTGACTTGGTTAAGATGACTAACTTTTGGATCAGCATGATATCTTGCACATACACCTACTGCAAATGCTATGTCTGGTCTGCTAGCAGTCAGATATAACAAGCTTCCAATCATACTTCTGTATAGTCTTTGATCTACATTCTCACCCTTGTCATCTTTAGTTAGCTTTAAATGTGTGGGGGCAGGAGTTCTCTTATGAGTAGCACTGTCCATCCCAAATTTCTTGACTATGTTCTTACCATACTTGCTTTGGGAAATGAACATGGAGTCCTCCATTTGCTTTATTTGCAGTCCAAGAAAGTAGGTTAATTCTCCTACTAGGCTCATTTCAAATTCAGATTCCATCTGATTTACAAAATGTTTAACCATCCTGTCTGACATCCCACCAAAGACAATGTCATCTACATATATTTGAGCAATCATGACATTTCCTTCTTCATCTTTAACAAACAAAGTTTTGTCAATTCCACCTTTCCTGTACCCTTGCTTGATAAGAAAAGTAGTCAGCCTTTCATACCATGCTCTTGGAGCTTGCTTCAAACCATAAAGAGCCTTCTTTAGTTTGTATACATGATTTGGACAGCTTGGATCAACAAATCCTTTAGGCTGTTCTACATAAACCTCTTCATTAAGATATCCATTTAGAAAAGCACTTTTCACATCCATTTGAAATAGCTTGAACTTCAAGATACAAGCAATTCCTAAAAGTAGTCTGATTGATTCAAGCCTTGCTACTAGTGCAAAGGTTTCATCAAAGTCTACTCCTTCAATTTGTGTGTATCCTTGAGCTACAAGTCTAGCTTTGTTCTTTGTAACAACTCCTTGTTCATTTGAATTGTTCTTATACACCCATTTAGTGCCAATCACATTTATGTCATCAGGTCTAGGAACAAGATTCCACACTTCATTCCTTGTGAATTGACCTAATTCCTCTTGCATAGCACAAATCCAGTATTCATCAGTAAGAGCTTCCTTGATGTTTTTAGGTTCTATTTTTGAAACAAAGCAGGAACCTGAAATCACTTCTCTTGATCTAGTGCTTACACCTCTGTTGGGATCACCAATTATCAAATCTTTGGGATGATCCTTCTGGATTCTGATGGAGGGAGGTTTGCTTGATTGTTCTGTCCTTGCATCAGTTTGAGTGAAGTCAGAATCATCACTCTTTTCTTCAGCTTCAGTTTTGCTGTCAGCAGATGTTCCAACATCTTCTGTAACATCTGTAGGAGCATCATCAATTATCACATTTATGGACTCCATGATAACCTTGGTTCTAGAATTAAATACTCTATATGCTCTGCTGTTTATGGAGTATCCAAGAAAAATCCCTTAATCACTTTTAGGATCCATTTTTATTCTTTGCTCCCTATCTGCCAGAATATAACAGTTACTTCCAAACACATGGAAGTACTTAACTGTGGGTTTTCTGCCCTTCCAGACTTCATAGATTGTGGACAAAGTTCCTTTCCTTAGAGTAACTCTGTTATGGATGTAACAAGATGTGTTCATAGCTTCAGCCCAGAAGTACAAAGGTAACTTTTTAGCATGAATCATAGCTCTTGCTGATTCTTGAATAGTTCTATTCTTCCTCTCAACAATCCCATTCTGTTGAGGAGTGATTGGTGAAGAGTATTCATGATTGATTCCTTCTGAAGAACAGAAATCTAAGAATTTTTGGTTCTCAAATTCTTTTCCATGATCACTTCTTAATCTGATCACACAGTTGGCTTTTTCCCTTTGTATTCTTTGGCATAAGTCTTTGAATACATCAAATACATCAGACTTTTCTTTGATGAAATTTATCCATGTATACCTTGAAAAGTCATCAACCACCACATAGGCATACCTCTTACCACCAAGGCTCTCAACCTGCATAGGTCCCATAGGATCCATATGCAATAATTCCAAAACCTTGGAAGTTGTCAGATGTTGGAGCTTTGGATGGGACATCTTGGTTTGCTTGCCTATTTGACATTCACCACATATTTTGCCATCATCAATCTTCTGTTTAGGAATACCTCTCACAGCTTCCATAGATATGATTTTCTTTATGCCTCTGAAATGAAGATGACCTAGTCTTTGGTGCCATAATTTCACTTCTTCTTCTTTAGCTAAAGAGCAAGTTGAAGTGAGACTGAAGTCTTGAGGTTCCCACATGTAACAGTTGTCTTTAGATCTGGCTCCTCTCATGACAATCTTTTGTTCTTTGTTAGACACTATGCATTCAGTTTTGGTAAAGTTTACACTGTACCCTTGATCACATAATTGACTTATGCTGATCAGGTTAGCAGTTAAACCTTTTACCAGCAGCACATCATCTAGTCTTGGTACATCTGGACAGTCTAAGGTCCCAACTCCCTTGATTTCTCCTTTGGATCCATCTCCAAAGGTTACATATCTGGATGAATATGACTTTAAGTCTACTAGCAGATTCTTCAATCCAGTCATGTGTCTTGAACATCCACTGTCAAAGTACCAGTCTTCTTTAGCTGATACTCTGAGTGATGTATGAGCTATATATGCAACACCTTTCTTTGACCATTTGTGTTGATATTTCTTTTGATACCTCTGCCCTGTGCATTGTTCATCAGTAGAGCTCCAAGGTTGTTTGTTGATCTTGTTCTTGGGCATGTAGCTTTGATCAGCATGAAGACTAGCTTTTGGTCTCCATACCTTCTTGATGACCTCTGTCTTCTACTTAGGGGGTTGCTGATCTCTTTGATGTTTATGCAGCACTTTCTTGGTAACTTCTATCTTCTGCTTAGGAGGTTGCAGATACATCTGATTTGGATATCCATGCAACTTGTAGCAATGAGGTTTGATATGTCCAAATCTTCCACAATGATGACATCTCCATCTTTGATACTTCTTCTTCATTATGTTCTTTTCAGGATGTTGAGACATCTTTTGGAACATTATGTTTGGCTTTGTGTTCTTTTCATGATGTTGAAGCATCTGTTGGGACATTTTATTTGACTGTATGGACTTTGAAGTAGTTTTTCTAGAGCTAGCTTCAACCTTATGAAATTTGTTAAATCCCAGTCCACTTTTATCCCCTGGATGCTTATTGTTGTTGAGAATAACATCCAGTGTACTTGAGCTACTGTTCAGCATTCTAACAGATTTGGACATATGTTCCAACTTGGAGTTGAGAAGACTTACTTCACTTTTCAAGGTGTTAATGATCTCTAGATCACTTGCTTTTTCATCCTTTAGTGCCTCAATCTGCTTCTTTAGCTTTATATTTTCCCTGCATATTTCAGTGCTTCTTTTGAATAGTTCTCTGTATGATTGCTCAAGTTCTTCAAAAGTAAGCTCCCCATCACTGGATTCACTTTCAGATTCACATAATCCAGCTAGAGCAGTGATATGCTTAGCTGATTCTTCTTCTGAATCACCTCTTGAGTCTTCATCAGACCAGGTTACAGAGAGACCTTTCTTTTGCCTTTTTAAATAGGTAGGACATTCATTCCTGATGTGTCCATATCCTTCACATCCATGGCATTTAATTCCTTTTTCTTGACTGGTCTTTTCATCATAATTTGACCTTCTATTAGCATCATAAGGTCTTTTGTTTTAGAAGAATTTGTGTATCTTCCACTTGGTCTGGACTTGTCTTCCATCCTTCTGAGAATCTTTTTGAACTGTCTTCCAAGCTTAGCAATGTTTTCTGATAAGCTTTCATCAGTTTCTGATTCATCATTTTCTTCTTCTTTATCAGTATTTGACATTAAGGCTATGCTTTTGTTCTTCTTTACACTTGTGTCATTCATTCCCATCTCAAATGTTTGAAGGGAACTGTAACACGGTGGGAGAACTGACTTTAGTTATGTTGCGGATAGCAAGAGTCGCCACCGACTTTTATTTTATCCAAAGGAAAGGCATAAAAGAACAGGAAAGACCTTATACAAGATTTTTGGGTCCGGGGGGTAGGTTATGTAAAGGGAAGGTGTTAGCACCCTTTACATCCATGGTTATCCATGGGCTCTTAGTTACTTAGCTCACTTTAAATTATTTTTGAAAAGGTGAAGTGTGTGAATAGAAATTTTCATAAGAGTTTAATAATGATCCATGTACGGATGCGTAAAAAACTTGTGTTTGAAAATTGTTTGAAATTTGTGAAGTATTTGAAGTTGTTTTGAAATAGTGAGCAAGTAACTACGAGGAACCTACCCTAAAGTTTAAGTCTTTCTGTTCTTTATCCTTTAAGTGGTAAGACTATCCCTATTATTAAGGAATAGGTAGTCATTACCTTGGATGTGAGGGACATATGAGGGACATCTGTTTAATGAAGGCAACTGTGGGGTATATTAAGCATTTAGGAGGGACTGTCATCATTATTCGAAAGGGACATGATCATATTGAAAGGCAACCATTAAGGGACTTGATCTTTGATTATGAAGGGACTAGATGACTTTTCTTTTAAGGGACTTTGCTTTATACACCCCACTTGACCTTATAATTAGGCAACATTGAGAGGCAACCCTAGAAAGTGAGATGGCGATCAAAGATCGACTTACGTGTGTGAGTGTACAATTTAATATTTATCTTGTAATTTAAATGATCTAAATTCAATTTTTAAATATAATACATGTTTACACTCCCTATTTTACTAACCATAGCATGCAAATTAAATAATTTAAATATTTACAAAAATTACATCCAGGAGCATTTACATAATAATAAAAATAAAGCAATTTAAATAAATAGTAAGAATAAATAAATAAGCAAAATATAAATAATAAGTAAAATAAATAAATAAGCAATAATAATTATAATAGGGGTTAGTAATAATAATTAAAAATAAATGGGGTTAGTGAAATAATAATAATAAGCATAATTGAAAAAATAGATGGATTAGTAATAAGCATGATTAGTAATAATAATAAACAAAACAAAATTTAATGGCTTAATAGAAAAATAAGAACAATTATATTAATTAATCATAAAATTTTAAAATTATAAACAAATTAAATAGATTATAAACATATTATGAGAAATTAACAAATTTTGCAAAATTTTTAGAAATTATTTTTATATATAATTAATTATAAACAATGATAGAATATTTATATATTAAAATAGGATTAATTGTAATTATATAAAATAAAATATATACATAATAATTATATTTACAAAAAATTAGAAAATAAAATTAGGTTTTTAATAATTGTTTAGAAAAGATAAACTAGGGTTTATAAAATTAGGATTTGTAGAAAATATATTTTTAGGGTTTATAATTTAATATACAAAATTATTTTAATAAATATATACATATTACAATCTAAATACATAATAATAAGAAAAAAACTAATTTTAATTTTAAAGAATAACCTTTTAGAATTTGGAAAATATAATATATAAACATGTTTTACTTTTGAATTATTTTGATATATATATATATATATATATATATATATATATATATATATATATATATATATATATATATATATATATATATATATATATATATATATATATATACAATTATTTCTAATTAATCAAAAAAACAAATAAAATAAAAAAAAGGTTTGGAACTCACCTGGCTGGGGTTTGAACCCAGGCCATTCTGTTTACCAGCAACAAAATCCACCACCAAACCACCATGCGCGCAAGCAGTAAGAGAAGGAGTGGAATTGGTTTTGTTCTTTGCAACAAAAAATCCAGAAAAATAAAAGAAACAAAAGGCCTGGGGGGAGGATCGAACCCAGGACCTTTCAAATATCACACAAGTACATTACCAATCCTGCTGGGTGAGCGCGTCTGTTAATGGAATGGCCATAATACATAATATATTAAACTTCATGGTTATCCTGAAAAAATAAGAAAAATGTACACAGCCAAGATTCGAACACAGGCCCTTCAACTAAACACACGCTAGCCTTACCACTGGGACAAGCGTTGGCTTGTGATAATAAACCAACAACAAAACATAAAATATTTAAAATAAAATTTGAATTTCCAGGACGCGCGCAAACCAGCTTCATCTTCTCCATATTACCTGCGAAATCAGCTGCACTTTTTCCTACCAAATTACCTGCGAAGACACAATGGCAGCAAAACCTACGAAATCCAATGATCAACAAAACTGTAAAATTTCACAAAATTGAATCTATCAATGTGATCCAAACATTCATACGGTTCATTCTATGGTTTTAGAATCCATTTATATTCCTCAAATCAGAAAACCCTAAACCTTGGTCCAAACCCTAATAATGGTGTTTCACGGGTTATCCATGGTTTCTTTGATTTTCTTGCCCAGAAACGTTCTACATCACATTACAAACATGATTAGCCAAACAAAATTCAATAGAATGCAATGAATTAATGAAATCGAAAAAATTATATTCAAGAACAAACAAGGTTCGGTTAGCATGATATGGCATGGTTTTGATGCAATGGAAGGTTGGTTTCGATTATATGATATCCAAAGATCATCTCTATGTCTTCAAAATACCTTTTCCTGCCCTTAAAAGAGGAACCCGAATTTGAATTTTTGATGAACTTTTGAAACTTTGAATGTGTTGTTTGAGGCTGCAAAATCGTGGGTTTATGTTTGTTATGTGTTGTATATATATGATACAACAAAATTAGGTCAAGAGACTCATCAAATCTTTGGATTTTTTGGTAGTTTGAGATTGAAAAAGATTGGTCTTTAAAGTTTGAATATTCTTGATCTCACATTGCTATTTTGGGAGGATTTTCATAACTCTTGTATCAATCAAGCTTAAATGTGATTTAAAACTTTCTAGAAGCAAAATTAAAATTAATTTTCATGATTTTATATTTTATTTGAATTTAAAATGACTTTTTAATATAAAAATCATAATAAATAAAAACAAAATAAATAAAATTATGAATAAATTAATTTAATTTCGTGCAAGATGTTTTGAAGTGGATTGGGTCATTATTTGGCAAGCCCATTTGGAAAAAATTGGTTTTAGACCTCCTTTTTCTTCATGAACCAACTCAAAATTTCCCAACTTTGCAAGGGCATATATCCTTCAATTTTAATGGTATGAGGGTGTTCTTGGACATTTTGGAAATCTTGAAGAGTCCTCTAACCAACCCCACTGGTTTCATGTCCATATCATTTACCAATCTCAAGTTATGCCCTTTTGAAGTTGTTGACTTTTTGTTGACTTTCAAAAGGACCTATAATGTCTTAGCTCATACCTTCCAAATGAAGCATTTTTGGGCTTGGCTTGTGAGACACAAAGTTGTAGAGAATTCAATTTCCTTCAAAATGAGCTTTGGATGGAGACTTGGTGATGAAGCATGTGAAAGTTATGGCTGGTCAAAGTTCAGTTGACTTTTACTAAGGAAACCCTAATTTAGAAACTCCTGATTCTTGATGATCTGAAATCTCCTTGATGAATCATGATCAACCCTTGATAAAATGATGAATTTTACTTCATATACTTGATGTTGGCAAAAAATCATGAAGTTTGACTTTGGTTTGACCACAGTTGACCTCAGTTTGACTTTTTAACTGCTTTGACTGGTTTTGACTTATCTGATCATTTGACTGAGCAAACCTTTGAGAAAAGTCTTGAAACTTGTCATGGGGGTTCTTAAACACATATAAGATGTTATGAAGCTCAATTGAAGTCTTGGAAGTTCATTTAGCCTGATTAAAGTCAAAACCCTAGTTTTGGATGCACTGCTTAGGAGGTGCATTGTCTGAGGGAATTGTCAACTCTTCTGACCAATTGTGAACTTTGTGAACCTTGTGAACCATCATAAAATGTCTTGTGAACCTCATGGGAGGTATTGTGAACCTTGTGAACCTTGTGAACTTCATAAAGTGACTTGTAGACTTCATGAACCTCATGAAAGGTCTTGAAAGCATTGGGAATCTTGTGAACCTTGTGAACTTCATAAAGTGACTTGTAGACTTCATGAACCTCATGAAAGGTCTTGTAAGTGTTGTGAATCCTGTGAACCTTGTGAACCTTCTTAGCACACAAAGTCTTGTATTGTGAGGGCAAATTTTGGGGTGCAACAGCTGCCCCTGTTCAATTTTCTGAAACCTGAGGGGTTAGATTGGTATATTTGCCAGTCGTGACCTGGAAGGTTGAAGGGGATTGAAAACAAAAGCCCAATAATTTGTACTCACCAGTGCATAGAGTGATACAGATGGCTAGTTGAATATGCTTGAGTGGGCTTAAAGATGCCACTTGGAGAAAAGTTCTTCAGATGCATGTATTGGAGGATAAAGCAGTCCAAAATATGAAGGTATGATGATAACTTTCAGGAGGATAAAGCAGTCTTGATGTAGTAGTATGCTTTCAAGTGGATGAAGCAGTCTTGAGAGATTGATAATATGTTTTCAGGAGGATGAAGCAATCCTGATGTAATGATGATAGCTGTCAGGAGGATGAAGCAATCCTGAGGTAATAATAAGCTGTCAGGAGGATAAAGCAATCCTGAGGTAGTAATAAGCTGTCAGGAGGATAGAGCAGTCCTAAGGTAATAATAAGCTGTCAGGAGGATAAAGCAATCCTGAGGTAGTAATAAGCTGTCAGGAGGATAGAGCAGTCCTGAGGTAATGATAGGTTTTCAGGAGGATGGAGCACTCCTGATGGATGATAAGAAGCTGTCAGGAGGATAAAGCAATCCTGAGGTATAAGAAGCTGTCAGGAGGATAAAGCAATCCTGATGGAGTGATAATTTGCAGGAGGATAAAGCAGTCATGATAGTCACAAGTTGTTGATGAAGTTTGTTTGTTAGAGAATTAACCTGAAAACAAGGTAACATCCTGTATGATAATATTAGCTTATGTATTATGTATGTATGTATAACATGATGCACTCAAGTGATGTATTATGCATCTATGGATATGTATGCTATGGTATGATGTAAATGATGTATGTATGATATGATACTGCCAGAAGCGTCTGGATATCTTCGTATAACAACTGTTGGCCAGGGAAAATAAATCCCGATTTGTTGCTGAAGAATATGGGGAACTTGTTCCTGTCTTGTTTGATAAGAAGGTATACATAACCTCCTGTCTGCTGGGGATAGCAAGGTATATATAACCTCCCGTCTGCTGGGGATAGTAAGGTATACATAACCTTCAGTCTTCGTTTGATAGTAGGGTATACATAACCTCCCGTCTTCGTTCGTCGTACTCTTATTGGAAAGTAAATTCCCAAATATCCGTATGAGGATAAAAGAGATGGATATAAATTCCAGGGGATATATGACTTTATGAAGATGGATTTGTCCTACTGAGGGTTTGTAACTGTCTTGTAGAGATGAACCGGCGAAGCTTCGTTGAAATCCTTCCCTCGTTCTTCCTTAGTAAATACTATTACTGCATTTTCATGCATTTCTGGTAAACATCAATCATATTAAGCATACATGCATTTCTGGTAAACATTAATCATATTCAAAAGCATAATACATTCAAACACAACCAATGGACGTTTCGCTTATGTAAATAGGGTAAAAGTAAATCTGGATTCAAAAGATGGAATTTATTCATATCAAAAAGGGACCCATACATGGGTAAGTTTGTACAAAGAGACATAAACCCTAGTAAGAGGATTTTGTCATAAAGTTTTTACAAAGCAAGGAAAATCAGCTATGTGAAAAATAATCCTATTGAGTTTCAATTCTACTATTGCCATTATCTTCAAGTATCTCATCTTCTGCTGTTGAGACGGAAACAATTTGGATTGAGCTTTATCTGTTCAAGCTTGAGTAAGTAATATAACTGGTTGCAGTTTCATGGGTGATCCAAACGAGACATAGTCATACGCTTTAATCCCTAACTTTTGCCTGGATTGCCCTTTCAGGTTTTCAATCCACCGGGATACCCTTTTTTGCCCAAGCCGCCTTTTCAGGTTTTCGACTTGCCGGGTGTACATCTTTTTATATATATCCCTAATTTTTGCCCAAACCCTTTTGGTTTGCCGGGATGCCCTTATTTTTGCCTAGGCCTGTCAACCTAGCGGGTCTCTTTTCATGCGTAGTATTTTTTAACTATGTCTGTGTTTACGGGCTGTGGGAAGTCTTCACCATCCATAGTAGTAAGTATCATGGCACCTCCTGAAAATACTGTTTTGACCACAAATGGTCCTTTATATGTTGGAGTCCACTTGCCCCTAGGATCACCCTGTGGTAATATGATACGCTTGATTACCAAGTCACCAGCCTGATATACCTTTGGCTTAACTTTCTTGTTAAAAGCTTTGATCATTCGTTTCTGGTACATCTGGCCATGACAAACTGCTGCTAACCTCTTCTCATCAATCAAATTCATCTGGTCAAGTCGAGTTTGAATCCACTCATCTTCATCCAAGCCTGCATCCTTCATAATTCTTAAGGATGGAATCTGAACTTCAACGAGCAGAACTGCTTCCATACCATAGACTAAGGAGAATGGGGTTGCCCCTGTTGAAGTACGTATTGTAGTACGATAACCATGAAGAGCAAATGGTAACATCTCATGCCAATCCTTGTAAGTAACAGTCATCTTCTGTACAATCTTTTTGATGTTCTTATTAACAGCTTCAACTGCCCCATTCATCTTCGGACGATACGGAGAAGAGTTGTGATGCTTAATCTTGAACTGCGTGCAGAGATCAGTAATCATAGTGTTGTTCAGATTAGAGCCATTGTCAGTAGTAATCCTTTCAGGGATGCCATACCTACATATGAGATTATTCTTAATGAATCGAGCCACAACATTCTTGGTAACAGATGCAAATGAAGCTGCCTCCACCCACTTCGTGAAGTAATCAATAGCGACCAGAATGAAACGATGTCCATTAGAAGCAGTAGGTTTGATCTCACCAATCATATCAATGCCCCACATGGCAAAGGGCCAAGGAGCAGTCAACACATTCAATGGTGATGGAGGTACATGGACTTTATCAGCATAAATTTGACACTTGTGACATGTTCTGGAGTGTTGATAGCAATCAGCTTCCATGGTAGACCAATAGTAACCTGCTCTCAATATCTTTTTTGCCATGGTATGACCACTAGAATGAGTGCCAAAGATCCCATCATGCATATCTTCCATAATCTCTGTTGCTTCCTTCTTATCCACACAACGAAGCATAGTTGAATCATGATTGCGTTTGTACAAAATCCCATTACTCAAAAAGAATTTAGCAGAAAACCTTCTCAGAAACTTCCTATCTTTGACAGATGCCCCTTCAGGGAACTCCTGAGCTTCAAGATATCTTTTTACTTCATATAACCAAGGCTTCTCCTCTGCCCCTTCAGTGTCAATCTCATTGCAGTATGAAGGCTTCTCAAATCTATCAATAGTAATCTTGGGAGCTTCATCATCCCAACTGATCTCAAACATGGATGCCATGGTGGCTAATGCATCTGCCAACTGATTCTCTCTTCGTGGAATATGTCCAAAGGTAATCTCTTTGAAATGTGGGATCAAAGACAACACATACTCTCTGTAAGGAATGAGGTTATCATGCTTGGTATCCCAATCTCCTTTAATCTGACTTACTACCAGGGCTGAATCTCCATACACATCAAGGAACTGAATCCTCATATCAATAGCAGCTTTAATACCTAGGATACATGCCTCATACTCATCCATGTTATTGGTACAATAGAAACAAAGTCTGGCAGTAATCGGGGTATGACAACCTTCAGGGGAACTGATCACAACACCAACACCATTACCAAGTGCATTAGAGGCACCATCAAAAACCATAGTCCATCGGGATCCTTGTTCAGGTCCGTCATATTGTCCAGGTTCTTTGGTAATAATCATAATGTCTTCATCAGGGAACTCAAAACTCATTGACTGGTAATCATCCACTGCTTGATGAGCCAAATGGTCAGCAACAACACTTCCCTTGATGGCCTTCTGAGTAGTATACTGTATGTCATATTCTGTCAAGATCATTTGCCATCTTACAATTCTTCCGGAGAGAGCAGGCTTCTCAAATATGTACTTGATTGGATCCATCTTTGAGATCAACAAGGTAGTATGGGTCAACATATACTGTCTTAGTCGGCGAGCAGCCCATGCCAAAGCGCAGCAAGTTTTCTCGAGCAGTGAGTATCTTGTTTCACAGTCGGTAAACTTTTTGCTAAGGTAGTATATTGCCTGCTCTTTTCGACCAGACTCGTCATGTTGCCCCAATACACACCCCATTGAGTTGTCTAATACTGTTAAGTACATATTCAAGGGTCTTCCATCAACTGGTGGCATCAAAATTGGAGGTTCTAGCAAATATCTCTTGATTTCATCAAAAGCAGTCTGGCACTCATCACTCCATTCCATCACCTGATCTTTCTTCAACAATTTGAAGATTGGCTCACAGATGGCAGTTAATTGAGAAATAAATCTTGCAATGTAATTCAATCGTCCTAAGAAACCTCTAACTTCCTTTTCAGTACGGGGAGCTGGCATCTCTCGTATAGCTTTCACTTTTGCAGGATCCACTTCAATACCTTTTCCACTGACTATGAAACCCAGGAGTTTACCAGACCTAACTCCAAAAGTACACTTGTTTGGGTTCAATCTCAACTTGTATTTCTTTAACCTCTCAAACAACTTGTGCAGATGATCAAGATGCTTCTCTTCATTCTGGGACCTGGCTATCATATCATCCACATATACCTCTATCTCGTGATGAATCATATCATGAAACAAAGCCACCATAGCACGCTGATATGTTGCCCCTGCATTCTTCAAACCAAATGGCATCACCTTATAACAAAAAGTGCCCCACTGTGTAACAAAGGTTGTCTTCTCCATATCCTCGGGTGCCATCTTGATCTGATTGTAACCAGAGAAACCATCCATAAAAGAGAATACCTTATGCTGAGCAGTGTTGTCTACCAGAACATCGATATGAGGAAGTGGAAAGTCATCTTTGGGGCTAGCCTTGTTCAAATCCCTATAGTCTACACACATACGTACTTTACCATCTTTCTTAGGAACCGGTACCACATTTTCAACCCACTGAGGATAAGAAGTTACTGCTAAGAACCCTGCATTGAACTGTTTCATTACCTCTACCTTGATCTTCTCTGACATTTCGGGACGCATACGACGAACCTTCTGCTTCTTTGGACGACAATCTTCTTTCACTGGCAAACGGTGAACCACAATGTCTGTATCCAATCCTGGCATATCTTCATAAGACCAAGCAAAGATCTCCACATAGTCACGTAACATCTGAATCAACCTGCTCTTGATCTTATCCTCTAAATCAGCCCCTATCTTGACCTCTTTCTTGTTTTCTTCAGTTCCCAGATTCACAACTTCGACTGGCTCTTCATGTGGCTGTATGGCTTTCTCTTCTTGTTGTAACAACCTAGCAAGCTCTACAGGTACTTCACAATCGTCCTCATTTCCGTCTTCAGTTTGATAGATCGGATTCTCGAAATTATAATTGGCAATAGTAGAACTGTTATCAACAGGATCCAGAGTGGATGAGGATCTGCATTTTAGTGATGTGGGTGTGTGTAAGAACACATAGCTGATAAAGCAAAAATAAAAGAAAAGAAAGACAAGGGACACAATATTTACTAAAACGAAACGTCCACTGATTTTATTGAATGAAGTATGCAAATGAAATGACAGCCCGTAACAAGCACACCATTGTGCCCCGGGTAAGGCACAAGGCTTGAAAGTTTTAATTGTTCAGAAATTTAAACAAGCAACAACACAATAATAGTATTTACTCCTGACTAAAGGAGATAGGGATAACATCTTCAGCTTTCCAATTATTGAGTCCAGCACCCACAGTAGGAAAAATCCAAGCATCCAGATTGTAGTCTTCATCATAGTCTCCCACAGCATTGATCTGATCTTTCATAACCCCTTGACTGGTGATACGAACAGCACGAGCACGACGAACAGCCTTCTGGGACTCTGCAGTGAAACCCAAACCAAACTTGTCAGACTTGTATGGAATATCAGGAAGCTGACCCCAAATAGTACAACCACCTTCATTTACCACAGCTCTAGCATCATTGAGGGAGGCCATTGCCATTGTTGGAGGTTTTCTGGTGACCACAGGAACTTTCTTGGCAACCGGAGGAGCTACATAATCATTAACAATCCAGGGAACCACTTCAAATGTCTGACACGGAGTTTCAATGTATTCACCTTCCATCTCCAGATACTTGAAAGTGTTTACATGGCTGACAAAGTATTCCTCTTCTCCAGAGACAGTAACAACTTTCCCTTCTACTGGATATCTCAGCTTCTGATGTAATTTCGAAGTTACAGCACCTGCCCCATGGATCCAGGGACGACCAAGCAAACAAGAGTACGAAGGACGAATATCCATCACATAAAATGTAGCATTAAAAATCTGAGAACCAACTTTGATGGGCAGATCAATTTCTCCATGTACCACTCTTCTAGAACCATCAAAAGCTTTTACCACTATATTACTGGGTTTCAGCACAGCATCTTCAGGACTAAGCTTGTTCAGGACTTCCTTGGGTAGCACATTCAGAGAGGAACCATTGTCTATCAATACATGGGACAGGGTGGTGCCCCTGCATTCAATTGAAACGTGCAGGGCCCTGTTGTGATCCCTCTTGGCAGGGGTTAAATCAGCATCAGAAAATCCCAACCCATTATCATAGGTCAGGTGGGCAACACAATTCTCAAACTGGTCAACAGAAATTGCATTGGGTACATGAGCAGTCTTCAGAAACTTGATCAAAGCTTTTGCATGAGCTTCAGAACATAACAGCAAGGATAGCATAGAAATCTTAGAGGGAGTATGCCCCAACTGATCAACAATGTCATAATCACTCTTGCGAATGATTTTCAATACTTCTTCCATCTGCTTGGAGAGATCATCAGCAGCTGGCATATCAGCAGGTATAAGCTCAATAACAGGACCTTTGTCCCGAGCATCAGTGATGGAGGTAGCAGCAGGAGTAACTACATTCTTGGAAACAACTGGAGGAGAGAACACTCTTCCGCTTCGTGTGATCTTACTTGTCCCAGCAATATTATCAACATCAACAGGCACATCAGCTAAGGGTTCTTGCTTAACACCATGGATATAAACATCAGACCCATAGTGCCAAGGCACAACTTTATCAGACGTGTACGGAATAGGACCAGGAGTGGTAATGACCAGAGGAGCCACTCTGGCTTCAGCAACAACTCTTACAGGACCTTCAGCAGTAATTTTGATTGGACCTTGATGGGTGATTTTAATAGGTCCCTTTGAAGTGATTCTTACCGGCACTTTGTCAACCATGTCAACTTCTTCAATCTTCTTATCTCTTGTAATATGCTCCACCATACTCTCCACAGAAGGTGGTCTTCTTTCAAACACTATAGTGTAATTATTCATGAGACGCTGAATTCCGTCCTTCAACCTCCAACACTTATCTGGATTATACTCACAATAGACACAATCTTCACGGCAACCCGGAAAGAAACCAGCTTGTACTAACTTCTTTCTGATGACAGACAATGGTGTGGTCAACTCCGCAACTGAATAGATATGTAAATCTTCATCAATGGCGTTGACAGTCTTCTCGTGATTTGGCATTGGAGCAGTAATCACATTTGGAGTACCCGGAGGGTCAAACTCAATCTCTCCAGCCTCAATCATATCTTGAATTTTGTTCTTCAAGATCCAACAGTTATTAGTATCATGTCCCTGACAGTTTGAATGATATGCACATCGTGCATTGGGGTTGTACCTGGGAGAGGTAACATTGGGATTCTGAGGAGCTTCTTTCAGGGTGATGAGTTCAGCTTTCAACAAATGTTGTAATGCCTGAGCCATTGACATGTTGATCTTCGTGAACTGCCTTCTAGCCCTCTGTTGGTTGCCCTGTGGCTGCTCTGTTGTTGCAGGGGTTGGATTTGAAATATGCACTGCACTAACAGACTGATGCCTTATGTTACGATCAGGTTGGCCATAAACAGCATTGGATTCTTTCTTCCCAGTGGGAGGCTTCTTTGCAGCACCTGATGAAGAAGTACCCACTTGGATCTTACCACTCTTGATACCATTTTCTACACGCTCTCCTGTCATTATCAGCTCAGTGAAGCCAGATGACGAGCTTCCAATGAGATGACTATAAAACGGACCATTTAGCGTACACATGAACATATCAACCAATTCCCTGTCAGTTAAAGGGGGTTGAACTCTTCCAGCTAAATCTCTCCATTTCTGAGCATACTCCTTAAAACTTTCTTTGGCACCCATAGACATGCTTTGCAGCTGCATGCGAGTGGGAGCTAAGTCAGCATTGTTTTGATACTGCTTATAGAAAGCTTCAGCAAGATCATTCCAATCCCTGATGTTGACACTCTCCAATTGATAATACCATTCCAACTGAGCTCCAGATAAGCTTTCTTGGAAAAAGTGGATCCACAACTTCTTGTCAGCAGTGTGAGGTTGGATTCTTCTGACATAAGACCTTAGATGCAACTTGGGACAAGAGACCCCATCATAAACAATAAAGGTACGAACCTTGAAACCAATGGGTATGACAACCCCAGATATCAGACTCAAATCCTCAAAATCCAGCCCAGAAGATTTCTGCAACTCCATAGCATCCATCCTATCCACCAGCATCTTGAATTTGTCTTCATTAGGATCATGGTAGTAATTAGCCTCAGAATCAGAGTCCCCCATAGTGTTGTGGAGGCTGCCTCCCTCTTTTTCAGATTCCTCAGATTCATAGTCTTCAATCTGTTCTTTGGTCTTAACAGGACCTCTGAACCTTCTTCCCATGTTGAGCAGGCCACCTGACCTTCTAGTCTTCTTAGTCTTCTTGGCCAGCAGTGTCTTCAATTCATCCTGCCCCTTGGATAGGTTCAGGATCAGCTCTTGGAACTGTGCATTTTGTGCCTGGAGATCCTTAACTGATTGTTCAAGATCCATTTCTGCTGAAATAAACAGCGAGAAGATGAGAAACATGTGCACAAATAAACCTGTGATGCAATGATATGATGTTTTAATGCGTATGCAATGTTTTCAAGGACCGCAGGATTTAAATTTGCTTAAACAAACCAAGAAGGTAAACTTTTATTAGTAATAAATTTGTTTTGCCTCTTAGGCTTACAGAAAATAACAAGAAATAAACACAAGAGATGGGGTTTTAAGTCTCCCATGGACGTTTTCTCTTTGTGTTGAGGTATGAGTTGAGGTTCCGCTCCTCGTGAAGTTGCTTTGTTAGTTCCAGGATTCTTTCTTGGCTTGCTTTGTAATGAGCCTCAAAAGTATCCCTTTGCTCCTTCAACTGGATCCAAGATCTCTGCAAGTCTTCCATGTCAGTAGGCATGTCTGGGTGAAGGATGGTATAAGCAGTGTCTCCTTCAGCAACAGGTTCCATGGTAACTGGCAGGATAGCAGGATATGGCATCATGAGAGTCTGAGCACGAGATCACACCCATCTGAGATAAGCTTCCATAGGAATAGTGTACTTAGGCTCCAGTGTCTTGCTGTCAACCCTGTTTACTTTTCCCCAGGCTCGTATGAATCTCTGACGGTAACCCTGAAGATCGTTGTCGTAGTCAAACACAATGCCCTGAATCAACATGTCATGTGGACCATCACTCCGGGCGTAACCAAACTATCGTAAAGCTAGAGAGGGGTTGTAGGTGATGCCTCCTCTTATGCCTAGAAGTGGCACATTGGGAAACTCCCCACAACGGTCAATGATGGTGACATTCTCCATAGATCTGGAGCACCAATGGATGTCTGAATGTGAGAGTGACATGATCCTCTTGGACCATCTGAACCCTTGCTCATTCTTCATTACTGAGCGAGGAAGGTGAGAAATAAACCACCTAGAAAGCAAAGGTATGCAGCACATCAAAGTTCCTCTTGCCCTTGTAGTACGGGTGTGAAGAGAATGCAGGATATCCCCAAGCAATGTAGGCACTGGATTGTGAATCAGGAAAATGTTGATGGCATGAACATCTATGAACTGATCTGGATTGGGGAACAACACTAAACCATAAATCAGTAAGGCTAAGATATCCCCAAAAGCGTCATAGCTCATAGCCTTCAATAACATTTGAGCCTTCTCTATCAACACCTTAGCAAGAATACCCTTAACTCTGCTTCTCGTTTCTAGAACAATGTCAGCTTTCTTCAGATGCAGAGCTGCAGCAATAACCTCAGGTTTAGGCTCCCTCTCCAAACCTGTGAATGGTTTTTGATCAAGAACAGGTATGCCCAGAAGTTTAGAGAACTCCTCCATGGTTGGAACCAGCTGGTAGTCGGGGAATGTGAAGCAATGGTGCTTAGGATCAAAGAACTGAAACAAAACACTCATCATGTCTTCATTGAACCCTGAAGTGACTAGATCCAGTAGGTGACCATGTCTCTTGATGAATTGGGAGTGATCAGACACTTGAGAAACCAACTCTTTAAGCTTAGCAGGTATGCTCACAAAGTTGATCCTGATGGTGTTTCTACGAGCTGAAGCCATGACCTGCAACAAAGAACAAAGATAAATCCCTTGGTCCTTGAAATGGTTAGTGAAAATGCTATGCTTATGATGCATGATGATGTCATGATGTTATGTTCAATCACAAACATGTGGCACACACAAGCAAGTCACACCATAGCCCTAGGTTTAAAGGCTTGCATGAGGTTCAAAGGTGAGTACCCCCCCCCCCCCCTGAAGTTAGATGGTTCATCCTGTCCTATTAAAGTAACCAGGTTTTAAGGGATCTCAATATCATTGATCCTTCACAAGGGTGGTTGTTCAGTGGGCAACTTACTTGCCAACCAAAACCCTCCAAGTTTAAGATCTCAATGAGTGTAGTATCGAGTGTCAACCAACTTCAGTCTGCACCAAAGCCGATTACCTCACTACTTTCTAAAGGCCAAGATGAGTTAACTAGGGTTCTAAAAGTTAGTTAGTGCATTGACAACATATGGCAGCCTCATATTATCCTCAACTTGACTTAAGGAACATAAGCACCAACCAAGAAGTCACACTAACTATGGCCACCAGATCAACCGTATCGATACACGTACAGTTTCCTTGGTCTATTGCCATTTACCTATGGTACACTAGATCCGGGTTAGGACCTTTCACACATAAGAGCACCCCAACAAGATAATATAAAGCAAGCAAGGCAAACAATTTAAAGTGATCTAATTCCTAAGGGTACCCCTCTTTTATTAAATCCCCAGCAGAGTCGCCAGTTCTGTAACACGGTGGGAGAACTGACTTTAGTTATGTTGCGGATAGCAAGAGTCGCCACCGACTTTTATTTTATCCAAAGGAAAGGCATAAAAGAACAGGAAAGACCTTATAAAAGATTTTTGGGTCCGGGGGGTAGGTTATGTAAAGGGAAGGTGTTAGCACCCTTTACATCCATGGTTATCCATGGGCTCTTAGTTACTTAGCTCACTTTAAATTATTTTTGAAAAGGTGAAGTGTGTGAATAGA
This sequence comes from Lathyrus aphaca, assembly GCA_963966055.1. Lineage (NCBI taxonomy): Eukaryota > Viridiplantae > Streptophyta > Magnoliopsida > Fabales > Fabaceae > Lathyrus > Lathyrus aphaca. Next base: position 614,297,767 of record OZ014520.1, on the reverse strand, counting down.
AATTTTCATAAGAGTTTAATAATGATCCATGTACGGATGCGTAAAAAACCTGTGTTTGAAAATTGTTTGAAATTTGTGAAGTATTTGAAGTTGTTTTGAAATAGTGAGCAAGTAACTACGAGGAACCTACCCTAAAGTTTAAGTCTTTCTGTTCTTTATCCTTTAAGTGGTAAGACTATCCCTATTATTAAGGAATAGGTAGTCATTACCTTGGATGTGAGGGACATATGAGGGACATCTGTTTAATGAAGGCAACTGTGGGGTATATTAAGCATTTAGGAGGGACTGTCATCATTATTCGAAAGGGACATGATCATATTGAAAGGCAACCATTAAGGGAATTGATCTTTGATTATGAAGGGACTAGATGACTTTTCTTTTAAGGGACTTTGCTTTATACACCCCACTTGACCTTATAATTAGGCAACATTGAGAGGCAACCCTAGAAAGTGAGATGGCGATCAAAGATCGACTTACGTGTGTGAGTGTACAATTTAATATTTATCTTGTAATTTAAATGATCTAAATTCAATTTTTAAATATAATACATGTTTACACTCCCTATTTTACTAACCATAGCATGCAAATTAAATAATTTAAATATTTACAAAAATTACATCCAGGAGCATTTACATAATAATAAAAATAAAGCAATTTAAATAAATAGCAAGAATAAATAAATAAGCAAAATATAAGTAATAAGTAAAATAAATAAATAAGCAATAATAATTATAATAGGGGTTAGTAATAATAATTAAAAATAAATGGGGTTAGTGAAATAATAATAATAAGCATAATTGAAAAAATAGATGGATTAGTAATAAGCATGATTAGTAATAATAATAAACAAAACAAAATTTAATGGCTTAATAGAAAAATAAGAACAATTATATTAATTAATCATAAAATTTTAAAATTATAAACAAATTAAATAGATTATAAACATATTATGAGAAATTAACAAATTTTGCAAAATTTTTAGAAATTATTTTTATATATAATTAATTATAAACAATGATAGAATATTTATATATTAAAATAGGATTAATTGTAATTATATTAAATAAAATATATACATAATAATTATATTTACAAAAAATTAGAAAATAAAATTAGGTTTTTAATAATTGTTTAGAAAAGATAAACTAGGGTTTATAAAATTAGGATTTGTAGAAAATATATTTTTAGGGTTTATAATTTAATATACAAAATTATTTTAATAAATATATACATATTACAATCTAAATACATAATAATAAGAAAAAAACTAATTTTAATTTTAAAGAATAACCTTTTAGAATTTGGAAAATATAATATATAAACATGTTTTACTTTTGAATTTTATATATATATATATATATATATATATATATATATATATATATATATATATATATATATATATATATATATATATATATATATATATATATATATATATATATATACAATTATTTCTAATTAATCAAAAAAACAAATAAAATAAAATAAAGGTTTGGAACTCACCTGGCTGGGGTTTGAACCCAGGCCATTCTGTTTACCAGCAACAAAATCCACCACCAAACCACCATGCGCGCAAGCAGTAAGAGAAGGAGTGGAATTGGTTTTGTTCTTTGTCACAAAAAATCCAGAAAAATAAAAGAAACAAAAGGCCTGGGGGGAGGATCGAACCCAGGACCTTTCAAATATCACACAAGTACATTACCAATCCTGCTGGGTGAGCGCGTCTGTTAATGGAATGGCCATAATACATAATATATTAAACTTCATGGTTATCCTGAAAAAATAAGAAAAATGTACACAGCCAAGATTCGAACACAGGCCCTTCAACTAAACACACGCTAGCCTTACCACTGGGACAAGCGTTGGCTTGTGATAATAAACCAACAACAAAACATAAAATATTTAAAATAAAATTTGAATTTCCAGGACGCGCGCAAACCAGCTTCATCTTCTCCATATTACCTGCGAAATCAGCTGCACTTTTTCCTACCAAATTACCTGCGAAAACACAATGGCAGCAAAACCTACAAAATCCAATGATCAACAAAACTGTAAAATTTCACAAAATTGAATCTATCAATGTGATCCAAACATTCATACGGTTCATTCTATGGTTTTAGAATCCATTTATATTCCTCAAATCAGAAAACCCTAAACCTTGGTCCAAACCCTAATAATGGTGTTTCACGGGTTATCCATGGTTTCTTTGATTTTCTTGCCCAGAAACGTTCTACATCACATTACAAACATGATTAGCCAAACAAAATTCAATAGAATGCAATGAATTAATGAAATCGAAAAAATTATATTCAAGAACAAACAAGGTTCGGTTAGCATGATATGGCATGGTTTTGATGCAATGGAAGGTTGGTTTCGATTATATGATATCCAAAGATCATCTCTATGTCTTCAAAATACCTTTTCCTGCCCTTAAAAGAGGAACCCGAATTTGAATTTTTGATGAACTTTTGAAACTTTGAATGTGTTGTTTGAGGCTGCAAAATCGTGGGTTTATGTTTGTTATGTGTTGTATATATATGATACAACAAAATTAGGTCAAGAGACTCATCAAATCTTTGGATTTTTTGGTAGTTTGAGATTGAAAAAGATTGGTCTTTAAAGTTTGAATATTCTTGATCTCACATTGCTATTTTGGGAGGATTTTCATAACTCTTGTATCAATCAAGCTTAAATGTGATTTAAAACTTTCTAGAAGCAAAATTAAAATTAATTTTCATGATTTTATATTTTATTTGAATTTAAAATGACTTTTTAATATAAAAATCATAATAAATAAAAACAAAATAAATAAAATTATGAATAAATTAATTTAATTTCGTGCAAGATGTTTTGAAGTGGATTGGGTCATTATTTGGCAAGCCCATTTGGAAAAAATTGGTTTTAGACCTCCTTTTTTTTCATGAACCAACTCAAAATTTCCCAACTTTGCAAGGGCACATATCCTTCAATTTTAATGGTATGAGGGTGTTATTGGACATTTTGGAAAGCTTGAAGAGTCCTTTAACCAACCCCACTGGTTTCATGTCCATATCATTTACCAATCTCAAGTTATGCCCTTTTGAAGTTGTTGACTTTTTGTTGACTTTCAAAAGGACCTATAATGTCTTAGCTCATACCTTCCAAATGAAGCATTTTTGGGCTTGGCTTGTGAGACACAAAGTTGTATAGAATTCAATTTCCTTCAAAATGAGCTTTGGATGGAGACTTGGTGATGAAGCATGTGAAAGTTATGGCTGGTCAAAGTTCAGTTGACTTTTACTGAGGAAACCCTAATTTAGAAACTCCTGATTCTTGATGATCTGAAATCTCCTTGATGAATCATGATCAACCCTTGATCAAATGATGAATTTTACTTCATATAATTGATGTTTGCAAAAAATCATGAAGTTTGACTTTGGTTTGACCACAGTTGACCTCAGTTTGACTTTTTAACTGCTTTGATTGGTTTTGACTTATCTGATCATTTGACTGAGCAAACCTTTGAGAAAAGTCTTGAAACTTGTCATGGGGGTTCTTAAACACATATAAGATGTTATGAAGCTCACTTGAAGTCTTGGAAGTTCATTTAGCCTGATTAAAGTCAAAACCCTAGTTTTGGATGCACTGCTTAGGAGGTGCATTGTCTGAGGGAATTGTCAACTCTTCTGACCAATTGTGAACTTTGTGAACCTTGTGAACCATCATAAAATGTCTTGTGAACCTCATGGGAGGTATTGTGAACCTTGTTAACCTTGTGAACTTCATAAAGTGACTTGTAGACTTCATGAACCTCATGAAAGGTCTTGAAAGCATTGGGAATCTTGTGAACCTTGTGAACTTCATAAAGTGACTTGTAGACTTCATGAACCTCATGAAAGGTCTTGTAAGTGTTGTGAATCCTGTGAACCTTGTGAACCTTCTTAGCACACAAAGTCTTGTATTGTGAGGGCAAATTTTGGGGTGCAACAGGAACCAATGAGCTCTTCAACTTTCATTGTGCATATGTCTTGAGCTTCTTCTATTGCTGTGACTTTCATGTCAAATCTTTTTGGCAAAGATCTGAGAATCTTTCTTACAAGATTTTCATCAGTCATCTTTTCTCCCAAGGCTCCAGAAGTATTGGCTATTTCTAAGATGTTCATGTAGAATTCATGAATTGTCTCATCTTCCTTCATTCTCAAGTTTTCAAACTTTGTGGTGAGAAGTTGAAGTCTTGACATCTTTACCTTTGATGTTCCTTCATGAGTTATTTTGAGAGTGTCCCAAACATCTTTGGCCAGCTCACAGTGATGCACAAGTCTAAAGATGTTCCTATTAATGCCATTGAATAAAGCATTTAAGGCCTTGGAGTTGCCAAGTGCTGAATCTTCTTCCTCCTTACTCCATTCTTCTTCAGGTTTCAACACTTTTGCTCCATCTTTGGTGTCTTGGACAGGATGTTCCCATCCATTGTTGACTGCTTTCCAGGCCCTATTGTCAAGTGATCTTAAGAATGCAATCATTCTTGGCTTCCAGTAGTCATAATTAGATCCATCCAGTATAGGTGGTCTATTTACTGATCCTATATCTCTGTCCATGTTTCCAGAATTTGTATTCCCTAGATCTCACCCAGAATAAAGAGGCAGGGTGCCTGCTCTGATGCCAATTGAAATTCTGTGATCAGGTATGAGATGTCGAATGAGATGTTTAAACACTTGACAACTTAACCAAAAACTTAAAGTGCAAGAAAATTAAACAACACAGTAATTTGTTAACCCAGTTCAGTGTATAACCACACTTACATCTGGAGGCTACCAAGCCAGGAGGAAATCCACTATAAGTAATATTAATTCTAGACTTAAACCACCCAGTTTAATCTTTCACTTAATATCTACCCAATGCAATTTCTACCTAAGACACAACTTAGATATGAGTACCAACTCACTCCCCCTCAATCACACAGTGATCTTGTTTACAAGTTTAATAAAATTGAAGTCATACTTCAAACAAAAACAGCTTGATCTTACTTCACAGTTTCAATCAAGACACAAATACACTTTTGCTTAAAAGCTCATAAAGTGGTACAATAAAAACAACCTGCTATTTAAAATACAAAACACCCTATTTTGTCTTCTGAAATTCGTGCTCTATTCTGAGAGTTTCTGTTGCTTAAATAGGTGTTTGGATTTTGGGCTTTCTGTAGGTTAATTCAGTCCTAAAACGCATGCAGCTTCCATCTTGAATTAGGGTTTGTTACTTCCTATATTTTAGGTGATTTAGTTCTTCTGATTATGCTGAAGTCTCATAACAACACTCCCTACAGATGCGCCTTATTCTGTTCTTGTCCATCCATAATTAATTCCAGATAACTTTCCTTAAATTACTCAGTTCTGTTAGTCATTAATTAATTCTGGTAGCAGGTTTGAGATGTCACAACATCTGTTGGGACATCCTGAAAAACTGAACTTAAATCATTAACACAATGTCCCAACATCTAGTGTGACATCCTGAATTAAGTTCATATACTTATACTCTGTTTGATAATGTCCCAACATCTGATAGGACATCCTGAACTGAATTCAACAATTCTTGTTGGTCAAAAATTTTGCCAATTCTAAACATCTACAGAACAAGTTCACTCAAAGACAATCAAAAATGCAGCAAATATGCAATATAAAAAAGATGAGAAGAAGTGGGAGGTGAAGGCAAATCCACCTCACAAACAACTTACCATTAACCTGAAAAGTTAGCACAAGATGCATAAGGAAAGAAATGAAATGGAATGATGCATATGCAAAGACAAAGATCAAAACCAGAAGCATACACATGATAAAAATGATTCTATGGCATGATGCAAAGGCATACAAAGTGTATATGAATGATCATGCAAAGAATGAGATGTCATGTAGGCATGCTTTGAAGTTTGAAAGTTCATGAAAGTTAATGAAAGGAAATGAATGCAAATCATGACAAATGAATGAAGAAATGATCAAGCATGATTCTAACATGTCCTAAGATGTATAAGATGACATATGAATGCATGAAATGTCATGGAAAGTTCATGTATGGATGTATATGCAAGATGAATGCAAATGAAGATGCAAACTTAGGGTTACATGAAAGGATGAGATGCAAATGGCCAAGACAGAAGCAAATGACATGATAAAAAATTGAAAATGCACTCAAAGGAACCATAAACCTATACTAGGTTACCATCCAAAGGGGGAGGTCAAAAGCTAAACTTAGAAGGAGTTATGAATTTCCTAAGTTTCTAGGGTTTTTTGGGTGATCCTCAATGTAAAATGCCAAATAAATTGAAAATGAAAGATAAATTCATGCAAAAAATATCCTATAAACTACATGATATGCACAAAAAAATGAAAAAAGAATCATCTTCAAACTCTTCTTGGTTAGGCAGAAAAGGTTTTTCAAAGTTAGGGTTCAAAAATAGGATTTAAATGACCCTTAATTCAAATACAATTCTCAAATTATCATCAAACCTAAAAAGAAATTTGTGTGAAGAGTTTGAAAATGTTTCTAAATGCAAAGGGATGATTCATGATTTTTTTGGTGATTTTTAGAAACTTAAATGGTATTTTAATTAATTAATTTCCATTAATTAATTAAAATAAACATTTAAATATTTTTAAAATACAATTTTTATGCAAAAAATAAAATAAAAATCATTTTCTGATTAAGAAAAGTATTTGAAATAAAAATGCAAAAGGAAATATTTTTGGGAATTTTCTAGGTATTTTAAAATAATTATGCAAGAAAAAAGAATAAAAATGAAATAAAATGAAATAAAATGAAAAGTATGAAGATCTGATGGACCAGATTTAAAGTTGAGGGAAAGGGGTTGACTGGCGCGCAATCTAGTGGTCCAGATTTGTCCTGACTAATTAATTCAAATTAAATTAATTAATTAAGGGTTAGGGTTTAATGACTGATCTGGGACGTTCAAACACGCGCGGGAGAAGCAATCTAAGGGACAAAATTCAAAGTTGCCTAATCACCTCAGATTAGCTCTAATTAACCCCAGGTGGCCGGAGAAGACTTCCGGTCGTCTTCTTCGGCGAGACCTTCATCCTATCTCTCTCAAAACCTCACTAAAACGCATCAAAATCTCCAGATTCACTCAACTAAACGTCCTAAACAAGAATCTAACAACAAAATCTATTTATCTTTCATGAATCAAGAGAAACAAACAAAATCATTTTCACGGGCAAAGTTTCAGACAGTCAGTACATGCTTATTTCTTGATCATTTTCAAAACCAAACACATCCCCATGATCAGTGTAACATATAGAACAATATAAGAACCTAAAAACACATTTCTGGAAAAAAATGTTCTTGAGGTTACCTGAGTTGAAGCTTTCGAAACTGGAACTTTCTCGACTCTTCTTTGGTGCTTTTCCACTCCCCTTGACCCCCTTATGCTTCTGAAATGCTTGAAAGGAGTTTATATGGAGTGTTTTGAAGGTTTCAGTTCAGAGGTGACTGAAATCGTGTTTTTGTTTAAGGTGGTTTCAGGCCAATGTGAGGGGTGGGAAATGATCCATGGGTTATGTGGAAATAATTCGTGAAAGAATTTTTGATTTTTGTTAAGGGAGTTGAGAGTTTCGAAGAGATGAAGTTTGAGAGAGATTTTGTGTAATCTGAGTTGTGAGAGCCTGCAGGCTTGTGTGTTATGTGTTATGGCTTGCATAAAGTCCACATATCATGTCTTGATAGGTCCGAATAGTTGGTGTGGGCTATGCTGATTGGTATGGGTGTTTTTTCAAAAGTCAAGTTTGGTTGTACTTGAGGTATGGGCCATGGAAGGCTTGGTTGCAAGGAGTGTCTGGCCTCAGCTGAGTTCAAGGAGGTCCATAGGATTGAAACAGTGCAGCTGGATCACTTGATGCTAGGGTTTCTATGTGTTTTGCAAATTTTCCCTCTTTGGTGTATCTTGTGATTCAAGGCATGAAACCTTCCAATTCTTGGGCCAATTCTGATGCTTTGAAGTTGTTTGATCATGTTATGTCATATTTGGGCACATTAGAAGTCATTAGAAGCCTTGGCAAGTGGTTTTGCAAAAAATCCTCTTTGGTGCATTCTTGAAAATTATAGGATTTTTGCCAACTTTGAAGGATCATAACTTGAGTTCCATAATGAATTAAAGCATGTTCTTGTACTTTTTGAAAAGGGAAAGACCTAATCAACAACTTTCATGACCAAGAATTTTTCATTTGAAGCATTTTTGATCAAGAAAGAGGAGGTTGAAAAACTTTCCCAAAATGGAAAGTTTCCATTACAAGTCATTTCCATTTTTGGCAACTTTTGGTTTAGCTCAATTTTCTTCAATTTTGTGAACTTACAAGCACTTCAATGATCAAATAAAGATCATATAACTTCAATTTGATGAAAATACCCCTTAGGTTCCATTGTTGGGGGCCTCAGACGCCCTGGTTTTGCTCTGACTTGCTCAAGAAGTTACCCAGTGAACAGATGACTTCCACAATGAATATTTTCATCAAAATTGGTACACATGATCCTTATAACATCTTAATAACATTAGAAACAAGAATGACCCAAAAATTTGGAGTTTAGACCTCTGAAACCAAAACCCTAATTTTGGTCATCTGTGCAGTGAAAACCCTAGCTCTGCTTCCATGCTTTCCCAGTTCTTGTGATTTCTTGACTTCTTTGAACTTTGAGAGACATAATATGATGATTGAACACATATTGACCCTATTGTAACACTTGGAGACCTTTGGGGTGGCTCAGATGGAATCTTGGATTGCTCAGATCACAAACCCTAGATGCAGATGAACTTGAACTATGAAGATGAAACAATATGCAATGTGATGTGGTATGCTTATGTTTATGCAAAAATTAAAGGTCACAAGCCATGGTGTGAAATGAGTGAGGGAAAATTTGGGATGTTTACAACAGGGTTCTATAAGGGGTTTCATCGGGGTTTTATCTAAACAAAACAAGTTTGCAAGAGCATTATCTGACTTCTATAATCAGAGATATTATGCACAAGTATATTGGGATATTAATAGAGTAACATGATTTTATTTTCTATAAACGTATCGGTTCCACGGTTAAAAATTAGGGGTGCTCTTATATTTAATCGCCTCCTCTTTAGAAGGATATGAAGGATCGTCGACACCATCATTCTGCTTCGAAGCCGATTAAATAGGGGCAGCTGCCGTACCATAAATTTTGACCACCTACCATATATTTTAGGGTTAAATACTATTTCCCCCTACCATACAAGCGTGTTTCATTTTCCCCCCCTTAAGAAATTTTTTTTGGCCCCCCCCCTCAACTTACTCAGATTCTGTTTTCCCCCACCCCTATTGGCACATGTGGCGCATTTTTGTTGACTTGGCATGCTGAGTGGGTTGTGTCTGTTGCCACGGTGGATTAAGCTTCATTTATTATAGAATTACAAATTTTTCAGCTCATTTCCCCCCTAACAAAGTTAGGGTTCTTAGAATCCCTAAAATAGAAACCCAAAATTGAACAAGCACGCGATGAAGATGAAGGCGAAGACGAAGACGAAGGCGCGACATTCGAAGAGGCAGAAGCACGTGAGTAAGGGAAAACCATCTGAAGTTGGTTCTTCACATTAATGTCAGAAATCCATTAATGAAGTGGAGGAAGGCGCAACAAGCAATGCGAGTAAGGGAATGACGAATGAAGCTAAATAGGTTTGTGTTATTCTTGTATTCTGCGTGTTTAGCATTTGTTTGTTAGGTTAAAAGTTATTTTTAATTTATTTTAGAACATCAAGTGTTTGATGTTGTGTTCCACCACAGTGGTGAGTTCGTTGTTTTGAGTGATGGAGCTACCATCTATAAGGGAGGTGTTTCGACACTAGTTTCTGGGCTTCATATTGACAAGTGTACAATGGAGAGTGTGCATAGGTTAGTGAGTTCTTGGGGGTATTTGGTAGGGACATATAGGACTTGGACTAAGATTATAGAGATAGATGGAATTGTTTTTCAAATTAGAAGGGATGATGACTGTTATGAATGTTATAGTTGGTTTGTTTGAACTAATGTACATGACTGTTATATTGTACATGACTGTCATATTTGTTTGGTTTGTAACAGAAAAATTGAAGGTCACCTCAACTAAATCACCAAATGAAGCAAGTCATCAAGAACAACAAAAACCAACACAGTCACAAGAAGTCCTACAAAAATCAGCAACACAAGCACAAGGAGAACCAACACAAACAAGCCAAGTCCTACAACAAGCATCAACACAAGCACAAGAACTAATAGAAACAACTGAATATTTTAGAGAAATTACTGATGAAGTCATATCAAGCCTGACTGATGCTACTACAGCTACATCTGATATGAAGCCAGGCAACATGAGAAAAGAAGTGAAAACAGTCAAGAAGAGGTCAAGTGAGAGAATCAAGCTGAAGTGGTTTCAAAAACCCGTTATTGGGTCAGGTTCAACCACAAATCAACAAATAATTGTGGAACAAGAAGATGAAGGAGGTTTAACATAACAAGGATCTACCATTACTCGGGCCAAGAAGAAAATGAAGAAATAGTTCAAGAATTCTGTCTTTTATGTATTGTGTCATATATCAATAATTTTGTCTTGTTTGTTTTGTGTCATGTATGTTTTGTGGCTTATGCCAATTCCACTTATGCTTTGTGGCTTATGCTACAAATTCTATCTTTATGTTTTGTGGCTTATGCCAATTCCACTTATGCTTATGACATTTCCACTTGTAATTGATATTCTCAGTTCTGCTATAATATTATCAGTTCCACTTATGCATTGTAATTGAGTTTGCCATTTCTGATATTTCAAATGCATTATAAAACTTTCTCTTCAAATGGATCAAATGATTGGAATGAGACATAAAATGGATCAACTGATATATCATAAACCTTTAAAGGTTACATCACACTTACATGTCAAAGCACTAAAACAAACCAAACCTACTAAAACAAACCAACAAATCTACCTTAAACTAGAACAACCTAATTTACCTTAAACTAAAACAACCTAATCTAGCTGAAAATTTTTCATCTGACAATTACAATAACTTATACACTAATGGAAACATAATGCAAGACAACATAAATGCAATCTTCCATTGGATATTTTTCCTCTTCAACTCATCTATCTTCCTCTTTGCTTTTCCAATCTTCTTTTCTGTGCCATCAATCTTAGCCATTAGCACATCACAGTTTTTGCAAACAACTTCAGGCTTGGACATTTCCATCAAGGACTGGGTAGCTAAGTCATCCCAGATGAAAAGATCACAACTATTCACTGCCTGCAAAATCATTCACTTGTTACAACAACATCAACATTCATAAACTCAAAATAATCAAAAAAAACCAAAATTCTTAACTACAACATCAAACAGTTGTTACCCCATATTTTCGACATTTCTAGAATTTCCGGTTGCGATTTTGTACGGTTTTAGCAACAAACATCTTCATAGGTAGACGACATCCATAACACAGAACGATTGAATCTCCATGTGAATAGTGACTTATAGAACTGTAACTTGAATCAATTGCAAGCGACGAACACGAAAGCTGAAGAACAAACGATGAACACAGTACCTGAAGAACTGACGAGGGAGAATGAAGAACAAGATGAAGAACAAACGAGGGAGAATGAAGAACAAGCTGAGGAACAAGCTGAAGATCACGAATGCAAACTCATTCTATGATAAACCTAAGTTTATCCATCGTGGCAACCCACTCAGCATGCCAAGTAAACAAAAATGCGCCACATTTACCAATAGAGGTGGGGGAAAACATAATCTGAGTAAGTTGAGGGGGGACCAAATTTTTTTTCTTAAGGGGGGGAAATGAAACTCGCTTGTTTGGAAGGGGGGGAAATAGTATTTAACCCTATATTTTATAATGCCACTTTACTTCGAATAAATAAAATGACCACCTACCATATAAGGGCTATAAGTGTGAGAGGCTGTGAGTTCAAATCCCACCTTCCTCACTTTTAATGTTTTATTTATTACTAACTTTTTTCTTTTTATTTTTTTAATAAAAATTACAAAAATATCATTTTTTTAATATTTAATTTTTTATTTTCGTATTTTTATTTAATGAATATTTGAAAATATGATTTTTTTTCTTATTAAAATCAATTTTTTATGGAAAAAATATCAGAAAATCACAAAAATAAAATAAACTCTTTTTTCATCATCATTATTAGGTTATTATTTTTATTTAAAATATATTTTTTATTTAAAATTCACCAAAATATGAATTTATCTAGATTCATTGGCTTGGGCTCTAAGAAATGAATAAAACCAGGTCATATTAAATCATTCCTAATTTAGATAATAACATTCAATTTCTGACCTAATTTTTTATCTATAAATAAGACATCTTTTTCCTCATATTTTCCTCATCCACTATTCATTAAATCCTACCCTAAAAGTTGTTGTTCTTCACATTGACGAACAACATCAAAATAAACCCTAGCCTCCAATATCAAGCTGATCAAGAAAGATCAAAAGGGAGCAGCAGATCAAGAAAGATCAAAAGGGAGCAGCAGAGTATACACAAAGAACACAAAAGGAGGAGAGAGAAAAACATAAAGGACAGGGAAAGGAGGAAGCAACAACTTAAATGAGTCACGGTACTCCAGATTGATATCTTTAAACTAATGATTATCGATTGTATGCAATTACTCTTGAATTCTTGTTTGGACTGCTTATTGAGTGTCTTGTATAATTGTGGGTTTGTGGTCTATATATTTAATTAAGTTTATATATATATATATATATATATATATATATATATATATATATATATATATATATATATATATATATATATATATATATATATATATATATATATATATATATATATATATATAAAGTAAAGTTAAGTATTGTTAGGTCATTAGTGGTATTATTAACACGTGAAAAAACTTTTTCAATTCACTAAACTATTGTTTCATCTATACACTTTTTTCAATTCACTAAACTTTGTTTCATCTATACACTTTTTTTTTAAAGAAAAAACAATTTAACAATAATTTTTTTAAAGTAATATTTATTACTAAATAATACATAATGCCAAGGTAATGTAAAAAAAAACTAAACCAAAACGTAATATCATAATCCGTAGCAAATCTAGGAAATTAGTTACAAATACACCCTTGGAGTTTGGTATATTAATTTAATTAATTAATTACTTAATTAATTATTTAATCAGATTATTAATTTTTGTAAGGGTTTAATAATATAATTATTGATGAATTTCTAGAATAATGTTTAGGGTTTTTTAATATTAATAAATTTGTTTATTATTTTCTTATATTTTTGAAGTTTATTAGTTAATTAATTAAAAACTTAATTTATTAACTAATTAGAGTTAGGTTTATAATTAAGGGGATTAGGAATAAAATAATAAAATTATTATATTTGAGATATTTGTTTTTTTAATGATCGGATTTTGTATAATAATTGTTTCATAAATTATTTTCATAAGACATCCATGGGATTTATAAAAAAAAAATTTCTTTGGAATTACTTCATAATTAGATTTTCTTATTTTATTTTGTTTTAAAAATATTATTAGGATAAGTCATTTGGAGTTTGCTTAAATTATTTTTGGAGAATTAAAACATTAGGTATTTAATCATATTTTTGGGATTCTAAACATATTTATTTTGAGGAATTTAAGCATGGGGTTTCAAATCAGGGTTTTGGTTTTTTTTAATAATATTGTGGGGTTCTAATTATGGGATATTTAGGGGTTTTATAATATGAGGGTTTTTATAATAAAAATCAGGGTTTTTGTGAATAATTAAAAATGAGGTTTTAAAATAAGGGTTTTAATAATTTAGTAAGGGGTAGTTAGAAACCATATGAATAGGGTTAGGGGGTATAGGGGAATTGAACTACGACGCTCTGATCCTTCAAATTGAAGGTACGTAGACATAGGGTTTGGTACAAACCCTAGTGAGTGCAATTAGGGTTTTATTTTGTTTTTTTCTTCTTTTATTTCACTTATTTATTTATTGCATACAAACAAAATATACCCTAAGAACCTAGAAAGGATCCTATCAGATACAACAGAAGTGAAGGGTTCCTAACACCTTCCTCTCATTTAACCGACTTCCGAACCGAAGGTCTCTCCCCTAGGAATTTAGGTTTACCACTCTTTTTACCCAAAAATGTGATGGCGACTCTTTGATTTTAAACCGACCGCGACACCCTTGATCTGGTTAATTACCAAGGCAGAATCTCCATACCCATCAAGATGCTTAATCCTCAAATCAATAGTTCCCTCAAGATCCATAATACAGGCTTCATACTCAGCTTCATTATTGGTACCAAGGAAAGTCAATCTTGTAGCAAAAGGAATATTGAATCATATGGAGTAGTGATCATTGCCCTAATTCCTTTTCCACGTGCATTCACAACACCATCAAAAAACTAAACCCCATCGAGATCCAGGCTTAGGCCCTTCCTCAATCAAAGGCTCATCATAATCTTTCATTTTCAAATACATCACATCCTCATTTGGGAAATCAAACTTGATAGACTGGTAATCGTCAATCGATTGATATGCCAAATGGTCAGTCAAGATACTACCTTTTATAGCTTTTTGAGCTCGGTACTCGATATCATATTCTGACAACAACATTTGCCAACAAGCAATCCTCCCAATCAAACAGGTTTTTCAAAGATATACTTGATCGAATCCATTTTGGATATCAACCAAGTTGTATGATTCAACATATACTGGCGAAGACGCTTTGCATCCCAAGCCAAGGCACAACATGTTTTTTCAAGCATGGAGTATCGAGACTCACAATCAGTGAATTTCTTACTCAAATAATATATCGCATATTCTTTTCTTCCAGATTCATCTTGCTGACCATGCACACAACCCATGGAATATTCCAACACAATTAAGTACATAATCAATGGTCTACCTTCCACCGGAGGAGACAAGATAAGAGGTTTAAGCAGATACTCTTTGATACTTTCAAAATCCTTCTGACAATCATTTGTCCAAACACAACCTTGATCTTTCCGAAGCAACTTAAAGATCAGAGCACATGTGGCAGTCATGTGAGAGATAAATCTCGAAATATAATTCAAACAGACCAAGAATCCTCTTATTTGCTTTTCAGTTCTTAGAGCAGGCATTTCCCAAATAGTTTTCACTTTATCAGAATCAACTTCAATGCCTCTTTGGCTGATAATGAAACCTAACAACTTTCTAGAACATACACCAAAAGTGCACTTGTTCGGATTCAAACAAAGCTTAAACTTCCTTAACCTTTGAAACAACTTCACCAAATGTTCAACATGATCTTCTTCAGTCCTCAACTTAGCGATCATATCATCAACATATACCTCACTTTCTTTGTGCATCATACCATGGAAAAGAGTAGTCATAGCTCTTTGGTACGTCGCACCAGCATTCTTCAATCCAATGGGCATCACTCTATAGCAGAATGTTCCCCATGGTGAAATAAATGTTGTCTTTTCCATGTCCTCGGGTGCTATTTTTATTTGTTATCTACCAACACATCAATGTATGGTAATGGAAAATCATCTTTTGGACTGGCTTTATTCAAATCTCTGTAATCAACACACATTTGTCTTTTTCGGAACAAACACAATATTGGTCAGCCATTAAGGATAATTAGATGTCACAAGAAAACCCGCATCAATATGCTTTTGAACCTCCTCTTTGATCTTTTCTGCCATATCTGGATGAGTTATTCTCAACTTTTGCTTCACAAGTGGACATTAAGGCTTCAACGACAATCTATGCTCCACAATATCAGTATCAAGACCTGACATGTCTTGATAAGACCAAGCAAAGACATTAACATACTCTCTAAGAATCTCTACAATCCTCTTCTTAACATCAGGACCAAGCAATGATCCAATCTTGACTTCTTTCTTATCATCTTCAGAACCCAAGTTGACCATCTCTATAGACTATCCATGAGGCTAAATAACTTTTTCCTCGTGCTCAAGCAACCGGGAAAAGTCATTAGGAATCTCTTCAACATCCTCTTCCTCAACTTCAAACACAAGGAATTCAAAGTTGGGAGTGGGCATAACATCATTGTTTTCAATGGGTTTAACAATCAATCTGCACAATGATTTTATATTTATCTTAGAGTATGAACAAAAGTGCAAACATTATGTCGATAAACAATGATTATTATTATTATTATGGGTTTTTTATGTTACCAATTTTCAGAATAAAGGAAAAACACATATGGAAATAACAAAATAATATTTTATTGATGACAATAAAAGTTTGAAACAAAGCCCGACAAACATCACTTTCACCTTGGGCAGAGCAAAAAGATTTTTGAAAGAAAATAAAACAAATTACTTTGAAGCATGATCAATAGAAGTAACATCAATAGAAACCCAATTCTTGCAAATCTGTCAGCGCGTAAAAAAGTTAGGCATTTCTTCATCTTCATCATCTTCATCATCTTCAATGATAGCAACAACAAAATGATCATTGATAAACCCAGACACTTATAAATTCATCCTGAATACTCTTTGGGTAATTGAGAACCACACCTGGAACAAAACCAATACCAAATCCTTCTTTGTTGTCAACATCATCAATAACTCGTCCCCAACCATTAGATCGACCAGTTTCAAGTACACGCAAAGCATCCTTTAGAGAAGACATAGACATAAAATTCTTCTTAACAATATTATCAGCAACAAAAAGAGCTTAGAACAAAGTTCCAACATCTTCATCAGCATCAATATAGGAAAAGGATGAAAAATTACTCACTAGTCGCATGCTCACCGCCGACAGTCACTAATTTCCCATCTTTCACAAACTTCAGCTTTTGATAGAGCGTGTGTCATACCCCACATTTGTCCTACCCGCACCATTTTATTTTGTTTTCTAACAGATATTCAAAAATCCAAAATATGTCACTTGTTTTATTTTATTTTTATATCCAATTTTGTCCATTATCTAATTTCATCCATATCCAATATCCTTTTATATTTTATTCAAAAAAAATCAATTACCAAAAATCCAAAAAAAAAATGCATTTATTTCTTTTTAAAATAAAAAATTCTAATCTTTTTTTATTTTATTCACTATTTTAAATACTTATTATCCATTTTTAATCCATTTTAACCATTACTTTTAAAATTCATCACATGCTATTATTATTATTTATCATTTTTCATACTACCACATTTTATTAAAATATTCTATCATTGTTACTATTTTATTATTATCATTAGTATTACTCTTTTTTTTATTTTAATTATTTTTTTATATAATATTTATTATTATTTTCGGTTATTATTATAGCATCACAATTTCACAGCTCACACTTTCTACAACCAAGACCTCACCTCCATACGTTTCTTATTTTTTCAACACCACTACCTAACAAATAGAACCATCACAAAAATTTCACTGTGTTACAATATTTTATCAGACCCCATTTGTAAATATCTCATAAACCCATTAGCCCATTTTCTTCATTTACACAAAATTACAAAAAAATTGTTATTATTTTTATTCTTACTATTACTATTTTTCTTATTTTTACTAGTGTTATTTTTATTATTAATATGCTAATTATTATCATCATTTTCCCTTTCGCTATTTAATTTTCCACTCTTTTATTATTTGCACAAAAATACAAAAAAAAAATTCCAGTTTTATTATTATTAGTATTTTGGTTTTCTATTCTATTGTTATTAATACTTTTATTTTATTTCTACAATTTATTATTATAATTTTCTATTATTATTATTATTATTATTATTATTATTATTATTATTATTATTATTATTATTATTATTATTATTATTATTATTATTATTATTATTATTATTAGGACAATCATTATTATAGTTTTCATTATTATAATTAGTATTACTTTTATTATTATATTTCTATTTCATTATCTGCTTATTATTATTAGTTATTATTAGTATTATTATAGTTTTTTTATTTACTATTATTATTACAGTTTATTACTATTACTATTTTTTTCTTTCTTTCTCTGTCTTTCATTATAATTACTTTTTCATGTTAATATTACTTTTTATCATTACTATTATTATTATTATTATTATTAGTATTATGTATTATTATAGTTTATTATTACTATTATTATATTATGATTATTGTTGTTGCTTTACACAAGACCATCACACACCAAATTTTCACAAAACCAATTCCAGCTAGCATCTTGCAACAATACCTTCACTATCTGCAAACAAACCATTAGACAACCTGACAAACAAATCATCAACAAATATTTTTCATTCTTATCCCAAATCCCTCTCAATAATTCTATATAACGACCTCACTTTTCACTCTAAAAAAAGAAGCTTGAAAAACCAAAGAAAATACCTCTGCACAAATAAGCCAAGCTTCAAAAAAATATATTAAAAAAAACACCTTCAAAAAAAAATCTGCAATAACCTTCATCATTAACCCTTCACCGAAACCTTCTCGTACCTCCATATTTTCTTCAAACAAGCACACAAACCAAAAAAACAAAGAAAATGAATCTCAAACGCATATGAGAGTGAGAACCGAAAAGGGGATCTGAGAGCTCACCATACAAATCCGAAAACTATGAAACCTAGAGAAAATCCGTCAAACAGATCAGTCGCTGTGACTGAGAGAGAACGAAACCAAATCGGCCGGCCACCAACACCCACCGCGCATCTGTCCGCGTGAACCACCACACCGACGTACACACTCCAAACTCTGAAAAAACCGTGAAAAAACCAAATACTCCATCAAAACAACCTTCGAATCGCGAAATCCGCAAACCTTTCACGAATCCAAACATCACAAAACCGCTGAAACACGAGCTTTCCCAATTAAAACCTCGCCGCAACCAAATCACCTTCATCGAAACGCGTGAGAGGGAGACCGAGCTAAATCCGCCGTGAAAACTGGTGCAATCCGCGACAGAGAGGGAGACCAACAGAGCCGCGTGTAGTACCTCAAAACTTGCCCTCATATTTTACCTCGACGGGCTTATCGCTTCGCATTCATCCGCATTTCTCATTAGGTCATAGCATTCAATCATGCATTTTCTTTGGCTCCCCAGGATTGGGATCTTGTGACTTGATTCTCCTTGCTCAGAGGTGATACATCTAGATATGGTGCACTCAAGACTGATAGAAGGGTTGAAATCTCATCATGGTGAACAGTTTCTCACGGAGGGCCATCCAGTGTTAAAGTTTGTTTAATTGGAAGGTCCAGATGTTGATTTAGGGTTTCTTCTTTGTACTGAAGTTTATTAAGCTGATCGTTAAAGTCTGGACGTTTCAATAACAAAAAGCATCATATGGATTTCAGAGGTTGTTTAATTCGGGATATACCTGAGGTACTGTTATAGAGCATGGAAAGGAAGATTTGGAATCCATTCATATGAAGTAGTGTGTCGTTGGCCGTTAGAGTGAGCAATTCATCATTCTTCGTCATTTGCACTGGTGGGATTCTATTTCAAGCGGAGGTTCGGTTACAGTTCAAAGATATATGTTCGATGACCTCCATGCCATTAATCAATTTAATTTGATTTATTATTAATTGAAGTTCGCTTCTTCTAATAGTAAATTTAGTTATTATCTTTTTGGGCCTCGGTTACAAGATTCACACTTGGCCCATATCTTCATAAGTTCACATTGGGCCCATATTTCTGTCTCAAGCCTTAGTACCCAAATTATCCCTATTAGTTTTAATTCCATTTCACTATTAAATCACATTTTCTATCCATAATTTTTTGTTAAATTCAAAATAAATATAGCTCATATTTCGGTCCGATTAACCAATTTTTAGTCTACAACCCAATTCATGTTTCAAACCAAGTCTTGTCCATTAAAAACCCAATCACATTTTAGACCCATATCCAAATATCCAATTGACCATTTCTTTTTGTCCATTCCTTTAAATTCTATCTTTAACCAAATTCATATTGTCTTTTTGTTTCTAACCAAGTTTTAGTTCTATTAGTCATAATTCTATCCAAAGTTGAACATCCATTTTTGAGTTACAATCCAAAACCAATATCATTCTTCTTTTAAACCATTTGAATCCAACACCAATTTTAGATTTTTATTTCGGTCCATATCTCCATTTTTTAATCAAAAGCCCATTTATGGAAATGATGCCTGTCACCGTATACCAAAAGAAAGATGCAGCCATGGATATGTTTATTTCATCATAAAAATATATATATAAAAAAGAAAACAGTCACAAGTTGATTCCAAAAGAAAATTCTGTTACACCAAAATTGAAAAATTCAGTTACATCCAAAATGTTTCAACAAAAATTCAGAGAGTTTAGTTCTAAAAGTCAGTTACAAGTCTAACCGAAGTTTGGCTACAAGGAGGGGATTCACACCAGTAAACTTCAACAAAAATTGACACAAAAGATCCTAACATAAACTTCTAATGGATGCATTTTCTATCCATCGAGAATGCTATACAAATTCAGAAGAAAAAACTTAACAAAAAAATAACCAGAGGGGAATCTACATACACGAATTCTAAACAGAAATAACAGAAAAGGTCATTCAATCTTCAGAACTTCACTCAATTTTCAACATCACTCTTCAAACTTTTCTGAATCCTTCCCTCCCAACTTCAATCCTGACCAACCTGCAATCAAAAGAAAAAAACATGACAGAAACTAAAATAAGTATCAATCAATGACAAATTTCATCACCTCATAACAAAATTTCACCAAAAAAAAAGGTCAATAGCAATTTCATAACAGAATTGGAACCGAAAATTGAAAACCATAACAGAAAAGCTAACTAACTTCTAACTGATTTCTTCCAGAAGCTCACCTGAGTTTTTCTTCACCAAGCCTTGATCTTCCTTTTTCTATAAATAACAATCCATTCACCTCAC
The DNA here is from genome assembly GCA_963966055.1 of Lathyrus aphaca. Lineage (NCBI taxonomy): Eukaryota > Viridiplantae > Streptophyta > Magnoliopsida > Fabales > Fabaceae > Lathyrus > Lathyrus aphaca. The sequence continues at coordinate 614,276,871 of OZ014520.1, read as the reverse complement.
CATAATCTTCTTCAATCTCTCTTCTACACAGATCTTCTTCAACCATACTCATTCAGTCTCCTCATTCTGAACCTCATCCTTCATCTTTCTCCTTGATTCCTTCACCTATTTTCGTTTCTTGCAACCTGTGTTCAACAACTCTTATCAATTTCCATGGGTTTCATCTCTGAATATCTTCACCAATCATCATAGCATCATCACCAAATGACACCTGCAATCTGCAATTGAATGAGGAATAATACAGTTCAATCAACGATTCTGCAAAACTAATAACTACCAACAATCATAGAATCAAGAATCCTCACCATCCTGAATTGAAACCGAAACGGAAGGCATTTATAGCATTAACAAAGCCGCATAGGATGCGCGAAGGAAATAGGAGAAGTTGAAGACGAACCTTACCGTGATTTCTATCTGCTCATCTCCGATTGACAAGGTACGAACGTGAGTTTTCTTTGAGTTGTTTTTATCGGCATTTCGATGTTAGTGGTGTCAATTATGCCGACCTGTTCTTTGATTGAGTGTTGGAAATATTCGTTTTGGATCCGAGTTGAGAGCATAGATTTGATTTAGATTGTGCGGAGCTTGTATATAACGGCGGTGGTATTAGGTTTAGGTGAAGGAGGAAGAGTGGTGGTTGATGTCGATTAGATGAGTGTTACGGCAGGCTTGTTGTTGTTCTTCTCCGATAAGAGCCCGCGACACCAATTGAGGGTAAAGAAGAGTGACAGCACGGAGAAGAAGAGGAAGCTTTATAGAAGAGGGTGATGAAGGCGGAGTCATAAAGATAGGAAGATGAGGGAGTATGGCGGTGGCGCTAGGGTGTTAGAAGAAGAAATGGTGGAAGAAGGTGAAGAGTGGATGAAGGTGACGGCGGAATTCGAAGAAGAAGAAGGGTCTAGGGTTCGTTGGAGTTCTTGGCCGATTTTGGTTGTATCAGTTTGTGTTTGAGATATAAAGATTAATCATTTGTTTTAATGTAAATTAATAGTAATAATGTAAATTAATAGTAATAAAGATGATTAATTCTATTATAATCTCAATTAAGATCCATAATTCCATTGCAATCTGCGATTTGAATTCAAGGGAGAGATAAGATTTTTGTGATTCTCAGCCATACCGGCGGTGACACTTGTCACCGTCCAGTTGGCTTTTGGTGCGGTCACTTGTGTGCGTGACGTCCGCTGTAGTCTCCGTGCGTCTTCGTTCAAGGTCCGTTAGATTAGAATACTATGAGAAGACCCTTAGATCAATGGCCCTGATTAGAGTCAACATAATTGACTGATCACCCATATTATGCACTCCCTTTTTCTGCGTAGGTTGGGCTTAGTCCTTTTGCTTCTCACACCCCTTTTTAGGCCCATATGAGAAAATTAATTAAAAAAATCACTAACAGCACCCCATCTTTATTTCTTTCTTTAGAATTTTTCTTAGTTTTTCTAGTTTTACAATAGTTTAGAAATAATGCATAAAAAATAGGAAAATCTATAATAAAATTCTATAAAAATTCCAGTAGCCTTATGATTCAATTTAGAAATTTGTGACATTTTTACTTTCTGAATTTTGGTTATTTTGGATTAATTTCGAATTTTTCTTGTAATTAGCTTCTATTTATAATAATTCTTGTAATTCTATAAAAATTCTATAAAAATTCCAGTAGCCTTATGATTCAATTTATAATAATTTTTGTTCATTTAATTTCTCCCTCTTCCAGTAGGATTTTTGGCCCATTCTTTTTGCCATGTTTAGAGGACCCATAAGAGAACTTAGGATAATTTTTGGTAGATTTTTAGGCCATTTTATTCACTGTTTTAATAGGAAAATCCATAGGAAATAGTAGATAATTCTTAGGCAGAAATAAATAATTTTTAGGTATAGCAAAAATATGATTTTTCAGAATCCCTTTTAACACAGTGTCATAGATAATCTTAGGACCCCATAGATTAATTCTCATAATTTTTCCAGAGGTTTTTCTATTTTTTAGGATTTTTAGTCTTAGGCTTTGTTACATGTAATTCCTATTGGTTTAGGCTTGGATATTAAATTCAATAAAAAATATAGTTTAGTTTAGATTTAATCTTAGAAGTTATCATGGACTTAGGCTAGTTTAGATGTTGATTTTTTAGAAGAAAAATATTAGGTATGACTCTAGTTTAAGACTTAGAATTAAGTTCCATTTTAATTAGAATTAGAATAAATAAATAGGACTATTTTAATTCATGCCTTTATTTGAATTGTTTAGCTTTGAGCTTTATTTTGTCATTCATTTTTTAAGGTTTGGTTATGTTGATTAATATCACTTGTATAGGTTCCCTTGGCTTTAGAATCAACTTATCTTCCTTAGGAAGTAAGTTGCATTCTATTAGTTCTAGGTGTTTTTTTCCATTAGGTTTAGAAAACCCCATAAACCATAAGATTTCCCATGTAAATAATCAATAAAAATTAGGGTGTGTCTTAGTTCCCATTAGATTTTCCCTTTTCCAATTTGAGTCATTCTTTCTCTCCTTATAAAGAAAAATAATAAAACATCTAAGGATAAACCAAACAATCTTGTACGACACGAGACTTTGTTGCAGAGTGTTTATACGCGTCCTGTTTCGGGGCGAGGTGTAAATGCTTCCCGCGATGGATAGGTCTTAGTACAAGACAGTTCACAAACAAATTCAAAATACTTCTCATAAAAGACAAAAACAAATAACAAGCGACTATTCTGCGGGAACTTCTCTTCTCATCTCATTCACTCACAACGCGAACTCGAGGCGACTTGTCTTTCATGCAAGACGGTAAACGCCCTCGTACCAGACGAGCCTGCAACACCTGAGCATAGACATACGCAACTCCAGCATAAAAAACACAAACAAATAGTTCTCGCCTTAGTTAGGCGAACTACGTCGACTCTGATCCTCATTATCCCGATGAGGTACGTAGGCAGCGGGGTAGGGCCCGTTCGAGCACATTCTTTATTTTCCCTACATTTTCCCCATTCTTTCTTTTTGTTCTCTTTTCCGATTCCATTTCTTTTCTCATTTCCATTTCCAATTCCCAGTTAGCGGTTTTATTCAACAGCATATTACTTCTCACCCTTTGAAACAAGCAAGCAAGCGTGGATCCCGTCGGGTACGACGAACGACCTGGGGTGCTAATACCTTCCCAGTTCGTAACCGACTCCCGAACTCAGATCTTTGGTTCGCAAGACCTTGTCCTTTCCTTCTTCCTCAGGTTTGTGCAACATTACCTTTCCCATTCTTTCGGCATAAAAATGTCTGGCTGGCGACTCTACCTTTTCCGCGCCACTTTCGCGTTTGTACTAGGATGAAAATCCCGGGAGCGACAGCTGGCGACTCTGCTGGGGACATAACCTGATTCTTCCGGTTTCCCTTGTAGAGTCAATCCTAGCGCCTGTTTGGTTTTGTTTCTTTGGGTGTTTATATGTTTGTTTCCGTGTGCTCTAGTTTAGCTTTATGGTTTTCATTTACAGCTTTTATTTACAGCTTTACTTTACCGCATTTATTTACCGCTTTCAGTATTTATTTTACATGCATCATATTATACTGGACTGTCTGGGTGTGCTGGTTTTCATTTTTTCTGTGGGATGGGGTTACTGTGAGATGAGCTCGTAACCGGGGCTCGAGTGCACCCTAGGACTTAGAGTGGTTCCACTTTGGCTTCATGGCATCTTGCTATGTTGGTAGTAGTGATTTCCACACCTTGACTTACGACCTTCTCGGGAATGTATTGGTTCCTGAATTTTTCTGGGGCAATACGCTACCTTGATAGTTATGTGCAGTCAAGGGACCGATCATTGAGAACCTTAGTGGAAACAACCCTCTCCAATGATGACAGTGGCAAACCACATTTGTTGGCAAACCCACTCGCATCCGAGGGCCCACTAGGAACTCGCATAGGATGACCTGGTTCTCTCGTAGGAATCCAGTCAAGGCAAATTGTTCGTATGACGGTAGTATTGTACCCTTCGGGATGAATGTACTATTATTTCTCGACTCAGTGCCTGAAGCTGGAAACTTGTGAGGGATGCTTGCTTTTCCGGACTCAACTGAGACCTCCCTGAGTAGTATATAATGCCAAACCGATTCCCTGATTTGGTCATGAGCCATTTCTCGGAGATGGTGAACGTATTATTGTTGTTCGGCCTCGAGAGTTTGTGATGTTTGACCCGAGTAGCATACCTGTGAGATTGGGAGGGGTTTACAGGTTTGAAGGAACCCTAAACTTCAAAATACCTTCATATGCCAATATACTCCAGTGATATGATCTTGTTCTATTAATTATGGATTCTGAAGTCATGAACTCCTGATCAGAGATACTTGTGATGATATTGTGGCCTTGCACAGACACTTGATTACCTGATTCACTACACAGACACATCACTGATCACACGCCTGTTGCATACATAACATGGTAAACACCCCAAATTTTCCCTCACCCATTTCACCATGGCTTGTGATCTTTCCATATGCATAAGTTCAATCATAGCATCTCATACCACATTTTTGATTCACTGCATTGCTTCTAAGTCATCTGCATCTAGGGTTTGTGATCTGAGCTTTTCCTGAGCAATTTGAGCAACTCCAAAGGTCTTCAATCACTTCAAAGGGGTCCATGTATGTTCAAGCATCATATTATATCCCCACAAAGTCAAGAAAGTCAAGGAATCACAAAGACTGAGGAAGGCATGGAAGCAGAGCCAGGTTTAACTGCACAGATGACCTAGAATTAGGGTTTTGGTTTCAGAGGCCATAACTCCAAATTTTTTGGTCATTCTTGTTTCTATTGGACTCTACATGTTATAAGGATCATGCATAACAAGTTTCATGAAGAAATTCCATGGGGAAGGCATCTAATCAAGAGTTGACTTCCTGAGCAAGTCAGTGCAAAATCAGGGCATCTGAGGCCCCCAATGACCCAACCAAAGGGTGTTCTTCATCATTTTGAATGTGTATGATCTTTATTTGATCATAAAAGGTGTTAGAAGTTCACAAAATTGAAGAATTTCAAGCCATTTGCAAAGTTGCCTTTTTGGGAAAGTGACTTGTAATGGAAACTTGCCATTTTGGGAAGTTTTTCAACCCTTTCTTTTTGATTCAAAAATGCTTCAAATGAGAAAACTTTGGTCATGAAAGTTGTAGAATGGATCATTCCCTTTTCAAAAAGTACAAGAACTCATTCTATTTCATTTTGAATCAAAAGTTATGGCTTGTCAAAGTTGGACAAAATCACATAATTTCAAGTTTTGCACCAAAGAGGCAGTTGCAAAACCTCTTGCCAAGGCAAAATGTGACATCAAATGGACTTCTAACCTTTGAACAAACATGAACCAATGTCTAAAGATCAGAATGCACCAAAGATTTGTCCATTTTCATGACTTATGCTTCAAGTAATCACAAAAGGGCCAAAAGATCACAAAGTTGCAAAACCTCTCACAAACCCTAATCCACTTGCTAATTGGCCCCAAAACTGATTCCATGGCTCTCCTCAATCCTTGCTGCGCAGGACACCCCTTTGTACTTGGCCTGCCATTGACCCATACCTCTCTTACACAAAACATTGACTTTATGCAAAATGGCTCATACCAATCAAGCTAGGCCACACCAACTCCTCTGACCTATCCAAGTGTGATACATGTACCAAATGAGACTCAACACATACCACACACAAGCCTGATCTCTCTCACCAGCCATAGTTCCAAGATTTCACCTCTTATGCACTTTCCTTCGAAACTCATCACACAAGCATCAAACACCAAAACAAACTTCATAGGATCACTCAACATGTTCCTCTGATCATTTCCCAAGCCTCATTTGTCCCTGAAACCTCCTCAATCAGAAACACAATTCTCACCCCTCACTGAACAGAACTTCATCAAACTCACAAACCAGCCACTTTAAACTCCAACCAAGCTTCAAAGCTTCATCAAGAGGATCATTGGAGCCATTTTGAAGCAAAGAAGCAGTCAAAAAGCTCCTGGATTGAAAGCTCCATCTCAGGTAGCCATGTGAAAACATTTTTCCAGAACTCTTGTTTTAAGTTTCTAAATGATAAAGCATGCTCTCCTGATCATACTGAAATTTGAAATTTTGAAAATGGTGTAGAAATGAGCTTGTATTGATTGACTGAAATTTCTGCCATTTTTGTTCTTCCTTTCGAATCTTGAGTTTTGGTGAAAATAAATTTGTTTTGGGAGTGGATTTAGGTTCATTGAGGTGAGAGGATTTGATCTGGAGCTTTAGAGCTCCAGAAATAACCTAGGGGAGAAGTTAGCAATTTTCAGGTGAGGGGGTCACCGGAGAAGACGACCGGAGCTCATCTCCGGTGACCTGAAAGTCATTACTGTGTAATTAGGGTTAGGGCACCAGGTTTGAATGTAGGCCATTGGATGATGGTTCCCGCGCGCGTTTGAAAGGCCAGGATCATGTCATTAGTTATTAATTAGGATTAATTTAATTAATTAATCAGGATTTAGGAAGTTTGAACTTGGGCCGTAGGATTGCGCGCCAAGTCAATGGATTCAAGCCCAGATTGCATCTGATCCCTTCATTGTGCATACTTCCATTTATTCTAATTTTTATTTTCATTTTCTTTGCATTTATTTATACGAATTATTTAAAATAGCAAAAATCATTTAAAAATTATGAAAATTTTTGTCAAAGATTTCATTAATTTTTAGAACCCAAAAATATTTTTATTTTTATTTTTTGCATTAAAAATCATTTTTAAATTATTTAAATGTTTATTTTTAATTAATTAATGGAAATTAATTAATTAAAAATGCATTTAGGTATTTAAAAATCACACAAAAATTCACATTGCATTTAGAAACATTTAGAAACATTATCCAACTCTCAAACCAAATTTATTTTTTGTTCTTGATGCCTTTTGAACATTTTAATTGGAATAAAATCCATTTTAAGGCAATATTTTTGTGCAATCTTTGAGAAATTCATTCTGCCTAACCCTTGAGAGTTTGAGGATGGTTCTTCTTGCATTGCATCCTTCATGGCATGTAGTTTATAGGATAAAATTGGTTTGATTTTATCTTGCATTTTCAATTTGTTTGGTATTTTTCTTTGTGAGGCACCTTAAAACCCTAGTAATCTTAGGAAATTCATAACTTGCACTAGGTTAAGAGTTAGATCCCCTCCTTTGGGCAGTGAGCTTGTATAGGTTTAGGGTATCTTTGATTGCATTTTCAATTTTTTTATCATGACATTTGCTTCTGATTTTGAATTTTGTGTTGAATGTTATTCATGTAACCCTAATTTGTACCTTCCTTTGCATCCTTCTTTCACTTGCTTGCATCCAATGATTTGCCATGATATTTTGTGCATCTTCATGATTCATAATACATCTTAGGATATATTAGAATCATTTTTGATCATTGCATCCTTCATTTTACATGTTATATGTTCTTATTCATTTCATAAACATTCATGAATCTTTATGGTTCAAAGCATGCCTCATTTGCATCCTTATGCTTGTATGATCACTCTCATCTTTTGACATGTATTTGCATCATCCCATAGCATCATTTACTTCATGTTCTTGCTTCTGGATTTGGTTTGCATCATGACATTTCATCTCATTTGCATTGCATTCCATTTCTTTTGCTAACTTTTCAGGTGGTAAGTTGTTTTGAGAAGTGAATTTGCCTTCACTTCTCACAATCTCTTCTCATCCCTCTCTTGCATCATTGCTGCATTTTATTTTGTCTTTGAGTGAGCTTGATCATTCATGCTCTCTCTCTTACCTTCTTTTTTCTTCAAGCAACTTGTCTTCTTAAGTGAAGCAAGTTGTCTTGCTTCTCTCTGCTTCTTGTTCCTTTCATCTGCTTCTTCCTTGGTGGCTTCTCTGAAGATCTCTTTCAAGCTTCATAAACCCTAGGAACAACCAAGCATGATAACAATTAGGGTTTGATTAGTCCCCCATTTAGCTATTACCTTTGTGTCTTCTTTGAGTCTTCTCTCCTCATCTCAAAGTCAAGGGCTAAACCCTAAAGGTTTTAAGGCTTTGTGATTAAGCTTATGCCTGCATCCTTCTATTAGGATGGAGTGTATAACTTTAATCCTAAGTGTTAAACCCTTAATGTGTTTAAATCCTTTAATCAATCCACTTAATAATCATCAAGACATCAAGCTTGTTACTTAGGCCTTGCATTAGGGTTTTAATTCTTCCTTAATTGGTTAAGAAGGACTAACCCTAGTGTTAATGGACAAGTCCCCCTCAAGTTGTCTTACAAACCATAAAAATCACTTCTTCATCTTATCATTAACTAAAATCCCTCTAATAAAGGCTTTGTTTTGTCATGAGGTTAATCCCTAATCATGGATTAAGTTGAGGTATCTTCCTCAGCTTAAATGTTCTCATCTATCATCCTTCTATTAGGATGGTGTAATGGGTCCATTAAATCTTTGATTATGGCTTAAACTCATTACTTAACACTAAACAAAAACAACAAAAACATCTTAAATAATCACAAGTAGGTTAATGATCTTAATCCTACATCATGGTGATCAAGTGTGAGGTGCTTACTTCACACTTAAGGTATTCTCATTACCCCTAATCAGAGGGAAGATGTGATGAGCTTACTAACCCTTGGTTTAGGCTTAAGCTCATTTTCCTATGACAAACTTCAAAAAGCAATCAAAGACTTAAAACACAAAAACAAACAATAATCGTCTCCTCCGGGATTCTTTTCTCATCTCATTCACTCATAAACGAGAACTTGCTTCTTCCGTCTAATGCAAGACAGTTTTCACCTGAGCCAGATAGGTCATACACTTGAGCATAGACAAGTAAGCAGTTCACAAGTCAATTCACCTTTCAGTCTCTTTGGGTCGAACTACGGTGTTCTGACTTCCTCATTGCACGAGAGGATACGTAGGCATAACTTAACGGTTATCGAACAAAAGTCTTTGTATATTCCCCCCTCTTTCCAGCATTATTCTTTAAGCCTCATAGTCTTGAGCATTTTATTCTTGTTCTCACACTGACACTTCTCTTATACACTTCACTTCCTTTACACTGACACTTGCATTCTTTTCCAGCTTTGATACACAGATTGCACTGACACTGCCCCTTTAAAACACAAACCTTTTAAGCATGGATCCCGTCGAGTACGGCGGACAATCTGGGTGCTAATACCTTCCCAGGTTGTAACCAACCCCCTTTCTCAGTTTCTCTGGTTCGCAACCGTCTTATCCATATCTTTCTAGGTTTATGCAGCATTACCTTTCCTTCGGGATAAAAATGCCTAGCTGGCGACTCTATTCATTTCTCTTTTCGCCGACCGTTCGCGTCTGTACCCCTTCTGACCAGGTGTCATTTGGTGGGAGCGACAGCTTGGCGACTCTGCTGGGGACCCTTATACTATAACCAGGGCATCTGGTTCTTTTTGTGGGTTCCTCCTAGCGCTTGTTTGATTTGTGTTTACTGGGGTGTTATGTGCTAATTGTGTTTATATAGTTGCTTTATTTATTGCTTTATGTACAGCTTTATTTATTGCTTTCTTTACAGTTTTGCATTTTCATACTGGCATACTGTTATCTTGCTGGATCTGGTTTCTGTTTTGATGGGTGGGGTTCTACTGAGATTTTAAGGTCCTATACCTGGGACCTGAGTGACACCTAGGCTAGAGTGGTTCATGTTCTTTCCCATTCCATTTCGGTCTGGTGCGGGAATATGAAACACGGTTCAGATGTGGGTTTCTTCTTGAGAACTCTGTGCTACAGATTTCCTGTAGTGCTAGGGCTATCAGGGAAGCCGGCTAAGTCTGGATGACCTTTATTATGACCTTAAGAGACTGAGGTGAATTAGAGGAGGATCTTTTATGGTTATTGTAAACACTGTACCTCCGGGTTAGAAGTGTTTACGCTTCTCATAACTGATCCAAGTATGAGGATCCTTGTTTTAGAGCATTACCTGTGAGGGGGTTGGGTTGTTTACGGGTTTGCAGGTACCTCTGGCCACATCATACCCTGTTACTTGTTTTGATTAAGAGTACCTCACCTTAGACAGTTCTTGTGATTTAAACCCTGGACATGTGACTCTTTATTTGAGTCCCCCACCTTGGTTACTGGATTTCTGAACCTCCATCTGGACTTCTTGAACATACATGGACCTTTATATCAAGACAGATAATCAGATCCAGCTTGATCACAAACCCTTGCATATCATTTGCATGCATCATCATTGCATCATTTAACATTTGTTTATTTGTTTTTCAGGGTATCCACATTATATCTGGCTTGGTTTTGACCCCTTCATCTGCATAGACCTCTGTTTCATCAGTTATCTGCTTCAGCTATCTTCATCAGTTGCCTGCTTCAGCTGCTTTCACCACCAGCACTAGCCTATCAGTGGCTCACCTCCAGTATTGATTTTGATCTTCATCAGCACTGGTCTTCATCTCTTCATCAGCACTCATGTCTGCACCCAGGAAGAGCAACATTTCATACCATTTCTTTGAGCCTGTGTTGACTGGTATCAGGCAGGTCCAAGCACTTATCACTCCAGACCACATCCCATTATTCAGAGAGCAGTATGGAGGCATCCTTGATATGGTTATGGACCTGGATCCTTCTCAGAGGAGTATGATTCACACCTGCTTACAGTTTTATGACCCTCCTTTGAGATGCTTCACTTTTCAGAACTTTCAGTTAGGACCTCTGCTGGAGGAGTTCTCATCATTGATTGGAGTACCTGTCAAGGGTGGTGTCCCCTTCAACCCAGAGATGACTTATCCCAGCAATGGAGAAGTGGCAAAAGCATTGTACCTGGAGCCTATTTTGATTGAGCAAAACATGACAACAAAGGCTGGAATCCCTGGTTTGCACTTAGACTTTTTGACTTCTCAGGCCATCTTGAAGGCCTCCTTGGGAGAATGGAGGGCAGTTTGTGCATTGTTAGCCCTCAGCATATATGGGGTTATACTATTTGCAGATGAGCCTAAGTTTATCAACAAGAATGCCATTCATCTTTTCCTTCTGAGGAACCCAGTACCCACATTGCTAGGGGATTTCTATTATTCTGTTCATCAGAGGAATGAGAAGCAAAGAGGAAAGTTGGTGAGATGTTGTGCTCCTCTATTTCACACCTGGCTGCTCAAACACTTACCTAAGACTGATGCCTTCCTGAATCCTCACCAACAGAAGAATTGGGCTAAGAGACTCATCGCCTTGACTTCAGATGACATCAGGTGGTGCACCCAGAGCACCAAGGGAAAGGACATAATCACTAGCTGTCGGCAGTACCCCAATGTACCTCTAGTAGGAGTGAAGGGTTGCATCAACTACAATCCTTTGTTGTTTAAGAGACAATTGGGCTATGCTTTGGTCCACCCTCCTAGAGTGCAAGATTTAGCTGAGACCCTGTATTGTGAGATAAAGCCTAATCTAGTTGTTGTCAGGCAAGCATCCTGGGCTTGGGACAACATCTAGACCAAAGGGATGGCCATTCTTGGGAGGTGCAATAATGTGGCTTCGGCTTAGTATTATGAATGGTCTCATGATAGAGCTCAGATTTCTGGGATGCCCTTCACCATTGAGGATATACCTGGGCCATCCATAGTGCAGCCAGCAGCCACTGTCAGCCTGGAAGAATTTGAGAAGCTGGAGGAAAGGAATGAGAATCTGTCTCAAGCTCTGAAGAAGACCCTCTGGGAGAGGAGTGATGGTCGTCTGGACATTGAAAGGTTGGAGAAGCTTAGGGTGGAGCATCTGGCCAAGATTGAGAAAACAGAGGACTACATCAAGAAATCAAGAGCTGGGGAGCAAATATTGAAGAATGCCTGTAAGGAGGCCAAGCTTCATAAGGCTAGGACTAATCTCTATCTGCAAGAAAGTCAGGCTAGGTGGGTCAGGATCACTGAAGCTCGTACCCAAGAAGATAAGAGAACTCAAGCCAGGATTGAGCAGTTAGAGGCCAATGAAAGGAAACAACAGGAAGCTCTGCTGGCTGCCCAAAAGGAGATTTCAGAGCTGAAGCTTAGGGCTGGTTTGAAGAGGTCAAAGGACCAAGACAGGCACAAGAAGCTGACCACTGCTATTGCCACTAGGAACCTCCTCATCAGGACTATTACAGAGCATCCAGCTGGTCCTGTAACTGAAGCACTTTTGAAGTAGGTTAAGGAGGATGAGTTTGGGCTTGATGTCTGACTTTTTGTTTGTTGTTGCTTTCATTTGATGTACTTTTCTTTTATGTTGTATTTTGACCACTCAGGGGCATGTGTTGTAAAAAACAAACTATGTATGATTCACCATTTGTAATATATTTTTTAGTTTGTTTCCATTGGGTTTCTTTTCTCAAGCGACATCAAAGCATCTTCCTCGGGGTCTGGAAAGGTCAAAACCAAGAACCAAGCCGGATACCTTGGAAAACAAATAAGCATACTGCATTGCATACTAACTTTTGTTTTGTTTTGTAGGTTTTGTTATTATTTTATTGGTTTCTAACTCTGTTGTGGTTCAGGAAATATTGCTCGTAGAAGAGTGTTCCCTGTCAACCGTGCACATCGGTATCCTACTCGCAACAACCTTCCTAACATATATAAAATGATAAGATTGTGTAGTATATGTCGTCAGCCTGGACACAACAAGAAAAAATGTCCAAATGTGAGATCTAACTCTGCACAATAATAACTTGTTGTAACCTTATATTTTAATATATTAAGAACTTTTTGTTACAACAATGTTAACATAAAATAACACAATAACTTAAATAAACTTAATCTAAACAACACATACAATAGATAAACACAACATTTCTAACTGATTACAACAATCAACCTGATTTCATTAGGTCCAAACATCATTTTCCTAGCTTCCGCGTCAGTCTTAACTCGGACCCACCCACACATCCTATCATATCTCTCAAAACTGCGAATTTTTTCGCCTTCACCAATTTCTTCCTCTAGCCACCAATTCAGCTCCCTCTTCAGTTGATTCAGACTTTGGATATTCCATAACAACATATCGATCAGAGGCTTCTCTCTCTCTCTCTCTCTCTCTCTCTCTCTCTCTCTCTCTCGAAAATCACTTTCCCGTAGCGGCGCATATACATGATATCTGTATTAAGTGTATACCAGAAGAGATGAGAGAAGAGATGTGAAAATACTTGAGCACATAACCATTATTTATAGCAAATTTGTAATTACACATTGTCACCAAACTAATTGGCGACCCAATACAAGGGTAACACATAGTCGCCAATTGGAATGAAGACTCATTATGGTGTCTCCAAACAAATTGGCGGCCCCTCTTTAAAGGTATACATGGTCTCCAATTGGATTGACGACTCATCTATAATTTTCAAAAAAGTTGAGTACTTTGGGAATTTTTTTAAAAACTAGGATATTTGGAGAATTTTTTTTCCAAAACGTGGGGTATATGGATAAAAAATTCAAATTACCTCTTTACAAAATTAAATAGTACACTTTGTCTTTTAGTTAACAATTTTATCAACAAAATTATTAATTTTATAATACTTGTAAGTTTCAATCGAATGGCACACTATTATATTATAATAGCTTTACCATAGTCTAAAATTAAAATTGTTTTTTTTACAACAGTAAAATATTAAAATGTAATAAAAAATAAAGATTAATAAAAGGCTTAAAATACAAATATCCCTTTAATATCTTGAAAGTTTAAAATATTTCTTTATTATAATTGCTTTTATACGATGAAGTAAGAAACAAACCCATACTAGTAATAATTATCAATATATAAAGGACTCTTACAAATTCAAATTGCAAAATCTACTATTTAATTATTTATAAGTGAACATGAACTTCTTTCTCAAACTTTTCTATATTTTTATTTTATATTGTTCCTTAGTTCTTATAGCAGCACAAGTTATCGCAGCACAAGTTAGTGGTAAGTTATTATTTTATTCTTTTCAAATTTTATATTTGATTTATGGTCTATACATAATCTTTTATCATGTTTTTAAATTTATTATCTTATCATCGTTTTTAAATACAGGAAAAACTTATAAATGTAATTCTCATGAAGAGTGTCCCCGATCAAAAACTAATAATGAGAATGAGGCTGTTATTTGCGGTATAGACCACTTATGTGTTTATGTTGTTGGCTGGTTTAGAGGACCAGTTACGATGCATTAAAAACAACAATATATCTTATTAAATAATATCCAATAAGCTCTCATTTGATTATTGAGCACCTTAAATTTTGTATATTTTTTTTATTTCCTTGTTTCATGAACTTTGTATTTATGATTTTCTACTCTAAAATGTTGGTAAGACAACAAAAAGTATTACTTAAATTGTCTTATTTTCTTTCTTAGAGTTATAATGGATGTAAATGGTTGGTTAGTAATCAATCTTTGATGGTAAACTGAATATTTATGTATTAATATAAATAAGTTTTTGATATTTATATATCAAGAATTTTAAATAAAAATTTGTGCATTTTATAATTTATATTCAATCATGTAACTTTTACTGCCAATAGCTTACATGAGCTACATCATGAAGCCAATACACATTACTTGCTGACAGCTCCAACCAATACTCCACAAGCCGCATCTAACATGTACCCAGTCATTATCTCAAACCTGCATCAACTCCAAAACGCACTCACTGGCCCCACACAGATTCCTCACTCACGTTTATTCCCCACAAGCAAACGAAACGCATCGTCCAAGTATACAAAACGTAAGAAGCCAGTAACACGCAAAAACCGTGATCAAGAATGCAATACCTTGTGAAAATTAAAAAAAAAGGTGAATAACAGAATTGAAAAAGGGAGAAGTTTGTTACAGGGAGAGTCACACTTTTCATGATAAAAAGAGGCAGAATCAAATATAACAAAAAAAAGGGAAGTAGCAGAATGAAAAAAGGAAGAATAACAGAAATTTCATCATTCCTTTATCATCACCAATAACAGAAAGAAAAAAAACGTAATTCACCTCTTCTTCGTCACAAAACCATAACAGAAATCATTCTTCTCTCCATCACACGAAATTCGTCATCCTCAATACACTACCACAATTTTAGATTCAAAAAAACTGAACCTCACAAATATCATTCCCCCAATCCTTCATCAATCGGCAAGCAAGAATCAGTGTGCCTTCAACATCACTCCTTCATCACACCAAAAAAACCATAAAAACACTCTTCTTCATCATCAAGCAAATCGGATCGAAAGTTCATCGGCTTTTCTTTATCAATAACAGAAGTCGTCGCTCACCTTCATCATCAACGTAACAGGTTCATCATCTTCACCCTGGTTCTCCCTTGAATCCTCCATTGGCCATCAAAGAACCTTCGAGCATCTTCGTCACAAAGTCAACATTCGTCAACCGGAGCAACAACTTTAGAGCTTTTCATCAATCGTGTCATCGTCTTCATCGAACCTGCATCAATCTGAAAGCACTTAATACAAGCGGATCGAAGGCTCGAGGAGTCATTTTCGACGTCATCGTTTCTAGGTTATAGGTACACGATTCTGCAATTTGCTATGTGGATGTATTGCATGCTGCATTTTATGCAATTATGTGTTTATCGTTTCAAAATTTTCAATATGTATGTTTGTTTGATTTGTTTGAGAAGTGTGTTCGGACTCGGAGTAAGGATGAAGATTAGTGAGGATTTATTCGAAGTTTGTTGTGCTTAAGTGTAAGAGACGAAGAATGGCGGCGACGAAGGTGAGATTACGGCCACGGCTAGGTCAAAGAAAGAGGATGAGCCACGGCAGCGTAAGAGGAAGGTCCGGCGAAGTCGCGGTGAATGAGGAAGGAGATCGACGGCTAGAGATTTGGGAAGTTGAAAAAGAGAAGGTGAACATTGGAGGATAAGAGAGTGGCTCGTCAGTTTGGGCGTGTGTTCCTTCTTTTCATTTTGTTTGCCATAGAGTTTTAAGAAATATCATGAAGAGTTATTAAGAAATTAATAAAAGGGATTCTGATGAAATAAGAGATAAGGATTGGGGAGTTTTTTATGATTCTGTCCATACCGGCGGTGACACTTGTCACCGTCCGGTAGGACCCTTTCCGGATGATCCTGCGCGGACGCTTCCACCATAATCATTGTGCTCACTCGTGCTATAAGCCGTCCGGTGAGGATACAAGGAGAAGACCTAAATCAAACGCTCATCCATTCAGTCAACCGTTGACCAGCTCCTCACCAAAGACCCTCTCCTTTCTGCGTTGGGCTTTCCCTGCAGCGCTACCAGCACCCCCCCTCCTAGGCCCATTCTTTTTTTTAATTGATTTTCTTTACTATTGCACCCCCCTTCATATTTCTTTTATTTCTTTTATTTCTTTTATTTCTTTTTGCACTTAGTTTGCTTTTAATTCCTGTAAAACATTAAAACATTTTAGAAAATTACACAAAAAATATTTTTAGTTTGATAATTCATTTTAGAATTTTGTCATATTTTTTATTTCCTGATTTTATTAATTTCTCATTTTATTTCGAATTTTTATTTATTTTCTTTTTCATTTAATTTCCATATTAACGCATTAACTTGTAAAATTTGTTTCTCCCACCTCAAGCATCATTTTGACTCTGTTTATTTTGCATTATTTTAAAGACTCAGAAAAGTACATAAAAATAATTTTTTCTTATTTTTAATTCCATTTTATCCATAGTTTTGTAAGTCGTATTTGTGCGATTCCGTTAATTGTTCCTAAGCGGCTTTGTGCGATCATTTAGTGGAGCTTTATTGTGAATTTTTTAGAGATATTTTGGCACATTGTTTGCTACTGATTGTTGGCTTTGGGGATTTAATTTCATATTTTTCTCATGTCCTTTGGTATTTGTTTGGTGTTTTGTTTCTTAGGTAGCGTTTCGTGCCTCTTTCTTCCTTCTTTCTAACATAGTTTGAGGAAGGCATTTATGCCATCCTATTAGGTTTTATTGGTCTTTGTTTTAGGTCACCTATAGGTTTTAGGTACCGACTTTTTGATTGGTTTGATTTGTGACCTTTGTTTGGTTTGCGTATTGTTTGAATATTCTCATGTGGTTCGCTAACCTTTCCTTTCAGGGGCTCATGGTAAGTGAAGTTAGGATGATATCCACATTTCAAATCTTCATCTCATCCTTCATTTTTGATTTCTAATTTGTCTTTGTGATATGCCTTATGCCATCTTGTGAATAACTTCATCATTCCCCTTTTAGAAACAATTTAACTTCTTTAGAGAAGCAAGTTGTCTTCTAGCGTTTTACGGTCCTTTCTTCTTCTTTTCTTCTTCTTTAGGATAGTAAGCCTCACTAACCTAGGTTCATCCAAGCATGCTAACATTAGGATCGGTTAGTCCCCCTTTAGTTCTTTTACCTTTAAGATCTTTGGTTCTTTTCTCTTCTCATCTCAAACAAAAACCATAAAAAGCATTTAATAAGGATTGAAGTGGTCTCCTGTGCAATAGCCTTATTCCATGAAGCACTTGTAGTTTTCCCATCTTGGGATAGTACAAGCCTGTTCATCATGATGCACAAGTCTGATCATGAGACCATCTTCACCAAGAAAATCATAAAACACACTTCTTCATTTTATTACAAAACACCTAATAAATTCAACGAGTTAGTGAGCTTAGGCCCTAATCTCTGGAACCAAATTTTGGGGATCTTCTCCTTACTTGAGTGTGTTTGTTCTATTATTCCATCTTGGAATGTAGTATCAAGTACACATTCCATGGAAAAGAGCTTGAGTTCACTTTCTTGTGCCACACTCATAAAAAATCATAAAAAAACACTGGACAAACAATAAGCGTCTCTCCTTCGGGACTTCTCTTCTCATAACTTTCACTTTCATCGTACGAACTTGCTCCTACTTGTCATTTTGCAAGACGGTAACGCACTCGTCGTCTGAGCTTGCAACATCTGAGCATTGACATAGGCAGTTTAAGCCTTAAGACACAAGCAATCTTTTCCACCCCTAGTTAGGGGAACTACAACGACTCTGATCCTCATTGTCCAGATGAGGTACGTAGGCAGCAGGGTAGGGCCCGTTCGAGCACAATCTTTATTTTCCCTATATTTTTCCTTTTCATTTCTTTTTCAGTTCCCTTTTTCTTTTCTTTTATC
Source organism: Lathyrus aphaca (assembly GCA_963966055.1). NCBI lineage: Eukaryota > Viridiplantae > Streptophyta > Magnoliopsida > Fabales > Fabaceae > Lathyrus > Lathyrus aphaca. The sequence goes on along the minus strand of OZ014520.1, from coordinate 614,258,810 downwards.
CAGGTCAGCTCATTTTCTCTGCAACAGTTTTCATTTCTTCACCTTTTGAAACAGTTTCTTTGCAAGCGTGGATCCCGTCGGGTACGGCGGACGATCTGGGGTGCTAATACCTTCCCAGGTCGTAACTGACTCCCGAACTCAATCTCTTTGGTTCGCAGGACCCGTGTCATTCCTCTTCTTTTCTTCTAGTTTGTGCAGCATTACCATTCCCGTTCCTTCGGGGTAAAAATGCCTGGCTGGCGGCTCTACCTCTTTCCGCGCCACTTCCGCGTTTGTACCAGGATGGAAATCCAGGGAGCGACAGGTATTAGTTTAGTGATCCATGTATCGCCTGCTTCCAACAAAGGTTGAAGGCAAAACCACGCGCTTTCCTCTCTTTGGTGCAGTTGTGGATCCTGGACCGCGACATTGGTCATTGAGTTGGTTATATTTCCCAACGCGTAATTTAGACCGATTAGTCCTCAACCAGTTGAGACGCGCAGACTCCATCATTACAAAGCCGTCAACTAAAAACTGTTGAAAAAGCCGCTTTGAGTGAAGTAATGTTTTAGCCTCAGTACTACGCTTCTGTGTTTCACACCCAGACTGCGACCGTCTTGGAAACAATCTACAAAGATTCCTTTGGAAAACTGCAACAGAAAAGATTTGATTAGGCAAACATAAAAAGGTATTCCAAGGCAAGTGAAAACCGAAAAAACAGTAAACCACAACATTAGATACTTGTCTAAGAAGCATTTAACCGAAGGAAAATTTGGATTGATAGACAACTTTGTAATATGAAAGGTGTTGGTAACAGAAAGTGGATACTGGCCTACATTCACAAATATCAAGTTTAACATCAAAGTAAATAATAAAGTACGATACATGCATATGTATCTCAAACAAAACAGGAGGTTATGTGATCAGCCTCTTCTTTCACTTTCGCGTATTGAAGGACAATGACGATTGGCTCAGAAGTATTATCCCTCTGTTGGTTGAAACTAAAAATTTGTGCAGCATAACCCTCCCAAAGGGTGCAATTCATAGTGTTATTGCTGAAGTTAGTGCAAGAATGTGGTTAGTGATGAGTTATCAGAAAATGGAGTAACATAAAAAGGATTAGACTTACGTAGCATCCCTGAGGACCAAATTAAGCTGGAGTTTTCTCCCGCCACTCTATATCTGCGTATAGCCAATGGTCTCCACCAGACCTATAATATCTGCGAAAAAGTAACAAACATCGTGATGTAAGATTACGTGACTAAATGAATAATTAAATTTAAGTATATAGATTCACAAAAATATTACTGATCAAAACATTCTTCTGAAACATGTTGGTGATAATATCAGAGAAACTGGTGAAGATCCGTTCCTTGGAAGGTATCTGGTGTTTGTTAACATCAGAAACATTTGTGCCTCTGGTAAACCGCACCATCCACTTATGATTAGTTGGTTTAAAGTTTGATACGGTGTAGGTATGGTTCAAGGCAAACTTATCCTTGTATGAATCCATATGTTGTATTTGAATAACATCATGGATTTCACATCCCTGCCAAACAAAATAAAGAATAATGTCAAGACTAAAGAAATAATACGATGATACCTCGTAACCAAGCCAGACAAAGAAATAATAAGACGAAAACATACAAACATCAAGTAGTGTGACGCGTACTACGAACCAATACATGAAACCCTAACAACATGTTATGGTTTAAACAAACGTAACAACCAAAAGCCACCAAAATCCAGAAATAACACACCAATCAAAACAAATCTACAGAGTCACAAAAACACATGTTATACATACTCATAAAAACACATATCATGAACTCACCTCACAGTCAACGAAGATCATTTCGAATTGTTGTTTGTTGTTCGAAACAACATCCCACATATCCTCCAGTCGAACTTGGACCTTCCATAACTCCTTCCCGTCATTGACATCGGACAATTTTTCGAACGGTCTTGCCATGTCAATGGTGCGTGTTTCAAGCTCAGGAAACGTAGAAACTGTAAATATGTTCGACGATAAGAAGAAAGACTGATGAAGGGAAAGATAAGGAGAGTTGTGAGACATAATGTACTTATGAGAAAGATGAAGACTATGAATGGAGGGTAGGTGGCCGATAGGTCTGTTGTAGCAGACTTGCAACAGCTATGATGGGAAAGAAACAATAAAAAAATAAATGGAAAAGAAAAAGACGGGTGATGTGCTTGGAAAGAAGATGTGCATGGTTGAGTTGGTGTTGAAGAGGAAGATGGCAAAGAAGCCATCCACGTGGAGATCCAAGGAAGTAGGAGGGTAAATCGGTAAATGGATAGGTAGTAAACTTTCTTATATGTAAGATATAATCATATATTTGCGGTCTATCATATTATTATAAGTAAAAATTATAATAGTAATTATGAATATGATGTGAATGATAATATATAATAAATTACGTCTTTACAAAATTAAATAGTGCACTTTGTCTTTTATTTAACAATTTTATCAACAAAATTATTAATTTTATAATACTTGTAAGTTTCAATCCAATGGCACACTATTATATTATAATAGCTTTACCATAGTCTAAAATTAAATTATTTTTTTTACAACCGTAAAATATTAAAATGTAATAAAATATAAAGATTAATAAAAGGCTTAAAAGACAAATATCCCTTTAATATCTTGAAAGTTTAAAAGATTTCTTTATTATAGTTGCTTTTATATTATGAAGTAAGAAACAAACCCATACTAGTAATAATTATCAATATATAAAGGACTCTTACAAATTCAAATTGCAAAATCTACTATTTAATTATTTATAAGTGAACATGAACTTCTTTCTCAAACTTTTCTATATTTTTATTTTATATTGTTCCTTAGTTCTTATAGCAGCACAAGTTATCGAAGCACAAGTTAGTGGTAAGTTATTATTTTATTCTTTTCAAATTTTATATTTGATTTATGGTCTATACATAATCTTTTATCATGTTTTTAAATTTATTATCTTATCATCATTTTTAAATACAGGAAAAACTTATAAATGTAATTCTCATGAAGATTGTCCCCGATCTAATGATAAGGATGAGGCTGTTATTTGCGGTGTAGACCACTTATGTCTTTATATTGTTGGCAGGTTTAAAGAACCAGTTACGATGCATTAAAAACAACAATATATCTTATTAAATAATATCCAATAAGCTCTCATTTGATTATTGAGCACCTTAAATTTTGTATATTTTTTTCATTTCCTAGTTTCTATGAACTTTGTATTTATGATTTTCTACTCTAAAATGTTGGTAAGACAACAAAAAGTATTACTTAAATTGTCTTATTTTCTTTCTTAGAGTTATAATGGATGTAAATGGTTGGTTAGTAATCAATCTTTGATGGTAAACTGAATATTTATGTATTAATATAAATTAGTTTTTGATATTTATATATCAAGAACTTTAAATAAAAATTTGTGCATTTTACAATTTATATTCAATCATTTTTTTTTATATTTACTAAGTTTTCTCCTCGAAAGGATCGATAGAGTGGTGTACATCTTATCGGTCGATCAATCAATCAAAAAACTAAAAAAATATAAAACTCATCAAACTATCAATCGTCATCGCACGATGATCATTTTCAACACCATGGTCATCGCATGATGGAAAATCATTTTCGAAATATATAATCAACCAACAAACAAACATTTTTATCTGAACTACACACTCCTATTTTCTCATAGCATGTTGAGAATATATAGACACAAGGTATCAAAACCTTGAAAAGCAATAATTTAAATAAACTTTTTTTATGCAAATAATTCATTCTGACTGAAGATTCTGAAGAATTTGGATTCAGCTGCGTGTTTTTATTTTTATATTCTTGTTTCAATCATCTATCTTCAAAAGCCAATGAATTTGAAGATAAGATCAAAACGGATACATGATCAAATAACACATGGTACAAATCAAAATATTCCTTCCACTACCTACAAACGTAGGCGCCAGGATTGTACTAATTATCAACTTGTCACTAATCCGTTAGTGGATAACTGCTCTTTTGGTATCCTGAATTTCCATTCCAACGGTCCCTTTTCTTATGCTATATAAGTAGGACTTGGAGACTTGAAGAAGTTGATCATTATTCTCTTGAAAGTTTCTACGTGAAACTCTCTTATTTTGTGCGATATTCTTTAAGTGTTTGTATTTCATTTATGCAAAAATCTTCTTGTGTAGAAGCATCTTGTAACACAAATTCTTTATTCAAACTTGTTTGATTGTATTTCCTTGAGGATACTAAGTTATAGTCAGATTCTTGTGAAGACAAAGAAGGTTTTTCTTTGTGTTTCTGTAATCTGTTTGATATTAGTGGATTAAGTCCTTGGGCATAAGGCAAAATCACATTGACGGGTGGACTGGAGTAGCGTTGATTTTCAAACGAACCAGGATAAAATCCTCGTGTCTTTCTCTCTTTGATCTTTTGATTGTGTTGAATTTTTGAGTTGGTAAAAAAAATAGTTTTTAAAACTCAATTCAAACCCCTATTTCTTCTGTTTTTCACACCTTCAGTGTGATCAAGTCTCCGATTAGGTTTGATATCAGTATGTGTTAAAATATCATAGATTCTTTGTTAACTCGTGATAAAACCAAAATTAAGTATGAGCTTAACATGGTATTAAAATCTTGATAAGGTTCAAGATAAACCCAATATTAAAATATCATAGATTATTATTTAGCCGATGATAATATCAAGATTAGGTTCATGAGCAAAGACTGGTACTAAAAGCTTTACAAGGTTCAAGATTAGTCATTGTAAAATATTTGATTGGAAGCTTGAAGACTAATCGTCCATGTTTCTTGTAGAAAGGAGACTAACAACTTTGATCCATCGCTTGGAAGAAAAGACTCAACGCTTAACTCATAATCTAATTGTTTGGTGGGAAATTAGCCAAATCCTTCATTTTGCTTTTATAAGGGTGTTCATGAGTTATACTAAAAACTCAAAAAATTATTAGATACTCTCAAGATCAAATATTGGGTACAAGACTAAGTTATTTTTGAGCAAACCTCTATAATTTCGGTTGGTTTTCTCTTATCACTTAAACTCTTAATTTTAGCACTTTATCTTCTATAATTTTATTTTTTGTTGCATCTTTATAAACGTTTTCCAAAAAAATATCAAACTCTAATTTTGATCCTAATTTGTTTTCAAAACCAACATTTTCTAAAACACACAATCCACCCTCTCTTGTGCATGAAGTCACATGTCCAACACACAAGAACAGAGCTTTAAATATAAGGCTTGACAAAACCTTACATGATGCTCCCAAAAGTAAAAAAACCTCTACCACCAAACCTCATGTATGATCCCATTATAAAAGAAATATTTCAGTTAAAGTGTAAATAACATTAAAAATTATTATAAAAAAAGAATTCAAAAGAAATAATATATAAATATTTCAATGTTCGAGAGGAAACCCAAAACGATATACAATTTGCGATGCACCAATTTACTTTAACTACATTATTAAAACAGAAGTGTTTTAAATAAGGTAAATTCTTAGGTACCCATGATAAGTAATTGGGTACCGGTACCTTTAGTACAAATTATGAGAATATTTTAATTTATTTTAAAATAAAATAATACAATAAAATGACATGGCATTGAATCATAACTTTTGATTGGTTAAAAGTACCAGTACCCAACTAAATTCAAGGGTACCAGAGTGTTCACCTTTAAATAATAAACAACTAAAAGTTAAAGTTGTATGATGTGAAAATTCACTGCAACCATTTGTTATTGTTAAATCTAACAAATCACTAGACAATTATAACTAGATAATAAAATATATAAACATTAAAAAGAAACATTTATGTTAAATATATTTTTAAAATTATGAGATCCTCACAATTTTGAGACATTGTAATAAGAACTTCATTATTTTACTAGAGTTGATATATATTAGGAGTGTTCAAATCCAAACCAATCCAAATAAAAAACCGAAAACTGATCCAAAGAAACTGAAAACCGAAAAAACCGTACGGAGGACGATCTGGGGTGCTAATACCTTCCCAGGTCGTAACCAACTCCCGAATCCAGATCTTTGGTTCGCAGGACCTTGTCATTTTCTTCTTCCTCAGGTTTGTGCAACATTACCTTTCCCATTCATTCGGGATAAAAATGTCTGGCTGGCGACTCTACCTTTTCTGCGCCACTTTCGCATTTGTACTAGGATGAAAATCTCGGGAGCGACATATATATATATATATATATATATATATATATATATATATATATATATATATATATATATATATATATATATATATATATATATATATATAATGATGCTCGCGCATGCGTTGTTTTGTAGAGTGTTGTTGTATATGTTATACTTACGAACCGTTGTGATATTTACTCTTAGATACAGGGTTCGAAACCCATCAGCAACAAATTTAGACAAAAACAAAAATTACTTTTAGCCTCGGTTAGAATAGATAACTGTTGTTAAAGGCTTGTGGTTTATATATTTTATATAAATTGCTTGTTTTCTATACCCCTCACTAAAGATATACAAGGATTCAAATTGACGAAGAAGTATATAATCTGAAAAATTAAACTATTCTTGAAAATCAATTTAATCAAACCATTGTTGTTTTTGAATTGCATGTGTCTCGTCATTCTTCTCATATTGTTTACATATACATATATATATATATATATATATATATATATATATATATATATATATATATATATATATATATATATATATATATATTGGTAAAATGACCTGGCTCCTTAAATGCATCGCTGGATTCGATTATAGTTATATTTTCATCAGAAAATTTGATCGGATAGCCAATCTTCTCATCATCACTTATTATCGTAATTTTTATACTAAATTTTTTTACGTTTATCAATGAGGAGGATAAGGTGGACTATCCGATCAAATTTTCTTATGGAAATTTAACTATAAACGAATTCAGCGATGCATCAGAGGTACCTAATCATTATACCATAATAAATGTAAACAACGTGAGATGAATGACAAGAAGCATGTCAATCTAAAAACAACAATGGTTTGTTTAACATAGTTTTAAAATATAACTTTCATACAAATTATAAGTATCTGCCTCAATTTAAATGAATGTATTTTAAGTGAGGCATATTAGTAAAACAAACAATCTATATAGAATATAATAAAATTAAACAACATCATACACCAGAACCACATACTATTATTTATCATACGACAAAACCAGATTATATTAAACTGTTAGAAGAGAACATGCCTCTTAAACATAATGACTTCATACTTCTTATGCTTCTTTTTATAGTTTCTAAAACTAGGTAAGATTTGCTGCCACGGTTATTTCCTCGATTACTATACATATCTGCACAAACAAGAAGACGAATTCGAAAAATAAGAACAATCAACAAAAATAACATGCAACAAACGAGAAAATGAGAACTATCTAACAAAAATATTGAAGTATAAGAATACCTTTTTTTCTTATATATATATATATATATATATATATATATATATATATATATATATATATATATATATATATATATATATATATATATATATATATATATATATATATATATATCTGTGTGTGTGTACCTCAACAACTTATACTATAAGCTTGCTACCACTATCATCATCCACCATGTGAAACAAAACCCTAAGAAATTAGAAGCAATGAAGAAAATTAGTTAATATTCATAACAAAACAAGCAAAAGTTGAAACAAGGCCCTTGAAGAATACCTTATTTTCCATTAACAATATGTACACTACGCTTGCTACCGCCAATATAATCACCATGTTCATTTAGTTTTAGACTCTACAAGAAGGCATACAGGACGAAAAAGCCTAAATAAAAAGCTTCATACTTCTTGTATTCCTTTTTGCAGATTCTAAAAAAAGATGAAGCCTTGGTGTAAAAAAATGTAGAGGAAAAATGGGTGTTAGGGTTTCACTGTGAAGGAAATGGCGCTACTGTCAATAAGGGAAAGTTAATTCCCTTATATAGGTAAATATTTAACAACAATTTTCTAAAAGAACCGTTATGATAAGTATATAATAAAAAAGACTCAAATTATAAGTATTAATTAATAATAAATATATCACATCGGTTAACAAGGAAACTAGTAGTGATAACTCTTTTAAAAAAATTAAGAAGAGAAACATAAACATTAACATTGTAATTCAAATCCTAATTACTATTAAAAAAAGGGACTAAAAAATATAACATCTTGAGATTTCCGTTAAATCTCTCTGATTTCAGTTTATTCTTCAAATTAATGTTCTTCTTCTTGAATCCTCATACATAATCTTCAAATAACACACAACTTTCAACTATGACTTCATAATGCTCTTATCTTCATTTTCATCTCTTTCTCCCATGTCTTCATCCCATATGAACAAGTTACAGGTTTCATCACTCCTCCAAAATGGACAACTCCAAAAAAGTCTTTCCTTTATTTTGTCCCTTCTTACATTGGTATGAAACCATACGACCATCACAACCACATAAATTTTCAGATCGAGATTTTACTGCGGTAGAAGACATAGAAACACCTTTGGATAAGTTTTTTTTCAAATGCGACATTGTTAAACCTCAAAGTAGAACAAACAATATAATGGGAAATATGTTACACTAGATGGAAGAAGATGAATACCTTAATGTATGAAGCACAAGATTATAAGTATTATAACTAAATCACAACGACTTATAATTGTAACTGTAGTGATGCCCCTTTTATTGGTGATTTTAAAATAAATTAAAAAGAAAATGTGCGCCTTAACGTTAAAGGGATAAAATATATTAATGCACTGAGGTTTGAACCGATGAAAGTTTAATTGTATCATAATGGTTGATTCTGAAACCGTTGTTATATTCAAATAATTTTATTTAAATAAATAAATAAAGTAGCTCCTTAGTTAAGATATGTCACCACGGTCTAGGGAAAAACTATGGTGACCATGTCGTCGTTAATTGCACGTTTTGTAATAGTGTTGTGAGTTTCAATCCAATGTCACACTATTATAACAAATAGCCTTACCATAGTCTAACATTAAAATTGTTTTTTTACAACCAAAAAATATTAAAAGTAATAAAAAACGAAGATTAATAAAAGACTTAAAAGACAAATATCCCTTTAATATCTTGAAAGGTTAAAAGATTTCTTTATTATAGTTATTTTTATATGATGAAGTAAGAAACAAACCCAACACACTAGTAATAATTATCAATATATAAAGAACTCCTACAAATTCAAATTTCAAAATCTATTATTTAATTATTTATAAGAGAACATGAACTTCTTTGTCAAACTTTTCTATATTTTTATTTTATATTATTCCTTAATTCTTATCGCAACACAAGTTTTTGATACGTTATTATTTTATTCTTTTTAATTTTTTTATTTAATTTATGGTCTATACATAATCTTTTATCAAGTTTTCATATTTAATATCTTATCATCATTTTTAAATACAGAAAAATATTATAAATATTATTTTCATGTTGATTGTCTCAAATCTAATTTAAGAGAATGATGTTGTAGTGTGAGGTATGGATCACTTATGTCTTTTTATTGTTGGTTGATTTAAAGAATGAGTAACGGTGCTATAAAAATAATAATATACCTTATTAAATAATATCTAATAAGCTCTCATTTTATTATTGAGCACCTTAAATTATATATATATATATATATATATATATATATATATATATATATATATATATATATATATATATATATATATATATATATATATATATATATATATATTTTTTATTTCCTAGTTTCATGAACTTTGTATTTATGATTTAATTTTTTTACCTCATACCCTTACCATTAACTCTCTACTCCTAAATATTTTAAAATATTTCAATTCTATACTTTTCATTTATCAAATAATTTTATTATTTAATAGACATGATTTTTGCAATTTATGAAAAATTGTCTATCCCATACAAAAACTGTTGCCTAGTATTTTAGGCAACAATTTTATTTACTTTAGTCTACCGTTATTCATTGTTTTTTAAACTTATGAAAAAAAGTATATCCCACGGATGAAAAACCGTAGCCTAGTACTTTAGGCCATGGTTTTTCCTTCTTGCCTAAACTTAAACTATTCAATGAAAAAAAATTACATTCTGGATAACTTGATGGCAAGTTATCTGGTGAAGAAAAATTACAAATCGGAAAATTTGATTGCAAGTTATTTGGTGAAGAAAAAACACATACTCAAAAATTCGATTGCAAGTTATCTGGTTAAGAAAAATTGCAAACCGAAAAACTTGACTGCAAGTTATTTGATGAAGAAAAATACATACCGGAAAACTTGATTGCAAGTTATTTGGTGGGAAAAAAAATGCATACCAAAAAATTTGATTGTAAGTTATCTGATTAAGAAAAATTACATACCAGAAAACTTGATTACAAGTTATCCGGTTAAGAAAAATTACACACAGGAAAACTTGATTGCAAGTTATTCTTGTGTGAGATATACTATTTTCCATAAGTTAAAAACACAAGAAAAAATTGTGGCCTAAAATAAATAAAATTGTTGCCTAAAATTCTTGGCAACGGTTTTATGTGAATGATATACAATTTTTCATAAGTTGCAAAAATCATGTCTATTAAATAATACTAAACTATAAAATAATTTGATAAATGAAAATGATAGAATTGAAATAATTTAAAAAATGTAGGGTTAGAGGGTTAATTGTAGGAGTATGAGGTAAAATTTTCATTTAACTATCGATTTTTTTTGGATTCGGTTAACTGGATCAATTTATTTTGATTTTAGCTAATTATTAGATGAAAAATTTACCTCATACCACTACAATTAACCTTATACCCCCTACATTTCTTAAAATATTTCAATTCTACCATTTCCATTTATCAAATAATTTTATTATTTAATAGACACGATTTTTGCAACATATGAAAAATAGTATTTCCCATGCATGAAAAATCGTTGCCTAGTATATTAGGAAACAATATTATTTACTTTAGGCCACGATTTTTCCTTATTTTTTCAACTTATGAAAAATAGTATACTTCACGCATGAAAAACGGTTGCCAAATACTTTAGGCCACGATTTTTCCTTGTTGCCTAAATTCAAGTTATTCAATGAAAAAAAATACATATCGGATAAATAACAATCAAGTTTTCCGGTATATAATTTTTCTTAATTGGATAACTTGTAATCAAGTTTTTTCGGTGTAATTTTTCTTAACCGGATAACTTGTAATCAAGTTTTCTGGTATGTATTTTTTCTTCACTAAATAACTTGCAATCAAGATTTATGGGACCTTTCGCAGATAGTCACTCCAAAGCAGGGAGAGGAAGATGCTTATGTTTGATCTCAGTCGAATGATTGTGTTTTTTCGGTTTCATCTTGTTATCGTATGTTGGAGAGAAAGTATGTTTAGTTTATCGTTGCGGATGGTACCTTGGTGTAACACGGTGGGAGAACTGACTTTTAGTCATGTTGCGGATAGCAAGAGTCGCCACTGACTTTTATTTTATCCATAAGGAAAGGGCATAAAAGAATAGGAAAGACCTATTTTAAAAGACTTGGGTTCGGGGGTAGGTTATATAAAAGGAAGGTGTTAGCACCCTTTATATCCATGGTTATCCATGGGCTCTTAGTTACTTAGCTCACTTTAATTGGTTTTGGAAAGTGTAGTGTGTGATTAGAAATTTTCTAAGTACTTTGTAATGATCCTCGTATGGATGTATACAAAGCCTTGTTTGAAAATGTTTTGAAAATATTGTGAGGTGTGAAAAGCATTTTTTGAAATGTGAGCAAGTAACTTAGAGGTACATACCCTATACTACGTCTTTCATGTTCTTGTATGTTCTTTCAATGGTAAGACTATCCCTACTATTAAGGAGTAGGTAGTCATTACCTTGGATGTTTTAAGGGACAAGCGTAGGGTCATCGTATGGTCATAGAAAGCAACAAGTAAGGGTGTCTTTAGCAATTTGTAGGGACTTATCATCTTTTATTCGAAGGGACAAGATCATTATCGTAGGCAACCTCGAAGGGACTTGATCTTTAAAACTGTAGGGACTTGATGATATTTATGAAGGGATTTTGCTTAAGACACCCTGTATTCGAGGGACTTGACCATATTTAAGGCAACTGAGAGGGGTAACTTAGGAAGTGCAAGATGGCGATCAAAGATCGACTTACGTGTGTGAGTGTTTATATTCAAGTATTTATCTTATTTAAGTTAATTTTCTAAGTTATTTTAATTGCACATAGGTTATGCACACCCTAAAGTTACTAACCATACCATAAAAATAAAGCAAAGATATAAACCTATTACATGGCTTTAGCAATTACATAAGAATAGAAATAATAATGATAAATATAATAATAATAATAATAATAAATAAGCAATAATCAAACATTAGTAATAAAAAAATAAAAATAAAGGTTAGAATAATAAATAAAATAAATAGGAATTTAGAAAGAACAAATAATTGTTAGAAAAGTTTTAGAAATTAATTAAAAAATAAGTTTAATAATAATAAACAAATAACAAACTATTTACATATTAATAAAAATTAATAATATAATTAGGGTTTAGAAAAAATTAGGTTAATTTTTAGGGTTAGGATAAAAATTAGGGTTGACAAAAAATTAGGGTTAATATTTAAATTAAGAAAATTAGGGTTTTTTAATTATAATTATACATTATTAATTTATTTACAAAAAATACATGATAATTATATATATAAACATATTATAAAATAAATACAAGTAATTTATATTTAAGAAAATAAAAATATGAATTTTAGAAAATATAAAGTTTTAGGAAAATATTATTGATTATTGTTTAGAAATTATTTTTATAAGAATTTAAATGAATTAAATAATATATAAACAAATAAATACAAAAAAATTGAAAAAAATGCAAAATATCTGGGGCTGGGATTCGAACCCACGCCCTAGGCTTTCAAAACCTTGGTCCAGCATCACCACCACTAGGCCAACTGCGCTTGGTGAACATATAATGGGTGTTGATCTTTATATTTTAAACTTGCAAAATAAATAAAATTCAAAACAAAATGGCCTGGCCAGATTCGAACCCAGGACCATTACAACAACAACCAAACACTCCAACCAACTGAGCCACATGGGGCACGTACAACAAACAACCATAACTAATTATTATAAAAGAAAACAAATTTCTCAGTTGGATTTTCGCGCCAAACTTCATCTTCTTCATTTGAATTACCTGCGAAAATTCATACAATATTTCCTGCGGATAAACCAAACCATAAGAACCTATGTTTTTGAAACATCATTCAAACCATAATAATAATGAAAATTCATAACCCAGATCAATTACCCAGTGTTCATACGTCATAAGCATGTTTTTAGAATTCATTTATATTAGGTATTTCGTAAAACCCCAAATGAGAAGCATAAACCCTAGCCATGGCAGTTTTCGATTCAGGTCATGAATCATCAATCTAATTATCCAGAAAGTATCCTAAGGTCACTACAAACACAAACCAATCATTAGAATCAATTTATAATGCATCAAAATATGAAATCGAAAAAGACATTATTCTTGAATAAAAACGATTCGGTTAGGGCATATGATGATGTTTTAGATGATGATAATGATGCAAATAGCTTCAATGAACATCCAGGAGTGTATTGCAACCTTTAAAACCTTTTGATCTGGCCTCTAGGTCAAAAACCGAATATGACTTTTTGTGTGAAAGTTTGAAGTTCAATAGTGTTCTTGGAGGCTCTGAAAATCGTCCATTTGCTATTCTTTATGCTTATGGATATATAGTGAACAAAATTAGGTTAAAACTTTGTGGATTTGTGGGCTTTTGATGGTTGCTTGATCATGAAGTTTCACCACTTTCAAATATCCTCAAAAATCTTATAAAACCTTTCTAAATTGGTTGAGCACGAATTTTAATGATACCAATCAGCTTTGAATATCCTTTAAGAGCTTCTAGAATGAGAATCATATCAAATATTGAGTTTTTCATATTTTATTTTGATTTAAAATGATTTTTAATGTATAAAATCCAAATAAATAAAACTAAACTAATAAAAAATCTGAATAAATGATATTTGATTCGTGCATGATGTCATGGTAGAGATTGGGTCATAAAAATGCAAGCCCATGTGAAAAGAATTGGTTCTAAGACCCCCTTTGCTCAATAAACCTCTCAAAAATTTCCCAACTTTACAAAGGCACAAATCCCTCAATTTTAAGGCTATGAAGGTTTTCTTGGACATTTTGGAAATCTTAGAGAGTCCTCTAACCAACCTCTTTAGTCTCATGTCCATATCCTTTACCATTTTCAAATTATGCCCTTTGGAAGATGTTGACTTTTTGTTGACTTTTAAAATGACCTATAATGTCTTAGCTCATACCTTCCAAATGAAGCATTTTTGGGCTTGGCTTGTGAGACACAAAGTTGTAGAGAGTTCAAATTCCTTCAAAATGAGCTTTGGATGGAAAATTTTTGATGAAGTATGTGAAAGTTATGGTTGGTCAAAGTTCAGTTGACTTTTCCTATGAAAACCCTAATTTAGAAACTCTTGATTCTTGATGATCTAAAACTTCCTTGATGAATCATGATCAAACCTTGATCAAATGATGAATTTTACTTCATATACTTGATGTTGGCAGAAAATCTTGAAGTTTGACTTTTATTTGACCACAGTTGACCTCAGTTTGACTTTTTGACTGCTTTGACTGATTTTAGCCTATCTGATCATTTGACTGAGCAAACCTTTTGGGAAAGCCTTGAAACTTGACATAGGGATTCTTGAAGACATATATGATGCTATGAAGCTCACTTGAGGTCTTGAAACTCATTTTAACCTGAGGAAACACAAAACCCTAGTTTTGGACACTTTGCTTAGGAGGAGGCCTTGTCTGAGGGAACTTCCAAGCTTTCTGACTAATTATGAACCTTGTGAACCTCTTGGGATACCTTGTTAACATTGTGAACCTCTTGGGACACCTTGGTACACAATACCTTGACTATGGGAGGGAAAATTTTGGGATGCAACAGCTGCCCCTGTTCAATTTTCTGAAACCTGAGGAGTTAGATTGGCATGTGTGCCATTCGTGACTTGGAAGGTTGAAGGGGATTGAACACAAAAGCCCAAAAATTTGTACTCACCGGTGCATAAAGTAACACTGTTGATTGGTTGTATATGCTTGAATGGGCTTAAAGATGCCACTCCGAGGAACTGGAGATGGGCTTATAGATGTCATCCATAATATCAGAAGGTGATAATATCTTTATGTTGTCATTGGATATCAGTACTAGGTCTTTGTATAGGCCGTCTCTAAATCATTTCTGTAATATGGTTTGAGTTGAATGTCAGCACTAGATCTTTGTATAGATCGTCTCGGCATTATCTCTGGGGGGAAAAGAATATCCTTCATTAGGTGTCAGTACTTAGATCTTCGTATAGATTGACTTTGAACCATCTTTAGGAACATACTTTAATTTAAGCATCCGAATCAAATCTTCGTGGCGATCTTTTTTGAATTGCTTTTGGTAATATCTTGGGCTAAGTACAAGATCTTCGTCTCGATCATTTATGTACCATCCCACAGATAAATTGTTGCATAGACCATTAGAAATAAATCTTCGTAGCGATTATCTCTTCTGGAAATATCCCGGATTAGGTAATAGATCTTCGTATAGACCATTTACATACCTTCCCAAGGACAAAAAGAATATCAGGATTAAATCTTTGTGGCGATTATCCCTGAAATTCTTCTGAAAAATCTCTTGGACTAAGTGCTAGATCTTCGTATAGATCATTTACACACTATCCCAAAGATAAACGGTTGAATTGACCATTAGTAATAAATCTTCGTAGCGATTATCTCTTCTGGAAATATCCTGGATTAAGCACTAGATCTTCGTATAGATCATTTACGTACCGTCCCAAGGACAACTTGAGTATTGATCATCAGAACTGAATCTTCGTAGTGATTATCTATTAATTAAGTATCAGTACTAGATCTTCGTATAGATTGTCTCTGAACCGTTTCGAATTGTTGATAGTTTTTATTTGTCTGCAACTATCCTGAAAGGAAAAGGTTAGTTTATGCAAGATTATTTGATGTATGTATGTATGGCAAGATGCTCTTAAGTAAAAATGTCATATGTATTATGGATGCGTATGCTGTGATATGATGTAAATGATGTATGTATGGATCATGTAGCCTGAAGTGTCTGGATATCCTTGTATAACTGTTGGCTAGGGAAAATAAATCTCGGTTCGTTGCTGAGGAATATGAGGACTTCGTTCCCGTCTTGTTTAATAATATGGTATTCAGAACCTCCCGTTTTCGTTCGTCGTGCTTTTATTGAAGGAATGAGTTCCTGAATATCCTGACTGAGGATAAAAGAGATGGACATAGATCCGAGAGGAGATGTTACTTGAAGTATCTGTAAAGATTACTCTGTGGGGATGAACCAACGAAGCTTCATTGAATTCCTACCTTCGTTCGTCTTTAGTAAATACTATTACTGCATTTTATGCATTTCTGGTAAACATCAATCATATTCAAAAGCATACATACATTCAAACAGAACCAATGGGCGTTTTCGTTTAAGTAAACAAAGTAAATTTCAATTCAAAGACGAGATTTTATTTATTTTAGAAAGTGGCCAATACACAGGCAAGTTTGTACAAGGAGACAGAAATCCTAGTAAGAGGAATTCGTCGTAAACGTTTTACAAAAACGAAGAAAAGCAGCTATGTGAGAAATAATCCTATTGAGTTCCAATTCTACTATTGTCATTATCTTCAAGTATCTCATCCTTTACTGTTGAGATGGAAACAAGTGGATTGATCTTTATCTGTTGATCCATGTAGCACAACTGGTTGGGGTTACATGAGCGATCCAAACGAGACATGGTCATATGCTTTAATCCCTAACTTTTGCCTGGATTGCCTTTTCAGGTTTTCAATCCACCGGGATACCCTCTTTTGCCCAAGCCGCCTTTTCAGGTTTTTGACTTGTCGGGTGTACATTTTTTATATATATATCCCTAATTTTTGCCCGAACCTTTTTGGTTCGCCGGGATGCCCTTATTTTTTCCTAGGTCAGTCAACCTCGCGGGTCTCTTTTTATACGTAGTATTTTTTTAACTATGTCTGCGTTTACGGGCTGTGGGAAATCTTCACCATCCATAGTTGTAAGCATCATGGCACCTCCTAAAAATACCCTTTTGACTACAAATGGTCCTTCATATGTAGGAGTCCACTTGCCCCTAGGATCACCCTGTGGCAATATGATACGCTTGATTACCAAGTCACCAGCCTGATATATCTTTTGCTTAACCTTCTTATTAAAACCATTGATCATCTGTTTCTGGTACATCTGACCGTGACAAACAGCTGCCAACCTTTTCTCATCAACCAAATTTATCTGGTCAAGTCGAGTCTGAATCCACTCATCTTCATTCAAGCCTGCATCCTTCATGATTCTTAAGGAGGGGATCTGAACTTCAATGGGTAGAACTGCTTCCATACCATAGACTAGGGAAAATGAGGTTGCCCCTGTTGAAGTACGTATTGTAGTACGATAACCATGAAGAGCGAATGGTAACATCTCATGCCAATCCTTATAAGTAACAGTCATCTTCTGTAGAATCTTCTTGATGTTCTTATTAGCAGCTTTTACTGCTCCATTCATCTTTAGACGATACGGAGAAGAGTTGTGATGCTTAATCTTGAACTGCATGCAGAGGTCAGTAATCATAGTGTTGTTCAGATTAGAGCCATTGTCTGTGATAATCCTTTCAGGGATGCCATACCTACATATGAGATTATTCTTAATGAATCGAGCCACAACATTCTTCGTAACAGATGCAAATGAGGCTGCTTCCACCCATTTTGTAAAATAATCAATGGCAACAAGGATGAAACGATGTCCATTAGAAGCAGTAGGCTTGATCTCACCAATCATATCAATGCCTCACATGGCAAAAGGCCAAGGAGAAGTCAACACATTCAACGGAACTGGAGGTATATGCACCTTATCAGCATAAATCTGACACTTGTGACATGTTTTGGAATGCTGGTAGCAGTCAGCTTCCATGGTAGACCAATAGTAACCTGCTCTCAATATCTTCTTTGCCATGGTATGACCACTAGAATGAGTGCCAAAGATCCCATCATGCATGTCTTCCATAATCTTTGATGCTTCCTTCTTATCCACGCAACGAAGCAAAGTCGAATCATGATTGCGCTTGTATAAAATTCCATTACTCAAGAAGAACTTACCAGAAAACCTCCTCAAAAACTTCTTATCATTGATAGATGCCCCTTCAAGGAACTCCTGAGTTTCAAGATACCTATTCACCTAATAGAACCAAGGCTTTCCATCTACTCCTTCAATATCAATCTCATTACAATATGCAGGCTTCTCAAATCTATCAATAGTGATATTGGGAGCTTCATCATCCCAGCTAATCTCAAACATAGATGCCATGGTGGCTAATGCGTCTGCCAACTGATTCTCTCCTCGTGGAATATGTCCAAAGGTAAACTCCTAAAAATATGGGATCAAAGACAACACATGCTCTCTGTAAGGAATGAGATTTTCATGCTTGGTATCCCAATCTCCTTTAATTTGACTAACTACCAAGGTTGAATCTCCATATACGTCCAGGAACTGAATCTTCATCTTAATGGCAACTTTGATACCCATGATAAATGCTTCATATTCAGCCATGTTATTGGTACAATAGAAACAAAGTCTAGCAATAATTGGGGTATGACAATCTTCAGGGGAAATGATCACAACACCAACACCATTACCAAGCACATTAGAAGCTCCATCAAAAACCATAGTCCATCGGGATCCCTGTTCAGGTCCGTCATATTGTCTAGGTTCTTTAGTAACAATCATAATATCTTCATCCGGGAACTCAAAATTCATAGACTTATAATCATCCACTGCCTGATGAGCTAAATGATCAGCTACCACACTCCCCTTAATTGCCTTCGGAGTGGTGTATTGTATATCATATTCTGTTAAGATCATTTGCCATCTCGCTATTCATCCGGAGAGAGCAGGCTTCTCGAATATGTACTTGATTGGACCCATCTTTGAAATCAACAAGGTAGTATAAGTCAACATATACTGTCTTAGTCGGCGAGCAGCCCATGCCAAAGCCCAGCAAGTTTTCTCGAGCAGTGAGTATCTTGCTTCACAATCGGTAAACTTTTTGCTAAGGTAGTATATTGCCCGCTCTTTTCGACCAGACTCGTCATGTTGCCCCAACACACACCCCATTGAGTTGTCTAACACTGTTAAGTACATAATCAAGGGTCTTCCATCAACTGGTGGAATCAATACTGGAGGTTCTTAGAGGTATCTCTTGATTTCATCAAAGGCTACTTGGCATTCATCATTCCATTCCATTACCTGATCTTTCTTCAACAACTTGAAGATTGGTTCACAGGTAGCAGTTAGCTGAGAAATAAATCTTGCAATGTAATTCAGTAGTCCCAAGAAACCTCTAACTTCCTTTTCAGTACGGGGAGCAAGCATCTCTTGTATAGCTTTTACTTTTGCAGAATCCACTTCAATACCTTTTCCACTGACAATGAAACCCAGGAGTTTACCAGACCTGCGTCCAAAAGTACACTTGTTTGGATTCAATCTCAACTTGTATTTCTTCAACCTCTCAAACAGTTTGTGCATGTGCTCAAGGTGTTGTTCCTCATTCTGGGACCTGGCTATCATATCATCCACATATACCTCTATCTCATGGTGAATCATATCATGAAACAAAGCCACCATAGCACGTTGATATGTTGCCCGGGCGTTCTTCAAACCAAATGGCATCACCTTATAACAAAAAGTGCCCCACTGTGTAACAAATGTAGTCTTTTCCATATCTTCAGGTGCCATCTTGATTTGATTGTAACCAGAGAAACCATCCATGAAAGAGAATACCTTATGCTGAGCAGTGTTTTCTACCAAAACATCAATATGTGGAAGTGGAAAGTCATCTTTAGGACTGGCCTTATTCAAATCCCTGTAATCCATGCACATGCGTACCTTAGCATCCTTCTTAGGTACCGGTACCACGTTTGCAACCCATTGAGGATAAGAAGTCACAACTAAGAACCATGTATCAAATTGTTTCATTACCTCTGCTTTAATCTTTTCTGACATTTCGGGACGCATGCGACGAACCTTCTGTTTCTTTGGACGACAATCTTCTTTTACCGGTAAACGGTGAACCACAATGTTTGTATTCAACCCTAGCATATCTTCATAAGACCAAGCAAAGATCTCCACATAGTTGTTGCACCCCAAAATTTGCCCTCCACAAGACAAGTCATTGTGTACTAAGAGGCTCACAAGGTTCACAAGGTTCACAAGACTCTCATGAGGTTCACAAAGTTCACAATTAGTCAGAAAGTTTGACAAATCCCTCAGACAATGTATCCTCCTAAGCATTGCATCCTAAACTAGGGTTTTGACTTTAATCAGGCTAAATGGACGTCCAAGACTTCAAGTGAGCTTCATAGCATCCTATATGTGTTCAAGAATCCCCATGACAAGTTTCAAGACTTTTCCCAAAGATTTGCCTAGTCAGATGATCAGATAGGTTAAAATCAGTCAAAGTAGTTAAAAAGTCAAACTGAGGTCAACTGTGGTCAAACCAAAGTCAAACTTCATGATTTTTTTCCAAAATCAAGTATATGAAGTAAAATTTATCATTTGATCAAGGGTTGATCATGATTCATCAGGGATATTTCAGATCATCAAGAATCAGGAGTTTCTAAATTAGGGTTTTCACAGGAAAAGTCAACTGAACTTTGACCAGCCATAACTTTCACATGCTTCATCAAGAATTTTCCATCCAAAGCTCATTTTGAAGGAAATTGAATGCTCTACAACTTTGTGTCTCACAAGCCAAGCCCAAAAATGCTTCATTCGGAAGGTATGAACTAAGACATTATAGGTCCTTTTAAAAGTCAACAAAAAGTCAACAACTTCAAAAGAGCATAACTTGAGAATGGTAAAAGATATGGACATGAGACCAAAGAGGTTGGTTATAGGACTCTTTAAGCTTTCCAAAATGTCCAAGAACACCCTCATAGCATTAAAATTGAAGTATTTGTGCCCTTGCAAAGTTGGGAAAGTTTTGGGAAGTTTATGAAGCAAATAAGGCCTTAAAACCAATATTTGCTAAATGAGCCCACCAAATTGCCATCCAAACTTTACAATATCATCAAGCACGACCCAACCCACCTATTTTCTGATTTTTTATTTTTTATTTCATATTTATTTGAATTTTATTCATTAAAATACAAATTAAATTAAAATAAAATATGAAAATCATATATTTGGATGAGATTATGATTCTAGAAGGTTTTAAATATCATTTAGAGATGATTGATTTGATCCAATTTCGTGCTAGCTTGATTTGGAAATGTTAGATGAGATTTTTTTCAATATTTTAAAGTGTGAAATTTCATGATCAAGTAACCAAGACAAGGCCCATAAATCCATGTTGTTTTGACCTAATTACATCCACTACATATACATGAACACATCACAATCATAAGGACGAATTTTTGCAGCCTCCACACATATTCTTCAATTTCAAAATATCAAGGAAAAAGTGACATACGGTTTTGGAGTTAGAGAGGATCTTAAGACATTCTAAAGGTTGCATTAGCCTCTCTGATCATCACTGATCATGTTGCCATAATCATATGCATCTCAAACCCCATGAATTGCACAAACCGAATCGTTCTTCTTCTTTAATTTTTTTGCTTTTCGATTTAATAAATTTAGGCATTATAAATTATGTTTGATTATTGATTCATGTTTGTTTTGAAGTGTAGAAACTTTCTGGACAAACCAATTGAAGTTTCATGGCCTAAATCATCAGATGCCATTGTTAGGGTTTAGGGTGGCCGTTTAGGGTTTCACCATTAAACCAATGTAAATAAGTTCTAAAGACATGGAAGAATCGTATAGGTCATAAGAAACTCATTGGCATTATTAATTTGGTGAAATTGTACTGTTTGTATGGTGTTTGATGTTCGCAGGTTGTATTGGCAAGAAAATGCGCAGGAAAAATTGTAATTAAATTCGCAGGAAAACCTGCGAAACCAAGGTTGAAGATGAAGATCTTCGCGCGTTTCATAAAATTCAAAAATTCATATTTATTGATCGTACCTGGAGATCAGGATCCAATACAGCTGGACTCGAGAGCGGGCGGAAATGGTTGTCGAGGAGAAGAAAAAGGGGTGTACCTGCAACACACTCAGATGCTAAAGTAAGTATCCGAGCGACAGTGAGCAAGTACTAGTATTAGGGTTGAGAATTGAATACCTGACCCTCTCAAATGAGAGAGTTTATATAGAGGACCAGCCGGAAGACTATTGGTTCGTTTTATGAGGTGCGGATCGAGGGGTCCGTGAAGATAGGAAACGGTCAATACTAGCCGTTAGAAAGTCTTTCCCTGGTCGGATCATTAGTGGTCGACTGAGAGGCCACTTTTCATAGTTATGCTCGCACTGTCGAGCAAGAAGAATGGGTCAGCCTTTTTGGCCCAATAAGAGGGATTGGGCCGGGTCGGAACAGGAGCCCCCCAAGTCATTGTTCGGACTATCGGGCAGTGACTTAAAGCAATACAGTGCTCGTCTGGGTGTGAGGCCATGGTCGAGGATCTCCGCTGTCGATGGTTCGGGCAAAGAATACGATGCCCGGTAGAGGAATATGAAACGAAAAGCTGGAATATCTGGATATTCGCGCCTATTAATGATTTGACGGCTAGTCTAGGGGCTAGCGCCTAGGGGTCACGCGCGTGCGCACGTGTCCTTTTTCCTATAAATAGGATTTTCGGGGGCCATTTTGGCCTTTTCGCTTCGTCTTCTCTCTCAACTCTCTGCCCGTTCAACCGCCGTTGCTTCCGCCGTCGACCACCGCTAGTTTTTACCGACCACCGTTCGCAGAAGCTTAATCTTCTTCAAAATGTCTTCTCAAGCTCAAGGTACCGTTCTTTTCTTCTCCCTTGAGTGAATATAGCTTAGTTTCTGTAGAATGCATGCGGTTTAGGGTGATTTTACCGGTAGTTTTAGGATTTAGAATTGGAAACTCTTAAAGTTCCTGCCACCGTAACTGGTCGGCCACGAACCCTAGCTTTAGGGTCGACACGGACCTTGGTCGACTTAGATTTTAGTCTCTTGGTAGGTTTCCGTTGTCTGCATACTGTTGGGCGTCAGACGTTGCCTCGAGCAATGGTTAGCCAGGGCTACAGCTTGGGATGCAATTCCTGAGCTGAGGCGCGCCCTTTCACTTGTCGAGCGGTGGAAGGGTGGATTTGATATTCTTAATCGAATTCACTGATGCCTTTCCTCTGCTTTTCAGGTGATAACTTGCTCGAGGACCCGCTGGTTGTGCTTTCTGAGGACACGTCCTCGGAGAGTATGGAATCGTCTGCGTCCATACCCTCAGGCTCGGGAGGCTCTTATGACAGTTCGAGCACAAGTACCACGGAGCAGTCGACAGAGTCGCCTCAGTGTCCTACTCGGTCGAGGGTTTCGCCCGAAGAATGGGTGGTTGAAGACTTGCTGGACAAGGTGTCCTCTTTCTCAAGGCCTCGGTCGGAGCCGCTGCCAATTGTTGGGAATCCTGCTGACTGGGTCGTAACCTGCCCGGGAAACGACGACCGCATCTTCTCAGACTTTCGCGGCCGGGCGTTTTCTATGTATGAATACGCCACTTCAGTCTTGGGAGTCACGCTGCCCTTCAGCGATTTTGTGAGTGCTATGCTCGGGCACCTTTGCATAGCCCCTTCTCAGCTGCATCCGAACTCATACGCCTTCCTCAGGGCGTTTGAAATGACATGCTCTTTCTTGGGCGTTGGGTCCACGCTCCCTCTCTTCTTTCGCCTCTTTTCCCTACAACGCCAAGTCGGGCGAGAGACCGATCGGAAGGGGTTCGTATCCTTCAAACAACGGACCAAGATTTTCAAGGCCCACTCGGAGTCTATCCGGGCTTTCAAGACCGATTACTTCTTGATAAAACCTGCGAGCGATGCGGCCGTGAGAGCCATGAGTTTCCTTGGAATTGATACTGATGAAAACGACGAGCCCAGATTGGACGACCAAGGGGAAGTGATTCCGAGGAGGTTGTGGATGTTTCCTTTTTCTTGGAGTTACGTGCATTATGAGCGGCCAGTGGGGGAATTTGTTCAGGTGGGGGACACTCTGAACGATGATGACGCGGCCAGCTTTGAAGCTTTTAGGAAGTTGGTATCTTCCTTTACTCCGACTCCTCTATTGGACGGGGAGGGCAAAGTTATGGTCGATCAGGATGGAGGAGAAGCCTTGGAGCGTCCCCTGATCAACGTTACTGATCTACTGGCCTGTACTAACGGGCAGGAGATAGATGATTTTTTCGGTATCTGTTTGTTTATGCTCGTTAAGTTTTATATTTGATTTTGTTGCTCGTGGCTAATCTTGGTTTTGTTCCTCTTTTCAGGTTCTTTGACTAATCCTCTGGACAAAATCCATGAGCGGCTAGTCCAGCAGCAGCGAAAACGGTTAAGGGTCGTGCAGACCAAGTTGACCGAGGCAAGTGGTTCAGGCTCGGGTCCGCTTGTTCAGGGCTCTCCGGGGGTTTCCACCGGTTCTTTAATGAAGAAGCATAAAGCGGCGGCCACTGTGGATCTGACGGTCGGTACTCCTCCAAAGCCAAAGCATGGGATACCCCCGTGTTTCGTTGTTCGGAACTTCTTTGAAGGGAACACAATGGATGTGGACCGGGCGGATTCTTTATTCCTGGAGGGGATGGACCGCCCTGCTCGGCGGCTTTCATTGGCTCAGGATGCGAGCGCGGTGATGCGAGTCTTGACCATGGCCTGGATGACGGCTGAAGGGTCTCCCATGCTGGAGCGGGAGAACAGCAAGCTCAAAGAGCAACTGGCTGCTTCTGAGGCCAAGCTGACGGCGTCCACCGAGGAGGTCAAAAGGGTTACCACGGAGTCTGCTGAACGAGCAACGATAATTGCTAAATTAGAGGTCGACAAAAGAAAGTTGCTCGAGCAGAATAAGAAGTTAAAAGATGCCTTCTGTCCCAAAGAGGATGAAGATGAGGACACTAAACATTTGATTACGAGGGCTCATTTCCTCGCTCGGATCGACCAGGATATGGAAGATCTGAACGCGTCTACTGAGTTCAGTTTTCAAAATGCCGTGGACCAAGTGAAAGCTCTCCACCCTGACCTTGCTTTGGACGCTGATCGGATGAACTATCTTTACAAGGTGGTGGACGGTCAGATCGTGGTGCCTGCGGACTTGGTGGTGGCTGATTCTCAGCCGGGGACAACGATTCAGCCCGATCAGCCAGAGGAGCAGCCATGGCATGAGGAAGCTCGCGAGGAGGAGGATCGCCCAGCAGTCGAGGATAATTAATTAATGGCCTACGTGCCTTCATGATTTATAATGTATTTTGTTGTTTGGGGGGCGTGGCCCCCTTTATCTGTAATTCCGAACAAGTCGGCCTTTTGGTGCCGCATTTCTTTTTTCTAAATGTTAAGTACTTGACCGTGGAGGTCGGTTATATATGTTGTTTGCTCGCAACTATTCGTCCGTCGGAGGACATGATTTGTTATTATTTTTATTAAGTGTTTGACACTCGTATTTGTATCAATTAGAAGTGATTGGATATATACGGGGGGTGTGGACGACCTGTTGGTTAGGGGAACCAATCAGTCTTGGAGGGTTGTATCCTCGATCAGTGCCCGGGTCAAGATAATGGCCCGGGCTCCATGGCGTGAACGTCCCATCGCGAGCTGGGGTTCTACCTGGTCGTGGTACTTAGGCGACGTCGGACTCGTTCGAGTATCCGTTCGTGCGACAAGTTTCTCTTTTGCTCGAAAAAGAACTTGCTTTGTCTGTGATATTTAGACTGACGTGCTCGTACCTAGGCACGCAGTTGGTCTCTCTTTCTCTTCCCCTGGGAGTTGAGCAAGGTGACTGGCTTAACTATAATATTGTTTAAGTTTCTCGGCGTTCCACGGCCGAGCGAGTTCTTCCCCGTATAGATTTTCTAGGTAATATGCGCCGTTCTCGGTTTTTGCTCGAACACGATATGGGCCTTCCCAGTTGGGTGTCAGTTTTCCCTCGCGGGGATCCCTGTGGTTTCTTCTAAGGACGAGGCTACCTACTTCGAATGTCCGCCTGATGACCTTGGAATCATACCGAGCGGCTATCTTTTGTTTGAGAATGATTTCTCGAAGGGCAGCATTTGATCGGATTTCTTCGACCATGTCGAGCTCGTCTCTTAAAGCTTCGTTATTGACATCTTGGTCCATGGGGGATTCCGTGCGTCTCGAACGGACATGCATCTCTATTGGAATTACTGCTTCGGTCCCATACGCTAATCGAAATGGGGATTCTCCGGTCGTTGAATGGGGAGTAGTTCTATACGCCCATAATACGCTATGTAGTTCCTCGACCCAGTGTTTCTTATGCTCGTCCAACCTTCGTTTCAGACCTCTTAGGATTACCTTGTTTGCGGCTTCGGCCTGCCCGTTAGTTTGGGGGTGCTCGACTGATGCAAAATGTTGTTTTCTCCCTATTGACGCGACGAATTCTTTGAAATGTTTATCCGTGAATTGAGTTCCGTTGTCGGTCACAATAGCGAGGGGGACTCCAAACCGGGCGAGGATGTTTCTTTTGAAGAATCGAAGTATATTGAGTGCAGTAATTTTGGCCAGAGCCTCAGCTTCTATCCATTTGGTGAAGTAGTCGACACCTACAATCAAGTATTTGTTCTGACCAGACCCAACGACGAAGGGTCCTAGAATGTCCATTCCCCACCATGCGAACGGCCAGGGTGATGATAACGATTTTAGCTCGGAAGGAGGTGCTATGTGCACGTCCCCGTGTCGTTGGCATTTATCGCATCTTTTTACATGTTCCTTTGCATCGTGCTGTAGGGTGGGCCAGTAGTATCCTGCCCTCAGAATCTTACGAGCTAACGAACGTCCGCCCGGATGTTGCGCATTGATTCCCTCGTGGACTTCCCTTAGGACGTGTGGAATATTTTCCTCCTCTACGCACCTGAGGAGGGGCGTAGAGAATCCTCGACGGTACATGCGTCCACCTACTAAAGAATACGAGCACGCCCTCCGTCGTACGGTACTAGCCTCTTTCGGGTCGGTTGGTAATTCTCCTTTAGTTAGGTAGTTGAATACTGGGGTCATCCAACAGTTTGTGTCGCCCACCAGGTTAATGTGTGTGCAGGGTGACGAATGTCCAATACTTGGTTGGGGGAGCAGTTTTTGTATGACGGACTTGTTGTTTCCTTTCCTTTTAGTGCTCGCCAGCTTGGATAGGATATCTGCGCGGGCGTTGCTTTCCCGGGGAACGTGTTTGATTTCTACACTCTTAAACTGCTTTATTTCGTCCTTTACGAGGGCCAGATATTCGGCCATGCTATCACTCCTGGCTTGGAAATCTCCACGGACTTGGCTCGCGACCAATTGAGAGTCTGTGCAAATTGTGACCTCTTCTGCTTCTAGGTCATTCGCGAGCCGTATGCCTGCTAAGAAAGCTTCGTATTCCGCCTGGTTGTTAGAAGTGGGGAAAGACAGAGTCAAGGATACTTCGATGACGTTCCCCTCCTCGTTCTCCAGAATAATACCGGCCCCACTGCCCGTTGGGCCAGATGCACCGTCTACGAAAATGACCCATTTAGATGAAGCTTGCGCGTCTCGCTCGGTGAAGGTAAGTTCAGCCACGAAGTCGGCCAGTGCTTGCGCTTTGAGGGCTTGTCTTCCTTCGAATTTGATGTCGAATTCAGACAGTTCTAGTGACCATTTTAACATTCGGCCGGCCATGTCTGGTCGACCGAGCAACTGTCTTATGGGCTGATCCGTCCTTACGATGATGGTGTGAGCCAGGAAGTAGTGGCGTAGTCTCCTAGCTGCGAGGAGGAGGGCCAGTGCGACCTTTTCTATCTGAAGGTACCGAACTTCTGGACCGTGGAGAGCTCTACTCGTGAAATACACGGGCTTTTGCCCTTCGGGTCGTTCGCGCACAAGGGCCGCGCTTACCGCTTCGTTGGCGACCGCGAGGTAGAGATATAGAGTTTCCCCTTCCTCTGGTATGGATAAAACTGGAGGTTCACTTAATGCCCTTTTTAGGTGGGACAGTGCTAATTCGCATTCTGCTGTCCACTCGAACGTTGCTTCCTTACGGAGCAGCTTGTAAAAGGGGAGGGCGTGTTGAGCAGATTTTGCCACGAATCGGGCAAGGGAAGTGATGACTCCGTTTAGTGATTGTATGGACTTCTTTGACGTGGGAGTTGGGAACATTGCAAATGCTCGACACCGATCGGGATTAGCCTCAATTCCTCGTTCGGTCAAATAGAATCCGAGGAATTTTCCTGCTCGGAACCGAAGGTGCATTTCTCAGGGTTGAAACGCATTTTGCACTTTCGTGCTTGGTCGAAGACTTTTCGTAAATGAGATGCGTGATCTGTTTCTTGTTGAGATTTGACGATCATATCGTCCATGTACACTTCGAGCATGTCTCCGATTTCAGCTCGGAAAACTTTATTCATCATACGCTGGTACGTTGCTCCTGCATTTTTTAGGCCGAAAGGCATAACGTTGTAAAAATAATTGCCCGACTCAGTCATGAAGGCCGTGTATTTTTTGTCGGACACAGCCATGGGTATTTGATTGTAACCCGAGTATGCGTCCATAAAGGATAATAATTTGTATCCGGACGAACTGTCGACCAATTTGTCGATGTTAGGTAAAGGGTATGCATCTTTCGGGCATGCCCGATTGAGATCGGTATAATCAACGCACATTCTCCATTTTCCATTAGATTTTTTTGACGAGTACAACATTTGAGAGCCAGGTTGTGTACCTGGCCTCAGTTACAAATTTTGCCTCTAGGAGGTCTTTAACGGCAGATTCGGCAGCTTCGGTCTTCTCGCTCGACTGCTTTCTCCTGCATTGAGCGACCGCCTAACACGTTGGGTCGATAGAAAGATGATGACAAGCTGTTTCGGGGTCGAGCCCTGGCATTTCCGCAGCACTCCATGCGAATAAATCTGCGTTCCCTTTGAGGCAGGCTTCCAACTGCCGCTTCACTAATTCGGGCAGGTGTGCTCCAATCTTGACGCATCGAGCAGGATCTTCTCCCAAAGGAATTAGCTCGAAATCTTCGTCCGGGATTGGTCGGGCTAAGGCCTCTGTTGGCCTCTGGATGCTCTCGTTGTGTGAAAACCTGCAGTCTAAGTCGATTGAATCGACTTGAGGGTAGGCCTTGGGCACATCTGGTGGATCCAGTGTCGGGGAGACTGGTTGGTACGATATTGAGCTGAGGCCTTTTGATGCTGCCTCGAAACATCTACGGGTGTAATACCTCAAAATTTGCCCTCTCATTTCCTCAACATTTTGCATAGCATTTTGCATATATGGATTCATAAAATAACCAAAAACATTGCATCATATATAGCATAGCCGAGGCGTGGGTATGTGATCAATGATCGGAGCAACCGAAAGTTATGAAGAGGCTACCGAAGGGCCACAAAGCTTCTCAACCTTGTGCAAAGGGTTCACAATATCCCACAAGTCTTCACTTGAAGCCACAAGTCATGGAAAGTTTTGGTTTGATTGAAGGAGGCAAGCAGTGCAATACTTCTTGAGGGAAAAGAGCCGAATTAGGGTTTCATTTCTACAGGGCTTCTACATAAATTTTTGAGTCGAAGTGGATTTCTTTGACTTATATATGATGTCAAGTGCCTAGGGTTCAAATCTCATCCACAAATTCATTTTGGAAGGGGTTCGACTGGCCGGACGACGGAAAATCGAGGAATTGGAGAAAAGGCAATCGGGCTAGGTAAAAAGGGTCGACTCCGGACTTTTAAGATCGAGATCGTGAAATTAGGGTTACAATGATCCTATGGTTCAAACTTGATCAAGAAATGATGGAGGAATCATAGAAAAACCAAAGAAAAATCATTTGAAAGGTAGTTAGTTTCACCATTTCCCTCCACCTTTCCTTCCACTTTCTTTCCGCACTTCCTTTCATTCTTTCCGTCTCATTTTTCCACTTCAATTCCACTCCATTTCCCTTGGAAACTTCCACCACCTTCCACCATTTTCTAGAGTGTTCCAAGGAATATTCCCTTTTCCAACCCTAACCCTAACTAACTTCCAAACCTAATTTTGGATCCCAAACCTAATATTTGGGCCCCAAACCCAAACCTAGCTCCTAGCCTAGTCTCTATTTAAGCCATTTTCATCCAAACAAAAAGGGTTGAACACCATTTTCCAATCTCACTCTTTGATAAGCACTTTTTTCTCTCACTTTTCCTCTCCCTCTCACCAAAGCTTTTTCAAATAAGCTCTTCAAGTTTCACATTGAAACTTGAAGATCTTGAAGCTTAAGCCTCCAACCTTCATATTTTGTGGATTGAAGAAGGATAAGCTACTGAATTTTGTGAGGATTATCGACTTATCAGAAGCACACGAAGATTCAAGCTCAAGAACGCATTTATTTTGCGATTTCTTGGTTTTCGGTTTTCTCTTCGATTCAAGCTCCGATTCTTGCAACAATCACCGAAGCACTCCTCCGCTTCGTAGGTTGGTGATCTTAATCATTTCTTCTTTAAGTTATTCTCTCCATCTCGCCATTTTTGGCATTCTTTAAGTGCTTTTCGCTTTGTTTAAAATCAATTTCGTTTCGATTATGTTTGCTTGTGATTTGTGATTTTGGTTGAATTTGGATTTAAGGTGTTAATAGATATAGGTTCTACCATGTGTAAATAAGCTCCAATTGAGTAGAAATTTGTGTTAGCATGATTAAGTGGGGGTTAGGATTGTTTAGAAGGAAGATTGTGGCCAAAAGCACTTTTTTCAAAAGCATTTTTCACTTTTTGTTCAGTGTTAACCGGTTAACGCATTTGGTTAACCGGTTAACGCATGCGTTTTTGGCCAGAATGCTGTATTTTTCTGCCCGTTAACGGGTTAACCTATATGGTTAACCGGTTAACGCTGTTCATTTTTGGATTTTTAGCCTATTTTCTTGCTCAATCTTGCTTCCTAGTGCCTCTAATGTTCATGTATGTTTAGGTAGTGATTTTAGGGAATTTTTGGGTCCATTTCCAGTAGCCAATTTATTTTTTTCGAGTCGTTTCGACATGATTCCATTTACTTTTCTATGTTTTGTGTTAAAGGTGCAAATGTGATATAAGTGATTCTTGATGTTGTTTGCTACACTTTAATCATTTGTTTCACATGTTAATTGCTTGCTTAAATCCAACATATGCTTCATGATTATTGTCATTGCTTGCTTGATTGATAAAGTGATTAAATACCATGTTGATTTTTTGCCAAAAGTGATTAAATGCTTCACATGTTCATGCAAGTTTCTTGTGCTTAATTGACCATATCTTAACATGAGTTCAATTCTGATTTTATGCCATGCATGTGTAACAATTGATGCTTGTAGTGATACTTGTTCAATCTCATGATAAAATGCTCATGTGTGCAACATGAAAAAAGTATGTTTGTTCTTGATTGATCATTGTCATTTTTAATCAAATAAATGATGTAAATAAATTCACATGTTTGAGTTCATTTTGTGATGCATGTAGATTCATGTCAAGTGACATTAATGTGTTGTTTATCATTCACTTTGTGCACATAAATAAAAATAATCAAATTTGGATTTTGCATTTCATAGCTGTTTTTGTATATAGCTGCTGTAAAATACATGTTGTTTGTTATATTAGTATGATGTGTGTGACTTTCTACACCTACTTTTTCATGTTGCATGCTGGCTGTAAAAAGCTGGTGGGTGTTAGGCTTAGTTTCATAGCTGTTTGTGTATTAAGGGGCTGTAATAGGTGTTGTATTTTGGTTTTAGCATTTTTCTAGTTCCTTTAGGATTAAAATAGAGTCTAGTTTAGGTCTAAGGTGCCTTAGAATTTAATTAGGATTTAATTAATGTGTGTTTGCCTTATTCTTTTTAATAAAAATGTGCATTAACACTTGTTTTGTAGTGGGGAAGATTGAGGTAAGTTTACTCCACTTTATCCTTTATTTTTTATGCATTTCTTTTAGGCTTTTTAATTCATTTTTCCTTCCATGTTTGTGATTGGTAGGATTCCCCATTGTTAGGACCAACTTATCTTCCTTA
Organism: Lathyrus aphaca; assembly: GCA_963966055.1. NCBI lineage: Eukaryota > Viridiplantae > Streptophyta > Magnoliopsida > Fabales > Fabaceae > Lathyrus > Lathyrus aphaca. The sequence goes on along the minus strand of OZ014520.1, from coordinate 614,226,592 downwards.
GGAAGTAAGTTGCATCCTTTTTTCCTTTTTTTCTTTTCCTTTTTCCATTAGGAATAGAAAACCTCACTAACCACTAGGATCACTTTGTAAATAAATAAATAAAAATTAGGGTGTGTCTTAGTTCCCATTAGATTTTTCATTTTCCAACTTGAGTCATTCTTTCTCATCTCATAAAGAAAAGCAATAAAACACTTAATAAAAACCGAACAATCTTGTACGACACGAGACTTTGTTGCGGAGTGTTTATACGCGTCCTGTTTCGGGGCGAGGTGTAAATACTTCCCGCAATGGATAGGTCTTAGTACAAGACCGTTCACAAACAAATTCAAAAACACTTCTTTTAAAGAGACAAAAACAAACAATAACCGACTATCCTGCGGGAACTTCTTCTCTCATCTCATTCACTCACATCGCGAACTCGCGGCGACTTGTCACACATGCAAGACGGTAAACGCACTCGTACCAGACGAGCCTGCAACACCTGAGCATAGACATACGCAGTTCCAGTATAAAAAACACAAACAAATAGTTCCCGCCTAGGTTAGGCGAACTACGTCGACTCTGATCCTCATTATCCCGATGAGGTACGTAGGCAGCGGGGTAGGGCCCGTTCGAGCACATTCTTTATTTTCCCTACATTTCTCCCATTCTTTTCCTTCCATTCTCTCTTTCCAGTTTCTCATTTCATTCCAGTTTCCAGTTAGCAGTTTTATTCAGCAGCAACTTTATTTCTCACCCTTTAAAACAAACAAGCAAGCGTGGATCCCGTCGGGTACGACGGACGGATTGGGGTGCTAATACCTTCTCAATTCGTAACCGACTCCCGAACTTAGATCTTTGGTTCGCAAGGCCTTGTCCTTTCCTTTTTCCTCAGGTTTGTGCAACATTACCTTTCCCATTCTTTCGGGATAAAAATGTCTGGCTGGCGACTCTAATATTTCCGCGCCACTTTCGCGTTTGTACTAGGATTAAAATCCCGGGAGCGACAGCTGGCGACTCTGCTGGGGATTAACCTGATTCTTCCGGTTTCCCTTGTAGAGTCAATCCTAGCGCCTGTTTGGTTTTGTTTCTCTGGGTGTTTATTTGTTTGTTGTTGTGTGCTTTAGTTTAGCTTTACTGTTTTCATTTACAGCTTTTATTTACAGCTTTACTTTATCGCATTTATTTACCGCTTTCAGTATTTTATTTTCCATGCATCATATTATACTGGACTATCTGGCTATGCTGGTTTTCATTTTTTCTGTGGGTTGGGAGTTACTGTGAGATAAGCCAAATACCCGGCTTGAGTGCACCATAGTATTAGCGTGGACATGTTGTGCTCGCATGGTTACATGATGAGTGGTGATGTGTTCCACACCCAGGTTGCGACTGTCTTGGGACTATTCTGTGTGGGGGTTCTTCCCCACTTCAGGGTACAACCTTGATAGTTATGTGCAGCTGGGGACCGATCATTGAGAACCTTAATGGAAACAACCCTCTCCAGTGATGACAGTGGCAGACCACATTTGTTGGCAAACCCACTCGCATCCGAGGGTCCATTGGGAACTCGCATAGGATGGCCTGGTTCTCTCATAGGAATTCAGTTAAAGCAAACTGTTCGTATGACGATAGTATTGTACCCTTCGGGATGAATGTACTATTGTTTCTCGATTCAGTGCTTGAAGCTGGAAACTTGTGAGGGATGCTTGTTTTTCCGGACTCAACTGAGACCTCCCTGAGTAGTACATAATGCCAAACCGATTCCCTGATTTGGTCATGAGCCATTTCTCGGAAATGGTGAACGTATTATTGCTATTCGGCTTTGAGAGTCCGTGATGTTGACCCGAGTAGCACACCCGTGAGATTGGGAGGGGTTTACAGGTTTGCAGGAACCCTGGTACCTTCAGCATACCCACTTTGCCTTTGATTCAGTTTTGTGATCTGGATTTCTGTTCTTAAGTTATGGACCCCGGATCAGAGGGATGATTATTGTGATATCCGGATTTTGAGACCGTGCACCGACACCTGATTATATGATTGGCACATCACAGACACTTCACTGATCACATGCCTTGTCTTGCATAAGCATCATATCATCATTAATCATTTGTGTTTCTTTTATTCTCAGGGTCTACATTTATTCCCGGTTCCTGGCCATATTATTGTTTCAGAATGGAAGACGTCAAAAAGAGAACTGTGCACTACAAATTCTTCGATACTAAGATGGATCTGATCAACCAATTGGTGTCTCTGATTACCCCGGGTCATTTGGGCTACTTCAAGGAAACGTATGGAGATATTTTGGATCTGGTATTCAACTTGGATAGTTCTCAGAGGAGTGCCATTCACACTTTATTGCAGTATTATGATCCACGGCTTAGGTGCTTCACATTTCATGACTTTCAGTTGGGTCCTTTGCTGGAAGAATATGCTGAGATTATGGGAGTTTCAATCAAGGATCAGCTTCCTTTTAATTCGGAGATGACAAGACCAACTCACGATGATATTGCTAAGGCTCTTTATTTGAGCCCGTCAGAGGTGTCTTCTAATCTGGTTTCTACCAAAGCAGGAGTACTTGGTTTTTCCTTAGAGTTTCTGGTCAAGAGAGCTGAAGAACGTGCCGTGGAGAAGAAGTGGGATTCAGTTTGTGCTATCTTGGCGTTATCTGTGTATGGGATAGTTTTATTGGCTGACATGGACAAGTTTGTGGACATGAATGCCATTCATTTGTTTGTGTCGAAGAATCCGGTGCCCACTCTCTTGGGTGATCTGTATTATTCTGTGCATTACAAAAATGAGAAGAGGCGAGGAGGTCTTGTTAAATGTTGTGCTCCTTTATTCTACAAATGGGTCATGAGACACTTGCCTACTACTGAGAGTTTTGCGGATCCTAATTCTACTTGGGCTCAGAAGCTAAGTACTTTGTCTGCTGGAAATATCAGGTGGTTTACTTTGAAGTTGAAGGGAAAGAATTTCATTACTAGTTGTGGTAATTACCCTAATGTGCCTTTGTTAGGAGTATCAGGATGTATTAATTACAATCCCATCCTCTTAAGAAGACAGTTAGGGTATGCGCTCAAGGAGGTTCCTGATGAGTCTGAATTATTCCAAACCTTCTATTTTCCAGTAAAAGACAATCTTCCTTTGGTCCAAAAAGCTGCAGGGTCCTGGAAGATGATTAAGAGGAAGGGTATAACATGTCTGGGCAAGAGCAACAATCGAATGTTTCCTGAATTTGAAGCCTGGATAAAGAATGAGGTTCAAGCGGCTCCAGTTCCTTTTTCTGTGCCAACTCTACCACCTGCTACGGTACCTTTGGAGGAATATCATAAGTTAGAGGCTTTGGTTAAGCAACTGAGGGTTGAAAATCAAGAGGCTCTTAATTCTTGTCAAGCGCTGATGATCCAGAACCGTCAATTGAAAGATAGAGCTGAGCAAGCCGAGGAAATAGTCCGTCTTAAGCAGAAAGATTTTGAAGATAGAGAGCTCTACTTCCGAAAGAAAGGTTTGGCTGAGACTCATAAGACGGCCCAGCGCCGAAGAGAGAAGAAGGATCTTAGTGAAGCCAATGAAGCTGTTACTTTATGGCAGGAGAAATGGGACGAGAATCTGAAGAAACAAAAGGAGTTAGACGCCAAGCACAAACAGGAAGTCAAAAGTCTTCAGGATTCTTTAGATGGGCAGAAAGAACTTCTCAGGAAAGCTTATTATCAAGAGGAAGATCGTATCCGGCGCGTAACAGAAAGCCAGCAGGCACTGAAGGAAGCTCAAAAGGAGATTGAAGATTTGAAGTTGAAAGCTGATGTGAAAAGGTCGAAGGCCGAGTCAAGTCAAAGCAAGGAGAATGAAGCAGCATTTCTACAGCAGATCGAGGAGTTACACGCTTCTTCTGATACAAGGGACCTCCTTATTCAGAAGCTCATCCAGGAGCCCGGTCATCCAGATGTGGTTCAGCTGCTCCAGAGCGTCAAATGCCTTAGCTGGAGATTGAAAGATATAGAGTTCCCTAGTGTTTAATTTCATATTGTTGTACTTGGATTACCCACAGGCTTGTTGTGGGATTCCTTATATGTGATGTACTTTTGTTATTGTGATTGGCACCCTTCGGGGTCTGTTGTATTTTCAAACTCCAGTTTATATGATTGATTTGTTCCGGATTTCTTGTTCGTTATTTGCACCGACACGGGGTAATGAGCACCGATTCTCCACAGACGTCATTATGTCTGAATATTATTTGGGTCTTTTTCCCAATTCTTATCTTCTTAATGCCAGGACCGGACACAGTAAAATACTCGGGAATAAAAGGAACACATTGCATTGCATACACATCATTTGCATTTTGTCTTTGTCTTTGCAGGTTTTTCTTCGAGATGTCTAATTTATCTGTGTTCACCGGGCAAAGATTGCGAGGGCCGCCAAGACCCGGTACATTCGACAAAATATTCCTCATCGGTACGCGACCCGCAGTAATCAAAGAACAGCAATGGACGCCATGCAAACAGAACTCAACGATGTCCGTACCAAGATGGCAGAATTTGTGACTCTGATGCAGGGGATGGCCCAGGGGCAGCAGGAGCTGAGAAATGCAATTCAAGGGTTAACTCCTCCTAACACTAATGCTCAGGCAACTACTTCCGGCGGACAAGGGGGTCCTCCCAACACCAACAATGGTACAGGTGGACCTCATGTTCCAGATCCAGCTATGGCTACGTATGTTCCTGTGCAGGACAGGCAGGAAGACCAATTCCAGTACTTCAACAACGATATGGGTTTCGGCGGTGACGGAAATCTCAACGACTTCTTGGTGCTTGCAGAGAAGGTCAAGGCCTTAGAGTGCAAAGATACTTTGGGAATTGACGTGTCAGATATGGGTTTAGTACCTGGGGTGATCATCCCACACAAGTTCAGGCCACCAGCATTTGATAAATACAACGGCAGCTCTTGCCCGAAAACTCACCTACAGGCCTTCTACAGGAAGATTGCGGCTCACACGCGAGATGAGAAACTATGGATGTACTATTTCCAGGATAGCCTTTCTGGAGGATCCTTGGAGTGGTACATGAAGTTGGAAAGAAGTTCTATCAGAAGCTGGAAGGATTTGGGAGAGGCCTTCCTCAGACAATATCAATACAACATTGACATGGCACCTAGCCGTACTCAGCTTCAAAGCTTGACACAGAGGAGCTCGGAGAGCTTCAAGGACTATGCACAGAGGTGGCGTGAGGTGTCCGCCCGAGTGCAACCACCTTTATTGGAAAGAGAGATGGTCGATCTTTTCCTGAATACCCTCCCAGGGCATTTCATGGAAAGGTTGGCTGGTTGTTCCTCAAGTGGTTTTTCGGACATTATCCTGACTGGAGAAAGAATCGAAAGCTGGCTCAAACAGGGGAAGATTCAAAATGGAAGCGCTTCAGTATCTGGCATCAAGAAACCCTTTGTGAAAAGGAGGGAAGGAGAAACAGGAGCAGTATACGCGCAGAGAGGAATGATGCACCAAGGATATTATCAGCAAGTGGCCCCCGTCACTATTTCAACTCCTCCAGTTCAACAACGGATTCAGCCTCCACAGCCGCAACGCTCACAGGGGTATCAGCCAAGACCCCCTCGTCCGTATTACTCCCAGAGGGTGAAAGATAGACATATTGAAGCTCCACCAATGTCTTATTCCCAACTGTTGAAGAATCTCCTGCAGCTTCAAATGATTCAGCTCCGTACCTTGCAACCTCCGAGGCCAGGCCAAATTCCTGAAGGTTATGATTCGAATGCTAGATGCGAGTTTCATTCTGGAGCTCCCGGCCATAGTACTGAGAATTGTAAAGCATTGAAGCATGTGGTTCAGGACTTGTTGGATTCTAAAGCGATCAATTTCGCTCCCTCTCCTAATGTGCTAGAAAATCCCATGCCTCCTCACAGGGGCACGGTTGGTGCAATTGGTGAAGGGGAGAAATTGAATCTGGTGGATGATGTAGATGACTTGAAGACTTCATTGGTTGCTATCAAGGCTTGTTTGTTGAAGAAAGGCATTTTCCCCGGATGCGAGGATGATTGTTCAGAATGTACAGAAGCTACCAACGGTTGTAAACGATTGAAGGCCGGAATTCAAGGTATGATTGATGAAGGAGTGCTGCAATTTGACAAGATCGTGAAAGAAAGTGAAGTATCTACAGTGACTATCTTTTATGATCCATCCCAAGTTCCCTCGCGTGCCAGAGCGGCGCCAATAACTATTACTACTGCTGGACCCATAATGTACCAAAGTGATAGAGCAGTTCCCTGGAACTATGGTGGCGAAGTGTATTGCAACGACCAGAGACAAGAGTTGGCCACGACTGGTATAACCCCAGCTCAAGTAGAGAATGTTGGAGTAGGGGGTTTTACTCGAAGTGGAAGATTGTTTGCGCCTGAAGCATTGAGAAACAATGTGATACCACCTAGAGATACTGCCGAAGCCCAAGCTAGAGCCAGGGGAAAGCAACCTGTAGTTGCCAATGATCCAACTCCATCAGTTGATCCAGATCTCACCTTTGATAAAGAAGCCGAAGAATTCCTGAGGATCATCAAGAAGAGTGACTATAAGATTGTAGACCATTTGCAGCAGACGCCGTCAAAGATCTCCATCTTATCATTGCTTATGTGTTCAGACTCTCACAGGAAAGCTCTCCTAAATATTCTGAGCAAGGCATACGTGCCTCAGGATATTTCTGTAAACCAGTTAGAAACGGTGGTGTCCAGCGTTAATGCCAGTCATGGATTGGGTTTCACGGACTTGGACTTAACTTCTGATGGGCGTGCTCACAATCGGGCATTGCATATTTCTCTGGAATGCAGGGGTGCAGTGCTCTCCCATGTGCTGGTGGATACTGGTTCATCTCTGAATGTCTTGCCTAAGAAGGCATTGATGAAGCTAGACTATGATGGAGTGGTGCTGAAGCCCAGTGATTTAGTAGTCCGAGCATTTGATGGATCAAGAAGATCGGTATTCGGAGAGGTGGAGTTACCTATCAAGGTAGGTCCACAAGTCTTCAATACCATGTTTTACGTGATGGATATCCAGCCGGCATATAGTTGTTTACTTGGAAGGCCCTGGATACACTCAGCAGGAGCGGTTTCTTCTACACTTCATCAGAAATTAAAGTTCGTCTGGGAAGGTCAAGTTGTGACAGTCAGCGGGGAAGAAGATATCTTCGTCAGTCATCTAGCCTCATTCAAATATGTGGAGATGGATGGCGAAATAGTCGAAACTCCATGTCAAGCTTTTGAGCCTTTGAAGTCCGAGCAAACATCCGCCGTAGCAATTTCTCCTGAGGTGCCGAAGAAGGGGGTGTCTATAGCCTCTTATAAACAAGCGCGTGAATTAGTAGAATCTGGAGTGCGAGAAGGCTGGGGCAGCCCAGTCGAATTGCCAGAGAAGAAAGACATGTTCGGGATTGGTTATCACCCTGGGGGATCTTCGTCTGAAACAAGTGCAAAAGGTTGTCAGAGCCCGGTCACTTTCACAAGTGCAGGAGTGATAGACTACGGAAATATCAGTGCTGTACAGGATGACATCGTCGATAGTGATTGTGACTTAGATGAATGGATCAGGCCTGCCGCTCCAGGAACTCAACTTAGCAACTGGACATCGGAAAGGCTTATTTCGGTCACCTCTTTCGAAGAGTAATAATGTTTTGTTTCTATTTTTCCTGTACTAAAGCACTATGTCTTACCCGGGGCATAGTGTCTATTTGTAAGGGTTCATTTGTTCATTAACACAATCATAAATAAAATTGACGTTTCACATTCATTTCATGTTGTTCTCTGTCTTTCGTTTTTACTTTTGTTTTCAAAAAGAAAGAAAAGTTTTTAAAATGGCAATGTTTCTCAGTTTCTCAAGTTGTTGCTAAAGCCTTGCATGAATCATCATTCATGCAGGTGCTCGTCACCGGATCTTATCAATGACGACCCTGTTATGGCTAAGTATGACTTCGACAATCCAATTTATCAAGCCGATGAGGAAGGTGAAGAGGATTGTGATTTACCCGAAGAATTGGCCAGACTACTCAAACAGGAGGAGAAGATGATTCAGCCGCACGAGGAAGATGTTGAAGTGATAAACCTGGGTACTGAAGAAGACAAGAAAGAAGTCAAGATCGGAGCTGCATTAGAAGAATCTGTCAAGACTCGTTTGATGGCTATGCTTCAAGAATACGTTGACGTCTTCGCATGGTCCTACCAAGATATGCCTGGTTTAGACACTGACATTGTGGTACACAAGCTACCCCTCAGAGAAGGTTGTCCTCCGGTAAAGCAGAAGTTGAGGCGCACGCGTCCAGACATGGCAATCAAAATAAAAGAAGAAGTGCAAAAACAGTTTGATGCTGGCTTCTTGGCTGTGACTAGTTATCCTCCATGGGTTGCTAACATTGTGCCGGTTCCTAAAAAAGATGGCAAAGTCAGAATGTGTGTGGATTACAGGGATTTGAATAGGGCTAGCCCCAAAGATGATTTCCCTCTACCTCACATAGATGTACTTGTCGATAATACTGCTCAGTTTTCCGTGTTCTCTTTCATGGACGGATTCTCAGGCTATAATCAAATCAAGATGGCTCCTGAGGATATGGAAAAGACAACTTTCATCACTCCTTGGGGCACCTTTTGTTACAAAGTCATGCCATTTGGTTTAAAGAATGCAGGAGCTACCTACCAACGGGCAATGGTGACGTTGTTTCACGACATGATCCATCATGAAATTGAGGTCTATGTTGATGACATGATAGCAAAGTCCCAGACGGAAGAAGAACACTTGGTCAACCTAGCAAAATTGTTTGACAGGCTTCGAAAGTTCAGACTGAGGTTAAATCCGAATAAATGCACCTTCGGGGTTCGTTCTGGCAAGTTGCTCGGCTTCATTGTTAGTGAACGAGGGATTGAGGTTGATCCGGCCAAAGTGAAAGCAATCCAGGAAATGCCTGAGCCAAAGACTGAAAAGCAAGTGCGTGGCTTCTTAGGGAGACTAAACTACATTGCACGGTTTATTTCTCACCTGACGGCCACGTGCGAGCCCATCTTCAAGCTTCTGAGGAAGAATCAGGCCATTAAATGGAATGAAGACTGTCAGCAGGCCTTCGACCGGATCAAAGAATACTTGCTGGAACCACCAATTCTTATGCCTCCAGTGCCAGGAAGACCTCTGATTATGTATCTCACTGTGCTGGAAGGATCGATGGGATGTGTACTGGGTCAGCAGGACGAGTCTGGTCGAAAAGAGCATGCCATTTATTACCTTAGCAAAAAGTTTACCGATTGTGAGACACGATACTCACTACTCGAGAAAACTTGCTGCGCTTTGGCATGGGCTGCTCGCCGACTAAGACAGTACATGCTGACTCATACTACTCTCCTAATTTCCAAGATGGATCCTGTAAAATACATCTTTGAGAAGCCGGCTTTGACAGGAAGAGTGGCCCGTTGGCAGATGATACTCACGGAGTATGACATACAATACACTTCACAAAAAGCTATCAAGGGGAGTGTGTTGTCAGAATACTTGGCCCAGCAGCCGATTGATGATTATCAACCCATGAGGTTTGAGTTCCCGGATGAGGACATCATGTTCCTCAAGTCGAAAGACCATGAAGAACCACTTCCGGAGGAGGGGCCTGACCCTGAATCCAGATGGAAGTTGATGTTTGACGGAGCTGTAAACATGAATGGGAGTGGAGTAGGTGCTGTTATTATCTCACCAGAAGGAGTTCACACACCTCTCGCTGCTCGGTTGACCTTTGAGTGTACTAACAACGAGGCAGAGTATGAAGCGTGTATCATGGGGATCGAAGAGGCAATAGACTTGCGAGTCAAGAACCTTGAGATCTTCGGAGATTCTGCTTTGGTGGTAAATCAAGTCAATGGCAAATGGCTAGTTCATCAAGCTCGTTTGATTCCTTACCGAGATTACGTCAGGAGGCTGTTAACCTTCTTTACCAAAGTAAAGCTGAGCTATGTTCCTAGAGACGAAAACCAGTTCGCCGATGCTCTCGCAACTTTATCGTCCATGATCAAAGTTTGTCGAGAAAATTTCGTGCCTCGAATTTCGGTCTCCAGGCTTGAAAGACCGGCTTATGTCTTTGCAGTTGGTGATAGTGAAGATGATAAGCCTTGGTACCACGACATCAAACAATTCCTGAAGGCTCAAGAATACCCGGCCGGGGCATCCAGTAAAGATAAGAAAACTCTTAGAAGACTGGCGGGAGGTTTCTTCTTGAATCAGGATGGTGTGTTGTACAAACGGAACTTTGACATGGTGCTGCTCAGGTGTGTGGACAGACACGAGGCAGACATGTTAATGCAGGAGGTTCACGAAGGCTCCTTTGGTACCCATGCTGGAGGACATGCCATGGCCAAGAAATTATTGAGATCGGGATACTATTGGATTACCATGGAATCTGATTGTTGTAAATATTCCCGCAAATGCCATAAGTGTCAAATTCATGCCGACAAGGTCCATGTGCCTCCGAATCCGTTAAGTGTCATGTCTTCACCGTGGCCGTTCGCTATGTGGGGCATCGATATGATTGGAAAGATTGAGCCAACAGCTTCTAATGGACATCGCTTCATCCTAGTTGCTATTGATTATTTCACGAAGTGGGTTGAAGCAGCTTCCTATGCCAATGTCACTAAACAAGTGGTCGCTCGATTTATTAAACGGGACATCATCTGCCGGTATGGAGTCCCTGAAAGAATCATTACTGATAATGGTTCTAACCTCAACAACAAGATGATGGCTGACTTGTGTCGAGACTTCAAAATAGAACACCACAACTCTTCTCCATATCGTCCGAAGATGAATGGCGCCGTCGAGGCGGCTAATAAAAACATCAAAAAGATTGTGCAGAAGATGGTTGTGACGTACAAAGATTGGCACGAGATGTTACCTTTCGCGTTGCATGGGTATAGAACATCAGTACGCACTTCAACTGGGGCAACTCCATTCTCATTGGTGTATGGTATGGAGGCAGTCTTACCAGTCGAAGTGGAAATCCCTTCCTTGAGGCTGATGATGGACATCAAGCTAGATGAAGCTGAGTGGCTCCGATCCAGATATAATCAATTGAGTCTCATTGAAGAGAAGCGTCTAGCAGCTGTATGCCATGGACAGTTGTATCAGCGACGAAGGAAGCAAGCTTTTGACAAGAAGGTGCGACCACAGAGGTACATGCCAGGAGATTTAGTGCTGAAAAGGATTCTTCCTCCTCTCAACGATCACAGGGGCAAGTGGACACCCAATTATGAAGGACCGTTTGTGGTTAAAAAGGTCTTCTCAGGCGGAGCCTTAATGCTGACAACCATGGACGGAGAAGACTTTCCATCCCCTGTCAACGCAGACGCAGTAAGAAAATACTTCGTGTAAAAAGGACCCGCTGGATGAAAACAGAATGATAATCCAGGCAAAAATGGGCATCCCGGCGAGCCAAAAACAGAATGAAAGGCTCGGGCAAAAGTTAGGGAAATATTGAAAAAAATGTACACCCGCTGAGTTGAAAAGCCACATCGGACAACTCAGGCAAAAAAGGGTATCCCGGTGGATTGAAAACCTGAAAGGGCGATCCACGCAAAAGAGGGATTAACACGAACGACTGCGATCTGCGAGATCCATGACCTACATACAGTTGAGGCTATCCTAAGGGTTGAAGATCAGTTCATTTACTTTTTCTCAAGAGGCAGGGCGAGCGGAGCGTCTTGAAGACATACGAGTCATAACCGGGTTGAAACTTGATGAGATTCACTTCTCACATTGCCAATAGGGTAGTTTTGTTTTTTCTTTTAGTTGTTCCCTCATTCCAGGGAACTGCTTCCTTTGTATTGCCTATTCAGGGCCACCTTTCCAAATCAATAAAAGTTCAACTTCAGTCAATTGGCCATTTTAACTTTTTGTTTTTACTTTTTCATCTAGCATTGATTGATTGTGAAAACGTCTAGCAAATGGTAACTTGCATTGTGTTGTGAACATTTGAATGCTTTTCTAACTCGTGCAGGAGAACAGAAACGTTTAATACAACTCTGAAAGGGTGCTGAGATACCTAGACAATGATTCATGCTATGAGCCTGGGGCAAGTAGGTCCCAAACTAATTCTTTATGTCGCAGGTACTATCGATTGTGTTCATGCAGGTATAGGTACTGATGTTGCCAACAAAGCTAACAATTATTGTCCAGGATGGGCATTCCCTTTTGTTTGAACAGAAACAAGCATCTCCCAGGGTGTTTCCAATCATCCCCAGCCATGTGCAAGTTGAAATGTCTCCCAGCTAGACAGCAAAGAGTGGGTGTCGTCCCCAAGCAGAAATCTCCCCTCAGGCAGGGGCAACTCTCAGTAGTATAAGGAGTGGTTTGCCTTCCCAGCAGTTGCTTCCTCAGCAGTGTCATGCCTTTGGTTTCCAGGAGGTTCTCATCTCCCCACCAGAGTTCAAGAAGGGTCCGCCTCCAGCAGGGTTTTGGCGCTCCAATCTCAAAGTCCAATTTATTTTTGGCAGTGGCGGCTATTCAGAGTCTATGAATTATTAACAGCTTTCCCCGCAGAGTTGTTTCCTCCTCACCAGGATGAATCAGATCAATGCAGCGATCATCGTTTCTTCCCAGCCAAGTTATCTGGAATTACCTGCAGTCTCCTTATCAGGAGATCTGTTTGCATTGTCATTCGCATAATCATCATTGCGTCTGCATCTTCCAAAGCGTAGCATTTCCATCATCATGGAGCATTACGCCATAAATCCAAACATATGCATGCCAGCATGGGCCAGTTTTGAGGTATATTACATGAGACCTGTTATATCTCCCATCGGAGTGATATGTTCCCCACGGAATTCAACTTCATCTCCCAGGACGGATGCTTCTACCAAGTTTTGTTATTATCCCCATTTGAGTATTGTTTCCGTACAACAATCTCATGTTCTCATGCCTCCGTTTCAGTACAACGGTCGTTTGCTCGGGCTCTCGTTTAAGTACAACGACCCCATTTCTTTTCGAGTCTCCATTTAAGTACAATGGTCTCGTCTTTGAGTCTTGTTTCAGTACAACAGTCTCATTTCCTTTCGCGTCTCCGTTTCAGTACAACGGTCGCGTCTCAGGTTATCATTTAAGTACAATGATCCTGTTTGCTCGGGCTCTCGTTTAAGTACAACGATCCCATTTCATTCGAGTCTCCATTTAAGTACAATGGTCTCGTATTTGAGTCTTGTTTCAGTACAACAGTCTCATTTCTCTTCGCGTCTCCGTTTCAGTACAACGGTCGCGTCTCAGGTTATCATTTAAGTACAATGATCCTGTTTGTTCGGGCTCTCGTTTAAGTACAACGATCCCATTTCATTCGGGTTATCATTTAAGTACAATGATCCCGTTTCATCCCGTCTTATCTTCTTTTGAGTTGTCATTCGAGGATGGCATGCTTCCCAGTAAATTTCCACCTGTTTCTATTTTTCCGCTACCTATTCGGAGGTCAAAATCAGAAAATACATAAATAAATAAATGGGCAGATGGCATTCCTGTTATCCCGAGTTCAAATTTTCAGGTTTTATTCGAGTATTCAATCACTCCATACCTTGAACGTCTAAAAGCTGTTGCAATTATCCACTCAAGTCTGCAGTTGATTGAATAGGGGCAGCTGTAATACCTCAAAATTTGCCCTCTCATTTCCTCAACATTTTGCATAGCATTTTGCATATATGGATTCATAAAATAACCAAAAACATTGCATCATATATAGCATAGCCGAGGCGTGGGTATGTGATCAATGATCGGAGCAACCGAAAGTTATGAAGAGGCTACCGAAGGGCCACAAAGCTTCTCAACCTTGTGCAAAGGGTTCACAATATCCCACAAGTCTTCACTTGAAGCCACAAGTCATGGAAAGTTTTGGTTTGATTGAAGGAGGCAAGCAGTGCAATACTTCTTGAGGGAAAAGAGCCGAATTAGGGTTTCATTTCTACAGGGCTTCTACATAAATTTTTGAGTCGAAGTGGATTTCTTTGACTTATATATGATGTCAAGTGCCTAGGGTTCAAATCTCATCCACAAATTCATTTTGGAAGGGGTTCGACTGGCCGGACGACGGAAAATCGAGGAATTGGAGAAAAGGCAATCGGGCTAGGTAAAAAGGGTCGACTCCGGACTTTTAAGATCGAGATCGTGAAATTAGGGTTACAATGATCCTATGGTTCAAACTTGATCAAGAAATGATGGAGGAATCATAGAAAAACCAAAGAAAAATCATTTGAAAGGTAGTTAGTTTCACCATTTCCCTCCACCTTTCCTTCCACTTTCTTTCCGCACTTCCTTTCATTCTTTCCGTCTCATTTTTCCACTTCAATTCCACTCCATTTCCCTTGGAAACTTCCACCACCTTCCACCATTTTCTAGAGTGTTCCAAGGAATATTCCCTTTTCCAACCCTAACCCTAACTAACTTCCAAACCTAATTTTGGATCCCAAACCTAATATTTGGGCCCCAAACCCAAACCTAGCTCCTAGCCTAGTCTCTATTTAAGCCATTTTCATCCAAACAAAAAGGGTTGAACACCATTTTCCAATCTCACTCTTTGATAAGCACTTTTTTCTCTCACTTTTCCTCTCCCTCTCACCAAAGCTTTTTCAAATAAGCTCTTCAAGTTTCACATTGAAACTTGAAGATCTTGAAGCTTAAGCCTCCAACCTTCATATTTTGTGGATTGAAGAAGGATAAGCTACTGAATTTTGTGAGGATTATCGACTTATCAGAAGCACACGAAGATTCAAGCTCAAGAACGCATTTATTTTGCGATTTCTTGGTTTTCGGTTTTCTCTTCGATTCAAGCTCCGATTCTTGCAACAATCACCGAAGCACTCCTCCGCTTCGTAGGTTGGTGATCTTAATCATTTCTTCTTTAAGTTATTCTCTCCATCTCGCCATTTTTGGCATTCTTTAAGTGCTTTTCGCTTTGTTTAAAATCAATTCCGTTTCGATTATGTTTGCTTGTGATTTGTGATTTTGGTTGAATTTGGATTTAAGGTGTTAATAGATATAGGTTCTACCATGTGTAAATAAGCTCCAATTGAGTAGAAATTTGTGTTAGCATGATTAAGTGGGGGTTAGGATTGTTTAGAAGGAAGATTGTGGCCAAAAGCACTTTTTTCAAAAGCATTTTTCACTTTTTGTTCAGTGTTAACCGGTTAACGCATTTGGTTAACCGGTTAACGCATGCGTTTTTGGCCAGAATGCTGTATTTTTCTGCCCGTTAACGGGTTAACCTATATGGTTAACCGGTTAACGCTGTTCATTTTTGGATTTTTAGCCTATTTTCTTGCTCAATCTTGCTTCCTAGTGCCTCTAATGTTCATGTATGTTTAGGTAGTGATTTTAGGGAATTTTTGGGTCCATTTCCAGTAGCCAATTTATTTTTTTCGAGTCGTTTCGACATGATTCCATTTACTTTTCTATGTTTTGTGTTAAAGGTGCAAATGTGATATAAGTGATTCTTGATGTTGTTTGCTACACTTTAATCATTTGTTTCACATGTTAATTGCTTGCTTAAATCCAACATATGCTTCATGATTATTGTCATTGCTTGCTTGATTGATAAAGTGATTAAATACCATGTTGATTTTTTGCCAAAAGTGATTAAATGCTTCACATGTTCATGCAAGTTTCTTGTGCTTAATTGACCATATCTTAACATGAGTTCAATTCTGATTTTATGCCATGCATGTGTAACAATTGATGCTTGTAGTGATACTTGTTCAATCTCATGATAAAATGCTCATGTGTGCAACATGAAAAAAGTATGTTTGTTCTTGATTGATCATTGTCATTTTTAATCAAATAAATGATGTAAATAAATTCACATGTTTGAGTTCATTTTGTGATGCATGTAGATTCATGTCAAGTGACATTAATGTGTTGTTTATCATTCACTTTGTGCACATAAATAAAAATAATCAAATTTGGATTTTGCATTTCATAGCTGTTTTTGTATATAGCTGCTGTAAAATACATGTTGTTTGTTATATTAGTATGATGTGTGTGACTTTCTACACCTACTTTTTCATGTTGCATGCTGGCTGTAAAAAGCTGGTGGGTGTTAGGCTTAGTTTCATAGCTGTTTGTGTATTAAGGGGCTGTAATAGGTGTTGTATTTTGGTTTTAGCATTTTTCTAGTTCCTTTAGGATTAAAATAGAGTCTAGTTTAGGTCTAAGGTGCCTTAGAATTTAATTAGGATTTAATTAATGTGTGTTTGCCTTATTCTTTTTAATAAAAATGTGCATTAACACTTGTTTTGTAGTGGGGAAGATTGAGGTAAGTTTACTCCACTTTATCCTTTATTTTTTATGCATTTCTTTTAGGCTTTTTAATTCATTTTTCCTTCCATGTTTGTGATTGGTAGGATTCCCCATTGTTAGGACCAACTTATCTTCCTTAGGAAGTAAGTTGCATCCTTTTTTCCTTTTTTTCTTTTCCTTTTTCCATTAGGAATAGAAAACCTCACTAACCACTAGGATCACTTTGTAAATAAATAAATAAAAATTAGGGTGTGTCTTAGTTCCCATTAGATTTTTCATTTTCCAACTTGAGTCATTCTTTCTCATCTCATAAAGAAAAGCAATAAAACACTTAATAAAAACCGAACAATCTTGTACGACACGAGACTTTGTTGCGGAGTGTTTATACGCGTCCTGTTTCGGGGCGAGGTGTAAATACTTCCCGCAATGGATAGGTCTTAGTACAAGACCGTTCACAAACAAATTCAAAAACACTTCTTTTAAAGAGACAAAAACAAACAATAACCGACTATCCTGCGGGAACTTCTTCTCTCATCTCATTCACTCACATCGCGAACTCGCGGCGACTTGTCACACATGCAAGACGGTAAACGCACTCGTACCAGACGAGCCTGCAACACCTGAGCATAGACATACGCAGTTCCAGTATAAAAAACACAAACAAATAGTTCCCGCCTAGGTTAGGCGAACTACGTCGACTCTGATCCTCATTATCCCGATGAGGTACGTAGGCAGCGGGGTAGGGCCCGTTCGAGCACATTCTTTATTTTCCCTACATTTCTCCCATTCTTTTCCTTCCATTCTCTCTTTCCAGTTTCTCATTTCATTCCAGTTTCCAGTTAGCAGTTTTATTCAGCAGCAACTTTATTTCTCACCCTTTAAAACAAACAAGCAAGCGTGGATCCCGTCGGGTACGACGGACGGATTGGGGTGCTAATACCTTCTCAATTCGTAACCGACTCCCGAACTTAGATCTTTGGTTCGCAAGGCCTTGTCCTTTCCTTTTTCCTCAGGTTTGTGCAACATTACCTTTCCCATTCTTTCGGGATAAAAATGTCTGGCTGGCGACTCTAATATTTCCGCGCCACTTTCGTGTTTGTACTAGGATTAAAATCCCGGGAGCGACAACGGGCAGCGTCAACATCTCCGTGCAATGTGGCAACTCTGCCCGAAGTAGTATAGTACTTCATCTTTAAGTGGACGGTGGACGACACGGCTATCAATTCGGCCAGAGTCGGTCGTCCTAATATGCACTGGTATAACGACGGGCAATCCACGACGAGAAATTGGACCCTGACTGTCCTAGCTGTTTCGCCTGCCCCGAAAGTGACAAACAGGTCGACATAACCCCATGGTCGGGATACTGCTCCGTTGAAACCTTGCAGATCGGATCCAACGTATGGGGTTAGGTGTGTTTCATTCAGTTGGAGCGTTGAAAACAGTTGGGAGTACATGATGTCACATGAGCTTCCTTGGTCTACCAATATCCTCCTTACGTCGAAGTTCGCCATGCGTGCTCGGATGAGTAAAGGGATGCTGGCGTTTGGTGCTCCTCCCAGGAGCTCTTCTCGGTAGAATGCGAGGGGTACGGAACCTTCCCTCGGAGGATCTAAGGTGGCGTTTTGCGCGGGCCCCTTGGCGATCAGCTGGTCGAATTTCCTCTTCACAGAACCGACCGTGATTTTATTGAATCCGCCTCCCGATATGACCATCGCCGAGGGGAAAGCTTCCCATGGACTGTGAGAGGAAAGGTATCCTGTGCCTTTGGTATGGTCTGGTAAGAAGAAGTCTTCCGGGCGATAGATGCTCAGGGCGACCTGCATGTTAGCGTCCGCGGGGATGGGCACGGCCTCTTCGATTTTCTGGGTTTCTTGTGTGTCCTGCCGAGGATTTTCTCTAGATTTTGTGAACTGCTTCAGATGCCCGTCTTTGATGAGGATTTCGATCGCGTCCTTGAGATGTATGCAATCCTCTGTGTTGTGCCCGTGGCTCTTGTGGAACCTGCAGTATTTCGTTTTATCTGTACCGGGCCTGGTAGGTTGTTGCCTCGGAAAGCGTACTCCTGCCTGTTTAAACTCTGAATTGGCGCACTCAGACAGGATTTTCTCTCTGGAGGCCAGGAGAGGCGTGTACTCGTGGAACCGACCAATGGGTCCCCGGTGCTCCCGCGGTTCACGGGAGCGATCGTCCTTTCTTTTTTCTCCTCCCCGACGAGATGTCGAGGGCTCCTCGGTTCGATGTGGTTTGGCGTCTTCTCGACGTCGGGCGTCTCTTACTGAACTGGCTGCTTGCTTTTCTTCATATTGGATATAAGCTTGGGCTTTTAGCAGGAACGCGTCGAGGGTCGCAGGGGTTTCAATACCGACCGCCCTATGAAAATCTGTCGAGGGACGCAGCCCTCGTTCAAGCAGATACTTTTTCATGTCGTCGGTTGTTGACACTTGAACCGCTTCTTTGTTGAATCTTTCGATGTAGGTTCGTAACGGCTCGTCCCTCCCTTGGATTATTGCTTCGAGCGAAGCCTCTGTCTTAGGATGTCGTCTTGACGCAGTAAAGTGCCTAGAGAACGTGCGCCCAAGTTGCTTCCACGACGTGATGGATTCGGCTTCAAGGCTTTTGTACCAAGTCATTGCTCCTTTCCTCAGCGTTGTGGGAAAGAGCCGACATTTAATTGCTCCTCGAACACCTCGATAGTCGAGCAAGGCATCGATGTTCTCGATGTGCTCGTCTGGGTCGGTTGTGCCGTCGTACGATCCCAAAGGAGGGGGTTTTTCCAGGCCTCTCGGTAATTTGGCCGCCATAATTTCAGAAGACAAGGGACCCCGAGCGTCTTCGTCGTCACTGGAAGCAAATGACGCTCTGTGATCACGTTTCTTTGTTCCTCGAGGGGAAGCGGTTCTTGATCTGCTCCTTCTTGATTTTCTTTTAGGAGAGGGTCGTGGAGATGACCGACGAAAACGTTTGTTGCCTGTTGATTCGTCGGTATTTCCTCTCCTTTTCTTCGGAGGAGATGGCGTGGGCTCCCTTTGGGGTCTCTTAGAAGAATGAGGTCGGCGAGAGTTATCTTCAAGTCGAGCGATCTTTTCACCATGAGCGAGGAGTAACAAGTTTGTCTGGTTTAGGATTTCGGCTAGTGCTGAGAAATCTGATCCCGAAGGAGTCGAAGGAACGAGAGTTTCCGGGCGACTTTCCAAGGGTTGATCACGATCGGGTGAAGGCGATGCTGCCCTCTTTTCTGGTTGGTCGTGCGTGGTATCATCATGTAGGGGAGGTTGGACATTGCTCTCATGTTGTGTGAGAATCATGCCATCGTTCGATCGATTCTCCTGATTGTCCCGAGCAGCCATGGATTTTTGTTAAAACTTTTGTTCTTTGAGGATCTTGAAAGAAGAACGGGGAAGTTGGTTTCCCACAGACGGCGCCACCTGATCGTACCTGGAGATCAGGATCCAATACAGCTGGACTCGAGAGCGGGCAGAAATGGTTGTCGAGGAGAAGAAAAAGGGGTGTACCTGCAACACACTCAGATGCTAAAGTAAGTATCCGAGCGACAGTGAGAAAGTACTAGTATTAGGGTTGAGAATTGAATACCTGACCCTCTCAAATGAGAGAGTTTATATAGAGGACCAGCCGGAAGACTATTGGTTCGTTTTATGAGGTGCGGATCGAGGGGTCCGTGAAGATAGGAAACGGTCAATACTAGCCGTTAGAAAGTCTTTCCCTGGTCGGATCATTAGTGGTCGACTGAGAGGCCACTTTTCATAGTTATGCTCGCACTGTCGAGCAAGAAGAATGGGTCAGCCTTTTTGGCCCAATAAGAGGGATTGGGCCGGGTCGGAACATTTATATTTATTGTATTATTTACGTTTTGTTTCACAGGATGGCAAGCAGCCCAGTGGTTGATGCGCGCATGTATGAAGCAAAGGACATGGGTTCGAACCTGTCCTCAGTTATTTTTTGGTGAAAGCTTCATTTATTTTCAGGCTTAAAATAAAATAGTCAGTATCCATCCCATATTCACAAGCGCGCGTTTGGCCTGGTGGTAGTGGTGTTGGTCCAAGAGATAGAGAGCCTAGGGCGTGGGTTCGATCCCTGCCCCAGGTATGTTCTTTTTACACCATTTTTTATTATTATTTATTTATTTGTTTTGTTTTATAATTAATCTAGAATTATTTTTATAAGGAAAATATTTTTTAAAATAATAATATGTAAATGTATACAACTTCATTCTTTTAAAAAAAATCATAATTTATTTTTTCTAAAATTTAAATTGTATATATTTATTTTATAATTTGTTTATATTATTATTGTATGTATTTTTATATAAATAATTTAATTAAGTTTAGATTAAACAATTAACCCTAATTTATTTTCCTAAAGACAATTCAAAACCCTAATTTTCTTTATGATTTTAATTTCTTATTTTTTATTATGCTTGTATAATTATAATTATTAAATATTTCTAATATGTATATATAATTAATTTATTAAACTATTAATCCTATTTATTAGTATATAATTATTATTATTTATTTCTTTTCTTAAAATTCTTAAAAAATGATTATTTATTTAAATTTGAACTTTTAATTTGTTTTCTATATTATATTATTATGCTAACCTCTTCTTCTCTTATATTTATTTATTATTACTAACCTTCCTTTTTATTTATTTAATTAATGCTTATTTTTTAAATTGTTTTATTATAATGTAATTGTGCAAATTATGTAATAGTGGTAGAATTTTTTTTTTTTATTTATTTAAAATGCCATGGTTAGTAAAATAGGGAGTGTAAACATGTTTGTATTTAAAATTGAATTTAGATCACTAATTTTAAGATAAATATATGAACTTGTACACGCACACACGTAAGTCGATCTTGGATCGCCACCTCACTTCTTAAGGGTTACCTCTCATGCTGCCTAAATAAAAGGTCAAGTAAGGTGTATCAAGCAAAGTCCCTTCTCTCATTAACATCATCTTGTCCCTTTACGATTATAAGATCAAGTCCCTTCGATGTTGCCTTCACGGATGATCTTGTCCTTTCGAATAAAAGATGATAAGTCCCTTCGAAATTGCTAATACACCTTACAGTTGCCTAATCACAGATGTCCCTTCACTTGTCTCGTATAACATCCAAGGTAATGACTACCTATTCCTTAATAATAGGGATAGTCTTACCATTTAAAGGATATTTAAGAACAGAAAAGATTTAACTTAGGGTAGGTTTCTCTTATGTACTTACTCACCTTTTCAAAACATTTCAAAAACACTTCACATTTCAAACAATTTTCAAAACAAAGTCTTTATATATATCCGTACATGGATCATTATAAAGTACTTAAGAAAATTTCTAATCACACACTACACTTCTCAAAAACATTTTAAAGTGAGCTAAGTAACTAAGAGCCCATGGATAACCATGGTTGTAAAGGGTGCTAACACCTTCCCTTTACATAACCTACCCCCCGAACCCAAAAATCTTTTAAGGTCTTTCCTGTTCTTTTATGCCCTTTCCTTTGGATAAAATCAAAGTCGGTGGCGACTTTTGCTATCCGCAACATTTAACTAAAGTCAGTTCTCCCACCGTGTTACAGAACTGGCGACTCTGCTGGGGATTTAATAAAAGAGGGGTACCCTTAGGAATTAGATCACTTTAAATTGTTTGCCTTGTTTGCTTTATACTTATCTGTTGGGTGCTCTTTTGTGTGAAAGATCCTAACCCGGATCTAGTGTACCTTAGGTAAATGGCAATAGACCAAGGAAACTGTACGGCGTATACCGATATGGTTGATCTGGTGGCCATAGTTAGTGTGACTTCTTGGTTGGTGCTTATGTTCCTTAAGTCAAGTTGAGGATAATATGAGGCTGCCATACATTGTCAATACACTAACTAACTTTTAGAACCCTAGTTATCCCATCTTGGCCTTTAGAAAAGTAGTGAGATAACCGGCTTTGGTGAAGACTGAAGTTGGTTGATACTCGATGCTACACTCATTGAGATTCTAAACTTGGAGGGTTTTGGTTGGCAAGTAAGTTCCCTACTGAACAACCACCCTTGTGAAGGATCAATGATATTGAGATCCCTTAGAACCTGGTTACTTTTGTAGGACAGGATGAACCAACTAACTTCAGGGGAGGGTACTTACCTTTAAACCTCATGCAAGCCTTCAAACCTAGGGCTATTGTGTGACTTGTTTGTGTGTGCCACATGTTTGTGATTGAGCATAACATCATAGCATCATCATGCATCATAAGCATAGCATTTTCACTAACCATTTCAAGGACCAAAGGATTTATCTTTGTTCTTTGTTGCAGGTCATGGCTTCTGCTCGTAGGAATACTATCAGGATCAACTTTGTAGGAATACCTCCTAAGCTTAAGGAATTGGTCTCTCAAGTTTCTGAAAACTCTCAGTTCATCAAGAGACATGGTCAGCTACTGGATCTAGTCACTTGAGGGTTCAATGAAGACATGATGAGTGTCCTATTTCAGTTCTTTGATCCTAAACATCATTGCTTCACATTCCCCGACTATCAGCTGGTTCCTACCAAGGAGGAGTTCTCCAAGCTTCTGGGTATACCTATACTTTATCAGAAACCCTTCATGGGCTTGGAGAAAGAGCCTAAACCTGAGGTTATTGTTGCAGCTCTACATCTGAAGAAATCAGACATTGTCCTAGAAACAAGAAGCGAAGTTAAGGGTATTCTTGCTAAGGTGTTGATAGAGAAGGCTCAAGTGTTCTTGAAGACTATGAGCTATGATGCTTTTGAGGAGATCTTAGCCTTGTTAATTTATGGCTTAGTGTTGTTCCCCAATCCAGATCAGTTCATAGATGTTCATGCCATCAACATATTTCTAAGTCACAATCCAGTGCCTACATTACTTGGAGACATTCTGCATTCTCTTCATACTCGTACTACAAAGGCACGAGGAACTCTGATGTGCTGCATACCTTTGTTATCTAGGTGGTTTATTTCTCACTTTCCTCGATCAGTGATGAAGAATGAACAAGGGTTCAGGTGGTCCAAGAGGATTATGTCACTTTCTCATTCATATATTCATTGGTGCTCTAGATCTATGGAGAGTGTTACTATCATTGACCGTTGTGGGGAGTTTCCTAGTGTGCCACTTCTAGGCATAAGAGGATGCATTACTTGCAACCCTTCCTTAGTTTTACGACAGTTTGGTTATGCTCGGAGTGATGGTCCTCATGACATGTTGATTCAGGGTATTGTGTTTGACTACGACAATGATCTGCAAGGTTACCTTTAAAAGTTCATACGAGCATGGGGAAAAGTGAACAAGGTTGACAGCAAGACTCTGGAGCCTAAGTACACTATTCCTATGGAAGCTTATCTCAGATGGGTGCGATCTCGTGCTCAGACTCTTATGATGCCATATCCTGCCGTCCTTCCAGTTACTATGGAGCCTGTTGCTGAAGGAAATACTTCTTATACCATCCTTCACCCAGACATGCCCACTGACATGGAAGACTTACAGAGGTCCTGGATCCAGTTGAAGGAGCAAAGGGATACTTTCGAGGCTCATTACAAAGCAAGTCAAGAAAGAATCCTGGAGCTAACAAAGCAACTTCACGAGGAACGGAATCTTAACTCATACCTCAACACAAAGAGGAAACGTCCATGGGAGACTTAAAACCCCATCTTTTGTATTTATTTCATTTCATTTTATTGTAATCCCAAAGGGCAAACAAATTTATTACTAATAAAAGTTTACTTTTTGGTTGTTTAAACAAATTTAAATCCTGCGGTCCTTGAAAACATTGCATAAGCATTTATACACCATATCATTATATCACAGGTTTCTTGTGCACAGGTATCTTATCTTCTCGCTGTTTATTTCAGCAGAAATGGCTCTTGAACAAACAGTCAAAGATCTCCAGGCACAAAATGCACTGTTCCAAGAGTTGATCCGGAACTTGTCCAAGGGACAGGATGAATTGAAGACACTGTTGGCCAAGAAGACTAAGAAGACTAGAAGGTCAGGAGGCCTAATCAACATGGGAAAAAGGTTCAGAGGTCCTGTCAAGACCAAGGAACAGGTTGAAGATTATAAGTCTGAAGAGTCTGAGAAAGAGGGAGGCAGACTCCATAATACAATGAGGGATTCTGATTTTGAAGCTAACTACTATCATGATCCTAATGAAGATAAGTTAAAGACGCTGGTGGATAGGATGGATGCTATGGAATTGCAAAAGTCTTTTGGGCTGGATTTTGAAGACCTGAGTTTGATATCTGGGGTGGTTATACCCATTGGTTTCAAGGTCCCTGCTTTTGTAGTGTATGATGGTGTTTCTTGTCCCAAACTGCATCTGAAGTCTTATGTCCGGAGAATTCAACCCCATACTGCTGATAAGAAGTTGTGGATCCATTTCTTCCAAGAGAGCTTATCTGGAGCTCAATTGGAATGGTACTATCAGTTGGAGAGTGTCAACATCCGTGATTGGAATGATCTTGCTGAGGCTTTTTATAAGCAATATCAATACAATGCTGATCTAGCCCCTACTCGCATGCAACTGCAGAGCATGTCTATGGGTGCTAAAGAAAATTTCAAGGAGTATGCCCAGAAGTGGAGAGATTTGGCTGGTAGAGTACAACCTCCTCTAACTGACAGGGAGTTAGTGGATATGTTCATGTGTACGTTGAATGGTCCTTTTTACAGTCATCTCATTGGAAGCTTATCATCTGGCTTCACTGAGTTGATAGTGACATGAGAGCGCGTAGAAAGTGGTATAAAGAGTGGCAAGATACAAGTGGGTGTTTCTTCATCAAGTACTACAAAGAAGCCCCCTATTGGGAAGAAAGAGTCAAATGTTGTTTATGGTCAACCTGATCGTAATAGGAGGCATCAGTCTGTGAGTGCAGTTCATATCTCCAATCCAACTCCTACAACACCAGAGCTGCCACAGGGAAATCAACAGAGGCCTAGAAGACAGTTCACCAAGTTCAACATGTCACTGGCCCAAGCCTTGCAACACTTGTTGAAGGGTGAACTTATCACTTTGAAGGACCCTCCTTAGAACCCTAATGTTACCTCTCCCAGGTACAATCCTAATGCACGATGTGCATATCATTCTAATTGTCAGGGACATGATACCAATAATTGCTGGATATTGAAGAATAAAATTCAGGATATGATTGATGCTGGAGAAATTGAGTTTGACCCTCCGGGTACTCCAAATGTGATTACTGCTCCCATGCCAAATCATGAAAAGACTGTTAATGCCATTGATGAAGTTTCACATATTTCCTCAGTTGCAGATATAACCATACCATTGTCTGTTATTAAGAAGAAGTTGGTACAAGCTGGGTTCTTTCCAGGTTGTAATGAAGATTGTTTCTATTGTGCTTATAAACCGGATAGTTGCTGGAAGTTGAAGGACGGAATTCAACGCCTCATGGACAATTACACAATATTGTTTGAGAGGACACCTTCTGTGGAGAGCATGGTTGAACACATAACTAAAGGTGCGAAGGTGGAAGAGGTGGATATGGTTGACAAAGTGCCAGTAAGAATCACTTCCAAGGGCCCTGTCAAAATCACTCATAAGGGTCCAATTAAGATTACTGCTGAAGGACCTGTGAAGATTGTTGCTGAAGCTAGAGTGGCTCCTATGATCATCACCACTCCGGGTCCTATTCCATATACTTCTGATAAAGCGGTGCCTTGGCATTATTGCCCCGATGTTTATATTCATGGTGTTAAGCAGGAACCTTTAGTTGATACACCTGTTGTTGTTGAAAATCTGGATGTTGATAATATTGTTGGATCTAGTAAGATCACACGAAGTGGAAGAGTTTTCTCTCCTCCAGTTGCCTCCAAGAATACAGTTACTCCAACTACTACCTCCACTGCTGATTCTAGGGGCAAAGGTCATGTTATTGAACCTATACATACTGATGTACCAACTGCTGATGATCCTTCTAAGCAGATGAAAGAAGTATTGAAGATTATTCGTAAGAGTGATTATGACATTGTTGATCAATTGGGGCATACTCCCTCCAAGATTTCCATGTTGTCTTTATTATTGTATTCTGAGGCTCATGCTAAGGCCTTGATTAAATTTTTGAAGACTGCTCACGTACCAAATGAGATTTCTGTAGATCAGTTTGAAAATTGTGTTGCACACTTGACCTATGATAATGGGTTAGGTTTCTCCGATGCTGATTTGACTCCTGCTAAGAGGGATCATAACAGGGCTCTACATATCTCTATTGAATGCAGGGGCACTACCCTGTCACATGTGTTAATAGACAATGGTTCTTCGCTGAATGTATTGCCCAAAGAAGTTCTGAATAAGCTTAGTCCTGAAGATGATGTGTTGAGGCCCAGTAATATAGTGGTGAAGGCTTTTGATGGCTCGAGAAGAGTAGTGCATGGAGAAATTGATCTCCCAATAAAAGTAGGTTCTCAAGTCTTCAATGCTACTTTTTATGTAATGGATATTCGTCCTTCGTATTCTTGTTTGCTTGGGCATCCCTGGATCCATGGGGCAGGTGCTGTAACCTCCACCTTACATCAGAAGCTGAGATATCCAGTAGAAGGAAAAGTTATCACTGTTTACGGAGAGGAAGGATATATAATTAGCCATGTGAACACATTTAAATATCTTGAAGTGGAAGGTGAATATGTTGAAACTCCATGTCAGACGTTTGAAGTAGTTCCTTGGGTTGTTAACAATTTTGAAGCTCCTCCTGTTGTCAAGAAAGTTCCTGTGGTCACCAGAGTACCTCCTACAATGGCCTCCCTCAAGGATGCTAGAGCTGTGGTGGATGAAGGTGGTTGTACTATTTGGGGTCAGCTTCCTGACATTCCTTACAAGTCTGACAAATTTGGTTTGGATTTCACTGCAGAGTCCCAGAAGGTTGTTCGTCGTGTGCGTGCTGTTCGTATCACCAATCAAGGGATTATGAAAGATCAGATTAATGTTGTGGGTGACTACGATGAAGACTACAACTTGGATGCTTGAATTTTTCCTACTGAGGGTGTTGGGCTCAATAATTGGAAAGCTGAAGATGTTATTCCTATCTCCTTTAGTCAGGAGTAAATACTATTATTGTGTTGTTACTTTTAAGTTTGTAATTTTTTGAACAATTAAACTCTTAAGCCTTGTGCCTTACCCGGGGCACAATGGTATGCTTGTTTCGGGATGTCATTTCATTTGCATACTTCATTCAATAAAAATCAGTGGACATTTCGTTTTCGTAAATATTATGTTCCTTGTTTTTCTTTTACTTTATTTTTGTTTTATCAGCTATGTGTTCTTACACACACCCACATCACTAAAATGCAGATCCTCATCCACTCTGGATCCTATTGATAACAGTTCTACTATTGCCAATTATAATTTCGAGAATCCGATCTATCAAGCTGAAGATGGAAATGAGGACGATTGTGAAGTACCTGTAGAGCTTGCTAGGTTGTTACAACAAGAAGAGAAAGCTATACAGCCACATGAAGAGCCAATCGAAGTTGTGAATCTAGGAACTGAAGAAAACAGGAAAGAGGTCAAGATAAGGGCTGAATTAGAGGATGGTGTCAAGAGCAGATTGATTCAGATGTTACATGATTATGTGGAGATCTTTGCTTGGTCCTATGAAGATATGCCAGGGTTGGATACATACATTGTGGTTCACCGTTTACCAGTGAAAGAAGATTGTCGTCCAAAGAAGCAGAAGGTTCGTCGCATGCGTCCTGAAATGTCAGAGAAGATTAAGGCAGAGGTAATGAAACAATTTGATGCAGTGTTCTTAGCTGTGACTTCTTATCCTCAATGGGTTGCAAATGTGGTGCCGGTACCTAAGAAAGATAGTAAGGTACGTATGTGTGTAGACTACAGGGATTTGAACAAGGCCAGCCCCATAGATGACTTTCCACTCCCTCATATTGATGTTCTGGTAGACAATACCACTCAGCATAAGGTATTCTCTTTTATGGATGATTTCTCTGGTTACAATCAAATCAAGATGGCACCTGAAGATATGGAGAAGACAACATTTGTTACACAGTGGGGCACCTTTTGTTATAAAGTGATGCCATTTGGTTTGAAGAATGCAGGGGCAACATATCAGCGTGCTATGGTGGCTTTGTTTCATGATATGATTCATCACGAGATAGAGGTATATGTGGATGATATGATAGCCAGGTCCCAGAATGAAGAGCAACACCTTAATCATCTGCATAAGTTGTTTGAAAGGTTGAAGAAATAC
This sequence comes from Lathyrus aphaca, assembly GCA_963966055.1. Lineage (NCBI taxonomy): Eukaryota > Viridiplantae > Streptophyta > Magnoliopsida > Fabales > Fabaceae > Lathyrus > Lathyrus aphaca. Next base: position 614,198,098 of record OZ014520.1, on the reverse strand, counting down.
AAGTTAAGATTGAACCCAAACAAGTGTACTTTTGGAGTTAGATCTGGTAAGCTCCTGGGTTTCATTGTCAGTGGAAAAGGTATTGAAGTAGACCCTGCTAAAGTGAAAGCTATACAAGAGATGCCAGCTCCCCGCAATGAGAAGGAAGTTAGAGGTTTCTTGGGACGATTGAATTACATTGCAAGATTTATTTCCCAATTAACTGCTACCTGTGAGCCAATCTTTAAGTTGTTGAAGAAAGATCAGGTAATGGAATGGAATGACGAGTGCCAGATAGCCTTTGATGAAATCAAGAAATATCTCCTAAAACCTCCAATTTTGATGCCACCAGTTGATGGAAGACCCTTGATCATGTACTTAACAGTATTAGACAACTATATGGGGTGTGTGTTGGGACAACATGACGAGTCTGGTCGAAAAGAGTAGGCAATATACTACCTTAGCAAAAGGTTTACCGACTGTGAAATAAGATACTCACTGCTCGAGAAAACTTGCTGCGCTTTGGCATGGGCTGCTCGCAGACTAAGACAGTATATGTTGACTCATACTACCTTGTTGATTTCGAAGATGGATCCAATCAAGTACATATTCGAGAAACCTGCTCTCTTCGGACGAATAGCAAGATGGCAAATGATCTTGACAAAATATGATATACAGTATACTACTCAGAAGGCCATTAAAGGAAGTGTTGTAGCTGATCATTTGGCTCATCAAGAAGTGGATGATTATCAGTCAATGAGTTTTGAGTTCCCTGATGAAGACATTATGATTATTACCAAAGAACCTGGACAATATGACGGACCTGAACAAGGATCCCGATGGACTATGGTTTTTGATGGAGCTTCTAATGCACTTGGTAAGGGTGTCGGTGTTGTGATTAGTTCCCCTGAAGGTTGTCATACCCCGATTACTGCCAGACTTTGTTTCTATTGTACCAATAACATGTCTGAGTATGAGGCATGTATCCTAGGTATCAAAGTTGCCATTGATATGAAGATTCAGTTCCTTGACGTGTATGGAGATTCAGCCCTGGTAGTAAGTCAGATTAAAGGAGATTGGGATACCAAACATGATAATCTCATTCCTTACAGAGAATATGTGTTGTCCTTAATCCCATATTTTAAAGAGATTACCTTTGGACATATTCCACAAAGAGAGAATCAGTTGGCAGATGCATTAGCCACCATGGCATCCATGTTTGAGATCAGCTGGGATGATGAAGCTCCCAAGATTACTATTGATAGATTTGAAAAGCCTGCATACTGCAATGAGATTGACACTGTAGAAACAGAAGAGAAGCCTTGGTTCTATGAGGTGAAAATATATCTTGAAACCCAGGAGTTCCCTGAAGGGGCATCTGTTAAAGATAACACGTTTCTGAGGAGGTTTTCTGCTAAGTTCTTCTTGAGTAATGGAAATTTGTACAAGCGCAATCATGATTCAACTTTGCTTCGTTGTGTGGATAAGAAGGAAGCAACTGAGATTATAGAAGACATGCATGATGGGATCTTTGGCACTCATTCTAGTGGTCATACTATGGCAAAGAAGATATTGAGAGCAAGTTACTATTGGTCAACCATGGAAGCTGACTGCTATCAACATTCCAGAACATGTCACAAGTGTCAAATCTATGCTGATAAAGTACATATACCTCCATCACCATTGAATGTGTTGACTGCTCCTTGGCCTTTTTCCATGTGGGGAATTGATATGATTGGTGAGATCAAGCCTACTGCTTCTAATGGGCATCGTTTCATCCTGGTTGCTATTGATTACTTCACAAAGTGGGTGGAGGCAGCTTCATTTGCATTTGTTACTAAGAATGTGGTGGCTCGATTCATTAAGAATAATCTCATATGTAGATATTGCATCCCTGAAAGGATTATTACTGACAATGGCTCTAATCTGAACAACACTATGATTACTGATCTCTGCACGCAGTTCAAGATTAAGCATCACAACTCTTCTCCATATCGTCCGAAGATGAATCGGGCAGTTGAAGCTGCTAATAAGAACATTAAAAAGATTATACAGAAGATGACTGTCACTTATAAAGATTGGCATAAGATGTTACCATTTGCTCTTCATGGTTATCGTACTACAATACGTACTTCAACAGGGGCAACCCCATTCTCCTTAGTATATGGTATGGAAACAGTTCTGCCCATTGAAGTTCAGATTCCCTCCTTAAGAATTATGAAGGATGCAGGCTTGGATGAAGATGAGTGGATTCAGACTCGACTTGACCAGATAAATTTGATTGATGAGAAGAGGTTAGCAGCTGTTTGTCATGGTCAGATGTACCAGAAACGGATGATCAAGGCTTTTAATAAGAAGGTTAAGCCAAAAGTATATCAGGGTGGTGATTTGATAATCAAACGTATCATACTACCACAGAGTGATCCTAGGGGCAAGTGGACTCCAACATATGAAGGGCCATTTGTGGTCAAAACAGTATTCTCAGGAGGTGCCATGATACTTACTACTATGGATGGTGAAGACTTCCCGCAGCCTGTAAACGCAGACATAGTTAAAAAATACTACGCCTAAAAAGAGACCCGCTAGGTTGACTGGCCTAGGCAAAAATAAGGGCATCCCGGCGAACCAAAAGGGTTCGGGCAAAAATTAGGGATATATATATAAAAAATGTACACCCGACAAGTCGAAAACCTGAAAAGGCGGCTTGGGCAAAAAAGGGTATCCCGGTGGATTGAAAACCTGAAAGGGCAATCCAGGCAAAAGTTAGGGATTAAAGCGTATGACTATGTCTCGTTTGGATCACCCATGTAACTCCAACCAGTTGTGCTACTTAACCCAAGTTCAAACAGATAAAGATCAATCCAATCATTTCCGTCTCGACAGCAGAAGATGAGATACTTGAAGATAATGGCAATAGTAGAATTGAAACTCAATAGGATTATTTCCCACATAGCTGATATTCTTTGTTTTGTAAAAAATTTATGACAAATTCCTCTTACTAGGATTTATGTCTCCTTGAACAAACTCGCCTATGTATAGGTCACTTTGTGATATAAATAAAATTTCATCTTTGAATCCAGATTTACTTTTACCCTATTTACATAAGCGAAACGTCCATTGGTTGTGTTTGAATGTATGTATGCTTTTGAATATAATTGATGTTTACCAGAAATGCATAAAATGCTTAATATGATTGATGTTTACCAGAAATGCATGAAAATGCAGTAATAGTATTTACTAAGGACGAATGAGGGAAGGAATTCAACGAAGGTACGACAAACAAAGACGGGAGGTTATGGATACCATACTATCGAACGAAGACGGGAGGTTATGAATACTATGTTATCAAACAAGACGGGAACGAGTTCCTCATATTCTTCACTATATTATCAAACGAGATGGGAACGAGTTCCTCATATTCTTCACCAACAAATCGGGATTTATTTTCCTTGGCCAGCAGTTGTTATACGAAGATATCCGGATGCTTCAGGCTGCATGATTCATACATACATCATTTACATCATACCATAATATACGTATTCATAAGTACATAATACATTTACTTAGGTGCATCATACTATGCATGCATACATATTGCATAAACTAACATTCTCTTTGCAGGATGGTTATATACAGGAAATGCAATATCCACAACTTACAACGGGTTAGAAATGATCCATACATTTGCTCAAGATGTCTCTGAATAAAAAGATCCATTCCCTGGTTCAAGACATTATTCAGAAGAACAAATCCTGACGTTCTTTTGACCCTTAAGAACAAATCCTGACGTTCTTTTGGCCCTTGAATAGCAGGCAAACGGTCTGTAAAAAGATCCATTCCCTAGTTCAAGACATTATTCAGAAGAACAAATCCTGACGTTCTTTTGACCCTTAAGAACAAATCCTGGCGTTCTTTTGGCCCTTGAATAGCAGGCAAACGGTCTGTAAAAAGATCCATTCCCTGGTTCAAGACATTATTCAGAAGAACAAATCCTGACGTTCTTTTGACCCTTAAGAACAAATCCTGGCGTTCTTTTGGCCCTTGAATAGCAGTAAAACGGTCTGTAAAAAGATCCATTCCCTGGTTCAAGACATTATTCAGAAGAATAAATCCTGACGTTCTTTTGACCCTTAAGAACAAATCCTGACGTTCTTTTGGACCCTTGAATAGCAGGCAAACAGTCTGTAAAAAGATCCATTCCCTGTTTCAAGATATTACCCTTAAGAACAAATCCTGACGTTCTTTTGGCCCTTGGAGAGTAGGCAAACGGTCTGTACAAAGATCCATTCCCTAATCAAAAATACTTCCAGAAGAGATAATTATCACAAGATTCATTTCTACTGGTCCATTCAACAATTCAAATCATGTTGCATAAATGATTCAGATACGGCTTATACAAACACCTAGTACTGATAACCAGTATCAACATAAAGACATCATCACATTCTGATATTTTAGATGGCATCTCTAAGCCCATCTCCAATTCTTTCAAGTGGCATCTTTAAGCCCACTCAAGAACATACAACTAATCATCAGTATTACTCTATGCACTGATGAGTGCAAATTTTTGGGCTTTTGTGTTCAATCCCCTTCAACCTTCCAGGTCACGACTGGCACATATACCAAACTAACCCCTCAGGTTTCAGAAAATTGAACAGGGGCAGCTGTTGCACCCCAAAATTTGCCCTCCATAAGACAAGTCATTGTTTACTAAGAGGCTCACAAGGTTCACAAGGTTCACAAGACATCTCATGAGGTTCACAAAGTTCACAATTAGTCAGAAAGTTTGACAAATCCCTCAGACAATGTATCTTCCTAAGCACTGCATCCTAAACTAGGGTTTTGACTTTAATCAGGCTAAAGGGACGTCCAAGACTTCAAGTGAGCTTCATAGCATCCTATATGTGTTCAAGAATCCCCATGACAAGTTTCAATACTTTTCCCAAAGATTTGCCCAGTCAGATTATCAGATAGGTTAAAATCAGTCAAAGTAGTTAAAAAAGTCAAGCTGAGGTCAACTGTGGTCAAACCAAAGTCAAACTTCATGATGTTTTGCCAACATCAAGTATATGAAGTAAAATTTATCATTTGATCAAGGGTTGATCATGATTCATCAGGGATATTTCAGATCATCAAGAATCAGGAGTTTCTAAATTAGGGTTTTCACAGGAAAAGTCAACTGAACTTTGACCAGCCATAACTTTCACATGCTTCATCAAGAATTTTCCATCCAAATCTCATTTTGAAGGAAATTGAATCCTCTACTACTTTGTGTCTCACAAGCCAAGCCCAAAAATGCTTCATTTGGAAGGTATGAGCTAAGACATTATAGGTCCTTTTAAAAGTCAACAAAAAGTCAACAACTTCAAAAGAGCATAACTTGGGAATGGTAAAAGATATGGACATGAGACCAAAGATGTTGGTTAGAGGACTCTTTAATCTTTCCAAAATGTCCAAGAACACCCTCATAGCATTAAAATTGAAGGATTTGTGTCCTTGCAAAGTTGGGAAATTTTTGGGAAGTTTATGAAGCAAATAAGGCCTTAAAACCAATTTTTGCTAAATGAGCCCACCAAATTGCCATCCAAACTTTACAATATCATCAAGCACGACCTAACCCACCTATTTTCTGATTTTTTATTTTTTATTTCAAATTTATTTGAATTTTATTCATTAAAATACAAATTAAATTAAAATAAAATATGAAAATCATATATTTGGATGAGATTATGATTCTAGAAGGTTTTAAATATCATTTAGAGATGATTGATTTGATCCAATTTCGTGCTAGCTTGATTTGGAAAGGTTAGATGAGATTTTTTTCAATATTTGAAAGTGTGAAACTTCATGATCAAGTAACTAAGACAAGGCCCATAAATCCATGTTGTTTTGACCTAATTACATCCACTACGTATACATGAACACATCACAATCATAAGGACGAATTTTTGCAGCCTCCACACATATTCTTCAATTTCAAAATATCAAGGAAAAAGTGACATACGGTTTTGGAGTTAGAGAGGGTCTTAAGACATTCTAAAGGTTGCATTAGCCTCTCTGATCATCACTGATCATGTTGCCATAATCATATGCATCTCAAACCCCATGAATTGCACAAACCGAATTGTTCTTCTTCTTTAATTTTTTTGCTTTTCGATTTCATAAATTTAGCCATTATAAATTATGTTTGATTATTGATTCATGTTTGTTTTGAAGTGTAGAAACTTTCTGGACAAACCAATTGAAGTTTCATGGCCTAAATCATCAGATGCCACTGTTAGGGTTTAGGGTGGCCGTTTAGGGTTTCACCATTAAACCAATGTAAATAAGTTTTAAAGACATGGAAGAATTGTATAGGTCATAAGAAACTCATTGGCATTATTAATTTGGTGAAATTGTACTGTTTGTATGGTGTTTGATGTTCGCAGGTTGTATTGGCAAGAAAATGCGCAGGAAAAATTGTAATTAAATTCGCAGGAAAACCTGCGAAACCAAGGTTGAAGATGAAGATCTTCGCGCGTTTCAGAAAATTCAAAAATTGATATTTATATTTATTGTATTATTTACGTTTTGTTTCACAGGATGACAAGCAGCCCAGTGGTTGATGCGCGCATGTATGAAGCAAAGGACATGGGTTCGAACCTGTCCTTAGTTATTTTTTTGTGAAAGTTTCATTTATTTTCAGGCTTAAAATATAATAGTCAGTACCCATCCCATATTCACAAGCGCGCGTTTGGCCTGGTGGTAGTGGTGTTGGTCCAAGAGATAGAGAGCCTAGGGCGTGGGTTCGATCCCTGCCCCAGGTATGTTCTTTTTACACCATTTTTTTTATTATTTATTTATTTGTTTTGTTTTATAATTAATCTAGAATTATTTTTATAAGGAAAATATTTTTTAAAATAATAATATGTAAATGTATACAACTTCATTCTTTTAAAAAAAATCATAATTTATTTTTTCTAAAATTTAAATTGTATATATTTATTTTATAATTTGTTTATATTATTATTGTATGTATTTTTATATAAATAATTTAATTAAGTTTTGATTAAACAATTAACCCTAATTTATTTTCCTAAAGACAATTCAAAACCCTAATTTTCTTTATGATTTTAATTTCTTATTTTTTATTATGCTTGTATAATTATAATTATTAAATATTTCTAATATGTATATATAATTAATTTATTAAACTATTAATCCTATTTATTAGTATATAATTATTATTATTTATTTCTTTTCTTAAAATTCTTAAAAAATGATTATTTATTTAAATTTGAACTTTTAATTTGTTTTCTATATTATATTATTATGCTAACCTCTTCTTCTCTTATATTTATTTATTATTACTAACCTTCCTTTTTATTTATTTAATTAATGCTTATTTTTTAAATTGTTTTATTATAATGTAATTGTGCAAATTATGTAATAGTGGTAGAATTTTTTATTTATTATTTATTTAAAATGCCATGGTTAGTAAAATAGGGAGTGTAAACATGTTTGTATTTAAAATTGAATTTAGATCACTAATTTTAAGATAAATATATGAACTTGTACACGCACACACGTAAGTCGATCTTGGATCGCCACCTCACTTCTTAATGGTTACCTCTCATGTTGCCTAAATAAAAGGTCAAGTAAGGTGTATCAAGCAAAGTCCCTTCTCTCATTAACATCATCTTGTCCCTTTACGATTATAAGATCAAGTCCCTTCGATGTTGCCTTCACGAATGATCTTGTCCTTTCGAATAAAAGATGATAAGTCCCTTCGAAATTGCTAATACACCTTACAGTTGCCTAATCACAAATGTCCCTTCACTTATCCCGTATAACATCCAAGGTAATGACTACCTATTCCTTAATAATAGGGATAGTCTTACCATTTAAAGGATATTTAAGAACAGAAAAGATTTAACTTAGGGTAGGTTTCTCTTATGTACTTACTCACCTTTTCAAAACATTTAAAAAACACTTTACATTTCAAACAATTTTCAAAACAAAGTCTTTATATATATCCGTACATGGATCATTATAAAGTACTTAAGAAAATTTCTAATCACACACTACACTTCTCAAAAACATTTTAAAATGAGCTAAGTAACTAAGAACCCATGGATAACCATGGATGTAAAGGGTGCTAACACCTTCCCTTTACATAACCTACCCCCCGAACCCAAAAATCTTTTAAGGTCTTTCCTGTTCTTTTATGCCCTTTCCTTTGGATAAAATAAAAGTCGGTGGCGACTCTTGCTATTCGCAACATTTAACTAAAGCCAGTTCTCCCACCGTGTTACAATAGTCACGTAACATCTGGATTAATCTGTTCTTAACACCATCCTCTAATTCAGCCCCTATCTTGACCTCTTTCATGTTTTCCTCAGTTCCCAGATTCACAACTTCGATTGGCTCTTCATGTGGCTGTATAGCTTTCTCTTCTTGTTGTAACAACCTAGCAAGCTCTACAGGTACCTCACAATCTTCCTCTTTCCCATCTTCAGCTTGATAGATCGGATTCTCGAAATCATAATTGGCAATAGTAGAACTGTTATCAACAGGACCCAGAGTGGATGAGGATCTGCATTTTAGTGATGTGGGTGTGTGTAAGAACACATAGCTGATAAAATAGAAATAATAAGAAAAGATAGACAAAGAGCACAATATTTATGAAAAAGAAACGTCCATTGATTTTATTGAATGAGGTATGCAAATGAAATGACATCCCAAAACAAGCATACCATTGTGCCCCGGGTAAGACACAAGGCTTAAAAGGTTTTATTGTTCAAAATTACAAACTTAAAATAAAACATAGTAATAGTATTTACTCCTAACTAAAGGAGATAGGAATAACGTCCTCATCCTTCCAGTTGTTGAGCCCATCACCCATGGTAGGAAAGATCCAATCATCCAGGTTGTAATCTTCATTACAGTCACCCACAACATTGATTTAATCTCTTATGACCCCTTGATTAGTGAAACGAACAGCACGAGCACGGCGAACAGTCCTCTGAGATTTTCCAGTGAAACCCAAACCAAACTTATCAGACTTGTAAGGGATGTTGGAAAGCTGACCCCAAATAGCAAAACCACCTTTTTCAACCACAACCTTAGCATCTTTGAGGGAGGCCATTGTAGGAGGTATTCTAGTAACCACATGAACTCTTTCAGAAGCAGGGACCAACTGAGGAACAGGAGCAAAGCAAGGAACAACTTCAAATGTTTGACACGGAGTTTCAACCATTTCACCCTCCATTTCTACATATTTGAAAGTATTCACATGGCTCACCATATACTCTTCTTCACCATACACAGTGAAAATTTTATTTTTCACTGGATATTTCAACTTCTAATGCAAGGTGGAAGTCACAGCACCTACCCCATGGATCAAGGGGCGCCCAAGAAAACAAGAATACGCAGGACGGATATCCATCATATAGAAAGTAGAGTTGAAGACTTGAGAGCCTACTTTGATTGGAAGGTCTACTTCTCCATGTACCACTCTTCTTGAACCATCAAAGGCCCTTATAACTACATCACTTGGTCTTAACACAACATCTTCAGGACTGAGCTTGTCCAGAACCTCTTTAGGGAGCACACTATATGAAGAACCATTGTCCACCAGTACGTGAGACAAAGTAGTGCCCCTACATTCAATGGAGATATGCAGAGCTTTGTTATGGTTTCTCTTGCCAAGAGTCAGATCGGCATTAGAAAAGCCCAGACCATTATCACTAGTCAGATGTGCAACACAATTCTCAAATTGATCTACAGAAATTTCATTTGGCACATGAGCAGCCTTTAGGAACTTGATTAAAGCTTTAGCATGAGCCTCAGAACACAGTAGCAGAGATAACATGGAGATTTTGGAGGGAGTATGCCCCAACTGGTCAACAATATCATAATCACTTTTGCGAATGATCTTCAGTACTTCTTCCATATGTTTAGAAAGATTTTCAGCAGTTGGCGCCTCAGCTTGCACAGGTTCAATCACAGAGCCCTTGCCCCGGGCGTCAGTACTTGGCCCATAATTAGAGGTATGATTTGGAGTAACTGCACTTTTAGAGGTATCCTGAGGGGAGAAGATTCTTCCACTTCTGGTGATCTTACTAGATCCAGCAATATTGTCCACATCAAGACTAACATCAGTAACAGGTGCATCAGTCAAAGGTTCTTGTTTGACACCATGGATATAAACATCAGAACCATAATTCCAGGGTATAGCTTTATCAAAAGTATAAGAAACAGGGCCAGGAGTGGTAATGATCATGGAAGCCACTCTAGCTTCAGCAACAGTCTTCACAGGGCCTTCAGCAGTAATCCTGACAGGACCTTTAGAGGTGATCCTGACAGGACCTTTGGAAGTAATCTTCACTGGTACTCTATCAACTATAGCTACATCTTCAAGCTTCATGCTTCGAGTCAAATGTTCACACATACTTTCAACAGAATGAGTCTTCTCAAACAATATAGTGTAATTGTCCATGAGGCGTTGGATACCATCCTTCAACTTCCAACAACTATCAGGTTTATAGGCACAGTAAAAATAGTCTTCATTGCAACCTGGAAAGAACCCAGCCTGCGCCAGCTTCTTCTTGATAGTGGATAGAGGAGTAGTCACATCTGTTACTGAGGAAACATAGGGAACTTCATCAACATCATTAACAATCTTCTCATGATTGGGCATAGGAGCAGTGATCACATTTGGGGTCCCAGGAGGGTCAAATTCAATTTCTCCAGCTTCGATCATGTCCTGAATCTTGTTTTTCAACACCCAGCAGTTGTTGGTGTCATGTCCCAGACAATTAGAATGATATGCACATCTTTCAATAGGATTGTATCGAGGAGAGGATGTATTAGGATTCTGAGGAGGATCCCTCAAAGTAATTAGTTCTCCTTTCAACATGTGTTGCAAGGCTTGGGCCAGTGACATGTTGATCTAGGTGAACTGTCTTTTAGGCTTTTGTTGATTGTTTTGTTGTTGCTCTGGTGCTGTAGGGGCAGGATTGGAGTGTGAACTGCTCCCACAAATTGGTGACTCCTGTTACGACTAAGTTGACCGTACACAGCATTAGACTCCTTATTTCCACTAGGGGGCTTCTTAGCAGTGCTTGATGAAGAGGCACCCACATGTATCTTACCACTTCTTATACCACTCTCCACACGTTCTCCAGTCATTATTATCTTAGTGAAACCAGATGATGAGCTTCCAATGAGGTGACTATAAAAATGACCATTCAGCGTACTCATAAACATATCCACCAGCTCCCTGTCAGTCAGAGGAGGTTGAACTCTGCCATCCAGGTCTCTCCATTTATGGGCATACTCTTTGAAACTATCCTTAGCACCCATAGACATGCTTTGGAGCTGCATGCGAGTTGGTGCTAAATCAGCATTATATTGGTATTGCCTAAAGAAGGCCTCAGCAAGATCATTCCAATCACGAATATTAACACTTTCAAGTTGATAGTACCATTCCAATTGAGCTCTAGATAAACTCTCAAATGCAGTTTAGGACATGAAACACCATCATACACCATAAAAACAGGAACCTTGAAGCCAATAGGTATAACCACTCCGGAAACTAAACTCAAATATTCAAAATCAAGCCCAAAAGATTTTTGTAGTTCCATAGCGTTCATTCTGTCTACCAACATCTTGTACTTCTCCTCACTAGCAGGATCATGGTAATAGTTTGCCTCAGAATCAGAATCTTCCACAGTATCATGGAGACTAACTCCCTCTTTCTCAGAATTCTCAGACTCAGAATCCTCAACCTCTTCCTTTGTCTTGATAGGGCCTCTAAATCTTCAACCCAGGTTGATAAGGCCTCCTGATTTTCTAGTCTTCTTTTTCTTCTTAGCCAGCAGTGTCTTCAGCTCATCTTGTCCTTTGGACAAGTTCAGGATCAGCTCTTAAAATTATGCATTCTGAGCCTGGAGATCCTTGGCAGTCTATTCAAGAGCCATTTCTTCTGATATAAACAGAGAAAAGATAAAATACTTGTTCATAAGAAACCTGTGATGCAATGATATGGTATGTAAATGCGTATGCAATGTTTTCAAGGACCACATGATTTAAATTTGTTTAAACAACCAGAAAGTAAACTTTTATTCGTAAGCAAAAAAACTTGTTTGCCTCTTGGGCTTACAACAAAATGAAATTAATACAAAGATGGGGTTTTAAGTCTCCCATGGACGTTTCCTCTTTGTATTGAGGTATGAGTTGAGATTCCGCTCCCCGTGAAGTTGTTTTGTCAGGTCCAGGATTCTCTCTTGACTAGCTTTGAAATGAGTCTCAAAAGTATCCCTTTGTTCCTTCAACTGGATCCAGGACCTCTGCAACTCTTCCATGTCAGTGGGCATATCTGGATAAAGTATGGTATAAGGAACATCTCCTTCAGCAACTGGCTCCATAGTGACTGGTAGAATGGCAGGATATGGCATCATAAGAGTCTGAACACGTGCTCGTACCCATCTGAGATAAGGTTCCATAGGAATGGAGTACTTTGGTTCCAGAGTCTTGTTGTCAACCTTGTTCATTTTACCCCAAGCTCGTATAAACCTTTAACAGTAACCTTGTAGATCATTGTCGTAGTCGAACACAATACCCTGAATAAGCATGTCATGAGGACCATCACTCTTAGCATAACCAAACTGATGTAGAGCTAAAGAAGGATTATAGGTAATGCCCCCTCTTATGCCAAGGCACATTAGGGAACTCCCCACAACGGTCAATGATAATAACATTCTCCATAAATTGAGGGCACTAATGAATATCTGAATGAGAAAGTGACATAATCCTCTTGGACCACCTTAACCCTTGTTCATTCTTCATCACTGATCGAGGAAGGTGAGAAATAAACCACCTAGACAATAAAGGTATGCAACACATCAGAGTCCCTCTCGCCTTCGTAGTACGAGTGTGAAGAGAGTGTAAGATGTCTCAAAGTAATGTAGGCACTGGATTATGAGTCAGAAATATATTAATGGCATGTACGTCTATGAACTGGTCTGGATTAGGGAACAACACTAATCCATAGATCAATAGGGCTAAGATCTCTTCAAAAGCATCATAACCCATAGCCTTCAGGAACACTTAAGCTTTCTCCATCAATACCTTAGCAAGGATACCCTTAACTCCACTTCTCGTTTCTAGGACAATGTATGATTTCTTCAGATGTAAGGCTGAAGCAATGACTTCAGGTTTAGGCTCTTTTTCTAAACCTGTGAAAGGTCTCTGATCAAGGATAAGTATACCCAGTAGCTTGGAGAACTCTTCCATTGTAAGAACCAGCTGATAGTCGGGGAATGTGAAGCAATGATGTTTAGGATCAAAGAACTGAAACGGAACACTCATCATGTCTTCATCAAATCCTAAGGTAACCAAGTCAAGTAGGTGACCATGCTTCTTGATGAACTAGGAGTTTTCAGAAACTTGAGAGACCGATTCCTTAAGCTTAGGAGGTATCCCTACAAAGTTGATCCGGATAGTATTCCTACGAGCAGAAGCCATGACCTGCAACAAAGAACAAAGATAAATCCTTTGGTCCTTGAAATAGTTAGTGAAAATGCTATGCTTATGATGCATGATGATGTTATGATGTTATGCCCAATCACAAACATGTTGCACACACAATAAATCACACCATAGCCCTAGGTTTGAAGGCTTGCATGAGATTTAAAGGTGAGTACCCTCCCCTGAAGTTTAGATGGTTCATCCTGTCCTACAAAAGTAACCAGGTTCTAAGGGATCTCAATATCATTGATCCTTCACAAGGGTGGTTGTTCAGTAGGCAACTTACTTGCCAACCAAAACCCTCCAAGTTTAGTATCTCAATGAGTGTAGTATCGAGTATCAGCCAACTTTAGTCCTCACCAAATCCGGTTATCTCACTACTTTCTAAAGGCCAAGATGGGATGACTAATGTTCTAAAAGTCAGTTAAGGTATTGACAACATATGGCAGCCTCATATTATCCTCAACTTACTTAAGGAATATAAGCACCAACCAAAAAGTCACACTAACTATGGCCACCAGATCAACCATATCGGTATACGCCGTACAGTTTCCTTGGTCTATTGCCATTTACCTAAGGTGCACTAGATCCGGGTTAGGATCTTTCACACATAAAGCCCAACAAGTAATATAAAGCAAACAAGGCAAACAATTTAAGTGATATAATTCCTAAGGGTACCCCTCTTTTATTAAATCCCCAACAGAGTCGCCAGTTCTGTAACACGGTGGGAGAACTGACTTTTAGTCATGTTGCGGATAGCAAGAGTCGCCACCGACTTTTATTTTATCCATAAGGAAAGGGCATAAAAGAACAGGAAAGACCTATTTTAAAAGACTTGGGTTCGGGGGTAGGTTATATAAAGGTAATGTGTTAGCACCCTTTATATCCATGGTTATCCATGGGCTCTTAGTTACTTAGCTCACTTTAATTGTTTTTGGAAAGTGTAGTGTGTGATTAGAAACTTTCTAAGTACTTTGTAATGATCCTCGTATGGATGTATACAAAGCCTTGTTTGAAAATGTTTTGAAAATATTGTGAGGTGTGAAAAGCATTTTTTGAAATGTGAGCAAGTAACTTAGAGGTACCTACCATATACTAAGTCTTTCATGTTCTTGTATGTTCTTTCAATGGTAAGACTATCCCTACTATTAAGGAGTAGGTAGTCATTACCTTGGATGTTTTAAGGGACAAGTGTAGGGTCATCGTATGGTCATAGAAAGCAACAAGTAAGGGTGTCTTTAGCAATTTGTAGGGACTTATCATCTTTTATTCGAAGGGACAAGATTGTTATCGTAGGCAACCTCGAATGGACTTGATCTTTAAAACTGTAGGGACTTGATGATATTTATGAAGGGATTTTGCTTAAGACACCCCGTATTAGAGGGACTTGACCATATTTAAGGCAACTGAGAGGGGTAACTTAGGAAGTGCAAGATGGCGATCAAAGATCGACTTACGTGTGTGTGTTTATATTCAAGTATTTATCTTATTTAAGTTAATTTTTTAAGTTATTTTAATTACACATAGGTTATGCACACCCTAAAGTTACTAACCATACCATAAAAATAATTATAAAAATAAAGCAAAGATATAAACCTATTACATGGCTTTAGCAATTACATAAGAATAGAAATAATAATGATAAATATAATAATAATAATAAATAAGCAATAATCAAACATTAGTAATAAAAAAATAAAAAATAAAGTTAGAATAATAAATAAAAGAAATAGGAATTTAGCAAGAAAAAATTAATGTTAGAAAAGTTTTAGAAATTAATTAAAAAATAAGTTTAATAATAATAAACAAATAACAAACTATTTACATATTAATAAAAATTAATAATATAATTAGGGTTTAGAAAAAATTAGGTTAATTTTTAGGGTTAGGATAAAAATTAGGGTTGACAAAAAATTAGGGTTAATATTTAAATTAAGAAAATTAGGGTTTTTTAATTATAATTATACATTATTAATTTATTTACAAAAAATACATGATAATTATATATATAAACATATTATAAAATAAATACAAGTAATTTATATTTAAGAAAATAAAAATATGAATTTTAGAAAATATAAAGTTTTAGGAAAATATTATTGATTATTGTTTAGAAATTATTTTTATAAGAATTTAAATGAATTAAATAATATAAACAAATAAATACAAAAAAATTGAAAAAAATGCAAAATATCTGGGGCTGGGATTCGAACCCACGCCCTAGGCTTTCAAAACCTTGGTCCAGCATCACCACCACTAGGCCAACTGCGCTTGGTGAACATATAATGGGTATTGATCTTTATATTTTAAACTTGCAAAATAAATAAAATTCAAAACAAAATGGTCTGGCCAGATTCGAACCCAGGACCATTACAACAACAACCAAACACTCCAACCAACTGAGCCACATGGGGCGCGTACAACAAACAACCATCACTAATTATTATAAAAGAAAACAAATTTCTCAGTTGGATTTTCGCGCCAAACTTCATCTTCTTCATTTGAATTACCTGCGAAAATTCATACAATATTTCCTGCGAAATTTCCTGCGAATAAACCAAACCATAAGAACCTATGTTTTTGAAACATCATTCAAACCATAATAATAATGAAAATTCATAACCCAGATCAATTACCCAGTGTTCATACGTCATAAGCATGTTTTTAGAATTCATTTATATTAGGTATTTCGTAAAACCCCAAATGAGAAGCATAAACCCTAGCCATGGCAGTTTTCGATTCAGGTCATGAATCTTCAATCTAATTATCCAGAAAGTATCCTAAGGTCACTACAAACACAAACCAATCATTAGAATCAATTTATAATGCATCAAAATATGAAATCGAAAAAGACATTATTCTTGAATAAAAACGATTCGGTTAGGGCATATGATGATGTTTTAGATGATGATAATGATGCAAATAGCTTCAATGAACATCCAGGAGTGTATTGCAACCTTCAAAACCTCTTGATATGGCCTCTAGGTCATAAACCGAATATGAATTTTTGTGTGAAAATTTGAAGTTCAATAGTGTTCTTGGAGGCTCTGAAAACCGTCCCTTTGCCCTGCTTTATGCTTATGGATATATAGTGAACATAATTAGGTTAAAACTTTGTGGAATTTGTGGGCTTTTGATGGTTGCTTGATCATGAAGTTTCAGCACTTTCAAATATCCTCAAAAATCTTATAAAACCTTTCTAAATTGGTTGAGCACGAATTTTAATGATACTAATCAGCTTTGAATATCATTTAAGAGCTTATAGAATGAGAATCATATCAAATATTGAGTTTTTCATATTTTATTTTGATTTAAAATGATTTTTAATGTATAAAATCCAAATAAATAAAAATAAACTAATAAAAAATATGAATAAATGATATTAATTCGTGCATGATGTCATGGTAGAGATTGGGTCATAAAAATGCAAGCCCATGTGAAAAGAATTGGTTCTAAGACCCCATTTGCTCAATAAACCTCTCAAAAATTTCCCAACTTTACAAAGGAACAAATCCCTCAATTTTAGAGCTATGAAGGTGTTCTTGGACATTTCGGAAAGATTAGAGAGTCCTCTAACCAACCTCTTTGGTCTCATGTCCATATCCTTTACCATTTTCAAATTATGCCCTTTGGAAGATGTTGACTTTTTGTTGACTTTAAAAATGACCGATAATGTCTTAACTCATACCTTCCAAATGAAGCATTTTTGGGTTTGGCTTGTGAGATACAAAGTTGTAGATAATTCAATTTCCTTCAAAATGAGCTTTGGATAGAAAAAATTGATGAAGCATGTGAAAGTTATGGTTGGTCAAAGTTCAATTGACTTTTCCTGTGAAAACCCTAATTTAGAAACTCTTGATTCTTGATGATCTGAAACTTCCTTGATGAATCATGATCAACCCTTGATCAATTGATGAATTTTACTTCATATACTTAATGTTGGCAGAAAGTCTTGAAGTTTGACTTTGATTTGACCACAGTTGACCTCAGTTTGACTTTTTGACTGCTTTGACTGATTTTAGCCTATCTGATCATTTGACTGAGCAAACCTTTTAGGAAAGCCTTGACACTTGACATGGAGATTCTTGAAGACATATAGGATGCTATGAAGCTAAATTGAGGTCTCGAAACTCATTTTAACCTGAAGAAACACAAAACCCTAGTTTTGGACACTTTGCTTAGGAGGAGGCCTTGTCTGAGGGAACTTCCAAGCTTTCTGACTAATTGTGAACCCTGTGAACCTCTTGGGATACCTTGTGAACCTTGTGAACCTCTTGGGACACCTTGGTACACAATACCTTGACTAGGGGAGGGCAAATTTTTGGGTGCAACACTTGGCAACCAATAAGGTCGTATGGCTTCGAAGTTGTCATCTAAAGTGCTGATTTTTGTGTGGAAGTTATTCCGTAATTGTATCGCTACTAAAGTTCTTTTGGCTCGTAGAAACATCATTGAGGGGGTGATCTTTTATTGTGTCAGGCCTGTGGAATAGAGGAGGAGGATTTGAATCATATTGTATTTCGATGTAATACTGCAGTAGTTATTTGGTTGAGCATGATGAAATTGTGTGGGGTGCAGATTAACATGGATGGGGACTGTTCTGATTCTTTTTGTAGTCTGTTATCGTTTAGTGAAACTTACAGAATTTCTCTGAGTTCTACCGTTTGGGCAGCAACCGATTGGTTTTTGAGGAAAAGGCGGAATAATTTGGCATTTTCGGACAAGATTATTTCGGTGGACGAAAATTTGAACTCCATTAAATTATATTCGTGGAAGTGGTTATTTTTAGGCTCTTTTCCGTTTAAATGTACTTTTTACGAGTGGTTTACTGATCCCTATGATTGTATCACCCCGATGTATTTTCTCGATTTTGTCTATTTTCGTGGGTTCGTGCACCCCTTGTGTCGTTAATTCCATTGCTTATTAAATAAAATTTTCCGATATGTATTTATTCTTCACTAAATAACTTGCAATCAAGTTTTCCGATATGTACTTTTCTTCACCAAATAACTTGCAATCGAGTTTTCTGGTATGTATTTTTTTCATCACCAAATAAATTGCAATCAAGTTTTTCGGTATGTAATTTTTCTTCATCGAATAACTTGAGTTTAGGCAACATGGATAAATCGTGGCCTAAAGTACTAGGCAACAATTTTTCATGCGTGAGATATATTATTTTCAAATGTTGCAAAAATCATTCTTATTAGATAATATTAAATAGTAAAATTATTTGATAAATGAAAAGAGTAGAATTAGAATATTTTAAAAATTGTAGGTGTATAGGGTTATTTGTAGGGGTATGAGGTAAAATTTTCTTATGATTTTCTACTCTAAAATGTTGGTAAGACAACAAAAAGTATTACTTAAATTGTCTTATTCTCTTTATTTGAGTTATTATGGATGTACATGGTTAGTTTAATATGCAATCTTTGATGGTAAACTGAATATTTATGTATTAATGTAAATAAGTTTTTGATATTTATATATCAAGAACTTTAAATTAAAATTTGTGTATTTTATAATTTATATTCAATCATATTTTTATCTTTACTAAGTTTTATTCTCGAAATGATCAATAGAATGGTGTATGTCTTATCGGTCGATCAATTAATTAAAAAATAAAAAAAATACAAAACTCATCAAACTATCAATCGTCATCGCATGATGATCATTTTTAAAGCCATTGTCACCGCACGATGGAAAACTGTTTTCGAAATATAAAATCAACCAACAAACAAAAAAAGTTAGCCGAACTACACGCTCCTATTTACTCCTGGCTCTTTGAGAATATGTAGACACGAGGTATCAAAACCTTAATGAGCACAATAATGTAAATAAACTTTTTTATGCAAATAACTCTTTCTGACTGAAGATTCTGAAGAATTTGCATTCAGCTGCGTGTTTTTTCTTTTCATGCTTCAATCATATATTCATCAAAAGCCAATGAATTTGAAGATAAGACCAAAGTGGATACATGATCAAATAGCACATGGTACAAATCAAAATATTCCTTCCACTACCTGCAAACATGGATGCAAGGACTGTACTATTCATCACACCTGTCACTAATCCTTTAGTGGACAATTGCTCTTTTGGTATCCTGAATTCGCCCTCCAACGGTCCATTTCTTATGCTATATAAGTAGGACTTGGAGAGTTGAAGAAAGTGATCATTATTCTCAAGAAAATTACTACGTGAAACTCTCTTATTTTGTTCAGTATTCTTTAAGTGTTTGTATTTCATTTGTGTAAAAATCTTCTTGTGTAGAAGCATCTTGTAACACAAATTCTTTATTCAAACTTGTTTGATTGCATTTCCGTGAGGAGACAAAGTTATAGTCGAATCCTTATGAAGACAATAAATTATGTTCTTTGTGTTTATGTAATTTGTTTGACTTTAGTGGATTAAGTCCTTGGGTATAAGGTAAAATCACCTTGGCGGATGGACTGAAGTAGCTTTGATTTTCAAAATAACCAAGATAAAATCCTTTTGTCTTTCTCTCTTTGATATTTTGATTGTGTTGAGTTGGTAAAAAAAATTTGTTTTTAAAACCCATTTTTTGTGTTTTTCACACCTTCAGTGTGATCAACCTTCCTTTAGGTTCGAGATCAGTATGTGTTAAAATATCATAGATTATATGTTAACTCGTGATAAAACTAAAACTAAGTACGAGCTTAACATGGTATTAAAATATTAATAAAGTTCAATATAAGCCCGATATTTAAATATCATAGGTTCTTGTTTAGCCTGTGATAATATCAAGATGAGGTTCATGAGCTAAGACTGGTACTAAAAGCTTTACAAGATTCAAGAATAGTCATGGTAAAATATTTGATTGGAAGCTTGTAGACTAATCGTCCAAGTTTCTTGTAGAAAGGAGACTAACAACTTCGATTCATCACTTGAAAGAAAATACTCAATGCGTAACTCATAATCTAATTGTTTGGTGAGAAAAGAGCCAAAACCTTCATTTTGCTTGTATAAGGGTGTTCATGAGTTTACATAATAAAAGCTCCCAAGTTTATTAGATACTCTAAAGATCAAATTTGGGGTATAAGACTAAGTTATTTTTTAGTGAACCTCTATAATTTCGGCTGGTTTTCTCTTATCACTTCAACTCTTAATTTTTGCACTTTATCTTCTATAATTTTATTTTCTGTTGCATCTTTATAAACTTTTTCCAAAAAAAAAAAATCAAATTCTAATTTTGATCCAAGTTTGTTTTCAAAACCAAGTTTTTCTAAAACACACAATCTACCCTCTCTTGTGCATGGAGTCACATGTCAAACACTCATAACCAAAACTTTAAATATAAGGCTTGACACAAGCTTATGTGTGATCACAACTTTCCGAGTCTAAAGATTCTAACTGCAAGTATACAACCTAATCACGTAGTAATAATATATATATATATATATATATATATATATATATATATATATATATATATATATATATATATATATATATATATATATATCGATCCCACAAAGACTTGATAATCAACCCAGCGCTATTGGGTGTTACTATGTTTAACTAAGGCGAGTGGTATTTTAACTTTAAGGTGCGAGAAAGTAAGAATTATGGATTAAAATATAATAAGGATAACATTATGTAATTGGTACGCCTTCGCGAATTTGATAAAGGGTCAGTTTATTAAGGTTTGTCAAGTTATCTTTCTGTAGAAACTGTCGGTTTAAGAGTCGTTGACTCACAAGTTCAATTGAGAGCTCTCGCTGTGTCAATTCAAGTTAGAAATACATTTTAGAAACCTAAAGACTCTAATTGGTTTTAAAGCGCTTTCGCTGTATTTAAAAGCAATGCTCGATTTCAGCTATCCGGTTACAATCTCACACTCTTGTGGTCTTAATTCTAACCTTTTATACTTTCTTACTCTCGTAACAAAAGTTGTTTTATAAATAAGAAATAGAAACCAAAAAGTAACTCGAGTTAAGGTTTTTAGCCTAGGTCTATTAAATTCGTTCTGGTTTTACAATCACATACCGATTAAACGGTTTAGCTAGACATATTAAATAAATGCGAAGAAAGGTAAAAGAAGTGTGTAAAAATAAATAGCATAATAATTAAATGGTAAAGCATTAAATTAGGAAACCTGATTGAAGTACTCTTGATCAATCAATCTTGTAGAAACTTAGACTAAAAACAAAATGCAGTGGCTAGAAAGAAAATAAATGGTGATAGCTTCTCAAGGAAGGAGACTATCACTTTGGTTCGAGAAATCGAAAATAAAGCAATGCTGAAACGAAAACAAAAGAAAGTTCTGAACATAAAAATACGACTTTGAGCGGAAATTTGGAAGCAATTAAATATGGTGAATGAAGCTCCTTTTGGAACTTCTTGTAGCTTCTATTTATAGCTTCTGTAAATTGAGTTTGTTGAGAATAAGTCAGAATCATATTTGATGGGCCTTGACTAGTAGTGTTGGACTGAGACTGTGTTGGTTGAGGAAAAATATATGTTGAATGAGAAGAACGTGTTAACGGCTATCTGTCTTTTGACTGGACTGAGGCGCGTTTTAGGTTTCTGATATAAGCCTTGGGACGGTCATCTTGGAAGCATGACTTACGTCTGGGAGCTGAGACGATCGTCTGAAATCTGTGACGGTCGTCATACAGAAGAAATGCAGAATCCTCATTTTTGTCTCTCTCTGCTTCATTTCTTGGGCTAAAAGTCTTGTTTCTATCTCATTTTCATTATTTTCTTCCACAAGTCAAGTATAACTAAATACCTGCAAAAATAAACATAAACTCGTGTAATATTGTTTGAAATAAAGAAATCGTAACTTAAATAAACGGAAACCATGCTAATAAATTGATACAAAATTGTGCTATCAAACTCTCCTAGACTAGAATCTTTGCTTGTCCTCAAGCAAACAATCAAGTGGATTTTGAAAAAATATCCTTCAAACATAGACACAGAACACATTGCCTATCCATACGTTCTTGTGCGACATTTTGCTAAATGAACTAATAGTGACTCGAACACTAAGGATACACTAATGACACTAAAATATATAATGTTCATAAACCCCTTATACAAACCAGTCCGAATCAATATATTATAACTCATCTTAATGCTCTTGTTTTTGTTTCATCCGATTTCATTATGAGCAATCACAATAAGCCTTTTACCTTTACACGTGCATAGTGGAGTAACCTGTTGGTGAATTTGATCTTTTTCTAATACGGGGTCTGGTACACAAGTGTGGTAACCCTTAAACATACTGAGTGCAAGTTTCAGGGGATCGAATCGTAATTTACCCTACCAAATTCAGAACCAGATTCCTCTGAACTAACTAACATCAGACTTTGCTTTGCCTTTTTTTCTTAATTTCTTACATTCTTTAAAATATGTGCAGCTTGATTGTTTTATCAATGGGTTGCATAATCTCAAGATTATTCTTTTTGGAATTTTTAAGATCAATCACTTATTTGCATCGACTCTCCATGTAGTTTGTGCCTCTGGCGATGCTGATTGCTAATATAAACTACTTGGGTCTAATTTAGAACTAAGGCTTCAGATTTCGGTATAAAAGGTATCCAAACCGATATCACATATCTAAGGGTATAAGGTGTCAAGACTATATCAGTCTTGTTAGGTCTTTTCTCAGTTTTCTAACAAAGCCTATCAACCTATATACTCGTAGGGTGTGCTAAGGGAAAGCATTCTAAAATTGTTGTTATAGCTAAAAATGCTAAATAACGAAATATTTTTATTAATATTAAGGTTTCGTACAAGGAAATGAAATTCTTATTACCCTTCTCCCACACTATCTCGGACATTGTCCTCAATGTTGCGAGATATAGGTAAACTAAAAAGAAAAATAATAAGAAAAACAATAAAAGAAATAACTAAACTATTGATGCGGTGACAGTGGTCCACTGCCTCTAGCTCTGCCTCACAGGTTCCTTTATCCGTACATTGCTACATGATCAGGTATACCCACATGATGGATATAGTCATGCAGTTCCTGCACTTGTTGTTGCACAACACCCAATCCTTCAATAACACATGTGATTCTTTTGCCTTGTGTTGTTTGTTCTATTTCCATCTGTCCCATCCGCTCCATCATTGAAGTGTACTGCCTCTAGTTCCGCTCATCACTTTAAACGATCGCTGCAAGGATTTCATCCACATACGCGAGTTGTTGATTCATACGTCAGTGTCTTGTAGAGGTGCTAGTGCTGGAGAAATCAGTAGTCGGCGTATTTGTAGCTTCTTCATCGTCCATATCCTGCTGCATCTCATCAACTCTTGCATTTGGTTGTGCTTCTTGAGCAGCAGCGTCTGGTGAAGGGAAATGAGATCGTAACATCAATTGGCTCTGGTCTGTGCATTCGTGTTAGTTGGGCAAGGTAAGATGGTACTCTGAACAACTCGGTTATGAATTACCAAGATGTACCTTCCATCTCTCTATTGTCTGATGATGTGACTATTCTAGCAGTACTCCATGTCGAGAAACAAGGCGGGAGTGGCTCGCAAATGACCGAGACGATCACCTAAACCGAGCTTAAGCGCGATGTCGGTGACAATCTCGTCATAATAAAGTGAGGCCTTCCCTCTTGTACAAGCAGTCTGGATGAAGGATAGCAAGAAAGCTATTGGGTTTACAGGGATGGATTCAAAAGTACAATGGAGTAGAAAGAGTTCCCTTTGATTCACCTTATGGTTGTCTTATCTCCCGAATACGGTGTTGCTCAACACCCTCTGAAAGTAACGGATGGCTGGGTTGTGAAGGTGAGTAGCGTAGAGCTCGTCCTACGCCAAAACTCTTGTACCTGTTAGATTCTCCCACAAATTAAAAGCTTCTGCCTGCCAGTATGCATCACCTAGAAGGCGGTAGAACACATTGTCGCCTCGTTAGAAATAAAACCACTCGCTAAAGGTCTCATATGCAACGGTATACTTCATTTCGGGTAGCCGAAATGTAGCATTACTGACAAGGTGCTTGGTTGCGTCGTTTCAAGTGTTCTAAGAAAAGGAGCTTAGGAACTCCAGTGTCAGTGTCGCGTAAGTCGGACGGTTGGTCTTGCAAAGAGATGTCAAGCCGGTATTCGAAAGTAACCAGTTGACACTGTCGAGGAACCCAAGTTGGGTTAGACACTCCTCGTCAATATAACGAGTCACTTCAATCGTTCTTTCGGTATAAGCGATGAATCAGCCGCGTTGGAGTTCGCAGGCTTCACCATCACGGGAAGGGATATTGATAGGAGTAGGGTTTGCCATAATTAAGAGGGTATAATGAAAGGAGATAAAAAGAAAATAAGGTGATGGTTCAAGAAGGTGGTGCTATTGAAACAAAAACTTGTACTACTATTATATAGAAACAAAATGGAAAAATGGTTACCGAAAATGCTACAGAAGTGGGTGATGAAGGAGTTGGTGAGAAAGTGGGTGTGAAAGTACCTATAAATAAGGGTAGAATAGGGTCGTTGAAAGGAAATGGAGGGGATGGTGGTCCAACATTCTTCTGAAAGTAGCAAATATAACCATTATTGGTTATGACTGCGTGACGATCGTCTAGCTAAGCCAACAGTCGTCAGGATGCTAGGACGATCATCCTAAACTTGAGACGGTCGTCACCCTTGCATAGTGGGCAACGTATTAACGGCTCTTTCCTCTTGGTTTTTTTCCCACTTTAATTCAATTAATATTATTAATATTCTTCTAAATATTTTATGTAGCAGTAGAATATATTAATAGCAGTGCAATATGTATGTAACACAGGATAATGAAAATGATAGTAGCAATGCATACAAATAACACACAGTGATTAAAATGCATTTGAAGCAAAATATTTGTTACACTGTAATTAAATAAAACACTACTGAACACTTATAATTTCAAGCACAAATAAATAAAATAGTACTGACAATTTTTATTGAAAATTAGATACTGCAGTAGTCAAAAGAATTTAAACAAACTGAAAATTTAAAACAACTGAAAATCAAATCAAACTAAAATTAAAATGCTGAATTTAAACAAAAATGCTGGAAAATTATGAATAGTGTTGGAATCGGATATTAGCCACGATGTTTGCGGATGGACTCTAATGCTTGACTCAGATGGTCGAATTATTCTACGGCCATATCTCTCAAAGTAACGATGTATATACGCAAGTCGCGTATGTTATATTGCATAATTTGCATCTCGGTGCAGAGAGTCTCTAAGGTAATCTCAAGATTGGCTGGAGCAGGAGTAAATGTAGGTACGTAAATTGGTTTAGGTTTTTCCTCTTCTTATTTCATATCCCCAGTGTAGTCCGAATCATAATAATTTGAATGAGTTTTAGGATCAATCTCAACCTCAGACCAAGCATCTCCTGGTTCATAAATTGGCTCATCCAGATCATATAGCCAATTGTGCTTATTATGCACACTCGTGCGTTCATGGTCAGGTAAAGTTAAATGTGGCACAACTACGCCATTGATCAGAAGCTTAAAATGATGTGGTCCACAGTCGTACAACATAGCTCTCTCAAAATAGAAGGTGATGTTCATTGGTCGGAACTCTCCTAGCGGGTTAATCTGAGAAAGGCAGGTTCTAAATCCCATTACATCAACAATCTTGGTAACTATGCCACCTATTAGGATTGGATTATGTTTATTTTGAATAATCCTACAGAAATTGGCAAACATGAAAGTTGTCCCATTAACCCTTCTGGATGTAAGAGCACAAAACTAATGAATAATTCATCTCTCGAGACATTGTTATCACTTTCGGTTTTTCCGAACAATGTGTAGGCCAATATCATATGGAAATACCTAATAGTTGGGTTGTGGATCTCAATGGACAACATAGGATATAAATCATGGTCAGTTCGTCCTGAGATACTACTCCAAAAGCGGTCTAGCTCATCATGCGCAAGCACGTTCTCCTGTGCTTCCGAGAAAACAGTAGGGCCATCTGGGAAATCTAAAAGGTTAGTCATCTCATGAATGTTAAACTCACAGGGGTATCCAAATAGTCTGAATGATATCCTCCCTCTTGTAAAACCTTTTACACAATTAGGATTGTAAACCACTGAACTCAGGAATTATAGAGTCGGCTCATAATAGGTTCTATGTTTCCTAGCTGCAAATCCTTCCCAACCTATCTGATTAAACATGAAGTCAATGCTTGCACTTATGCCTAAATCTTTCATGGTAGATTCATGGGCAAATTTGGTCAGGGCCATAGGTCTCTGAGCTAAGGCTTTATAACAGGGCCTTTGGGTGCCATCTTTAAAGTCCATAGTCAAGTTGGTGCTCATTGTCAGAGTCAATGAGAACGAAAAATAGAGAAGGAGTAGAAGGTAGAAAAACTTTGAAAATCCTGGAATCACACAATAAAACAAACCAACACAGCAATTACTGAATTTAAAGCATTTTGAAAATCAAAATTTTGAAAAAATAAAAACTAAATGAAAACTAAATAGAAAAAAAAATGACATTAAAATCGAAAATAAAATCGTGGGTTTCCTCCCACAAAGCACTTCATTTAATGTCGGGCCTCGACACAACTTACGGGAAATTAATCTAAAGTTTCTGATGACAATTCTGCCAGTCTAAAACGTGTCGTGAATTCTTTATCCTCTACACAATTATAATGCTTGAGGAATTGCCCATTTACTATAAATGGTGCACTGGATCTACCCTTAATTTCTATAGCGCCACTAACTAAAACTTTAGTTATTTCGAGAGGACCGGAACATCTGGATCGTAATTTTCCAGGAAAAAACCTAAGCCTAGAGTATATTAGGAGAACAACGTCTCCCACACTAAATTATTTTCTAGAAATACACTTGTCATGCCATCTCTTTGTTCTTTCCTTATATATACGGGCATTCTCGTAAGCGTCTAGCCTTAGTTCTTCCAATTCATGTAAATCTAAAATATGTTTCTCACCTGCGTCAATATAGTAAAAGTTAAGAGTTTTAATCGCCCAATAGGCTTTGTGGTCTAATTCTACTGGAAAGTGGCAGGATTTTCCGTAGACTAACTCGAAAGGTGTAGTTCTGATGAGTGTCTTAAAGGCTGTTCTGTAGGCCCATAAAGCTTCAGGTAACTTGGTAGACCAATCTTTCCTAGATGTAGCGACAATTTTCTCTAAAAAAAATTTATCTCTCTATTTGAAAACTATACTTGTCCACTAGTTTGCGGATGGTAAGGTGTTGCTACATGGTGTCTTACTCCATATTTTAATAAGAGTTTATCGAATATTTTAGATATGAAATGAGAGCCTCCCTCACTTATGACAAGTCTTGGAACACCGAATCTAGGGAATATAATACTCTTGAAGAGCTTTATGACTATTTGTGTGTCATTTGTTGGGGAGGCTATGGCTTCGATCCACTTTGAAACATAATCGACGGCTACGAGTATAAACTTATTTTCAAAAGAAGATGGGAATGGTCCAATAAAGTCAATTCCCCACACATCGAAAAATTATACTTCTAAAATCCCTTTTTGGGGCATCTCATCGCGCCTCGATATGTTACCAGTGTGTTGGCATCGGTCGTAATTTAGAATGGCGAGGTGAACATCTTTCCAAAGTGTGCGCCAAAATAGGCCTGATTGAAGGATCTTTACGCAAGTCTTCGAAGTGCTTGCGTGTCAACCATAAGGAGCAGAGTGACAATGGAAAATTATGTTTTCCATTTCTTCTTCTGGGACACATCGATGGAAAATACCATCGGATCCTCGCTTGAAAAAAATGGTTCATCCCAGTAATATTGTTTTAAATCATGGAAGAACTTCTTTTGTTGGTATGTGAGATCTGGCGGAAGTACCCCGACAGCTAAATAGTTGACTATGTCAGCATATTATGGCAAAGTGGTTTGCGAACAAATTTCTTCCACTGTTTCTTCTTGGATTTGTTCATCTATAGTTAATGAAGATATCTCACTTTATAATTGGGCTATAAGATGTTCATCGGGAAAATCATCATTAATTGCTATTTGGTCTGGCTTAATTCCTTCCACACGTGATAAGTGGTATACTACCACGTTGTCAGTTCCTTTCTTATCCTTAATTTCCAAATCGAACTCTTGTAGCAGAAGGATCCATCTTAACAATCTAGGCTTCGTGTCCTTTTTACTTAGAAGGTACCTAATGGCGTCGTGATCGGTATAAATGATGATTTTAGCTCCTACTAGGTGGGAGAGATATTTATTGAGTGCAAACACGATGGCTAAGAGTTTTTTCTCTATTGTGGCATAGTTCATATGAGTAGGGTCTAAAGTCCTACTCATATAGTATATTGCATGAAGTATCTTATCCTTTCTTTGTCCTAAGACTGCGCCTACAACGTAATCACTCGCATCACACATAATTTCGAATGGTAGTGTCCAAATAGGTGGTTGCATGATGGGTGCATTGATAAGATTTGTTTTGAGTGTTTCAAATGCTTTTAAACAGTCTTCATCAAAGATAAACTCAGCGTCCTTCATTAGCAAACCAGTCAACGACTTAGTGATCTTGGAAAAGTCCTTAATGAATCGTTGGTAAAACCGGCGTGTCCTAAAAAACTTCTTATTTATTTCACGGTTTTCGGCGGTTGAAGGTCTTTTATTACTCCTATTTTTGCTTTATCTACCTCGATGTCTCTGTTGGATATCACGTATCCTAAAATGATTCCTTGTCTAACCATAAAGTGGCATTTTTCCCAATTAAGTACAAGCTTCAGTTTTACGCATCTTTCGAGTACCATATCTAAGTTTGATAGACATCCTTCGAAGCTTTGTTCGCATACAGAGAAGTCATCCATAAACACTTCCATGATGTCGTCTATGAAATCAACAAAAATTGCCATCATACATCGTTGGGATGTCGCTGGAGCGTTAAACAAACCGAACGACATACGACGGTAATAAAATGTTCCGTAGGGGCATGTGAAGGTGGTTTTCTCTTGGTTGTCAGGATATATAGGAATTTAGAAGAATCCTGAGTAACCATCTAAGTAGTAAAAATATGAATGTTTGGCTAATATTTCCAACATTTGATCGATGAAGGGTAAAGGAAAATGGTCTTTCTGGGTAGCTTTGTTTAGTTTTCGATAATCGATACACATTCTATTCCTAGTCACTACTCTGTGTTATGGATTCACCTTTTGAGTTCTTAGTGACTGTAATGCCTCCTTTCTTTGGTAGGACATGCACTGGGCTAACCCATTGACTTTCGGATATTGCATATATAATTTCGGAATCTAGTTACTTCTTTAATTCATCTTTGACTACGGTACTTAGAATCAAATTAATCCTTCTCTGAGGTTCTCTAAAGGTCTTACAGTCTTCCACTAGCATAATGCGGTGCATACATATTGAAGGACTTATTTTAGGATTTTGGTACATGGTTGGGTTTTCAGTTCTAGGATTGGTTGGTCCGTCCAATTCTTTTCCGCTTCTTAGTATAGCCGCATTTGCATGACCTTTGGGGTTTGGTTGTGGTTGTCCAGGAAACTTTCCAGCTGGGGAAGTAGTGGATGATTGTTGTTGGGCTACTTGAGAAATTTGAGTTTCTAGCATCTTGTTATGAGTATCTAAATCATCTAATTTGGTCACCAATTGTTTGATTTTCTCACTAGTATGGATGTTTTGGTTCAGTAATTCTTTATTTGTTTGAGTCTGCGTGACTATGAAGTTTTCCATCATCAGTTCAAGGTTGGATTTCCTAGGAGTATTTGGATTGGGTGCGGCAGCGTTTTGGTATCCTGGTGCTTGTTTAGGTGCATACAAGGTGTTATTGTTCTTATAAGAGAAATTTGGATGATTCTTCCATCCTGGGTGTCGTACCTCAAAAAATACGATCCTCGCGATGGACGCGGAAAGAACAACAAAGTCGCCACCTAATTCTATTCATTCTAACTAAAGAAAATGGAGATATTGATACAACCTAAATAGGATAAGAAATGGTCAATGAAACCAAATTCTTAGTTCGGGAGTCGGTTACGCAAGAGGAAGATATTAGCACCCCTCACGTCCGTTGTACTCAACAGGAACCTCTTAGTCTAACTATACGATTGAATGTTGATTTTTGTCTTGTCTTCTAAATGGTTTGCTAAAATGTTTGTTTTAAGGGAAATAAATGTTTTTTATTATTGTTATGGGGGAAATTATTAATTTTTTATTTTGGTGATTTGTGATGGAGAAATAGTTAATTTTTTATTATTGTGATTTGTGATTCGTGCTACTATGGTTTGTTGGTGTTTTTTAATGAACGATTGTTTAAACCGCTTTCTAACTAATAAGCGTTGGCTTATCTGCTTGCGATAGGAGGCTGAAGCGCTAGCTTGTCTGCGAGATAGAAAGAGTTTAAACAATGCTCATTTAGAGAAAGAGTTGGATCTTATTTAGTATTTTAAGAAAGTAAGAGCGAATGAATCATATCCCATGGGGTTGGCCTCAGGAATGATCCACTCAAGAACCCGTGAAATGGTAGACTCCAGAATTCAGTTCGTTCATTATTTTGATATGTGATAATTAAGTGTTTTGAAATACGAGAGGGTGAATGAATCACGTCCCATGGGGCTGGCCTCGGGAATGATCCATTCAAGAACTATGTGGAATGCTAGACTCCAGAATTCAGTTCCTCCGTTTAATTAATACGAAAAAGATTTGAGTATTTGTTTGATATGTTTTAAGTCGGATTTGAAAGAAAGAGACAAGTTTTCATCTTTAAGGGAGATATCTCACCTATTCCACGACAAAAATTTAAGGGAGAAAAAAGAAGATGGAAGAAGCTTCAAACTTGGATATAAGATTAACAAGTGATTGCCACATTCTTCCTTAAGAGAAACTGTTTGAGAAAATGAATTTGTTTGTGTTTGTGGGAATATGAGAAATATCTTTCCTATGGAGATGAATCATGTCTCATCTTTTCGAGGAAGTTGAATGTTTTAAGTGCTTTATGTACGAAAGAGCGAATGAGCCACGCCCCGTGGGGCTGGCCTCAGGAATGATCAACTCAAGAACTATGTGGAATGCTAGACTCCAGAGTTCAGTTCTTTCGTATAATTAATTAGTTTGAATGCTTATTAAGTTAGAAAAGTTAGATGGCGATACACGAAGCAATTGACTTACAGGTGAAATGCAAATGGAGGTTGGTTGTTTGACTGATTAAGTAGATTCGATTCCTAGTCTCTAGGGGTGCTCCTAGCAATACGAAATCGTAATCGAATGCAATGTGTGAGTGTGCGAGTGAAACCACTTGGTGTTGGACCAAGGGTTCGCGGGTGAATTAAAAGTGATAAATAAAACTCGTACAAGATAATCGGGAGAGGGATACAAGTAAGTTACATGGGATTGCGATGAAATAAAGGGTCTCATTTTAATTTTCCCAAGAGAAAGCGTGTGTGCTGTGTATTAGCTATTTGGAGTCGTCGAAATGTAGCTCTTTTACTACCTTAGAACCAATTCCATTGTTAGAATGGTTCTATGAGGAGTAGAGCGCTTTTATTGTATTAAAATACGAAAATAAAATAAATAAAAATAAATAGACTAAATAAAATGAAATAAAATAAATTGAGCTAAATGACCTCATATTGGTCACAGTTTATCGACTTATCGTGATCGACTTAATTGGACTTTTTGTTATGTTATCGGCCCGTAAAATAAAGAAATCCTTTTTTTAATACATTTTATAAATACTAAAAAAATTAAAACACTAAGATATTAAAATCAACAAAATGGGAAACAAATAAAATAGAAAAAACGAGATGGGGTGATGCGCTAGGGTCTGTGGTATGTAAAAAGAAATCAAATGGGCTTTAAAACTCGGATCCAGCAACAGTATCTCAACATTTATTTTAATAAAATAACAAAGTGAAATGAAGAAAGGGGTGGCGCTGGTAAAATGTGTGTTTGGAGAGTAATATTCGTGGACTAAGAAGCCCAGTTCGGAAACAAAACATCATAAAAAAAACAAAATAACATAAACAAAAATTTAAAAGAAAAATATACTAACTCAGTCATTTATGAAAACGTGTTCTTCCCTATGTGTTTGATATTCAGTTTAACATTCTCAGAAGAAAAAAAAACAGTTCCTCTTCTCCTAAAAAAACGCTTTTTTCGACAGAAAACCTACCCTTTTATGAACAGTTCAGCGGCGGCGTCTCTCACTCCAAGTGCGTTTAACGCGGCGATGGAAGCTCTCTCAGATTCAAACGCTCGATCTCTCTCCTTCTCTCAACGGAGGTTCTGTTTCTCAAACTCATGAATCTTAACGGTGTTTTCGGTAAGTTTTCATCTCGTGTTTCTACTGGGTTCACTCGCGATCTCGGTTTGGTCCGGTTCATCTCACTCGCGGTTTCATGCTCACGGTTACGGTGCTTTAGATCGGTTTGTGATTGGGTGATTAGGGGTCGCGATTTTTGCGTTTGGTTCTTTACGCTTTTCTGAGTTTTGTAAGCTTTGTTTTCAGGTTTATGAAAGGGAAAAAGATGGTGGTTTCGGATGATTAGGTTGGATTGTTTGTTTGGTTGTTTCTGGTTCTGTGCGGTGGAGGGTCAGAGATAGAAACAAAGAAATTCAAATAACCATTACAAAATGAAAAAAAAAATTCTATTTTTAAACCGTAACGAATTTAAAAAAAACAAGGATAGAATAAAAATGATATGAAATGATAGAAATTGACTGAAACATGATTAAATAAATATTTAAGAAAAAAAATGTAAAAAAGGATGACGATCGATACTGCGATAAAAATGCATCACGCGAATGAATTTTTTTGAAAAAGCCCGGTCAAAATTTAGGGTGTGACACTGGGTTATAGGTATTGGAATATGAATTTCCTTGAGCATAGTTCACCTGATCTGTGGTTAATCTGGCAAGAAGTTGACATTCTGATGGTGTTTGTCATGGGATTCCATAAATTTCGCAATTTGAAGTTACGGTAGCCACGGTGGCTGGTGGTGTTATTGTCAAGTTATCGATCTTCTGGGATCTGGCATCCATATTAGCATTTATGTGATCTAAATTTTTCACTTCATACATTCCTCCCATAGTTTGGTTCTTCTCTACAGGTGTTCTTTCACCTCCACATTGGAAATGGTTCTGAGTCATGTTCTCAATGAGGTTGTAGGCTTCATCGTATGGTTTATCCATAAGAGCACCGCCTGCAGCAGCGTCTACTGTCATCCTCGTGTTGTATAGAAGTCCATTATAGAAGGTAATGATGGTTACTCAATTTTCAAACCCATGGTGTGGACATAGTCTCAATAGATCCTTGTATCTTTCCCACGCTTCATAAAGTGATTCGGCATCTTTCTGTCGAAATCCATTAATATGTGCTCTCAACATAGCTATCTTGCTTGGCGAGAAATAACGTGATAGAAATACATTCTTCGGTTCTGCCCATGTTGTAACAAAGTTGGCTTGTAGATATTGTAACCATGCCCAAGCTCTATATCTTATAGAGAACGGAAAAAGTCTTAACCTTATTGCGTCTTGAGTTACACCATTTGCTTTCACGGCATTTGCGTATTGCACAAACTTCGTCAGATGTTCATTAGGGTCGTTCGTAGGATTTCCAAAAAACTAGTTTTGTTGTACAACTTGCAGTAGTGAAGGTTTCAATTCAAAATCGTTTCGGGTAATGGCTGGTGCAACAATACTGTTGTACAGTTCTTGTAGAGTTGGATTCGCATAAGACTTGAGTGAAAGTCGCGGTGGTGCTCCGTTTTCTTCGGCCATAATTGGTTCTTCAACTGGTTCTGGTAATATTTTTCAGGAAAAAGGGTTTCGTTGGTTTCGGTTCGGCGTCTTGGGCTTTAGAAACGCTCAACTTCGTCGATTTGGGACTCGAAGTCTTTGCCTCAGGAGAGAGTACTGGGCATACAATCGACAAAGTGTAAGTTTTTTTCCCTTAGTCTAGACGGCGCAACATGAATTGCATTATTGACTAAATCTAAGTCCCCGACAATTGCGCCAAAAACTTGATCGCGGCTTTTTGAGTCTAAGAATTCTAACTGCAAGTATACAACCTAATCGCGTAGTAATAAAAGATATCGATCCCACAGAGACTTGATAATCAACCTAGCACTATCGGGTGTTACTATGTTTAGCTAAGGCGAGTGGTATTCTATTCTTAAGGTGCGAGAAGGTAAGAATTATGGATTAAATTAAACTATAATAAGGATATCGGTATGTAATTGGTACGCCTTCGCGAATTCGAGAAAGGGTCGGCTTATTAAGGTTTGTCAAGTTATCTTTCTGTAGAAACTGTCGGTTTAAAAGTCGTTGACTCACACTCTCGTGGTCTTGCCTATTACTATACTCCTAAGTTCAATTGAGCGCTCACGTTGTGTCAATTCAAGTTAGAAATACTTTTTGGAAACTTAAATGCTCTAATTGGTTTTGAAGCGCTTCTGCTGTATTTAAAAGCAATGCTCGATTTCAGCTACCAGGTTACAATCTCACACTCCTGTGGTCTTAATTCTAACATTTTATACTTTCTTACTCACGTAACAAAAGTTGTTTTATAAATAAGAAATTGAAACCAAAAAGTAACTCGAGTTAAGTATTTTAGCCTAGGTCTATTGAATTCGTTCCGGTTATACAATCACATATTGATTAAAGGATTTAGCCAGACATATTAAATAAATGCGAAGAAAGGTAGAAGAAGAAGTGCGTAAAAATAAATAACATAATAATTAAATGGTAAAACATTAAATTAGGAAACCTAATTGAAGTACTCTTGATCAATCAATCTTGTAGAAACTTAGAGTAAAAACAAAATGCATTGGCTAGAAAGAAAATAAATGGTGATAGCTTCCCAAGGAAGGAGACTATCACTTTGGTTCGGGAAATAGAAAATAAAGCAATGTTGAAACGAAAATAAAAGAAAGCTCTGAACCTAAAAATATGGCTTCGAACGGAAATTTGGCAGCAATTCAATATGGTGAACGAAGCTCCTTTTGGAACTTGTGGTAGCTGCTATTTATAGCTTCTGTAAATTGACTTTGTTGGAATAAGTCGGAATCATATTTGTTGGACCTTAACTAGTAGTGTTAGACTGAGATTGTGTAGGGTTGAGGAAAAATCTCGGTTGAATGAGAAGAATGTGTTAACGGCTATCTGTCTTTTGACTGGACTGAAACGCGTTTTATGTTTCTAATATAAGCCTTGGGACGATCGTCTTGGATGTGTGACGTACGTTTGGGAGCTTATGCGATCGTCTGAAATCTGTGACGGTCGTCATACAGAAGAAATGCATAATCTTCATTTTTTTTCTCTGTTTGCTTCATTTCTTGGGCTAAAAGTCTTCTTTCTGTCTCATTTTCATTCTTTTCTTCCACAAGTCAAGTATAACTAAATACCTGCAAAAATAAACACAAACTCGCGTAATATTGTTTGAAATAAAGAAAAACGTACTTAAATAAACGAAAATCATGCTAATAAATCGATACAAAATCGTGCTATCAACGTGATACTCCCAAAAGTGGAAAAAAATCTCTACCACCAATTCTCTAGTTTGATTACCTTATAAAAGAAAGATATAAAAATAGAAAATATATGGACAAGGTCGATCATGAAATTTTAAAGGTATAGGACTAATAATAAAAATTGACCCCTAATAAAAAATTAAATAACTAATCTAAAATTTTAATCGTATAATATTTTTTTAAATATTAATTATAAAAAACAAATATTATTTAAATTTTAAATGAAAAACATGGTCGTCTAATGCAATTTGGACTGTGTTCCAATTTAAAAAATTGGTCCCTCATAAATAGAATGGAAAGCATTTTAAAAAGAAATATTTCAGTTAAAGTGTAAATAACATTAAATATTACTTTTTTTTTTTGAAAAAAACTGAAAGAAATGATATATAAATATTTCAATGTTCGAATGAAAGACCAAAACAATATAACAAATGCGATGCAACCATTCACTTTAAGTACATTATTAAAACAAAAGTGTTTTAAATAATAAACAATTAATAGTTAAAGTTATATGATGTGAAAATACACTGCAACCATTTGTTTTGGTCAAATCTAACAAATCACAAAACAAGATTTTTTTTTTAAATAACATACTTTAATAAAATAATATGTCAAAATAATATGCATTTCAAAAGAATTACCATTTTGTCGTATAAATTATCATGTAGTTGGTCAATCCAAATGGCTAAAATATGCATTTTTGCACACATTCATCACACCAATTGGCAAAAATATGTTAGGTCTAATAGCAATTCGCCATTTCATTTGGCGATCTTGTGTAATCTTTGTATTTTTTTTATATTTCTTGCTTTCCCAATTTTATATATATATATATATATATATATATATATATATATATATATATATATATATATATATATATATTTATATACGTACATACTTACATACATACATACATAAATATATATGTAAGTATGTATGTATGTATTTATGTATGTATGTAAGTATATATGTATGTATGTATTTATATATATATATATATATATATATATATATATATATATATATATATATATATATATATATATATATATATATATATATATATATATATATATATATATATATATATACTGTTTTTTTCTATGTAAAACATTTATATTTTAACTTTTTTTTAATATATATGATAAGAATTATAATTTTTTTTACTTAATAGTGATAATTTAATAAATTAAATTAAAAGAATTCGACAAAGACAAATATAATAGAAAATTATTATTGATAATTCAAAATGGTATTTCAAAGATTAGTTTTCCGCCCGATCTAATTGTCCCTCAGTACCACATCCACGGGGATGACCCCGCCTTTGAACTCTACCACGAGGTGGTTGAGGTGCCTCATGTATTTGTGTGTTTGATGGAGGCGGTTGTTCTTGAGCCGATGTTCCTGTTATGTTTGCAACCATTTGTCCCCAATAACCAGGAGGGTTGTTGCCAAAGGAGCTGCCGTAACTTAGTTGAGTGTCCATATTTTCAAAGTTGGATCGTATTGGTTGGGCTGGGTTGGATTGGGTTTGGTGAGGACGGTACAATTGACCGAATGAGGATATTGCCTCATTTTGAGAACGAAACAAATGTGTGGGCTATGGTAGGCTGGTGTGGAGTTGAAGGGGTTATCGGGGGTATATTGGTGTGGGTTAGGCTCTTGTTGTTGTGATTGGGTTTGTGGAATGAATGGGTTACGGGTTTGGAAGAATGGTCTATGGGTGTTTGAAGTTGATGGCTGGAATTGGGTGGGTAGGTCATGGTATGAGGTTGGTGGTTGGGCGTATCCTGCGGCTTGCAAGCGCGGGTCAATCAAGTATGGGTTATCAGAAACCCACTGTTGCGTTGTAACTGACCTAAACCAAACTAAATATTCTATAGTTGGTCTAACATTTTGCAAGACTGAAAATGTTAGGAAATGTTGGCGGCGATCTCTCCATTGTTGACACAACTCCCTAACAAAGTCTTTTCATTCATCCATATTCCACATTTCATTTACTCTTTTCAAATGTCATTCTCCTAAATATGTCGGAGGGCCCAAAATATCTTGTTGCATTCCGAACTGCATTTTCACCTGATCTGTCTGTTGCATTTTCACCTGATATATATATTAAGTTTATTTCTATGTAAAACATTTATATTTTAACTTTTTTTTAATATATATGATAAGAATTATTTTTTTTACTTAATAGTGATAATTTAATAAATTAAATTAAAAGAATTCGACAAAGACAGATATTAATAGAAAATTATTATTGATAATTCAAAATGGTATTCAAAAGATTAATTTCTCGTCCAATCTAATTGTCCCTTAGTACCACATCCATGGGGATGACCCCGCCTTTGAACTCTACCACGGGGTGGTTGAGATGCCTCATGTATTTGTGTGTTTGGTGGAGGCGGTTGTTCTTTAGCCGATGATCATGTTATGTTTGCAACCATTTGTCCCCAATAACCAGGAGGGTTGTTGCCAAAGGAGCTGTCGTAACTTAGTTGAGTGCCCATGTTTTCAAAGTTGGGTCGTATTGGTTGGGCTGGGTTGGATTGAGTTTGGTGAGGACGATACAATTGACCGAATGAGGATATTGTCTCGTTTTGAGAACGAAACAAAGGTGGGGGCTATGGTAGGCTGGTGTGGAGTTGAAGGAGTTATTTGGGGTATATTGGTGTGGGTTAGGCTCTTGTTGTTGTGATTGGGTTTGTGGCATGAATGGGTTACGGGTTTGGAAGAATGGTATATGGGTGTTTGAAGTTGATGACTGGAATTGGGTGGGTAGGTCATGGTGTGGGATTGGTGGTTGGGCATATCCTGCAGCCTGCGAGCGCGGGTCAATCAAGTATGCGTTATCAGAAACCCACTGTTGTGTTGTAACTGACCTAAACCAAACTAAATATTCTATAGTTGGTCTAACATTTTGCAGGACTGGAAACCTTAGGAAATGTTGGCGACGATCTCTCCATTGTTGACGCAACTCCCTAGCAAAGTCTTTCCAATCATTCATATTCCACATGTCATTTTTTTCAAATGCCATTCTCATAAACATGTCGGAGGGCCCGGAATATCTTGTTGCATTCCGAACTGTATTTTCACCTGATCTGTCTGTTGCATTTCAATTGTAGTGAACCGGATGATTGGTGTTTTTTCCTGTCCAAATTGCAACATCCTCGGGGTTAGGTTCATGGTTCAGGCCTAAATATGGTCTCCAAATAAACTGCATTAAAAAGTAAATAATTTTTTCAGTAGAGAATATTTTTAGTAGATAAATTGCATTAAAAAGAAAAGAATTTTTTTGTAGAGAATTTTTTTAGTAATGTTTTTTTAGTAGATAAATTGCATTAAAAAGAAAATAATTTTTTTAGATGACAATATTTGGTCGACATCCACGTGGTCTAACAAATTGCGATAGAGAATAATGGAACTTCTTGGATTCCTGCTGTAATCCATCCCAAGATCGGACCAGCTAAACAGAAAAGAT
This sequence comes from Lathyrus aphaca, assembly GCA_963966055.1. NCBI lineage: Eukaryota > Viridiplantae > Streptophyta > Magnoliopsida > Fabales > Fabaceae > Lathyrus > Lathyrus aphaca. The sequence goes on along the minus strand of OZ014520.1, from coordinate 614,158,686 downwards.
TTAAAAGCAAGTAGTTACAATAATCGTAGAATATTTAAATTTTAATATTTGGAGAACAGAATTATAATAGCAGACTTACTGGTTGGCGTAAGGGAACGGACATGGATTCATATTGCGTGGGGGAGCATCGCTAGTCTTGAATACCCACATGCTTGTAACAGAAAAGCACAACCAGAAAATATACAAGTATCATTTGCGGCATTCTTACAAAGGCTACTATACAAATGGGCCAAAACAGCTGAACCTCAACTATATGTGTTTACCTTGTTGATGTCTCGCAACAACTGTAAATACATCATATTTATTGTGTTACCGGTACCGTCAGGAAATAAAAAACGACCAAATAAAATCATAATATAACACCTAGTCTTAATAATTTTTTCTAACTCAGTTGATTGATCGTTTAATATTATATTAGCATAATTGGATCTAAGGACTCCTAGATTAATCGTTGAACCCCTGCTACGAGTATTTGCTGGATGCTCCTCGTCAATGATAGGGGCACCCAACAATTCCTCTACTATTCTGATTTCATGGTTGACCTTACCAAAAACAGCTTTACCAGTTACACGTAAATCCAAAAGCATGTAAACATCTTCGAGTGTTACCGTGCATTCACCAAATGGCAGGTGAAAAGTGTGTGTCTCTGGTCTCAATCTCTCTTGTAGTGCCAAAATAAGCTTTGTGTCTATCGAATTGTTGTGCACCTTTATGACATCACCAAATCCGCATGAACGTAGATACGATTTTATGATTGGATCATACGGTATGTAGTCAGGCACCCAACAACGAAATCTTTTTACATTCTATAGACACGAAGTAAAAATTATATATAATGAAATATATAAACATTAAAAAACATTTATATTAAATATATTTTTAAAATTACGAGACCTTACAATTTTGAGACATTGTGATAAGAACCTCAATATTTTACTAGAGTTGATATAATACCACGAAAAAAAATTGAACTAAATTAGACTAACCCAGATCAGATTATTATTTCAACATTAAAAAAATATTATGTTAAATATATTTTTAAAATTATGAGACCCTCACAGTTTTGAGACATTATGATAAGAACCTCAATATTTTACGAAAGTTAATATAATACCAGGAAGAAAATTGAACTAATTATACAAATTATAAAATTTTATAAAAATTGAACTAAATTAGTCTAGCCCAACTTAACTTATTAATTTAATTTATTATCAATATAATTATAAAAATTAATCAAAAAAAATATTAATTTAAAAAGAATATTATTATAGAATAATATTATTACAAAAAATGGTATCCAACAGAGGAATTCGAATGTTTTCATAATTAATCGAGAGATTAAATAAGTCTATGTTTTCAAATTCTCTCTTTAAAATAATAAGAAAAAGAAGACTCGCAATAAAAGAATGAGTGTCGAGAGATACCGTTTATGCGTGAAAGGGCGTAAGTTGTAGCTGACTTAGGAATTCAAACTTTTGATTTAGAGATAGTGAAAGCATCTCTATAATTAATCGAGAAGTTACTTCTAGTTATTTGTAAAAGATTTTTAAACTTAAAACTTATACTATAAAAGCTGATAATTTGCGGATTTAAAAGTTTGGTAACGTGCTGACAAAAGTCAACATTAACACTAATTTAGTATTTTCTACACATAAAAAAACACAATTCTTGTCGGGATTAATGCAGCTAGAGTTTTTGTATGACTAAAATTGATAGACATAAAGTATTGTTTTGCTCTCTTAATTTAATATTGAATTAAAAAATTTCACTTAGTTTTTGCATAGCCATAAATACGCATAGAAGCAATCAATAACAATATTTATTATTTCGTCTATATTGATAGAATAACGCTTTATACTACTCAATATAGTCAAATATTTGCAGTCTATCTTATTATTAAAAATACATAGATGCAATAGATAATTATACTTGTTATTTCGTCTGTATTGATAGAATAACGCTTTGTACTACTCAATATAGTTGTATGTTTGTGGCCTATCTGTTGCACCCTAATTTTTGTCCTAAGTTTTCTTTGCATTTTCATCTGCATCTTGCATACAAACAAGATTGCACTGGTTGCACGGTTCTTCTCAGGTTAGGTTTATGCCTCGCAAAAGATCACCGTTGTCTTTAATTACTTTATTTGTTTGTGTTTACTAACCATTAATCAAAATCCAAAAATATTTTGTTTCCCTTTGCTAACATTTTTTCAGGAAGAGGAACCATTGAAAATGCCAAAAATAGTAATCCTGTAGCTCGAGCGAAATTTCGCATACAAAAGTCGAAGTTGATCCGCAAATAATTCAGATTTATCTTATCGAAGATTTCCCAAGTTAATTGATTCATTCAAAGGATTTCCAAGGTTCACGTGTTTACTTCTTCGACGTACAAGAAGAATCAGGCTGAAACAACCAAGCAACCATGTTTGAATAAAAAGTTCAAATTTCAGCTTGGTTAACCGGTTAACCAGTGCGAAATTTGAATTTTTTATTCAAATTCAGCACCCTTAGATCATTGATTTAATTGGAATATTCTAGATCCATTGGTTTCTGATTTCTCTACATCACTTTGATCATTTCCTACCATAAACTCTCATTAATCACCACTCTTTTCCATTTCCCACCAAAATTTCAATTACCAAAGCTAAATTCAAATTACCAAAGCAAGCTTCATTCCACCAAATTTCCATACCTAAGGCCTTTAAATAGGACCACAATTTCATTCATTCCATAAGCTTTTGATAGCCACAAAACCTCTTGCAAATTACTCCCCCAACACCAAAATTTTCCAAAGCTCGTCTTTCTTTCTTTTGAAGTTATCAAGAATTCACATTGAATTCTTGATTAATTTGAGCTAAACCTTCATCCCCTCATTCTTTTGTTCATCAATTTCAGTAGATCCTAGCTTGTGTTGGTCCAATTTGAAGAAGAGCTTTTGGTAATTCATCTTCCTCCATAAACCCATATTCACCATCAACATTCAAGATGTAGATCTTTGGTGCCTTTGATTCTATTGGATCTTTATTTGTTGTTTGATTGCAGGGATTCCACTGTATTTTGGTTTTAAAATTCGTGCAAATTCAGATCATGATCATCCAATGTTTGAGAAAAGGTTTTAAAATGGATCATGCTGAATTTTCTGCATTTTTCAGCCTCTGGTACAGCGTTAACCGGTTAACCAATGGTTAACCAGTTTAAAAACAGCGCAGATTGTTCCAAATTTGCTTGCGTTAACCGGTTAACCAATTGGTTAACCGGTTAACACAAGTCAGAATGGTGTTTTTGCCTTGTTTCAAGCCCCTTTTTGTTTCCTCTTTCTTCTTCTTCTTCCTCCTTTTTATTTTTATCTTGGGAAGCACTTTTGGGAGTGATTTCTCCTTAATTTCAATGAACTTTGGGTGTAGATTATAGTAGTTAATGTTCATTAATTCAAAACTACCTTTAAGTGGATTATTTAATTCATTTAAGGTACTTTGCATTAGTGATACATTTTCATGCTTGAATCCACCAAGATGAGTGATTGAACTTAAGGATGGAAGAATACCATAAGTGCGGCTCAATTTGGTATTCACATTTAGTTTTGTGCGGTATCGCGTTCGGATAACGATTTACATATTGTTTATCTCGCATGCATTAGCACTAACATTATGCACCTTAATTGGTGGTGGCCGGCCTCATTTGTAGGGTAATTACTTCGTAAATTACTCGGCAATTGCTTAACATAGACCTAAATGTGTCCCGACTTCGGAATAAAAATCTAATTGGGCACTTGCACTTTCGTGGACCGGATCTCTTGTTGATCGCGTAATCCCAAAGTGGTTAATCATATTGCATTTAGAATAGAGACTTATGAATTTTTGATGCGTAGGTACTTTTGGGTCTCCCAATCGCCTTTCAAATTTCATTGAATTCGGTTCGATTTGCCTTGATTAATCGCTATAGTGTAAGATGCTAAGCGGATCCGGTTGTCTTCGATTTTGGTTACTTTTTTGGTTGTGGTTGACTAAGTTCACCATACCATTATTATGTAAATATTATTATACTATTACTATTATTAATATTTTTGATTCTTGCACTTTAATTTCTTTTTGTTACTAACATTTAATTTCTTGCACTTTTATTGCCTTTATTCTATTTTGCTTTATTCATCCATATCATGTTTATTATTTGTTCTTATTATTTTAATTGTTGATTTTCCTTTTGCCCATTTGGACACAAAAAACATTAATAAATGATTAAACCTCTAAAAAACTTGTGACTTTAATTTGTGGACTTTTGGTTACTATCATTGGCATTGGAATGAAGATTTTGGACTTAGATTTTTAGGATCCCTTCCCCTTGCTTTGATCTTCATGAAGTTGGATTTAGCCTTTATTTAGCCATTTGCTAGCTTATAAGGATGGAAATCTTATGCTCATAATTTGGAATGTAATCAAGTTTGGTTAGATCTTTCTTCCCTTATCTTTTTTTTTAGGATAGTCCCTGCATCTCCTCACATTCTTCAATTTTCAAAACTTTCTCCCTTTTTCAAAGGATTCTTTCTTTTTTAAATCATCACCTCTTTAATAATAAAAAACTTTGACTTTTGTCAAGTGGCTTTTTACCTCTTTATTTTCTCTTTAAAAAATCAATGAATCTAATCATGTTGACCTTAATTCAAAAATAAAAAGAACCAAACTCATTCAAGTGGTTTTGTGCCTTTGTTCACTTTTGTTTATTTTCTTTTAAAAAGTGTCGATTATGAGTCATTATTCTTTAGTCGGGTGCAAGTCTCTCAATCTCCGTGGTTGTAGTTTGATGTAATTGAGTCTCTTGTCATTTGTGGGGGTTTAGTGGCATACTCGTAGATTTTATCCGAGTTGGCGCCCTCCCCATAATGATGTATGAGTCCATGCCTTCATTCTCATGGTAGATTTGTTTGGCTATCCACTTGAAGATGACAAATTATCTTCACTTAATAAATTGAATCATAACCCACCCTTTTCACTATTTGTACCACGAACTACGGGGTTTTGATCTCGCATTGCACTTTGTGGGTACGTAGGCATGAGGTGGTAAACCTCTCCAAACACAAAAATATAAAAAAGAAATAATTCTTTCTCCCACCTCTCCACTCTCATTTTACAAACCATTTTCAAACCAAAAGCAGTAAATTTTTCAAAGGGCTCCCGTGGAGTACCACGGACATTTTGGGTGCGTAAAACCTTCCCATTGTGTAACATATCCCCTTACCCGATCTCTGTTCGTTTCTTTTAGCTTTTTGCTTTTAGATTCATTAGGTTTTATTCGCTCTTTTTCCCTTTTCCATTTGGAATAAAATAAAAATGTCGTGGCGACTCTGTTTACCTTGAGTTAAGTTAACCAATAGCTTACACTCGTGTTTTTACCGCTACACTATCGTACTATTATAAATGCATAAAAGCAACCGATAATAATACTTGTTATTTCGTCTATATTGATAGAATGACTCTTTATACTACTCAATATAATCGTATACTTATGGTTTATCATATTATAAGTGAAAATTATAAAAGTAATTATGAATATGATGTGAATGATAATATAGAATAAATTACCTCTTTACAAAATTAAATAATACACTTTGTCTTTTAGTTAACAATTTTATCAACAAAAATTCGCTTATAAATAACAAAAATTCACTAAATTATAAGGACGAAAATACTATTTAAGTCTTAAATTTATAATACTTGTGAGTTTCAATCCAATGACACACTATTACTTGGGAGAGTGCTTAAAGAATCAGCTATGGTGCTATAAAATTAATGATATACTTTATTAACTAAGCTCTCATTTAATTATTGAGCTTTTTTTCTTTTCCTAGTTTCATAAACTTTGCATTTATGATTTTCTACTCTAAAATGTTGGTAAGACAATAAAAAGTATTACTTAAATGGTGTTATTCTATCTGTTAGAGTAATTATGGATGTAAATAGTTGGTCTAGTATTCAATCTTTCATGGCAAATTATATATATATATATATATATATATATATATATATATATATATATATATATATATATATATATATATATATATACCAAGAACTTTAAATTAAAATTTGTGCATATCACAGTATATTTTCAACCATATTTTTATCTCTAACGAGTTCTCTTTTCGAAAGGATCAATAGACTAGTGTACATCTTATCGGTTCATCAATCAATTAAAAAATTATAAAGATACAATTTTCGTAAAATAAAATCAACCAACAAACAAATATTTATATCCGAACTACGGCGCTCTAATTAGCTCATTGTACATTAAGATATTGTAGGCACAAAGTTTCGAAATCTTGACGAGCACAATAATATAAATAAGCTTTTTTTTGTAAATAACTCTTTTTGTAATTAGTTTCTTCCGTAAATAATAAATTTCTGTAAATAAATGAAATTATAAATAAATAAAACACACACCTTAAGCAAATAAAAACATAGTGTAGCTAAACGGTTCTTGTTGAGTATAAGGAATGTGATGGGTGATAATACTTTCCTCTTGCGTAATTAATCCATAACGGAATATTTGGTTACGACGACTAATCTTATTCATTCAACTTTTAGGGTGCTATCGTTATTTTCCTTTTTCCCGCGATTGAATAAAATACAGTGGCGACTTTGTGTTAGTTTCACTTAGTGATTTTTCACATAGCGACAACAAGGGATATAAAATTCTCCACCTTTATAAGAACCTTAATGATCAATAACAAATATATCACAACCGTTCAAACACCTCAACTTTAGTTTCTCTTACCTTTTAATTATATTCCATAATGTTAATGCCTTATTGGGTTTTAAAAGATATAGAAAGCTATAATGTCACTGTAGCATTATAATTAACTATAAAATAATTATAAAAAAGTAAAATAAATGAATATGTTTAAGGTCAGACAATTTTTTTTAGATTGATGTATGATTCTAAGACCTAATTAATCTCACTATTACTTGTAACTATTTTGTTATTACGTCAAAAATTGAAATTTTTCTAATCTACAAAGAATTATTGTAGTCTATGACCTACTACAAACGGATTTAATACACGAGTGTCGTGTTGAATCTCCCCCATAGAATGCATCTCGAATGAATATGATGATAATATGATAAGAAAAGAACATGAGTGAAGGAATTAATCAACATAAGAACTTTGTTTTACCCAAAATAAGTGAGGAGTGGACATTTATGCCACAGTGAATGGATTTACAAATCTCCATGCCACCTATCTCAACTCAATGGTTGTAGATAAAATATTAACCTAATGTCTATTAAGACAACATATTTCATTTTGAAAATTTTCTTTGAACCTTATTAGATGTTTTGGAGTTTAATTAGTAAAATACACTTGATGATAATCAAGGTTTGCTCATAATTATGATAGGTTTTGATCTCTTGATGATAATCAAGGTTTGTCCATATAGTTTGGATATATTTTAAGAATTATAATCAATTATTCAAGGATTTATGACAAAGTGATTAGACTCTAACATTCCTTTCATTCAAGATTGATTGAGGAAATATATTTTGTAGACCATGAACATTGATAGTGATCGATGGTTCAAAGAGTTATGCTTGAATAATATATTCTAATGGCCCTTATTGGTCCCAAGTCCTTTATTAAGTGTTTAAGGGATGAAAGAAAGAAATAATTGGTTATCCCAAAGTGCGAGACTTTAAGACCAATATTTTCAAGGGATTTTTTAGAATGCTAGATTCCAACAATCCTTTTCTTTCAAGTTTATTTTAAAAGATTTTAGATGTACTTTGAAGTAGTTTAATGATCCTTGATGAAGGATGATTGTTTTGAGAATGACAATTATAAAATAGCCAAAGTTTTTCTTAAACAAGGTTCAAGTTTGAAGGATTAGAGTTTGAATTGAGTTTAGGGTTAATGAACATTTGATGACAATAAAATGCGACTGAAAAACAGTCGAAAAAATTAAAACAGGCACACCAGGTTAAACCAAACGAAACGTATATTAATATAACTGATATTTGCAAGCTCGATTTTAAAGTTTTCCATCCACTGATTTTACGCATGGTTGACATTAATTTTGACCGATTTGTTTGTAAATCCAACGAAAATGCATGTTGAAATACATGTTATGCTATGCAAAAGATGTTAATACTATGATAAATGTATTGTTATTTCGGCGATTCAGAGTCAAAATTGGGGTATAACACGTCCCAAGATTCACACACTCATCCATCGGTTCTCGCTACTCCTCCGACAAACCACTTGTTTTCGAAGCTTTCAACCGGTCCTACCCGTGTCGAGAAATCTTATGTGAAAACCTTTGAGACATAACTTGGCCTTGAAGGACAAACCCTCACGATTTTTCCTGAGGAAATTCCCTCAAATATTCCCAACCCTAATTTACAAGTTCAACAACCTAAATTGGGCGTTATCTACTGTCATCTAAACGAAACCCAACAAAAGAATGATTTCATGTAATTAAGTTGTGTGTATGCATATATTGGAGGTTGAAGATGAAGAGAAATATTTATGTGTTTTTGGTTTTCATCAACATTCAAATGATGTGTGTACAAAGTATTTATATATAAGTACTTTGGAGGCAAGGAGAAAAAGTAGTTTAAAAATAATGCAATTTTTCAAGAGTTTTGAAGCATATGTCGACTCATGAAGGTCGTGTGTCAACACTTATTGATGCATGTGTCGACTCATTAATGTTATGTGTCGACCTGAAGCAAGACATAAGCCACGGGCTTCAAAATTCAAGTAGATGTATTGACTCATACGACAAATGTGTCAACTTATAGAAAGCAAATTTATTTTATGTGTCGACATGTACCTTACATTTGTTGACATATGAAAAGTCAGTGGCTAAACCCTTCAAAATAGGACCACTTGTGTCGACTCATTCATTGTATGTGTCAACACATTCACCTTTTTTCACACAAAAAATACTTGATTTTAATGCATGATTTCTTTTCCAAAACATGTTTATGTTTCCTATTGCTAAGATACCATCAGAAGACAAAGAAAGAGTTATGCTAGAATGCTATATACTTGATTTTCAATGTTCAAACTCATTCGCTCTCTGGGTCTCTTTGTAGAGTGTAAGACTAAACCACCTTAATTTTTCCAAATTTATTTGGGTCTTAGTTATTGTATAAGCCCCAATACATATTTCAAAATATCGGCGCGATCGTCATTTTCAAAATATTTCAATGGGCCTCCTTTGTGGTATAAGTCCCACCTTTTGTACAAAAATAAATCTGTAGGCCTCTTTTTAGAGTGTAAGACCTAACCCCATATTAATCATAATGCTACTAGAGATCCTATAATCAGCGTGACCACTTTTGAGGAAGGTTCCCTCCCTTTTAGATATTTGGGAGTACCTTTATCAAGAAAGAGACTAAACATTAATCATTACATGATACTTATTGATAAGATTGTTTATAGTGTAAGGCACTGGAGTAGCAAACTGCTTAGTTATGTCGGTCGAGTTCAACAAATAAAATTTGTCTCGTTTGCGGTAACTAATTATTGGATGTAATACTTGCCTCTTTGTAACACCCCAAAATTGGCCCTCTTATTTATTTCCAACCTCAAGTGGTTTATGCTTCTCCATTTTTGCATGTTCGTCCATACATTGCATCCGAAAAATAAATAAAAATAATCAGTGAAATCATTCATCATTGGCATATGCATGAGGCTTGTGATCAAGTGTTTCTTGTCAATATTTGGAGCTTAAGAAGGAAAATAATATCACAAAAACAACCCAGCTCATTTCCAAGTTGGCCCATCAGAGGAAAGAAAAATTCACATTTTTCATCCGTTAACCGGTTAACGCCAGTGATTAACCGGTTAACGGCTGCGAAATTTGAATAAAAATTTAAAAATTCAGTTGGTTTTCCCTTTTTTTCCCTCATTTTTCCACCTTGCATTACACTTCATTTTCCCACTTCACTTTGCCTTAAATTCTTCCATATTTTCTAGATCCTTCTACCACCTTCCAAGGAATATTCCAAGGAATATTCTAGAAACCCCAACTAACTTTAACTAACTCCAAGCCTAGTTCCTAACCACATTTTCCAAACCTAGTACCCAAGTTAATTCCTAACCCGAGCATCATGCCAAACCTAGCTTTTATATAGCTCACTTCACTCCAAACCTCACAACTTTAACCATTTTCATATTTTCATCTCATTTTTCATCTCAATTCTATCAAGTTTTCTCTCCATTTTCTAAATTCACCAAAGCTTCTTCATCATAAGTTCTTCAAGTTTTGCATTGAAGCTTGAAAAATTTGAAGCTAAACCTTCATCAGAGCATTGATTTCATGGTTTATCTAAGATTAATCGGAGTAATTGCTTTTGTTTAGGGCTGATTCTTCATTTTGGAAGTGCTTTTGTGGTTGTTCATCAAGATCTTCATCAATTGCATTTATTTTGCATTCTCTAAAGCGTAGCATTTCCATCATTATGGAGCATTATGCCATGAAAAAATTCAAACATGCATACGAAGCATAGGCTAGTTTTGGGGTACGTTGCACAAAAGCCCGAAACATCATTTCTTCGATCACACTGAAGTATCCCCATAGAATGTCAATTCATTCCTCAATGTGGCTGATTATACCAGCTTTCATTATCCCCAGCTGAGTTTCCATTTCAGTATAATGGTCTCACCTCTCTGAGTCTCATCTAAGTACAATGGTCTTGTTTGCTCATCTTTGTTTAAGTACAACGGTCTCGCGTTCCTTTTGATTTCATATAAGTACGATGATTTCATCTCGTCGATTCCATTTAAGTACAATGGTTTCGTACCTTTGAGCCTCCGTTTAAGTACAACGGTCTCTCCTTTTTCGCGTCTCCGTTTAAGTACAACGGTCTCGTGTTAGGTTTTCATTTAAGTACAATGATATTGTTTCTCTGATTTCATCTAAGTACGATTATTTTGTCTCGTCGATTCCATTCAAGTATATTGGTTTTGTACCTTTGAGTTTTCGTTTAAGTACAACGGTCTCTCCTTTTTTGCGTCTCCGTTTAAGTACAACGGTCTCGTGTCGGGTTTTCATTTAAATATAATGATCTCGCTCCTTTTGATTTCATCTAAGTAGGATGATTTCATCTCGTCGATTCCATTTAAGTACAATGGTTTCGTACCTTTGAGTCCCCGTTTAAGTACAACGGTCTCGTGTCAGGTTTTCATTTAAGTACAATGATCACGTTTCTCTGATTTCATCTAAGTACGATGAATTCGTCTCGTCGATTCCATTTAAGTACAATGGTTTTGTACCTTTGAGTCTCCGTTTAAGTACAAGAGTATCTCCTTTTTCGCGTCTCCGTTTAAGTACAACGGTCTCGTGTCGGGTTTTCATTTAAGTACAATGATCTCGTTCCTTTTGATTTCATCTAAGTACGATGATTTCATCTCGTCGATTCCATTTAAGTACAATGATTTCATACCTTTGAGTCTCTGTTTAAGTACAACGGTCTCTCTCCCTTTTTCGCGTCTCCGTTTAAGTACAACAGTCTCGTGTCGGGTTGTCATTTAAGTACAATGATCTCGTTTCTCCGATTTCATCTAAGTACTATGATTTCATCTCGTAGATTCCATTTAAGTACAATGGTTTCGTACCTTTGAGTCTCCGTTTAAGTACAACGGTCTCTCCTTTTTTGTGTCTCCGTTTAAGTACAACGGTCTCGTGTCGGGTTTTCATTTAAGTACAATGATCATGTTCCTTTTGATTTCATCTAAGTACGATAATTTCATCTCATTGATTCCATTTAAGTACAATGGTTTTGTACCTTTGAGTCTCCGTGTAAGTACAACTGTCACTCTCCCTTTTTCGCGTCTCTGTTTAAGTACAACAGTCTCGTGTCGGATTGTCATTTAAGTACAATGATCTTGTTTCTATGATGTCATCTAAGTACGATGATTTCATTTCTTCGATTCCATTTAAGTACAATGGTCTCGTCTCTTTGAGTCTCGTTTAAGTACAACGGTCTCATTTTTTCACGTGCAACGCGAACTTGCGGCGACTTGTCTCATTTTCAAGACGGTAAACGCACTCGTTCAAGGCGAGCCTGCAACACCTGAGCATAGACATAAGCAGTTCCAGCTCATAAAAAAACACAAATAAATAGTTCCCGCCTTAGTTATGCGAACTACGTCGACTTTGATCCTCATTTTCCCGATGAGGTATGTAGGCAGCGGGGTAGGGCCCATTCGAGCACACTCTTTATTTTCCCTACATTTTCACTTTTCGTTTTGTTTTTCAGTTCTATTTCTCATTTTCATTCTAGTTAGTGGTTTTATTCAGCAGCAACTTTATTCTTTTACCCTTTGAAATAGACAAACAAGTGTGGATCTCGTCAAGTATGGCGGACGGTCTGGGGTGCTAATACCTTTCCAGGTTGTAACCGATTCCCGAACTCAGATATTTGATTTGCAGGACCTTGTTCTTTCCTTTTCTCTTAGGTTTGTGCAGCATTCGGGATAAAAATATCTAACTGACAACTCTATCTTTTCTGCGTCAGTATTATATAGGTTAAAAGATTTTCAATCCAATAGCACACTATTATAACAAATAACTTTACCATAGTCTAAAAATTTACAACCATAAAATACTAAAAAGTAATAAAAAAGAAAGATTAATGAAAGGCTTAAAAAAACAAATATTCCTTTACTATCTTGAAAGGTTAAAAGATTTCTTTATTATAATTATTTTTATATGATGAAGTAAGAAATAAACCCAACACAATAGTAATAATTATCAATATAAAAAGAACTCTTACAAATTCAAATTACAAAATCTACTCTTTAATTATTTACAAGAGAACATGAATTTCTTTCTCAAATTTTTCTATATTTTGATTTTATATTGTTCCTTAGTTCTTATTGTAACACAAGTTCTTAACGCAGCACAACCAGGTAAGTTATTATTTCATTATTTTTAATTTTTTATTTAATTTATGGTCAATACATAATCTTTTATCATGTTTTCATATTTATCATTTTATCATCTTTTTTAATTACAGGAACATCTTATGAATGTGAAGTCCATGCTGATTGTGGCAAATATGTTAATATTCCAAATAATGTATATGCTCTGTGCGGTGTGGATCATTTTTGTGTTATATTTCGTTGGTTTCAGGATTAAAGAATGAGTTACGGTGCTATAAAAATAATGATATATTTTATTAAATAATATTTAATAAGCTCTCATTTAATTATTGAGCACCTTAAAAAATAAAAAATCATTTCCTAGTTACATGAACTTTGTATTTATGATTTTCTACTCTAGCTAAAATGTTGGTAAGACAACAAAATGTATTACTTAAATTGTCTTATTCTAGAGTTATTATGGATATAAATGGTTGATCTAGTATTCAATCTTTTTTAAGACAAATTAAATATCTATGTATTAATGTAAACTTTTGATATTTTATATATCAAAGAATTTTAAAAAAAAATTTATGCATATTACAGTATATTTCCAATCATATTTTTTATCTTTATTATAAATTCTCTTCTCGAAAGGACTTTCTTGAGCTTTTTTATCAGCACAAAGGCACTCCGTCCACAGATGGGATCCCTTCATTGAAGGCCAACACCCCGTAGTCGATCATCTCTTGAACCTTTTCCTGGAAGACTTTGCACTCTTCAATCGGATGCCCCAGTACTCCATTATGAAACTCACATCTGGTATTCGGATTGATCCCACAGGGCCGAGACCTCGTGGCTCTGGTCTTTCTGGGTGTCATTATTGAGTTCCGGGCAAAATGAGACCACAATTGACTGTAAGTCATTGGAATTGGGTCAAACTGATGGGCCGCTCCTTCAGGACTGTTTTGAGACCTCCGCTGATTCTGACGTCGCTGACGAGTAGAAGTAGAATTTGACCGACGCTGAAAAATGGCCAAATCTTTGGCTAAAGAAATCAGTCGCCCTCTATCGATCTTCAGGATGTGATTCTCTTCCTGGAGTTCAGTGTTCTCCTGCACAAGGCTGTCTATTAGAGTCTTCATTGTAGTTGAGAACATTCCCATACGATTTCTCAACATGGTGACCTCGTTTCTAAGCTCCCTGTTTTCCTGCTCAAGTTGGTCCATCTTTTTCCGGTGACTGGTCGAGTACAGTTGACTGACGGAGAATAAGACATGGGTGAGTTGGATTGTTGGGAGATGATATGCAATGTAAATGCAAAATGCAAATGGTATGCGAATGAATGCAATACTCAGAACACTCAAAATCACAAACAGCTCCAGAATTGAATATAAAGGCAAGGTGTTGGATCCAAGGTACAAGTAACTCGGAATCTCCTAACTGGTAAGCCTTAAGTGGAGAGTTCTAAATTCTTTTACCCATAAAGCCCACTCACAGGGTAGCTTCTATGGTGATGGTATAAGGATACTCAAGGTCACGGACGTTTATCGTACTAATGCCCCGCCGCAGGCTAGCTGCATTGTGACGATAATAACGATAAGGTCTACCTTGAGTGGAGTTCTCATGCTAGGCGTGCAAGGAGCGAGTCCTTGGAACCTAACATTACACAACTACCAAAATTGAAATAGGTTCTAGGGGGTCCCAGAATCACAACCCTTTCATGAATCAGGTCCCGCGACAGGCTAGCTGCGTTGTGACAAGATCTATGAAAAGTCTAACTATCTGGGGGAGCTTTCATGTTAGGCGTGCAAGGAGCGAGTCCTTGGAGACTAACACTAATAACATCCAATTCTAACTTAGGTGTTCCCTCTTCTTTTTCAGAACTCAAGTACAAATTCAAAACCCGTGACATCCCGAGATCCAACAGGCAGATATAATGAGCAGATAATAAATAAGGAAGCAATAGATAGAATATCAACAGTAAACAAAGAAGACAATCAAACAAATCAGCAAACAAACGCAAACTGTCCTAAGCTAGGCTCGACTCTCTTATGCACAAGGCATTGAAGGATCCCCAGCAGAGTCGCCAGCTGTCGCACCTCGAAAAATACGATCCTAAAACAAACAACAGAGTCGCCACCTAATTCTATTTATTCTACGAGAGAAAAGGAAGATATAGACACAACCTAAATAAAGGTAAGAATGGTCAACGAAACCACTAATCTAAGTTCGGGAGTCAGTTACGCAAGGGGAAGGTATTAGGCACCCCTCACGTCCGTTGTACTCAACGGGAACCTCTTAGTCTAGTTTGCGCTTTAAATGTTAACTTGTTATTATTGTCTTCTTTTAATGATTACTTTTAATGAAGTATTTTAATTATTATTACGAGGAAAAGGTTAGAGTTTTTTATTATTGTGCTCGCGAAGGATTAAAATCCCCGTGCCTACGTATTCCCCTGTGCAATGGGAAAGTCAGAGCTTCGTAGTTCGTGCTACTACGATTTGTGATTTTTAAATTGAACGATTGTTTAAAAATGCATTCTACTGCTAAGCGTTGGCTTATCTGCTCGCAATAGGAGGCTGAAGCGCTAGCTTGTTTGCGAGATAGAAAGATTTAAACAATGTTCGTTTTAAGAAAAGATGTTTGATCTTTGTTAAGGGTGTTTTAAAACGAGAGGGCGAATGAACCACGCGTGGGGCTAGCCCATGTTGCGATTACATTCAAGAACGTGCGGAGTGCGAGACTCCGGGGTTCAGTTACTCGCTAATTAATTATAAAATGATTTGGATTGGTTGGTAAGTTTTAATTTGTATTTGAAAGAAAGAGACAAGTCGTCATCTTTAAGAGAAGTATCTCATCTATTCCACCACAAACATTTGAGAAGTGAGAAATCGAAAAAAAGCTTTAAACTTGGATATAAGATCGTCAAGCAATGCCACGTTCTTTCTTTGAGAATAAATAAAATCGGAAGAAGCTTTAAACTTGGATATAAGATCGACAAGCAATGCCACTTTCTTCCTTTGAGAATAAATAAAATCGGAAGAAGCTTTAAACTTGGATATAAGATCGACAAGCAATGCCACTTTCTTCCTTTGAGAATAAATAAAATCGGAAGAAGCTTTAAACTTGGATATAAGATCGACAAGCAATGCCACTTTCTTCCTTTGAAAGTAATTGTTTTATAAGATTTTTGTTTGTGTTTGTGGGGATAGGAGGAACAACTTCCTATGGAGATGAATCATGCCTGATCCTTTAAGATTGTTGAATTGTTTTGAATGCGAATGGTGATTGAACCAACGCGTGGGGCTAGCCCATTTGCGGTTCAATCCAGAACGTGCGGAGTGCTAGACTCCGGAGTCCCTTTTTTCCATAAATTAATTTAAATAAGTGATTTGAATATTTTATACGAATGGTGATCGAACCAACGCGTGGGGCTAGCCCATTTGCGGTTCAATCCAGAACGTGCGGAGTGCTAGACTCCGAAGTTCCTTTTTTCCATGAATTAATGAATTGAATTGGGATGTTTTTATATATACGAATGGTGATTGAACCAACGCGTGGGGCTAGCCCAGTTGCGATTCAATCCAGAACGTGCGGAGTGCTAGACTCCGGAGTTCTTTTTTTCGTAAATTAATTAATTTAGAAGTTTGGTGAATATTGCATTTTTGCAAAAAAGATTTGTGATCGGTGAGGTACAGATAATCAGACGAACGCAAACG
Organism: Lathyrus aphaca; assembly: GCA_963966055.1. NCBI lineage: Eukaryota > Viridiplantae > Streptophyta > Magnoliopsida > Fabales > Fabaceae > Lathyrus > Lathyrus aphaca. The sequence continues at coordinate 614,142,104 of OZ014520.1, read as the reverse complement.
CGACATGAAAACTATAGTGAGGCGTAAATAAGGTAACATCGAATTTTAATGATACCTAACGGAGAAAGTCCGTTGCTTCTTCAATATGCGCCAAAAGTAACTCAAACCAAAAGAGTATCAAATCCAAATCATGACCAAATATCAAACTCACGACATCCATCAAGATTATACCAATTGACAAAAGTATTTCTCACATCAAACTAAAACTCCAGGTACAAGTCCAAAACTTCAACCAAGAATCAACAGGGTTATATTTACTAAAAGATCCATAAAAAAATAAAAAAATCTAAAGGACGACAATTAAACCTAACTAGAATTCTAAATAGTATATCTAAAATTCTAATCTAGTTTAAATTGAAACAATAATAAACTTTAATGTCAAACAATTATCTAAATAATCAAGAAAATATTTACATACATAAATCGAAAATTAAACAAAATATAATTACAAGAAAATAGATAAAGATTGACCATAGAATATTAACCAACACATAATTGCTAATAAAGTTTTAACTAATGAGCAAAAGGGTGTCTTAGTGTGCAGACAACAACTCCTGGTGGGGGATGAGAAGGAACCTGTGGGATTAATATCATAAGCAGCCCAAACAAAAGAATAGAGAAACACAAGGTTAGAAATAAATAAATAAATAAATAAAAGTAATAAAAATAATAAATAATAAAAGAGAGTTTGATGAAAGGGCTATGACCCTCCTCTTCGTCAACTCTCTCAACCACGCTCCTTTGTGACCTCTCTTAAACTCTCCATCGTTCATCTCTCTGCACTTTGTCTCAGATTTCTCAACCATGATTTCCCTACACTCAATCACCTCCCTCAATACTCAATTCACACTTTCCAAACAGAGAACAAAACGCAGCGGAAACAAAATGCAAAGGAAACGTAACCCAAAACAGAAAACCTAGCCCCCAAATTCATGAAACTATTATGCGATTGGAACAAGTAGGAAAAGATGGTGCTCAGATCGAAGCTAAAAAAAGTTAGAAAAGGATACCTCTCGAAGAACTCGTCGTGACGCGATTCGGATTTACGTGGTGATGTCACGGTGAGAGGGGCGTTTCGCTGGATGGTGGGCGTGATTTGCTTTCAGGATTGCACAGCGGATTTTCGGTCTAAAGGGGTTTAGAGGTTTTCTTCGACATTCTGCGTCTGCTTGCGAATCACGATGGTGCTTCTGCGATTCCTTCTCAGCGGCGGTGAGGGTCTTTGAAGTGACGAAAAGGGGGTTAGGGTTTGGGTTACCGGCGGTAGATTCAGTGGGTGTTGACGAAGAGTTCTAAAGGAGGCGGTGGTGAAGGATGAAGACGGGTTGGTAGTGAGTGAAGAGCTGACTTTTGATTTGTTTGGTTCGAAACGGTTTGCGGCGTCGGTCGTGTTGAAGGCGAGGTAGGCTGAAGGTTTCGGATCCTGTTTGGCTCTTTTTCACATGTTCCTTTCTGAATATTTGCCTCTCAGTTTCTCATTCTTTCATCTTTTTCTATTTGTAAATGGTGCTGGTTTGGTTGTTAAAGGTTTTGTATGTATTTGTTTGCAGGATATGGTTTGTGATGTTTGAGAGTAGTTGTTGGTTTCTGCAGGGTTCGTGAAGGTGTGTGGTTGGTGTTGCGGTTATCAGTTTGTTGAGGTTTGTGTTGTTTCAATTCGAGGTGCTTTTTTGGTGGTGGTGGAGATGACGATGGAGGAGGTTTCTTTGGTTTATGGAAAAGATTGAGAAAGGTGGTGAGTTATGGAGTATTGCCGTTCAGTTGTTGCTATTGAAGTTGAGGGATGCAGAAGAGTGGTTCGGTTCAAGGGTGTTGAAGAGGAGGAAAGAAATGTGTTGGTCGTGAGTTTTTTTGTGTGTTTCAGGGAGATGGGTAGTTTTTTTTTTGCAGAAGAGGATGAGGGAGTCCTTTTTTTCCTCAGATTTCAAGGGGTCGTCCTTTCTCGGTTTTTCTGATGCTCCTCTTATAATCAAGAGAGCCAAGCTTTTTCTCTTCCCTCGAAAGAAATAAAATGCCTTTTTTTTATGTAGAAAAAGTGTTCAAATTTGTATAACCTGCTCTGCTATCTTTTAAACATGATCTGGTGTTTCTACTTTATGGTATTGACTCTTGACTTATATCCAATTTGATGCTAACACTGCTCTGTTATCACTGCTGCAACAGGACAAGGAGTTCCCTACAAAAAAACTTTCTGCAGCAGAAAAGGATTGGACAAAGGAATTATGGTTACTGTAAAACAATAACAATGTTACTAGACTCACTTTTTTTCAATTTTTCCAGTTACTGTAAAATAAAAATATTGTAGTCTCTCCTATTATCATTTTTATAATGTCTTATTTTTTTTTATGTTGTAAAATAAATAAAAGTAACACTATTATTATTTTTTAATCTAAACTTATAAACAATATCTAATTTACAAATGTGGCTTAAAAAACAACACAATTCAAATCAAGTAATTTCTACTTCTTGTCTTAATATAAATTTGCGACACTAAATTAATTGTTATTACCATTACCCCTAATCACGTAACAATAACAAAACAATTTGGACTTGAATCAATTAAAACCTTTGTTGAAACTTAACACAAATAAAACTAGGTAAATAAAAATAAAATCTTGCCATAACAATTGAATCAAAGCTAAACCTCAAATAAGAGTCATGAAACAACCTCTTACACATTCATTGCTAACTGACAACCAAAATGAATATAGACAAGTATGATTAAATGAATGATTACCAAAATGAATATAGACAAGTATGATTAAATGAATGATTAAATGAATGTTTTAACTTAAAAAAAAAGCAAAATAATTGATTTTTTAACATATCGGCAAAAATGAGTGAAATGAACAAAAATCGAAAAATTTCTGGTCAAAATTTAGGGTATGACAGCTGCCCCTATTTAATCATCCTGAACCTGAATGTCTGAGTAAAAAAGATTTGTTTTTGAACATTCAAGGTGGAAGGTGATTAAATATCAGAATACCGGGAATTTTGACCGAAAATGCGGATGAAAAATGATATGATATGCAATGCAAGAAAATGCAAGACAAAAGCTATAACGCCGCCGGGAAGAAAAGTTGACCCTATTGGGGATTAGACGCGCATAACTGGAATACAGACCACACAAGGGATTTATCTTGAACGAAGCCAGACGACAACTGTCTGTAGGTCCTAAGATGACTCGAGATCTTGAACAAAAATTCCACTTTGAGGAAATCTACTGCCGAGATTTGAAACCTCATTTGGAAAAACCTTATGTTGGTGTATCAAAACGAAACAGAAATCTACTGCCGAGATTCTGAAACGAAAACCAAATCTTCTGAAGTCTACTGGAAATCTAACTGCCGAGATGACCAGAGAATCCAAAAATGGAATACCTTCTGCCGAGATATAATAAATGATCCAAAAATCTACTGCCGAGATCTTGGAAAGAAAACAAATTCTATCGAAATCTGCTGGAGATCTACTGCCGAGATTTACCAGAGATTCTAAGAATGGAATACCTTCTGCCGAGGTATACTAAATGAACCAAAAATCTACTGCCGAGATCTTGGAACGAAGACAAATTCTGTTGAAGTCTGCTGGAGATCTACTGCCGAGATTACCAGAGATTCTAAGAATGAGATACCTTCTGCCGAGGTATCAAAATGAAATTCCTACTGCCGAGGACTAGCTGAGGATACACCTGTCACCAAAACTTCTGCCGAGATTTGACTAAGGATGCCATCATCTAGCTTATAAAAGCAAATACCTTCTGCCGAGGTAGACTGGAAATCTTCTGCCGAGACTTGCCAGAAATAAAAGGAATCACCTGTTGTCAAATCTTCTGCCGAGATTCAACTAAGGATGCCATTGAACAGAATTCTCACCATACTTACCTTCTTTTGAAAGAGACAGCCATATGATGGAGACAACAAATCTTCACGCTCAAACTTCTCGACTTGTATGGAAGATGTAGATGTTTAAGAATTGGCAGAATTTTTGACCAAACAAGAAATGTTAAATTCAGTTCAGAATGTCCTATCAGATGTTGGGACATTAGCAAACAGAGTATGTGAACTTATTTCAGGATGTCCTACCAGATGTTGGGACATTGTGTAAATAACTTAAGTTCAGTTTTCCAGGATGTCCCAACAGATGTTGAGACATCTCAGACCTGCTTCCAGAATTAATTATTGATTAACAGATCAGAGATATTTAAGGAGAAGTATCTGGAATTAATTAATGATGGATAAAAACAAAACAAGGCGCATCTGTAGGGTGTTTTATATTGAAGATTCAGATTAAAACAGAAGACCTAAATCACCTAGAATATAGGAAGTAACAAACCCTAAATTCAAGGTGACAGCTGCTGCTCATTAGGGCTGGATCATTCTACAGAAAGCCCAAAATTCAGAGACCTATTTAAGCAACAGAAACTCATAGAATTGAGTACGAATTTCAGAAGACCAAATAGGGTGTCTAGTGTTTTAATAGCAGGTTGTTTTAATTGTACCACTTTATGAGCTTTTAAGCAAAAGTGCATTTGTGACTTGATTGAAACTGTGAAGTAAGATCAAGCTGTATTGTTTGAAGGATGTCTTCAATTTCTGTAAACTTGTAAACTTGATCACTGTGTGATTGAGGGGGAGTGAGTAGGGTACTCTTATCTAAGTGTGTCTTAGGTAGAAATTGCATTGGGTAAGTATTAAGTGATAGATTAAACAGGGTGGTTTAAGTCTAGAATTAATATTACTAATAGTGGATTTCCTCCTGGCTTGGTAGCCTCCAGATGTAGGTGTGGTTATACACTGAACTGGGTTAACAAACTTCTGTGTTGTTTACTTTTCTTGCTGTTTAAGTTTTGGTTAAATTTGTCAAATGTCCTATTAAGTGTTGGGACATCTCTTAGGACATCTCATACCTGATCACAGAATTTCAATTGGCATCAGAGCAGGCACCCTGCCTGTTTATACTGGGTGAGATCTAGGGAATACAAATTCTGTAACATGGACAGAGATTTAGGGTCAGTAAATAGACCACCTATTCTGGATGGATCTAATTATGACTACTGGAAGCCAAGAATGATTGCATTCTTAAGGTCACTTGACAAAAGGGCATGGAGAGCAGTCAATGTTGGATGGGATCATCCTATCCAAGACACCAAAGATGGATCTAAAGTGCTGAAACCTGAAGAAGAATGGAGTAAGGAGGAAGAAGACTCAGCACTAGGAAACTCAAAAGCCTTAAATGCTTTATTCAATGGCATTGATAGGAATATTTTCAGACTTGTGCATCATTGTGAGCTGGCCAAAGATGTTTGGGATACTCTCAAAACAACTCATGAAGGAACATCAAAAGTAAAAATGTCAAGACTTCAACTTCTCACCACCAAGTTTGAAAACTTGAGAATGAAGGAAGATGAATCAATTCATGAGTTCTATATGAACATCTTGGATATAGCCAATACTTCTGGAGCTTTGGGAGAAAAGATGACTGATGAAAAGCTTGTAAGAAAGATTCTCAGATCTTTGCCAAAAAGATTTGATATGAAAGTCACTGCAATAGAAGAAGCTCAAGACATATGCTCTATGAAAGTTGAAGAACTCATTGGTTCCCTTCAAACTTTTGAGATGGGAATGAATGACACAAATGCCAAAAAGAACAAAAGCGTAGCCTTAGTGTCAAATACAGATGAATAAGAGGATGATGAATCAGCAAATGATAAAAGCTTATCAGAAAACCTTGCCTTGCTTGGAAAACAGTTCAAACAAATTCTCAGAGGAATGGAAGGCAAATCCAAACCTAGTAGAAGAAACACAAACTCTGAGAACAGAAGACCTTATGATGCTAACAAAAGATTAAAGTATGCTGAAAAGACCAGTCAAGATAAAGGAGTCAAATGTCATGAATGTGAAGGATATGGACACATCAAGTTTGAATGTCCTACCTACTTAAAGAGGCAAAAGAAAGGACTCTCTGTGACCTGGTCTGATGAAGACTCAGGAGAGTCAGAAGAAGAATCAGCTAAGCATATTACTGCTTTAGCTGGACTGTGTGAATATGATAGTGATTCCAGTTGTGGAGAACTTACTTATGAAGAACTTGAGCAAGCATTCAAAGATCTATACAAAAGAAGCTCTGAAATATGCAGTGAAGTTATAAAGCTAAAGAAGCAGAATGAGACTTTAGAAGATGACAAAGCAAATGATCAGGAGATCATTGAAGCCTTAAAAAGTGAAGTAAGCCTTCTCAACTCTAAGTTGGAACATATGTCCAAATCTGTTAGAATGTTGAACAGCAGCTCAAACACACTGGATGTTATTCTCAGCAATAATAAACACTCAGGGGACAAAAGTGGACTGGGATATGACAGAGATGAAGCAAGCTCTAGCAGAACTACTTCAAAAACTACACACTCAAACAAGATGTCCCAACAGATGCTCCAACATCAGAACACAAAGACAAACATAATGTTCCAACAGATGTCTCAACATTCTGGAAAGAACAAAATGAAGAAAAAATATCAAAGATGGAGATGCCATCACTGTGGAAGGTTTGGGCATATCAAACCTCACTGTTATAAGCTTCATGGATATCCAAATCAGATGTGTCAGCAACCTTCCAAGCAGAAAGTAGAAGGTACAAAAAAAGTGCTGCATAGAAATCAGCAACCTCCTAAGCAGAAGACAGAGGTCATCAAGAAAGTTTGGAGACCAAAAGCTGACATTCAGACTGATCAAAGCCACATACCCAAGAACAAGATCAACAATCAAGCTTGGAGATCAGCTAAACAACACTCAGAGCAGAGGCATCAAAAGAAATCTCATCTCATCTGGTCAAAGAAAAGTACTGCATACATAGCACATACATCTCTGAAAGTATCAGCTAAAGAAGACTGGTACTTTGACAGTGGATGCTCAAGACACATGACTGGATTAAAGAATTTGCTAGTAAACTTAAAATCACATTCATCCAGGTATGTTACCTATGGAGATGGAGCTAAAGGAGAAATCAAGGGAGTTGGAACCTTGGATTGTCAAGATGTTCCAAGACTAGATGATGTGCTGCTAGTTAAAGGTTTAACTGCTAACCTGATCAGCATAAGTCAACTATGTGATCAAGGATACAGTGTAAACTTTACCAAATCTGAATGTATAGTGACTAACAAAGAACAAGAGGTTGTCATAAAAGGAGCCAGATCTAAAGACAACTGTTACATGTGGGAATCCCAAAATCTTAGTCTCACTTCAACCTGCTCTCTAGCTAAAGAAGAAGAAGTGAAACTGTGGCATCAAAGACTAGGTCATCTTCATTTCAGAGGCATAAAGAAGATCATATCTATGGATGCTGTAAGAGGTATTCCTAAACTGAAGATTGATGATGGCAAAATATGTGGTGAATGTCAAATAGGCAAGCAAACCAAGATGTCCCATCCAAAGCTTCAACATCTGACAACTTCCAAAGTTTTGGAACTTCTACATATGGATCTTATGGGACCTATGCAGGTTGAAAGTCTTGGTGGTAAGAGGTATGCCTATGTTGTGGTTGATGATTTTTCAAGATATACATGGATAAACTTCATCAAAGAAAAGTCAGATGTATTTGATGTATTCAAAGAATTATGTCAAAGATTGCAAAGGGAAAAATCCAGCTGTGTGATCAGAATAAGAAGTGATCATGGAAAAGAATTTGAGAATCAAAAGTTCTTAGATTTCTGCTCTTCAGAAGGAATCAATCATGAGTATTCTTCACCTATCACTCCTCAACAGAATGGGATTGTTGAAAGAAAGAATGGAACTATTCAAGAATCAGCAAGAGCTATGATCCATGCTAAAAAGTTACCTCTGTATTTCTGGGCTGAAGCTATGAACACTGCCTGCTACATCCATAACAGAGTTACCTTGAGAAAAGGAACCTTGTCCACAATATATGAAGTATGGAAGGGCAGAAAACCCACTGTGAAGTACTTTCATGTGTTTGGAAGTAAATGCTATATTCTGGCAGATAGGGAGCAAAGGAGAAAAATGGATCCTAAAAGTGATGAAGGGATTTTCCTTGGATACTCTATAAACAGCAGAGCATATAGAGTATTTAATTACAGAACAAAGGTTATCATGGAGTCCATAAATGTGATAATTGATGATGCTTCTACAGATGTCCCAAAAGATGTTGGAACATCTGCTGATATCAAGATTGAAACTGAAGAAAAGAATGATCAATATAACTTCACTCAAAATGATACAAGGTCAGAAGATTCAAGCAAACCTCCCTCCATCAGAATACAGAAGGATCATCCCAAAGATTTAATAATTGGTGATCCCAACAGAGGTGTAAGCACTAGATCAAGAGAAGTGATTTCAGGTTCTTGTTTTGTTTCCAAAATAGAACCTAAAAATGTCAAGGAAGCTCTCACTGATGAATACTGGATTTGTGCTATGCAAGAGGAATTAGGTCAATTCACAAGGAATGAAGTGTGGAATCTTGTACCTAGACCTGATGACATAAATGTTATTGGTACAAAATGGGTGTATAAGAACAAGTCAAATGAACAAGGAATTGTCACAAAGAACAAAGCTAGACTTGTGGCTCAAGGATACACTCAAATTGAAGGAGTAGACTTTGATGAAACCTTTGCACCAGTAGCAAGGCTTGAATCAATAAGACTACTGTTGGGAATTGCTTGTATCTTGAAGTTCAAGCTATTTCAAATGGATGTGAAAAGTGCCTTTCTTAATGGTTATCTTAATGAAGAGGTATATGTAGAACAGCCTAAAGGATTTGTTGATCCAAGTTGTCCAAATCATGTATACAAATTAAAGAAAGCACTGTATGGTCTGAAGCAAGCTCCAAGGGCATGGTATGAAAGACTGACCACATTTCTTATCAAGCAAGGATATAGAAAAGGTGGAATTGACAAAACATTGTTTGTTAAAGATGAAGAAGGAAATGTCATGATTGCACAAATATATGTTGATGACATTGTGTTTGGTGGGATGTCTGATAAGATGGTCAAACATTTTGTCAAGCAGATGGAATCTGAATTTGAAATGAGTCTAGTAGGTGAATTAACCTACTTTCTTGGTCTGCAAGTAAAGCAAATGGAAGACTCTATGTTTATTTCCCAAAGTAAGTACTCCAAGAACATAGTGAAGAAATTTGGAATGGAAAATGCTTCTCATAAAAGAACTCCTGCTCCCACACATTTAAAGCTGACTAAAGATGAAAAGGGTGAGAATGTAGATCAAAGTTTATATAGAAGCATGATTGGAAGCTTGTTATACTTGACTGCTAGCAGACCAGACATTGCATTTGCAGTAGGAGTTTGTGCAAGATATCAAGCTGATCCAAAAGTCAGTCATCTCAATCAAGTCAAGAGAATCCTTAAATATGTTAATGGTACTTGTGACTATGGCATAATGTACTTTCATGGGTGCAAACCAATTCTCACTGGCTTCTGTGATGCTGATTGGGCAGGAAGTGCTGATGACAGAAAAAGCACTTCAAGAGGATGCTTCTTTCTAGGAAACAATCTGATTTCTTGGTTCAGTAAGAAACAGAATTGTGTATCCTTATCTACAGCTGAAGCTGAGTACATAGCAGCAGGTAGCAGTTGTTCTCAGTTGGTTTGGATGAAGCAGATGCTCACTGAGTACAATGTCCCACAGGATGTCATGACATTGTACTGTGACAACTTAAGTGCAATCAACATATCTAAGAATCCTATCCAACACAGCAGGACTAAGCATATTGATATCAGACATCACTTCATCAGAGATCTTGTAGAAGAAAAGGTGATTTCATTGGAGCATGTAGCTACAGATTTGCAATTAGCTGATATCTTTACCAAAGCATTGGATGCTACTCAATTTGAGAATTTAAGGGGTAAACTTGGAATCTGTTTATGTGATATTTAGCAGTTAATGAGATGTGCCAACATGTCATATGACATTGCATGGCATAAGTTCCAGATGGCAAAGCTAGTCTGGTCTAGATCCTTGGGAATTCCATCCCTAATCATTTGGACTGTAACGGCTACATATTTAGTAACTACTTATAAGAAGCTATCAAGATTCTCATCATACCATCATAATCGAATCACATTCACCAGTTATTCTCCAGAGATCATAAACCCTAAAGTTTTTCTTTCATCTTCTTCAACAATGTCTCAAAACCCTAAAACAGCTGAGGAAATTCTCAACAAGGAAGACGTGGTTCATGCCACTCCAATCTCTGTTGTGCCAATGTCATCAACACCATTGGACGAGCTCAGGTGAAGCGCCTCTCACACTAAAAAGGCAAGAACACCAAAGAGATGTAAAGATCAAATCAGAAGCAAAGCTAAAGGCATTCCCTCTCCTGCTAACATGTCCTCAAAATACTCCAAATATGTTGATGATTCCATCAAGGAGATTGTCAACCAAGTTTTCTCTGAACAAAGAGTGGTAAGAGGGATCTCTGTTCCTTTGAACACCATTCCTGCACCTCAAGAAGAACCAGCTCAAGATACAGAGGACACTGCTGCAGAACAAGATGTCCCAACAGATGTTGGAACATCTGAAGATAAGAAAAAGAACTCATCTGATGTTGATCTGGAACAAACTGAGGACAAAGCCTCAAAAGAAAACGATGAAGAGGTCTCTGAAGAACAGGCTCAAGGCTCAAATGAAGATCAAATCCCTGCTGATCAACCAGCTGAAGAGGAGGCTGCTCAATCTCCTCCAGTGGTCAATCTGGAGCAGGACTCTGATGCAGAGATCATATCATCTGTGAAACCCAGCATTGCTAAAAGACTAAGGTCCAGGAAAGGAAAGATGCAAGCTGAACCTGTCATCCCTGAGAAGAAGAAGGCTAGTCCAAAGAAAGGCAAAGCTAAAGCTACCTTTGGTCCAACAAAACCCTGGAGCAAAGTCCAATCCCAGAAGAGAAAAGCTGCCACACCATCAGATTCAGATGTTGAATCAGATGTCCCAACATCTCCTCCCAAGAAGAGACCAGCAACATCCAGAGCTTCAACTGCTGTACCAGAAGCTCCCTTGGACAACATATCATTTCACCATGTCTCTAGTGTGAACAGGTGGAAATATGTGTACCAAAGAAGGGTAGCCCTGGAAAGAGAACTGAGCAGCAATGCACTTGAGTGCACAGAACTGATAGACCTCATCTCTGCTGCAGGACTTTTCAAGACAGTCTCAGAATTCTCTCCCTGCTATGAACTTCTTGTCAAAGAGTTCATTGTGAATCTTCAGGAGGACTGTTCAAATGGTAAGTCTTCTGAATTTCAAAGAGTTTTTGTTAGAGGTAAATGTGTAGAGTTTTCCCCCCAAATCATAAATGAATACCTAGGAAGAGAAACAGATGGACCCAATGAGCTAGGCAAGACAGATAATCAAATCTGTAAAGTGATCACTGCAAACCAGGTCAAGGCTTGGCCTGTGAAGGGAAAGCTCTCTGTGAGCATGCTTACCAGAAAGTATGCCATGCTTAACAGGATTGGAACTGCTAACTGGGTGCCTACCAACCACACTTCTTCAATCTCAACTGGTCTGGCCAGATTCATCTATGTTGTGGGAACTCAAACCAAGATGGATTATGGAGCATATATTTTTGATCAGACTATGAAGCATGCCATCTCTAATGCAACAAAGCTGCCAATAGCTTTTCCATCATTGCTGTGTAGTATTGTTCTAAGTCAATACCCTGGAATTTTAAATGAGAAGGACACAGTCTGCAAGAGAGAGAGCCCCCTGGCTTTTCACTACAAATTATTCCTAAGTCACCATGCTGCAGATGTTGAAGCAACTTCTGGGACATCTGCTGGTCCCTCCACTGCTAAGAATCCAATCTCCAGGAAGACTTTAATTGCTGAACTCAAAAGCACCTACAAAGAGCTTGAAGCTAGAAAGCAGAAGCTTGAGGAAATCATCAAAAGGTTGGAAAGTGAAGAAGATCAGAATGCTGCATCTGGTGAAGACAGTGAGGCTGATGAAGAAAGTGAAGCTGATAAAGATGAAGACACTGAGGTGGAGGAAGCAACTGAGAGTGATGAATCTGAGTGATCAATGTATGTGAGGCAAATGTATTGACAGCAATGTAATGACAGTAGTAGTGTCTTTGGCCCCTAATTTTGTGTCTATCAAGGGGGAGAACAACATCAAATGTAATTGCTGTTTTAGTATGAATGAAATATCTGTGTGTTTGCTTCTGAACTGATTAGTTTTTCTTCTGTTGCAACAAAATTGAATACATATATGTTTGAGGGGGAGTAATCTCAAATAAGAATCAACAGAAAAGTAATGTTATACTCTGATAAAAAGAACTTCTACTGCACTCTGAAAACAAGAAAAGATGTTAGCCAAAAATTAGCCAAAGGGGGAGTTTGTAGATGTTTAAGAATTGGCAGAATTTTTGACCAAACAAGAAATGTTAAATTCAGTTCAGAATGTCCTATCAGATGTTGGGACATTAGCAAACAGAGTATGTGAACTTATTTCAGGATGTCCTACCAGATGTTGGGACATTGTGTAAATAACTTAAGTTCAGTTTTCCAGGATGTCCCAACAGATGTTGAGACATCTCAGACCTGCTTCCAGAATTAATTATTGATTAACAGATCAGAGATATTTAAGGAGAAGTATCTGGAATTAATTAATGATGGATAAAAACAGAACAAGGCGCATCTGTAGGGTGTTTTATATTGAAGATTCAGATTAAAACAGAAGACCTAAATCACCTAGAATATAGGAAGTAACAAACCCTAAATTCAAGGTGACAGCTGCTGCTCATTAGGGCTGGATCATTCTACAGAAAGCCCAAAATTCAGAGACCTATTTAAGCAACAGAAACTCATAGAATTGAGTACGAATTTCAGAAGACCAAATAGGGTGTCTAGTGTTTTAATAGCAGGTTGTTTTAATTGTACCACTTTATGAGCTTTTAAGCAAAAGTACATTTGTGACTTGATTGAAACTGTGAAGTAAGATCAAGCTGTATTGTTTGAAGGATGTCTTCAATTTCTGTAAACTTGTAAACTTGATCACTGTGTGATTGAGGGGGAGTGAGTAGGGTACTCTTATCTAAGTGTGTCTTAGGTAGAAATTGCATTGGGTAAGTATTAAGTGATAGATTAAACAGGGTGGTTTAAGTCTAGAATTAATATTACTAATAGTGGATTTCCTCCTGGCTTGGTAGCCTCCAGATGTAGGTGTGGTTATACACTGAACTGGGTTAACAAACTTCTGTGTTGTTTACTTTTCTTGCTGTTTAAGTTTTGGTTAAATTTGTCAAATGTCCTATTAAGTGTTGGGACATCTCTTAGGACATCTCATACCTGATCACAGAATTTCAGAAGAGATAGCCATTTGACGGAACTTGGAAAATTCACAACAAACTTCTCAGCTTGTCTGGGAGAGATAGCCATTTGTTGGAAAAATAAAAGAGGTTCATATCAAACTTCTCGACTTGTATGGAAGAGATGGCCATTTGATAGAACATTCATCATACTTCCCTTCTTCTGAAAGAGATAGCCATATGACGAAGAACAATTTCACGCTCAAACTTCTCGACTTGTATGGAAGAGATAGCCATTTGACGGAAATTGGAAAATTCACAACAAACTTCTCAACTTGTATGGGAGAGACAGCCATTTGTTGGAACAAATAAAAGAGGTTCATATCAAACTTCTCGACTTGTATGGAAGAGACAGCCATTTGACGGAAATTGGAAAATTCACAACAAACTTCTCAACTTGTATGGGAGAGACAGCCATTTGTTGGAACAAATAAAAGAGGTATGCATTAATGAATGCGACATGAATATGCATATGAATATGAATTCAAGTATGATGTACATGTATGTATATGCGTTGTGTTTATGCTGACAGACAGACAAAACAGACACAAGAGGTACACTGGTGATGAAATAAACATCACAACAAAACGAATACTCGACCAATCTCGTCAAAGTGTATGTAATCACTGAGGATAGGGTAGAGAGCCATCCATGAAACAAGGCTCAATTGGGGGTACTAGACTTAGTAACTCACTGGAAGCACTAAGTAGTAAAAGAAATCCACCAGAAAATAATGAGTCATGCCCCTGACATACCATAGCAACTGGGCGTGAGGACCCCAATATCTGGAAGTACTTGCAAGGTAGATCCTAAGAGCGTCTTGCTTAGGAGAACACGTGGTCATGTGCCCACAAAATGGTTTGTGAGAAGAGATCACCTTAAGAGGATTTTATAGAAGACTTGGCATTCAAGATGCCCCAGTGTCTTCAAACTCTTGTAGAGATTCGTCGAATCTCGACGTCACTGCCTCAGATTAACTGTACTTGGCACAAATGAGTCTTCAATATTTATTCTTTTAGGGATGATACGAATGTGTAAGCACAAATTGGGAAACGAATTGCCCCTGTTTAGCAAAGTCCTTAAACAACATGCCCATATCTGGCAAAGTATTCCAACAACGTGCCCCTATCTAGCCGAGTCTTCAAGCAACATGCCCCTAGCTGACAAAGTATTAAAGCGACCTGCCCCTGGCTGGCTAAGTTTTCAAGTAATCTGCCCCTGACTTGCAAAGTAATCAAGTAACCTGCCTCCATTTGGCAAAGTTTTCAAGCGACATGCCCTGCCTGGCAAAGTCTTCAAGCAAGCTTCCCCTGTCTGGCAAAGTGTTAAGGCAACATGCCCTTGGCTAGCAAAGTCTTCAAGCAGTCTGCTCCTGTCTAGCAGAGTCTTTAAGCAACATGCCCCTGTCTGGCAGAGTCTTCAGGCAAAATGCCCCTGGCTGGCAAAGTATTAAGGAACTTGCCTCTGGGGGTGATCATTCTCTGAAATGGTTGTTCAACTACTCATCAGAGTTTCAGATCTCAAGAGATTAAGCTCTTCATTGATACTCATACATAGGCTTCTATGATGTCAAGCAACTGCTAACAAGCAAGATGTTAATGTTGAGATCTCTAATGCAACACACATGTTTGTCTCGAAGTCTTTTATTTTTTTTGAAAAGATTTTCACAATAGCTTATGACCGAATCACTAGCTAGGAGGTGATATTCATTTTTTTATAAAGCCCACAAATTTTTTTTGAGCAAAGCTCAATGGGAGTCGGGAAACACTTTCTCATCGAGTGTGCTTTCGAAATAAACCCTACTTCAATTAGGACTTTTGGGGGTTGTAATGTGGTTTGGTTCACGGTTTTAGAAACGAAGGATAAAGGCTCAAAGTTTATTTGGTACCCACCCACTCTCCGTGATGTTCTCCAATCCTAGGTTCAGCTAATTGACACATACATTTGTCTTGATAGCGTAGAGATGAAGATCCAAGGTTTGCTTGAAATGACAGTCATCTTATTTATTCTTTGTGGATATTGGTGACCCTTTGATTTTGGTATGGCGGTCACTAAATCTTATGTATTTGAAGTCGAGGATTCAAAGACCTCTTCTAACTAGAATTTTTTTCTTTGGTCCCTGATTTTTGCCTAAGTCTCCTTTTGGGTGCTTGACTTAGCGGGATTTTATTTTCTCTTTTTTTTTAATCAATGGAAGGTTGAAAGTTGTGACTGTCAAGTCATTGATTGTAGTGGATTCCCTGATGGGATGTTTCATCTTATGATTTGATTGTGTAACCAGATTAACTGAACACTACCCTGCCCCCGGTTAAGCGTAAGGGTTTTGAAATATCTGAAAGAAACTCCTACTTCCAGGCTCGAAGTGGTTGACTAGGGATTAACTCCTTATTTCTCCAGTGTTTGGGAATTTGAAACAATGCCTGTATATCGTCAGTAGGGTTTTAATCAAAAGCAATTAGCTAGAGGATTTGTGTTTTAATTCGTCATCCTCCCTCCAGTTCTCTGCCTAGGCAAGAGATGGGAGAAATATTGGCATTATAAAGTTGAAAAAACATTATGAGTGAATACGAATGGATTACTTCAAGACAAACATATTCATTGCATTAATCATTCAAAACAAATAAGTTCTTACATGCCAAAACAAATGCATTAACAAAACATAGCAAAATACATATGAAAAGCAGTAAACGAGCTAAACATCTGAGAGGATAGCTCCAGAGCATCAAAACGATCGCGTGCATTCAGGAACTTGTCCTATGCTCCAGCAACAGATTGATTTGGAAAGGACTTTCTTGAGCTTTTTTATCAGCACAAAGGCACTCCGTCCACAGATGGGATCCCTTCATTGAAGGCCAACACCCCGTAGTCGATCATCTCTTGAACCTTTTCCTGGAAGACTTTGCACTCTTCAATCGGATGCCCCAGTACTCCATTATGAAACTCACATCTGGTATTCGGATTGATCCCACAGGGCCGAGACCTCGTGGCTCTGGTCTTTCTGGGTGTCATTATTGAGTTCCGGGCAAAATGAGACCACAATTGACTGTAAGTCATTGGAATTGGGTCAAACTGATGGGCCGCTCCTTCAGGACTGTTTTGAGACCTCCGCTGATTCTGACGTCGCTGACGAGTAGAAGTAGAATTTGACCGACGCTGAAAAATGGCCAAATATTTGGCTAAAGAAATCAGTCGCCCTCTATCGATCTTCAGGATGTGATTCTCTTCCTGGAGTTCAGTGTTCTCCTGCACAAGGCTGTCTATTAGAGTCTTCATTGTAGTTGAGAACATTCCCATACGATTTCTCAACATGGTGACCTCGTTTCTAAGCTCCCTGTTTTCCTGCTCAAGTTGGTCCATCTTTTTCCGGTGACTGGTCGAGTACAGTTGACTGACGGAGAATAAGACATGGGTGAGTTGGATTGTTGGGAGATGATATGCAATGTAAATGCAAAATGCAAATGGTATGCGAATGAATGCAATACTCAGAACACTCAAAATCACAAACAGCTCCAGAATTGAATATAAAGGCAAGGTGTTGGATCCAAGGTACAAGTAACTCGGAATCTCCTAACTGGTAAGCCTTAAGTGGAGAGTTCTAAATTCTTTTACCCATAAAGCCCACTCACAGGGTAGCTTCTATGGTGATGGTATAAGGATACTCAAGGTCACGGACGTTTATCGTACTAATGCCCCGCCGCAGGCTAGCTGCATTGTGACGATAATAACGATAAGGTCTACCTTGAGTGGAGTTCTCATGCTAGGCGTGCAAGGAGCGAGTCCTTGGAACCTAACATTACACAACTACCAAAATTGAAATAGGTTCTAGGGGGTCCCAGAATCACAACCCTTTCATGAATCAGGTCCCGCGACAGGCTAGCTGCGTTGTGACAAGATCTATGAAAAGTCTAACTATCTGGGGGAGCTTTCATGTTAGGCGTGCAAGGAGCGAGTCCTTGGAGACTAACACTAATAACATCCAATTCTAACTTAGGTGTTCCCTCTTCTTTTTCAGAACTCAAGTACAAATTCAAAACCCGTGACATCCCGAGATCCAACAGGCAGATATAATGAGCAGATAATAAATAAGGAAGCAATAGATAGAATATCAACAGTAAACAAAGAAGACAATCAAACAAATCAGCAAACAAACGCAAACTGTCCTAAGCTAGGCTCGACTCTCTTATGCACAAGGCATTGAAGGATCCCCAGCAGAGTCGCCAGCTGTCGCACCTCGAAAAATACGATCCTAAAACAAACAACAGAGTCGCCACCTAATTCTATTTATTCTACGAGAGAAAAGGAAGATATAGACACAACCTAAATAAAGGTAAGAATGGTCAACGAAACCACTAATCTAAGTTCGGGAGTCAGTTACGCAAGGGGAAGGTATTAGGCACCCCTCACGTCCGTTGTACTCAACGGGAACCTCTTAGTCTAGTTTGCGCTTAAAATGTTAACTTGTTATTATTGTCTTCTTTTAATGATTACTTTTAATGAAATATTTTAATTATTATTACGAGGAAAAGGTTAGAGTTTTTTATTATTGTGCTCGCGAAGGATTAAAATCCCCGTGCCTACGTATTCCCCTGTGCAATGGGAAAGTCAGAGCTTCGTAGTTCGTGCTACTACGATTTGTGATTTTTAAATTGAACGATTGTTTAAAAATGCATTCTACTGCTAAGCGTTGGCTTATCTGCTCGCAATAGGAGGCTGAAGCGCTAGCTTGTTTGCGAGATAGAAAGATTTAAACAATGTTCGTTTTAAGAAAAGATGTTTGATCTTTGTTAAGGGTGTTTTAAAACGAGAGGGCGAATGAACCACGCGTGGGGCTAGCCCATGTTGCGATTACATTCAAGAACGTGCGGAGTGCGAGACTCCGGGGTTCAGTTACTCGCTAATTAATTATAAAATGATTTGGATTGGTTGGTAAGTTTTAATTTGTATTTGAAAGAAAGAGACAAGTCGTCATCTTTAAGAGAAGTATCTCATCTATTCCACCACAAACATTTGAGAAGTGAGAAATCGAAAAAAAGCTTTAAACTTGGATATAAGATCGTCAAGCAATGCCACGTTCTTTCTTTGAGAATAAATAAAATCGGAAGAAGCTTTAAACTTGGATATAAGATCGACAAGCAATGCCACTTTCTTCCTTTGAGAATAAATAAAATCGGAAGAAGCTTTAAACTTGGATATAAGATCGACAAGCAATGCCACTTTCTTCCTTTGAGAATAAATAAAATCGGAAGAAGCTTTAAACTTGGATATAAGATCGACAAGCAATGCCACTTTCTTCCTTTGAAAGTAATTGTTTTATAAGATTTTTGTTTGTGTTTGTGGGGATAGGAGGAACAACTTCCTATGGAGATGAATCATGCCTGATCCTTTAAGATTGTTGAATTGTTTTGAATGCGAATGGTGATTGAACCAACGCGTGGGGCTAGCCCATTTGCGGTTCAATCCAGAACGTGCGGAGTGCTAGACTCCGGAGTCCCTTTTTTCCATAAATTAATTTAAATAAGTGATTTGAATATTTTATACGAATGGTGATCGAACCAACGCGTGGGGCTAGCCCATTTGCGGTTCAATCCAGAACGTGCGGAGTGCTAGACTCCGAAGTTCCTTTTTTCCATGAATTAATGAATTGAATTGGGATGTTTTTATATATACGAATGGTGATTGAACCAACGCGTGGGGCTAGCCCAGTTGCGATTCAATCCAGAACGTGCGGAGTGCTAGACTCCGGAGTTCTTTTTTTCGTAAATTAATTAATTTAGAAGTTTGGTGAATATTGCATTTTTGCAAAAAAGATTTGTGATCGGTGAGGTACAGATAATCAGACGAACGCAAACGCGACATGAAAACTATAGTGAGGCGTAAATAAGGTAACATCGAATTTTAATGATACCTAACGGAGAAAGTCCGTTGCTTCTTCAATATGCGCCAAAAGTAACTCAAACCAAAAGAGTATCAAATCCAAATCATGACCAAATATCAAACTCACGACATCCATCAAGATTATACCAATTGACAAAAGTATTTCTCACATCAAACTAAAACTCCAGGTACAAGTCCAAAACTTCAACCAAGAATCAACAGGGTTATATTTACTAAAAGATCCATAAAAAAATAAAAAAATCTAAAGGACGACAATTAAACCTAACTAGAATTCTAAATAGTATATCTAAAATTCTAATCTAGTTTAAATTGAAACAATAATAAACTTTAATGTCAAACAATTATCTAAATAATCAAGAAAATATTTACATACATAAATCGAAAATTAAACAAAATATAATTACAAGAAAATAGATAAAGATTGACCATAGAATATTAACCAACACATAATTGCTAATAAAGTTTTAACTAATGAGCAAAAGGGTGTCTTAGTGTGCAGACAACAACTCCTGGTGGGGGATGAGAAGGAACCTGTGGGATTAATATCATAAGCAGCCCAAACAAAAGAATAGAGAAACACAAGGTTAGAAATAAATAAATAAATAAATAAAATTAATAAAAATAATAAATAATAAAAGAGAGTTTGATGAAAGGGCTATGACCCTCCTCTTCGTCAACTCTCTCAACCACGCTCCTTTGTGACCTCTCTTAAACTCTCCATCGTTCATCTCTCTGCACTTTGTCTCAGATTTCTCAACCATGATTTCCCTACACTCAATCACCTCCCTCAATACTCAATTCACACTTTCCAAACAGAGAACAAAACGCAGCGGAAACAAAATGCAAAGGAAACGTAACCCAAAACAGAAAACCTAGCCCCCAAATTCATGAAACTATTATGCGATTGGAACAAGTAGGAAAAGATGGTGCTCAGATCGAAGCTAAAAAAAGTTAGAAAAGGATACCTCTCGAAGAACTCGTCGTGACGCGATTCGGATTTACGTGGTGATGTCACGGTGAGAGGGGCGTTTCGCTGGATGGTGGGCGTGATTTGCTTTCAGGATTGCACAGCGGATTTTCGGTCTAAAGGGGTTTAGAGGTTTTCTTCGACATTCTGCGTCTGCTTGCGAATCACGATGGTGCTTCTGCGATTCCTTCTCAGCGGCGGTGAGGGTCTTTGAAGTGACGAAAAGGGGGTTAGGGTTTGGGTTACCGGCGGTAGATTCAGTGGGTGTTGACGAAGAGTTCTAAAGGAGGCGGTGGTGAAGGATGAAGACGGGTTGGTAGTGAGTGAAGAGCTGACTTTTGATTTGTTTGGTTCGAAACGGTTTGCGGCGTCGGTCGTGTTGAAGGCGAGGTAGGCTGAAGGTTTCGGATCCTGTTTGGCTCTTTTTCACATGTTCCTTTCTGAATATTTGCCTCTCAGTTTCTCATTCTTTCATCTTTTTCTATTTGTAAATGGTGCTGGTTTGGTTGTTAAAGGTTTTGTATGTATTTGTTTGCAGGATATGGTTTGTGATGTTTGAGAGTAGTTGTTGGTTTCTGCAGGGTTCGTGAAGGTGTGTGGTTGGTGTTGCGGTTATCAGTTTGTTGAGGTTTGTGTTGTTTCAATTCGAGGTGCTTTTTTGGTGGTGGTGGAGATGACGATGGAGGAGGTTTCTTTGGTTTATGGAAAAGATTGAGAAAGGTGGTGAGTTATGGAGTATTGCCGTTCAGTTGTTGCTATTGAAGTTGAGGGATGCAGAAGAGTGGTTCGGTTCAAGGGTGTTGAAGAGGAGGAAAGAAATGTGTTGGTCGTGAGTTTTTTTGTGTGTTTCAGGGAGATGGGTAGTTTTTTTTTTGCAGAAGAGGATGAGGGAGTCCTTTTTTTCCTCAGATTTCAAGGGGTCGTCCTTTCTCGGTTTTTCTGATGCTCCTCTTATAATCAAGAGAGCCAAGCTTTTTCTCTTCCCTCGAAAGAAATAAAATGCCTTTTTTTTATGTAGAAAAAGTGTTCAAATTTGTATAACCTGCTCTGCTATCTTTTAAACATGATCTGGTGTTTCTACTTTATGGTATTGACTCTTGACTTATATCCAATTTGATGCTAACACTGCTCTGTTATCACTGCTGCAACAGGACAAGGAGTTCCCTACAAAAAAACTTTCTGCAGCAGAAAAGGATTGGACAAAGGAATTATGGTTACTGTAAAACAATAACAATGTTACTAGACTCACTTTTTTTCAATTTTTCCAGTTACTGTAAAATAAAAATATTGTAGTCTCTCCTATTATCATTTTTATAATGTCTTATTTTTTTTATGTTGTAAAATAAATAAAAGTAACACTATTATTATTTTTTAATCTAAACTTATAAACAATATCTAATTTACAAATGTGGCTTAAAAAACAACACAATTCAAATCAAGTAATTTCTACTTCTTGTCTTAATTTAAATTTGCGACACTAAATTAATTGTTATTACCATTACCCCTAATCACGTAACAATAACAAAACAATTTGGACTTGAATCAATTAAAACCTTTGTTGAAACTTAACACAAATAAAACTAGGTAAATAAAAATAAAATCTTGCCATAACAATTGAATCAAAGCTAAACCTCAAATAAGAGTCATGAAACAACCTCTTACACATTCATTGCTAACTGACAACCAAAATGAATATAGACAAGTATGATTAAATGAATGATTACCAAAATGAATATAGACAAGTATGATTAAATGAATGATTAAATGAATGTTTTAACTTAAAAAAAAGCAAAATAATTGATTTTTTAACATATCGGCAAAAATGAGTGAAATGAACAAAAATCGAAAAAATTTCTGGTCAAAATTTAGGGTATGACAGCTGCCCCTATTTAATCATCCTGAACCTGAATGTCTGAGTAAAAAAGATTTGTTTTTGAACATTCAAGGTGGAAGGTGATTAAATATCAGAATACCGGGAATTTTGACCGAAAATGCGGATGAAAAATGATATGATATGCAATGCAAGAAAATGCAAGACAAAAGCTATAACGCCGCCGGGAAGAAAAGTTGACCCTATTGGGGATTAGACGCGCATGACTGGAATACAGACCACACAAGGGATTTATCTTGAACGAAGCCAGACGACAACTGTCTGTAGGTCCTAAGATGACTCGAGATCTTGAACAAAAATTCCACTTTGAGGAAATCTACTGCCGAGATTTGAAACCTCATTTGGAAAAACCTTATGTTGGTGTATCAAAACGAAACAGAAATCTACTGCCGAGATTCTGAAACGAAAACCAAATCTTCTGAAGTCTACTGGAAATCTAACTGCCGAGATGACCAGAGAATCCAAAAATGGAATACCTTCTGCCGAGATATAATAAATGATCCAAAAATCTACTGCCGAGATCTTGGAAAGAAAACAAATTCTATCGAAATCTGCTGGAGATCTACTGCCGAGATTTACCAGAGATTCTAAGAATGGAATACCTTCTGCCGAGGTATACTAAATGAACCAAAAATCTACTGCCGAGATCTTGGAACGAAGACAAATTCTGTTGAAGTCTGCTGGAGATCTACTGCCGAGATTACCAGAGATTCTAAGAATGAGATACCTTCTGCCGAGGTATCAAAATGAAATTCCTACTGCCGAGGACTAGCTGAGGATACACCTGTCACCAAAACTTCTGCCGAGATTTGACTAAGGATGCCATCATCTAGCTTATAAAAGCAAATACCTTCTGCCGAGGTAGACTGGAAATCTTCTGCCGAGACTTGCCAGAAATAAAAGGAATCACCTGTTGTCAAATCTTCTGCCGAGATTCAACTAAGGATGCCATTGAACAGAATTCTCACCATACTTACCTTCTTTTGAAAGAGACAGCCATATGATGGAGACAACAAATCTTCACGCTCAAACTTCTCGACTTGTATGGAAGATGTAGATGTTTAAGAATTGGCAGAATTTTTGACCAAACAAGAAATGTTAAATTCAGTTCAGAATGTCCTATCAGATGTTGGGACATTAGCAAACAGAGTATGTGAACTTATTTCAGGATGTCCTACCAGATGTTGGGACATTGTGTAAATAACTTAAGTTCAGTTTTCCAGGATGTCCCAACAGATGTTGAGACATCTCAGACCTGCTTCCAGAATTAATTATTGATTAACAGATCAGAGATATTTAAGGAGAAGTATCTGGAATTAATTAATGATGGATAAAAACAAAACAAGGCGCATCTGTAGGGTGTTTTATATTGAAGATTCAGATTAAAACAGAAGACCTAAATCACCTAGAATATAGGAAGTAACAAACCCTAAATTCAAGGTGACAGCTGCTGCTCATTAGGGCTGGATCATTCTACAGAAAGCCCAAAATTCAGAGACCTATTTAAGCAACAGAAACTCATAGAATTGAGTACGAATTTCAGAAGACCAAATAGGGTGTCTAGTGTTTTAATAGCAGGTTGTTTTAATTGTACCACTTTATGAGCTTTTAAGCAAAAGTGCATTTGTGACTTGATTGAAACTGTGAAGTAAGATCAAGCTGTATTGTTTGAAGGATGTCTTCAATTTCTGTAAACTTGTAAACTTGATCACTGTGTGATTGAGGGGGAGTGAGTAGGGTACTCTTATCTAAGTGTGTCTTAGGTAGAAATTGCATTGGGTAAGTATTAAGTGATAGATTAAACAGGGTGGTTTAAGTCTAGAATTAATATTACTAATAGTGGATTTCCTCCTGGCTTGGTAGCCTCCAGATGTAGGTGTGGTTATACACTGAACTGGGTTAACAAACTTCTGTGTTGTTTACTTTTCTTGTTGTTTAAGTTTTGGTTAAATTTGTCAAATGTCCTATTAAGTGTTGGGACATCTCTTAGGACATCTCATACCTGATCACAGAATTTCAATTGGCATCAGAGCAGGCACCCTGCCTGTTTATACTGGGTGAGATCTAGGGAATACAAATTCTGTAACATGGACAAAGATTTAGGGTCAGTAAATAGACCACCTATTCTGGATGGATCTAATTATGACTACTGGAAGCCAAGAATGATTGCATTCTTAAGGTCACTTGACAAAAGGGCATGGAGAGCAGTCAATGTTGGATGGGATCATCCTATCCAAGACACCAAAGATGGATCTAAAGTGCTGAAACCTGAAGAAGAATGGAGTAAGGAGGAAGAAGACTCAGCACTAGGCAACTCAAAAGCCTTAAATGCTTTATTCAATGGCATTGATAGGAATATTTTCAGACTTGTGCATCATTGTGAGCTGGCCAAAGATGTTTGGGATACTCTCAAAACAACTCATGAAGGAACATCAAAAGTAAAAATGTCAAGACTTCAACTTCTCACCACCAAGTTTGAAAACTTGAGAATGAAGGAAGATGAATCAATTCATGAGTTCTATATGAACATCTTGGATATAGCCAATACTTCTGGAGCTTTGGGAGAAAAGATGACTGATGAAAAGCTTGTAAGAAAGATTCTCAGATCTTTGCCAAAAAGATTTGATATGAAAGTCACTGCAATAGAAGAAGCTCAAGACATATGCTCTATGAAAGTTGAAGAACTCATTGGTTCCCTTCAAACTTTTGAGATGGGAATGAATGACACAAATGCCAAAAAGAACAAAAGCGTAGCCTTAGTGTCAAATACAGATGAATAAGAGGATGATGAATCAGCAAATGATAAAAGCTTATCAGAAAACCTTGCCTTGCTTGGAAAACAGTTCAAACAAATTCTCAGAGGAATGGAAGGCAAATCCAAACCTAGTAGAAGAAACACAAACTCTGAGAACAGAAGACCTTATGATGCTAACAAAAGATTAAAGTATGCTGAAAAGACCAGTCAAGATAAAGGAGTCAAATGTCATGAATGTGAAGGATATGGACACATCAAGTTTGAATGTCCTACCTACTTAAAGAGGCAAAAGAAAGGACTCTCTGTGACCTGGTCTGATGAAGACTCAGGAGAGTCAGAAGAAGAATCAGCTAAGCATATTACTGCTTTAGCTGGACTGTGTGAATATGATAGTGATTCCAGTTGTGGAGAACTTACTTATGAAGAACTTGAGCAAGCATTCAAAGATCTATACAAAAGAAGCTCTGAAATATGCAGTGAAGTTATAAAGCTAAAGAAGCAGAATGAGACTTTAGAAGATGACAAAGCAAATGATCAGGAGATCATTGAAGCCTTAAAAAGTGAAGTAAGCCTTCTCAACTCTAAGTTGGAACATATGTCCAAATCTGTTAGAATGTTGAACAGCAGCTCAAACACACTGGATGTTATTCTCAGCAATAATAAACACTCAGGGGACAAAAGTGGACTGGGATATGACAGAGATGAAGCAAGCTCTAGCAGAACTACTTCAAAAACTACACACTCAAACAAGATGTCCCAACAGATGCTCCAACATCAGAACACAAAGACAAACATAATGTTCCAACAGATGTCTCAACATTCTGGAAAGAACAAAATGAAGAAAAAATATCAAAGATGGAGATGCCATCACTGTGGAAGGTTTGGGCATATCAAACCTCACTGTTATAAGCTTCATGGATATCCAAATCAGATGTGTCAGCAACCTTCCAAGCAGAAAGTAGAAGGTACAAAAAAAGTGCTGCATAGAAATCAGCAACCCCCTAAGCAGAAGACAGAGGTCATCAAGAAAGTTTGGAGACCAAAAGCTGACATTCAGACTGATCAAAGCCACATACCCAAGAACAAGATCAACAATCAAGCTTGGAGATCAGCTAAACAACACTCAGAGCAGAGGCATCAAAAGAAATCTCATCTCATCTGGTCAAAGAAAAGTACTGCATACATAGCACATACATCTCTGAAAGTATCAGCTAAAGAAGACTGGTACTTTGACAGTGGATGCTCAAGACACATGACTGGATTAAAGAATTTGCTAGTAAACTTAAAATCACATTCATCCAGGTATGTTACCTATGGAGATGGAGCTAAAGGAGAAATCAAGGGAGTTGGAACCTTGGATTGTCAAGATGTTCCAAGACTAGATGATGTGCTGCTAGTTAAAGGTTTAACTGCTAACCTGATCAGCATAAGTCAACTATGTGATCAAGGATACAGTGTAAACTTTACCAAATCTGAATGTATAGTGACTAACAAAGAACAAGAGGTTGTCATAAAAGGAGCCAGATCTAAAGACAACTGTTACATGTGGGAATCCCAAAATCTTAGTCTCACTTCAACCTGCTCTCTAGCTAAAGAAGAAGAAGTGAAACTGTGGCATCAAAGACTAGGTCATCTTCATTTCAGAGGCATAAAGAAGATCATATCTATGGATGCTGTAAGAGGTATTCCTAAACTGAAGATTGATGATGGCAAAATATGTGGTGAATGTCAAATAGGCAAGCAAACCAAGATGTCCCATCCAAAGCTTCAACATCTGACAACTTCCAAAGTTTTGGAACTTCTACATATGGATCTTATGGGACCTATGCAGGTTGAAAGTCTTGGTGGTAAGAGGTATGCCTATGTTGTGGTTGATGATTTTTCAAGATATACATGGATAAACTTCATCAAAGAAAAGTCAGATGTATTTGATGTATTCAAAGAATTATGTCAAAGATTGCAAAGGGAAAAATCCAGCTGTGTGATCAGAATAAGAAGTGATCATGGAAAAGAATTTGAGAATCAAAAGTTCTTAGATTTCTGCTCTTCAGAAGGAATCAATCATGAGTATTCTTCACCTATCACTCCTCAACAGAATGGGATTGTTGAAAGAAAGAATGGAACTATTCAAGAATCAGCAAGAGCTATGATCCATGCTAAAAAGTTACCTCTGTATTTCTGGGCTGAAGCTATGAACACTGCCTGCTACATCCATAACAGAGTTACCTTGAGAAAAGGAACCTTGTCCACAATATATGAAGTATGGAAGGGCAGAAAACCCACTGTGAAGTACTTTCATGTGTTTGGAAGTAAATGCTATATTCTGGCAGATAGGGAGCAAAGGAGAAAAATGGATCCTAAAAGTGATGAAGGGATTTTCCTTGGATACTCTATAAACAGCAGAGCATATAGAGTATTTAATTACAGAACAAAGGTTATCATGGAGTCCATAAATGTGATAATTGATGATGCTTCTACAGATGTCCCAAAAGATGTTGGAACATCTGCTGATATCAAGATTGAAACTGAAGAAAAGAATGATCAATATAACTTCACTCAAAATGATACAAGGTCAGAAGATTCAAGCAAACCTCCCTCCATCAGAATACAGAAGGATCATCCCAAAGATTTAATAATTGGTGATCCCAACAGAGGTGTAAGCACTAGATCAAGAGAAGTGATTTCATGTTCTTGTTTTGTTTCCAAAATAGAACCTAAAAATGTCAAGGAAGCTCTCACTGATGAATACTGGATTTGTGCTATGCAAGAGGAATTAGGTCAATTCACAAGGAATGAAGTGTGGAATCTTGTACCTAGACCTGATGACATAAATGTTATTGGTACAAAATGGGTGTATAAGAACAAGTCAAATGAACAAGGAATTGTCACAAAGAACAAAGCTAGACTTGTGGCTCAAGGATACACTCAAATTGAAGGAGTAGACTTTGATGAAACCTTTGCACCAGTAGCAAGGCTTGAATCAATAAGACTACTGTTGGGAATTGCTTGTATCTTGAAGTTCAAGCTATTTCAAATGGATGTGAAAAGTGCCTTTCTTAATGGTTATCTTAATGAAGAGGTATATGTAGAACAGCCTAAAGGATTTGTTGATCCAAGTTGTCCAAATCATGTATACAAATTAAAGAAAGCACTGTATGGTCTGAAGCAAGCTCCAAGGGCATGGTATGAAAGACTGACCACATTTCTTATCAAGCAAGGATATAGAAAAGGTGGAATTGACAAAACATTGTTTGTTAAAGATGAAGAAGGAAATGTCATGATTGCACAAATATATGTTGATGACATTGTGTTTGGTGGGATGTCTGATAAGATGGTCAAACATTTTGTCAAGCAGATGGAATCTGAATTTGAAATGAGTCTAGTAGGTGAATTAACCTACTTTCTTGGTCTGCAAGTAAAGCAAATGGAAGACTCTATGTTTATTTCCCAAAGTAAGTACTCCAAGAACATAGTGAAGAAATTTGGAATGGAAAATGCTTCTCATAAAAGAACTCCTGCTCCCACACATTTAAAGCTGACTAAAGATGAAAAGGGTGAGAATGTAGATCAAAGTTTATATAGAAGCATGATTGGAAGCTTGTTATACTTGACTGCTAGCAGACCAGACATTGCATTTGCAGTAGGAGTTTGTGCAAGATATCAAGCTGATCCAAAAGTCAGTCATCTCAATCAAGTCAAGAGAATCCTTAAATATGTTAATGGTACTTGTGACTATGGCATAATGTACTTTCATGGGTGCAAACCAATTCTCACTGGCTTCTGTGATGCTGATTGGGCAGGAAGTGCTGATGACAGAAAAAGCACTTCAGGAGGATGCTTCTTTCTAGGAAACAATCTGATTTCTTGGTTCAGTAAGAAACAGAATTGTGTATCCTTATCTACAGCTGAAGCTGAGTACATAGCAGCAGGTAGCAGTTGTTCTCAGTTGGTTTGGATGAAGCAGATGCTCACTGAGTACAATGTCCCACAGGATGTCATGACATTGTACTGTGACAACTTAAGTGCAATCAACATATCTAAGAATCCTATCCAACACAGCAGGACTAAGCATATTGATATCAGACATCACTTCATCAGAGATCTTGTAGAAGAAAAGGTGATTTCATTGGAGCATGTAGCTACAGATTTGCAATTAGCTGATATCTTTACCAAAGCATTGGATGCTACTCAATTTGAGAATTTAAGGGGTAAACTTGGAATCTGTTTATGTGATATTTAGCAGTTAATGAGATGTGCCAACATGTCATATGACATTGCATGGCATAAGTTCCAGATGGCAAAGCTAGTCTGGTCTAGATCCTTGGGAATTCCATCCCTAATCATTTGGACTGTAACGGCTACATATTTAGTAACTACTTATAAGAAGCTATCAAGATTCTCATCATACCATCATAATCGAATCACATTCACCAGTTATTCTCCAGAGATCATAAACCCTAAAGTTTTTCTTTCATCTTCTTCAACAATGTCTCAAAACCCTAAAACAGCTGAGGAAATTCTCAACAAGGAAGACGTGGTTCATGCCACTCCAATCTCTGTTGTGCCAATGTCATCAACACCATTGGACGAGCTCAGGTGAAGCGCCTCTCACACTAAAAAGGCAAGAACACCAAAGAGATGTAAAGATCAAATCAGAAGCAAAGCTAAAGGCATTCCCTCTCCTGCTAACATGTCCTCAAAATACTCCAAATATGTTGATGATTCCATCAAGGAGATTGTCAACCAAGTTTTCTCTGAACAAAGAGTGGTAAGAGGGATCTCTGTTCCTTTGAACACCATTCCTGCACCTCAAGAAGAACCAGCTCAAGATACAGAGGACACTGCTGCAGAACAAGATGTCCCAACAGATGTTGGAACATCTGAAGATAAGAAAAAGAACTCATCTGATGTTGATCTGGAACAAACTGAGGACAAAGCCTCAAAAGAAAACGATGAAGAGGTCTCTGAAGAACAGGCTCAAGGCTCAAATGAAGATCAAATCCCTGCTGATCAACCAGCTGAAGAGGAGGCTGCTCAATCTCCTCCAGTGGTCAATCTGGAGCAGGACTCTGATGCAGAGATCATATCATCTGTGAAACCCAGCATTGCTAAAAGACTAAGGTCCAGGAAAGGAAAGATGCAAGCTGAACCTGTCATCCCTGAGAAGAAGAAGGCTAGTCCAAAGAAAGGCAAAGCTAAAGCTACCTTTGGTCCAACAAAACCCTGGAGCAAAGTCCAATCCCAGAAGAGAAAAGCTGCCACACCATCAGATTCAGATGTTGAATCAGATGTCCCAACATCTCCTCCCAAGAAGAGACCAGCAACATCCAGAGCTTCAACTGCTGTACCAGAAGCTCCCTTGGACAACATATCATTTCACCATGTCTCTAGTGTGAACAGGTGGAAATATGTGTACCAAAGAAGGGTAGCCCTGGAAAGAGAACTGAGCAGCAATGCACTTGAGTGCACAGAACTGATAGACCTCATCTCTGCTGCAGGACTTTTCAAGACAGTCTCAGAATTCTCTCCCTGCTATGAACTTCTTGTCAAAGAGTTCATTGTGAATCTTCAGGAGGACTGTTCAAATGGTAAGTCTTCTGAATTTCAAAGAGTTTTTGTTAGAGGTAAATGTGTAGAGTTTTCCCCCCAAATCATAAATGAATACCTAGGAAGAGAAACAGATGGACCCAATGAGCTAGGCAAGACAGATAATCAAATCTGTAAAGTGATCACTGCAAACCAGGTCAAGGCTTGGCCTGTGAAGGGAAAGCTCTCTGTGAGCATGCTTACCAGAAAGTATGCCATGCTTAACAGGATTGGAACTGCTAACTGGGTGCCTACCAACCACACTTCTTCAATCTCAACTGGTCTGGCCAGATTCATCTATGTTGTGGGAACTCAAACCAAGATGGATTATGGAGCATATATTTTTGATCAGACTATGAAGCATGCCATCTCTAATGCAACAAAGCTGCCAATAGCTTTTCCATCATTGCTGTGTAGTATTGTTCTAAGTCAATACCCTGGAATTTTAAATGAGAAGGACACAGTCTGCAAGAGAGAGAGCCCCCTGGCTTTTCACTACAAATTATTCCTAAGTCACCATGCTGCAGATGTTGAAACACCTTCTGGGACATCTGTTGGTCCCTCCACTGCTAAGAATCCAATCTCCAGGAAGACTTTAATTGCTGAACTCAAAAGCACCTACAAAGAGCTTGAAGCTAGAAAGCAGAAGCTTGAGGAAATCATCAAAAGGTTGGAAAGTGAAGAAGATCAGAATGCTGCATCTGGTGAAGACAGTGAGGCTGATGAAGAAAGTGAAGCTGATAAAGATGAAGACACTGAGGTGGAGGAAGCAACTGAGAGTGATGAATCTGAGTGATCAATGTATGTGAGGCAAATGTATTGACAGCAATGTAATGACAGTAGTAGTGTCTTTGGCCCCTAATTTTGTGTCTATCAAGGGGGAGAACAACATCAAATGTAATTGCTGTTTTAGTATGAATGAAATATCTGTGTGTTTGCTTCTGAACTGATTAGTTTTTCTTCTGTTGCAACAAAATTGAATACATATATGTTTGAGGGGGAGTAATCTCAAATAAGAATCAACAGAAAAGTAATGTTATACTCTGATAAAAAGAACTTCTACTGCACTCTGAAAACAAGAAAAGATGTTAGCCAAAAATTAGCCAAAGGGGGAGTTTGTAGATGTTTAAGAATTGGCAGAATTTTTGACCAAACAAGAAATGTTAAATTCAGTTCAGAATGTCCTATCAGATGTTGGGACATTAGCAAACAGAGTATGTGAACTTATTTCAGGATGTCCTACCAGATGTTGGGACATTGTGTAAATAACTTAAGTTCAGTTTTCCAGGATGTCCCAACAGATGTTGAGACATCTCAGACCTGCTTCCAGAATTAATTATTGATTAACAGATCAGAGATATTTAAGGAGAAGTATCTGGAATTAATTAATGATGGATAAAAACAGAACAAGGCGCATCTGTAGGGTGTTTTATATTGAAGATTCAGATTAAAACAGAAGACCTAAATCACCTAGAATATAGGAAGTAACAAACCCTAAATTCAAGGTGACAGCTGCTGCTCATTAGGGCTGGATCATTCTACAGAAAGCCCAAAATTCAGAGACCTATTTAAGCAACAGAAACTCATAGAATTGAGTACGAATTTCAGAAGACCAAATAGGGTGTCTAGTGTTTTAATAGCAGGTTGTTTTAATTGTACCACTTTATGAGCTTTTAAGCAAAAGTACATTTGTGACTTGATTGAAACTGTGAAGTAAGATCAAGCTGTATTGTTTGAAGGATGTCTTCAATTTCTGTAAACTTGTAAACTTGATCACTGTGTGATTGAGGGGGAGTGAGTAGGGTACTCTTATCTAAGTGTGTCTTAGGTAGAAATTGCATTGGGTAAGTATTAAGTGATAGATTAAACAGGGTGGTTTAAGTCTAGAATTAATATTACTAATAGTGGATTTCCTCCTGGCTTGGTAGCCTCCAGATGTAGGTGTGGTTATACACTGAACTGGGTTAACAAACTTCTGTGTTGTTTACTTTTCTTGCTGTTTAAGTTTTGGTTAAATTTGTCAAATGTCCTATTAAGTGTTGGGACATCTCTTAGGACATCTCATACCTGATCACAGAATTTCAGAAGAGATAGCCATTTGACGGAACTTGGAAAATTCACAACAAACTTCTCAGCTTGTCTGGGAGAGATAGCCATTTGTTGGAAAAATAAAAGAGGTTCATATCAAACTTCTCGACTTGTATGGAAGAGATGGCCATTTGATAGAACATTCATCATACTTCCCTTCTTCTGAAAGAGATAGCCATATGACGAAGAACAATTTCACGCTCAAACTTCTCGACTTGTATGGAAGAGATAGCCATTTGACGGAAATTGGAAAATTCACAACAAACTTCTCAACTTGTATGGGAGAGACAGCCATTTGTTGGAACAAATAAAAGAGGTTCATATCAAACTTCTCGACTTGTATGGAAGAGACAGCCATTTGACGGAAATTGGAAAATTCACAACAAACTTCTCAACTTGTATGGGAGAGACAGCCATTTGTTGGAACAAATAAAAGAGGTATGCATTAATGAATGCGACATGAATATGCATATGAATATGAATTCAAGTATGATGTACATGTATGTATATGCGTTGTGTTTATGCTGACAGACAGACAAAACAGACACAAGAGGTACACTGGTGATGAAATAAACATCACAACAAAACGAATACTCGACCAATCTCGTCAAAGTGTATGTAATCACTGAGGATAGGGTAGAGAGCCATCCATGAAACAAGGCTCAATTGGGGGTACTAGACTTAGTAACTCACTGGAAGCACTAAGTAGTAAAAGAAATCCACCAGAAAATAATGAGTCATGCCCCTGACATACCATAGCAACTGGGCGTGAGGACCCCAATATCTGGAAGTACTTGCAAGGTAGATCCTAAGAGCGTCTTGCTTAGGAGAACACGTGGTCATGTGCCCACAAAATGGTTTGTGAGAAGAGATCACCTTAAGAGGATTTTATAGAAGACTTGGCATTCAAGATGCCCCAGTGTCTTCAAACTCTTGTAGAGATTCGTCGAATCTCGACGTCACTGCCTCAGATTAACTGTACTTGGCACAAATGAGTCTTCAATATTTATTCTTTTAGGGATGATACGAATGTGTAAGCACAAATTGGGAAACGAATTGCCCCTGTTTAGCAAAGTCCTTAAACAACATGCCCATATCTGGCAAAGTATTCCAACAACGTGCCCCTATCTAGCCGAGTCTTCAAGCAACATGCCCCTAGCTGACAAAGTATTAAAGCGACCTGCCCCTGGCTGGCTAAGTTTTCAAGTAATCTGCCCCTGACTTGCAAAGTAATCAAGTAACCTGCCTCCATTTGGCAAAGTTTTCAAGCGACATGCCCTGCCTGGCAAAGTCTTCAAGCAAGCTTCCCCTGTCTGGCAAAGTGTTAAGGCAACATGCCCTTGGCTAGCAAAGTCTTCAAGCAGTCTGCTCCTGTCTAGCAGAGTCTTTAAGCAACATGCCCCTGTCTGGCAGAGTCTTCAGGCAAAATGCCCCTGGCTGGCAAAGTATTAAGGAACTTGCCTCTGGGGGTGATCATTCTCTGAAATGGTTGTTCAACTACTCATCAGAGTTTCAGATCTCAAGAGATTAAGCTCGTCACTGATACTCATACATAGGCTTCTATGATGTCAAGCAACTGCTAACAAGCAAGATGTTAATGTTGAGATCTCTAATGCAACACACATGTTTGTCTCGAAGTCTTTTATTTTTTTTGAAAAGATTTTCACAATAGCTTATGACCGAATCACTAGCTAGGAGGTGATATTCATTTTTTTATAAAGCCCACAAATTTTTTTTGAGCAAAGCTCAATGGGAGTCGGGAAACACTTTCTCATCGAGTGTGCTTTCGAAATAAACCCTACTTCAATTAGGACTTTTGGGGGTTGTAATGTGGTTTGGTTCACGGTTTTAGAAACGAAGGATAAAGGCTCAAAGTTTATTTGGTACCCACCCACTCTCCGTGATGTTCTCCAATCCTAGGTTCAGCTAATTGACACATACATTTGTCTTGATAGCGTAGAGATGAAGATCCAAGGTTTGCTTGAAATGACAGTCATCTTATTTATTCTTTGTGGATATTGGTGACCCTTTGATTTTGGTATGGCGGTCACTAAATCTTATGTATTTGAAGTCGAGGATTCAAAGACCTCTTCTAACTAGAATTTTTTTCTTTGGTCCCTGATTTTTGCCTAAGTCTCCTTTTGGGTGCTTGACTTAGCGGGATTTTATTTTCTCTTTTTTTTTAATCAATGGAAGGTTGAAAGTTGTGACTGTCAAGTCATTGATTGTAGTGGATTCCCTGATGGGATGTTTCATCTTATGATTTGATTGTGTAACCAGATTAACTGAACACTACCCTGCCCCCGGTTAAGCGTAAGGGTTTTGAAATATCTGAAAGAAACTCCTACTTCCAGGCTCGAAGTGGTTGACTAGGGATTAACTCCTTATTTCTCCAGTGTTTGGGAATTTGAAACAATGCCTGTATATCGTCAGTAGGGTTTTAATCAAAAGCAATTAGCTAGAGGATTTGTGTTTTAATTCG
The DNA here is from genome assembly GCA_963966055.1 of Lathyrus aphaca. Lineage (NCBI taxonomy): Eukaryota > Viridiplantae > Streptophyta > Magnoliopsida > Fabales > Fabaceae > Lathyrus > Lathyrus aphaca. Next base: position 614,107,108 of record OZ014520.1, on the reverse strand, counting down.
TCATCCTCCCTCCAGTTCTCTGCCTAGGCAAGAGATGGGAGAAATATTGGCATTATAAAGTTGAAAAAACATTATGAGTGAATACGAATGGATTACTTCAAGACAAACATATTCATTGCATTAATCATTCAAAACAAATAAGTTCTTACATGCCAAAACAAATGCATTAACAAAACATAGCAAAATACATATGAAAAGCAGTAAACGAGCTAAACATCTGAGAGGATAGCTCCAGAGCATCAAAACGATCGCGTGCATTCAGGAACTTGTCCTATGCTCCAGCAACAGATTGATTTGGAAAGGACTTTCTTGAGCTTTTTTATCAGCACAAAGGCACTCCGTCCACAGATGGGATCCCTTCATTGAAGGCCAACACCCCGTAGTCGATCATCTCTTGAACCTTTTCCTGGAAGACTTTGCACTCTTCAATCGGATGCCCCAGTACTCCATTATGAAACTCACATCTGGTATTCGGATTGATCCCACAGGGCCGAGACCTCGTGGCTCTGGTCTTTCTGGGTGTCATTATTGAGTTCCGGGCAAAATGAGACCACAATTGACTGTAAGTCATTGGAATTGGGTCAAACTGATGGGCCGCTCCTTCAGGACTGTTTTGAGACCTCCGCTGATTCTGACGTCGCTGACGAGTAGAAGTAGAATTTGACCGACGCTGAAAAATGGCCAAATCTTTGGCTAAAGAAATCAGTCGCCCTCTATCGATCTTCAGGATGTGATTCTCTTCCTGGAGTTCAGTGTTCTCCTGCACAAGGCTGTCTATTAGAGTCTTCATTGTAGTTGAGAACATTCCCATACGATTTCTCAACATGGTGACCTCGTTTCTAAGCTCCCTGTTTTCCTGCTCAAGTTGGTCCATCTTTTTCCGGTGACTGGTCGAGTACAGTTGACTGACGGAGAATAAGACATGGGTGAGTTGGATTGTTGGGAGATGATATGCAATGTAAATGCAAAATGCAAATGGTATGCGAATGAATGCAATACTCAGAACACTCAAAATCACAAACAGCTCCAGAATTGAATATAAAGGCAAGGTGTTGGATCCAAGGTACAAGTAACTCGGAATCTCCTAACTGGTAAGCCTTAAGTGGAGAGTTCTAAATTCTTTTACCCATAAAGCCCACTCACAGGGTAGCTTCTATGGTGATGGTATAAGGATACTCAAGGTCACGGACGTTTATCGTACTAATGCCCCGCCGCAGGCTAGCTGCATTGTGACGATAATAACGATAAGGTCTACCTTGAGTGGAGTTCTCATGCTAGGCGTGCAAGGAGCGAGTCCTTGGAACCTAACATTACACAACTACCAAAATTGAAATAGGTTCTAGGGGGTCCCAGAATCACAACCCTTTCATGAATCAGGTCCCGCGACAGGCTAGCTGCGTTGTGACAAGATCTATGAAAAGTCTAACTATCTGGGGGAGCTTTCATGTTAGGCGTGCAAGGAGCGAGTCCTTGGAGACTAACACTAATAACATCCAATTCTAACTTAGGTGTTCCCTCTTCTTTTTCAGAACTCAAGTACAAATTCAAAACCCGTGACATCCCGAGATCCAACAGGCAGATATAATGAGCAGATAATAAATAAGGAAGCAATAGATAGAATATCAACAGTAAACAAAGAAGACAATCAAACAAATCAGCAAACAAACGCAAACTGTCCTAAGCTAGGCTCGACTCTCTTATGCACAAGGCATTGAAGGATCCCCAGCAGAGTCGCCAGCTGTCGCACCTCGAAAAATACGATCCTAAAACAAACAACAGAGTCGCCACCTAATTCTATTTATTCTACGAGAGAAAAGGAAGATATAGACACAACCTAAATAAAGGTAAGAATGGTCAACGAAACCACTAATCTAAGTTCGGGAGTCAGTTACGCAAGGGGAAGGTATTAGGCACCCCTCACGTACGTTGTACTCAACGGGAACCTCTTAGTCTAGTTTGCGCTTAAAATGTTAACTTGTTATTATTGTCTTCTTTTAATGATTACTTTTAATGAAATATTTTAATTATTATTACGAGGAAAAGGTTAGAGTTTTTTATTATTGTGCTCGCGAAGGATTAAAATCCCCGTGCCTACGTATTCCCCTGTGCAATGGGAAAGTCAGAGCTTCGTAGTTCGTGCTACTACGATTTGTGATTTTTAAATTGAACGATTGTTTAAAAATGCATTCTACTGCTAAGCGTTGGCTTATCTGCTCGCAATAGGAGGCTGAAGCGCTAGCTTGTTTGCGAGATAGAAAGATTTAAACAATGTTCGTTTTAAGAAAAGATGTTTGATCTTTGTTAAGGGTGTTTTAAAACGAGAGGGCGAATGAACCACGCGTGGGGCTAGCCCATGTTGCGATTACATTCAAGAACGTGCGGAGTGCGAGACTCCGGGGTTCAGTTACTCGCTAATTAATTATAAAATGATTTGGATTGGTTGGTAAGTTTTAATTTGTATTTGAAAGAAAGAGACAAGTCGTCATCTTTAAGAGAAGTATCTCATCTATTCCACCACAAACATTTGAGAAGTGAGAAATCGAAAAAAAGCTTTAAACTTGGATATAAGATCGTCAAGCAATGCCACGTTCTTTCTTTGAGAATAAATAAAATCGGAAGAAGCTTTAAACTTGGATATAAGATCGACAAGCAATGCCACTTTCTTCCTTTGAGAATAAATAAAATCGGAAGAAGCTTTAAACTTGGATATAAGATCGACAAGCAATGCCACTTTCTTCCTTTGAGAATAAATAAAATCGGAAGAAGCTTTAAACTTGGATATAAGATCGACAAGCAATGCCACTTTCTTCCTTTGAAAGTAATTGTTTTATAAGATTTTTGTTTGTGTTTGTGGGGATAGGAGGAACAACTTCCTATGGAGATGAATCATGCCTGATCCTTTAAGATTGTTGAATTGTTTTGAATGCGAATGGTGATTGAACCAACGCGTGGGGCTAGCCCATTTGCGGTTCAATCCAGAACGTGCGGAGTGCTAGACTCCGGAGTCCCTTTTTTCCATAAATTAATTTAAATAAGTGATTTGAATATTTTATACGAATGGTGATCGAACCAACGCGTGGGGCTAGCCCATTTGCGGTTCAATCCAGAACGTGCGGAGTGCTAGACTCCGAAGTTCCTTTTTTCCATGAATTAATGAATTGAATTGGGATGTTTTTATATATACGAATGGTGATTGAACCAACGCGTGGGGCTAGCCCAGTTGCGATTCAATCCAGAACGTGCGGAGTGCTAGACTCCGGAGTTCTTTTTTTCGTAAATTAATTAATTTAGAAGTTTGGTGAATATTGCATTTTTGCAAAAAAGATTTGTGATCGGTGAGGTACAGATAATCAGACGAACGCAAACGCGACATGAAAACTATAGTGAGGCGTAAATAAGGTAACATCGAATTTTAATGATACCTAACGGAGAAAGTCCGTTGCTTCTTCAATATGCGCCAAAAGTAACTCAAACCAAAAGAGTATCAAATCCAAATCATGACCAAATATCAAACTCACGACATCCATCAAGATTATACCAATTGACAAAAGTATTTCTCACATCAAACTAAAACTCCAGGTACAAGTCCAAAACTTCAACCAAGAATCAACAGGGTTATATTTACTAAAAGATCCATAAAAAAATAAAAAAATCTAAAGGACGACAATTAAACCTAACTAGAATTCTAAATAGTATATCTAAAATTCTAATCTAGTTTAAATTGAAACAATAATAAACTTTAATGTCAAACAATTATCTAAATAATCAAGAAAATATTTACATACATAAATCGAAAATTAAACAAAATATAATTACAAGAAAATAGATAAAGATTGACCATAGAATATTAACCAACACATAATTGCTAATAAAGTTTTAACTAATGAGCAAAAGGGTGTCTTAGTGTGCAGACAACAACTCCTGGTGGGGGATGAGAAGGAACCTGTGGGATTAATATCATAAGCAGCCCAAACAAAAGAATAGAGAAACACAAGGTTAGAAATAAATAAATAAATAAATAAAAGTAATAAAAATAATAAATAATAAAAGAGAGTTTGATGAAAGGGCTATGACCCTCCTCTTCGTCAACTCTCTCAACCACGCTCCTTTGTGACCTCTCTTAAACTCTCCATCGTTCATCTCTCTGCACTTTGTCTCAGATTTCTCAACCATGATTTCCCTACACTCAATCACCTCCCTCAATACTCAATTCACACTTTCCAAACAGAGAACAAAACGCAGCGGAAACAAAATGCAAAGGAAACGTAACCCAAAACAGAAAACCTAGCCCCCAAATTCATGAAACTATTATGCGATTGGAACAAGTAGGAAAAGATGGTGCTCAGATCGAAGCTAAAAAAAGTTAGAAAAGGATACCTCTCGAAGAACTCGTCGTGACGCGATTCGGATTTACGTGGTGATGTCACGGTGAGAGGGGCGTTTCGCTGGATGGTGGGCGTGATTTGCTTTCAGGATTGCACAGCGGATTTTCGGTCTAAAGGGGTTTAGAGGTTTTCTTCGACATTCTGCGTCTGCTTGCGAATCACGATGGTGCTTCTGCGATTCCTTCTCAGCGGCGGTGAGGGTCTTTGAAGTGACGAAAAGGGGGTTAGGGTTTGGGTTACCGGCGGTAGATTCAGTGGGTGTTGACGAAGAGTTCTAAAGGAGGCGGTGGTGAAGGATGAAGACGGGTTGGTAGTGAGTGAAGAGCTGACTTTTGATTTGTTTGGTTCGAAACGGTTTGCGGCGTCGGTCGTGTTGAAGGCGAGGTAGGCTGAAGGTTTCGGATCCTGTTTGGCTCTTTTTCACATGTTCCTTTCTGAATATTTGCCTCTCAGTTTCTCATTCTTTCATCTTTTTCTATTTGTAAATGGTGCTGGTTTGGTTGTTAAAGGTTTTGTATGTATTTGTTTGCAGGATATGGTTTGTGATGTTTGAGAGTAGTTGTTGGTTTCTGCAGGGTTCGTGAAGGTGTGTGGTTGGTGTTGCGGTTATCAGTTTGTTGAGGTTTGTGTTGTTTCAATTCGAGGTGCTTTTTTGGTGGTGGTGGAGATGACGATGGAGGAGGTTTCTTTGGTTTATGGAAAAGATTGAGAAAGGTGGTGAGTTATGGAGTATTGCCGTTCAGTTGTTGCTATTGAAGTTGAGGGATGCAGAAGAGTGGTTCGGTTCAAGGGTGTTGAAGAGGAGGAAAGAAATGTGTTGGTCGTGAGTTTTTTTGTGTGTTTCAGGGAGATGGGTAGTTTTTTTTTTGCAGAAGAGGATGAGGGAGTCCTTTTTTTCCTCAGATTTCAAGGGGTCGTCCTTTCTCGGTTTTTCTGATGCTCCTCTTATAATCAAGAGAGCCAAGCTTTTTCTCTTCCCTCGAAAGAAATAAAATGCCTTTTTTTTATGTAGAAAAAGTGTTCAAATTTGTATAACCTGCTCTGCTATCTTTTAAACATGATCTGGTGTTTCTACTTTATGGTATTGACTCTTGACTTATATCCAATTTGATGCTAACACTGCTCTGTTATCACTGCTGCAACAGGACAAGGAGTTCCCTACAAAAAAACTTTCTGCAGCAGAAAAGGATTGGACAAAGGAATTATGGTTACTGTAAAACAATAACAATGTGACTAGACTCACTTTTTTTCAATTTTTCCAGTTACTGTAAAATAAAAATATTGTAGTCTCTCCTATTATCATTTTTATAATGTCTTATTTTTTTTATGTTGTAAAATAAATAAAAGTAACACTATTATTATTTTTTAATCTAAACTTATAAACAATATCTAATTTACAAATGTGGCTTAAAAAACAACACAGTTCAAATCAAGTAATTTCTACTTCTTGTCTTAATTTAAATTTGCGACACTAAATTAATTGTTATTACCATTACCCCTAATCACGTAACAATAACAAAACAATTTGGACTTGAATCAATTAAAACCTTTGTTGAAACTTAACACAAATAAAACTAGGTAAATAAAAATAAAATCTTGCCATAACAATTGAATCAAAGCTAAACCTCAAATAAGAGTCATGAAACAACCTCTTACACATTCATTGCTAACTGACAACCAAAATGAATATAGACAAGTATGATTAAATGAATGATTACCAAAATGAATATAGACAAGTATGATTAAATGAATGATTAAATGAATGTTTTAACTTAAAAAAAAAGCAAAATAATTGATTTTTTAACATATCGGCAAAAATGAGTGAAATGAACAAAAATCGAAAAATTTCTGGTCAAAATTTAGGGTATGACAAGCAGCAGCTTTATTCTTTTACCCTTTGAAACAGACAAACAAATGTGGATCTCGTCGGGTACGGCGGACGGTCTGGGGTGCTAATACCTTTCCAGGTTGTAATCGATTCCCGAACTCAGATATTTGATTCGCAGGACCTTGTTCTTTCCTTTTCTCTTAGGTTTGTGCAGCATTATCTTTCTCATTCATTCGGGATAAAAATGTCTAACTGACAACTCTACCTTTTCCGCGTCACTATTATATAGGTTAAAAGATTTTCAATCCAATAGCACACTATTATAACAAATAACTTTACCATAGTCTAAAAATTTACAACCATAAAATACTAAAAAGTAATAAAAAAGAAAGATTAATGAAAGGCTTAAAAAAACAAATATTCCTTTACTATCTTGAAAGGTTAAAAGATTTCTTTATTATAATTATTTTTATATGATGAAGTAAGAAATAAACCCAACACAATAGTAATAATTATCAATATAAAAAGAACTCTTACAAATTCAAATTACAAAATCTACTCTTTAATTATTTACAAGAGAACATGAACTTCTTTCTCAAATTTTTCTATATTTTGATTTTATATTGTTCCTTAGTTCTTATTGTAACACAAGTTCTTAACGCAGCACAACCAGGTAAGTTATTATTTCATTATTTTTAATTTTTTATTTAATTTATGGTCAATACATAATCTTTTATCATGTTTTCATATTTATCATTTTATCATCTTTTTTAATTACAGGAACATCTTATGAATGTGATGTCCATGCTGATTGTTTCCAACATATTAGTATTCCAAATGGTTTTGCATATGCTCTGTGCGGTGTGAATCATTTTTGTGTTCTTTTTAATTGGTTAAGGGATTAAAGAATGAGTTACGGTGCTATAAAAATAATAATATATTTTATTAAATAATATTTAATAAGCTCTCATTTAATTATTGAGCACCTTAAAAAATAAAAAATCATTTCCTAGTTACATGAACTTTGTATTCATGATTTTCTACTCTAGCTAAAATGTTGGTAAGACAACAAAATGTATTACTTAAATTGTCTTATTCTAGAGTTATTATGGATATAAATGGTTGATCTAGTATTCAATCTTTTTTAAGACAAATTAAATATCTATGTATTAATGTAAACTTTTGATATTTTATATATCAAAGAATTTTAAAAAAAAATTTATGCATATTACAGTATATTTCCAATCATATTTTTTATCTTTATTATAAATTCTCTTCTCGAAAGGATAGATAGACTGATGTACGTCTTATCGGTCAATCAATAAATTAAAAAACAAAAACAAAAAATACAAATATCATCAAATTATCAATCGTCATCGCACGATGATCATTTTCAAAATCATCATCAGTGCACGATAAAACACCATTTTCACAAAATAAAATCAATAACAAATATATGACAACCGTTCAAACACCTTAACTTTAGTTTCTCTTACCTTTTAATTATATTCCATAATGTTAATTCCTTATTGGGTTTTAAAAGATATAGAAAGCTATAATGTCACTGTAGCATTATAATTAACTACAAAATAATTATAAAGAAGTAAAATAAATGAATATGTTTAAGGTCAGACAATTTTTTTAGATTGATGTATGATTCTAAGACCTAATTAACCTCACTATTACTTGTAACTATTTTGTTATTACGTCAAAAATTGAAATTTTTCTAATCTACAAAAAATTATTGTAGTCTATGACCTGCTACAAACTGATTTAATACACGAGTGTCGTGTTGAATCTCCCCTATAGAATGCATCTCGTATGAATATGATGATAATATGATAAGAAAAGAACATGAGAGAAGGAATTAATCAACATAAGAACTTTGTTATACCCAAAATAAGTGAGGAGTGGACATTTATGCCACAGTGAATGGATTTACAAATCTCATTCATGCCACCTATCTCAACTCAATAGTTGTAGATAAAATATTAACCTAATGTCTATTAAGACAACATATTTCATTTTGAAAATTTTCTTTGAACCTTATTAGATGTTTTGGAGTTTAATTAGTAAAATACACTTGATGATAATCAAGGTTTGCTCATAATTATGATAGGTTTTGATCTCTTGATGATAATCAAGGTTTGTCCATATAGTTTGGATATATTTTACGAATGATAATCAATTATTCAAGGATATATGACAAAGTGATTAGACTCTAACATTCCTTTAATTCAAGATTGATTGAGGAAATATATTTTGTAGACCATGAACATTGATAGTGATCGATGGTTCAAAGAGTTATGCTTGAATGATATATTCTAATGGCCCTTATTGGTCCCAAGTCCTTTATTAAGTGTTTAAGGGATGAAAGAAAGAAATAATTGGTTATCCCAAAGTGCGAGACTTTAAGACCAATATTTTCAAGGGATTTTCTAGAATGCTAGATTCCAAAAATCCTTTTCTTTCAAGTTTATTTTAAAAGATTTTAGATGTACTTTGAAGTAGTTTAATGATCCTTGATGAAGGATGATTGTTTTGAGAATGAGAATTATAAAATAGCCAAAGTTTTTCTTAAACAAGGTTCAAGTTTGAAGGATTAGAGTTTGAATTGAGTTTAGGGTTAATGAACATTTGATGACAATAAAATGCGACTGAAAAACAGTCGAAAAAATTAAAACAGGCACACCAGGTTAAACCAAACGAAACTTATATTAATATAACTGATATTTGCAAGCTCGATTTTAAAGTTTTCCATCCACTGATTTTACGCATGGTTGACATTAATTTTGACCGATTTGTTTGTAAATCCAACGAAAATGCATGTTGAAATACATGTTATGCTATGCAAAAGATGTTAATACTATGATAAATGTATTGTTATTTCGGCGATTCAGAGTCAAAATTGGGGTATAACACGTCCCAAGATTCACACACTCATCCATCGGTTCTCGCTACTCCTCCGACAAACCACTTGTTTTCGAAGCTTTCAACCGGTCCTACCCGTGTCGAGAAATATTATGTGAAAACCTTTGAGACATAACTTGGCCTTGAAGGACAAACCCTCACGGTTTTTCCTGAGGAAATTCCCTCAAATATTCCCAACCCTAATTTACAAGTTCAACAACCTAAATTGGGCGTTATCTACTGTCATCTAAACGAAACCCAACAAAAGAATGATTTCATGTAATTAAGTTGTGTGTATGCATATATTGGAGGTTGAAGATGAAGAGAAATATTTATGTGTTTTTGGTTTTTGTAAATGCTATTATTTTATGATTGGCATTATGTTTGGTAAAACTAATATGGCTGGAAAATGTTGAATAAGAAGTTCCATATTAACATGGTCTAGATTCTGGAAGAACATGTCAAACATGATGTCCTGACATGGTGACACAGATAAATGTGGAAGTTGTCAAAGAAGATGTTGAATTCAGTTCAGAATGTCCTATAAGATGTTGGGACATTATCAAACAGAGTAGAAGAACTAAATTCAGGATGTCCCAACAGATGTTGTCATATGTCACAGTCAGATGTCAAAGAAGATGTTGAAGTATCTGCAAATGTTGAATAAGAATGTTACAGACAGATGTCAAAGAAGATGTTGAAACATCTGCAAATGTTGAATAAGAATGTTACAGACAGATGTCAAAGAAGATGTTGAAACATCTGCAAATGTCATGACAGAATTACTGTCATATGCTACAGACAGATGTCAAAGAAGATGCTGAAACATCTGCAAATGTCATGACAGATGTCAAAGAGAATGTTGAAACATCTGCAAATGTCATGACAGATGTCAAAGAGAATGTTGAAACATCTGCAACTGTCATGACAACATTACTGTCATATGTTACAAACAAGAAGTGTTGAACTTAGTTCAGGATGTCACACCAAATGTTGTGACACTGTCAAACAGAGTAACAGTTAATGAACTTAAGTCAAGATATCAGGATGTCACACCAGATGTTAGGACATTGTATCAGTTGATGGAATAAGTTCAGTTTACAGGATGTCCCATCAGATGTTGTGACATTGTATCAGTAAATGAAGTAAGTTCAGTTTTTCAGGATGTCCCAACAGATGTTGAGACATCTCAGACCTGCTACCAGAATTAATTAATGACTAACTGATTTGAGATATTTAAGGAGAGTTATCTGGAATTAATTATGGATGGATAAAAACAGAACAAGGCGCATCTGTAGGGAGTTTTGTTATGAAGATTCAGATTAATCAGAAGAACAAAATCACCTAGAATCTAGGAAGTAACAAACCCTAATTCAAGGTGATAACATTGGATTTATCAGATCTGAATTATGCAGAATATTCTGGAGATATTATGCAATCATATGTGGTGCTGATTTAGAAGATCTTAAAGACTCAATTTAAATTGAAGACAAATATTGAAAAATATAGGTTTCTATATTTAGAGATATTTTAGGAGTTGAAGATCTTTTGGAATATTTGTAGCAGATATTTCTGCATATTTGTAGCAGCTATTGTTGTGATTGTTTAGGCCCAAATCCAGTTGGGAATAGGTTATAAAAGAAACCTTGTAACCTAGTTTAGAATTAACCCAATCAACCGAAAATGTAAACATTATTAGGGTTGTGTTCTTGTGGCAGCCGTGAGTAACAAGGAACTCTATTGTGGCTGTTTCACTTGTGATTCTCGAAGCTTGTAAGCAAGAGAAGTATTGTGTCTTGATTGAAACTTCTAAGTAAGATCAAGCTGTTGTGTTTGAAGTGTGACTTCAATTTTATTAATCATTGTAAAAGATCACTGTGTGATTGAGGGGGAGTGAGTAGGGTACTCTTATCTAAGTGAGTCTTAGGTAGAAATTGCATTGGGTAAGTATTAAGTGATAGATTAAACAGGGTGGTTTAAGTCTAGAATTAATATTACTAATAGTGGATTTCCTCCTGGCTTGGTAGCCTCCAGATGTAGGTGTGGTTATACACTGAACTGGGTTAACAAACTTCTGCTGTGTTCTTTATATTTTATGTTTTATGCAGTACCTGAACTTAATGTCCTATCAGATGTCCCAACATCCTGAAGCATGTTTGACTCTGATATAACAGAATTATTTAAGTACTGATATGTATACCTTACCATGTTTATAAGTAACAGATAAGATGTCTCAACATCGTATTAGACATCTGAGTCTGTCATACCAGAATTTCAGTTTTCATCAACATTCAAATGATGTGTGTACAAAGTATTAATATATAGTACTTTGGAGGCAAGGAGAAACAAAAAATAGTTTAAAAATAATGCAATTTTTCAAGAGTTTTGAAGCATATGTCGACTCATGAAGGTCGTGTGTCAACATTTATTGATGCATGTGTCGACTCATTAATGTTATGTGTCGACCTGAAGCAAGACATAAGCCACGGGCTTCAAAATTCAAGTAGATGTATTGACTCATACGACAAATGTGTCAACTCATAGAAAGCAAATTTATTTTATGTGTCGACATGTATCTTACATTTGTTGACATATGAAAAGTCAGTGGCTAAAACCTTCAAAATAGGACCACTTGTGTCGACTCATTCATTGTATGTGTCAACACAACTTAGCTTTTATATAGCTCACTTCACTCCAAACCTCACAACTTTAACCATTTTCATATTTTCATCTCATTTTTCATCTCAATTCTATCAAGTTTTCTCTCCATTTTCTAAATTCACTAAAGCTTCTTCATCATAAGTTCTTCAAATTTTGCATTGAAGCTTGAAAAACTTGAAGTTAAACCTTCATCCAAGCATTGATTCCATGGTTTATCGAAGATTAATCGGAGTAATTGCTTTTGTTTAGGGTTGATTCTTCATTTTGGAAGTGCTTTTGTGGTTGTTCATCAAGATCTTCATCAATTGCATTTATTTTGCATTCTCTAAAGCGTAGCATTTCCATCATTATGGAGCATTACGCCATGAAAAAATTCAAACATGCATACGAAGCATATGTTAGTTTTGGGGTACGTTGCACAAAAGCCCGAAACATCATTTCTTCGATCACACTGAAGTATCCCCATAGAATGTCAATTCATTCCTCAATGTGGCTGCTTATACCAGCTTTCATTATCCCCAGCTGAGTTTCCATTTCATTATAATGGTCTCACCTCTCTAAGTCTCATCTAAGTACGATGGTCTTGTTTGCTCGTCTTTGTTTAAGTACAACGGTCTCGCGTTCCTTTTGATTTCATATAAGTACGATGATTTCATCTCGTCGATTCCATTTAAGTACAATGGTTTCGTACCTTTGAGCCTCCGTTTAAGTACAACGGTCTCTCCTTTTTCGCGTCTCTGTTTAAGTACAACGGTCTCGTGTCAGGTTTTCATTTTAGTACAACGATATTGTTTCTCTGATTTCATCTAAGTACGATTATTTTGTCTCGTCGATTCCATTCAAGTATATTGGTTTTGTACCTTTGAGTTTTCGTTTAAGTACAACGGTCGCTCCTTTTTTGCGTCTCCATTTAAGTACAACGGTCTCGTGTCAGGTTTTCATTTAAATATAATGATCTCGCTCCTTTTGATTTCATCTAAGTAGGCTGATTTCATCTCGTCGATTCCATTTAAGTACAATGGTTTCGTACCTTTGAGTCCCCGTTTAAGTACAACGGTCTCGTGTCAGGTTTTCATTTAAGTACAATGATCGCGTTTCTTCGATTTCATCTAAGTACGATGATTTCGTCTCGTCGATTCCATTTAAGTACAATGGTTTTGTACCTTTGAGTCTCCGTTTAAGTACAAGAGTATCTCCTTTTTCGCGTCTCCGTTTAAGTACAACGGTCTCGTGCCGGGTTTTCATTTAAGTACAATGATCTCGTTCCTTTTGATTTCATCTAAGTACGATGATTTCATCTCGTCGATTCCATTTAAGTACAATGATTTCATACCTTTGAGTCTCTGTTTAAGTACAACGGTCTCTCTCCCTTTTTCGCGTCTCCGTTTAAGTACAACAGTCTCGTGTCGGGTTGTCATTTAAGTACAATGATTTCGTTTCTACGATTTCATCTAAGTACTATGATTTCATCTCGTAGATTCCATTTAAGTACAATGGTTTCGTACCTTTGAGTCTCCGTTTAAGTACAACGGTCTCTCCTTTTTCGTGTCTCCGTTTAAGTACAACGGTCTCGTGTCGGGTTTTCATTTAAGTACAATGATCATGTTCCTTTTGATTTCATCTAAGTACGATAATTTCATCTCATTGATTCCATTTAAGTACAATGGTTTTGTACCTTTGAGTCTCCGTGTAAGTACAACTGTCACTCTCCCTTTTTCGCGTCTCTGTTTAAGTACAACAGTCTCGTGTCGGATTGTCATTTAAGTACAATGATCTTGTTTCTGTGATTTCATCTAAGTACGATGATTTCATTTCTTCGATTCCATTTAAGTACAATGGTCTCGTCTCTTTGAGTCTCGTTTAAGTACAACAGTCTCATTTTTTCACGTGCAACGCGAATTTGCGACGACTTGTCTCATTTTCAAGACGGTAAACGCACTCGTTCAAGGCGAGCCTGCAACACCTGAGCATAGACATAAGCAGTTCCAGCTCATAAAAAAAACAATAATAAATAGTTCCCGCCTTAGTTATGCGAACTACGTCGACTTTGATCCTCATTTTCTCGATGAGGTACGTAGGCAGCGGGGTATGGCCCATTCGAGCACACTCTTTATTTTCCCTACATTTTCACTTTTCGTTTTGTTTTTCAGTTCTCTTTCTCATTTTCATTCTAGTTAGTGGTTTTGTTCAGCAGTGTCGCACCTCGAAAAATACGATCCTAAAACAAACAACAGAGTCGCCACCTAATTCTATTTATTCTACGAGAGAAAAGGAAGATATAGACACAACCTAAATAAAGGTAAGAATGGTCAACGAAACCACTAATCTAAGTTCGGGAGTCAGTTACGCAAGGGGAAGGTATTAGGCACCCCTCACGTCCGTTGTACTCAACGGGAACCTCTTAGTCTAGTTTGCGCTTAAAATGTTAACTTGTTATTATTGTCTTCTTTTAATGATTACTTTTAATGAAGTATTTTAATTATTATTACGAGGAAAAGGTTAGAGTTTTTTATTATTGTGCTCGCGAAGGATTAAAATCCCCGTGCCTACGTATTCCCCTGTGCAATGGGAAAGTCAGAGCTTCGTAGTTCGTGCTACTACGATTTGTGATTTTTAAATTGAACGATTGTTTAAAAATGCATTCTACTGCTAAGCGTTGGCTTATCTGCTCGCAATAGGAGGCTGAAGCGCTAGCTTGTTTGCGAGATAGAAAGATTTAAACAATGTTCGTTTTAAGAAAAGATGTTTGATCTTTGTTAAGGGTGTTTTAAAACGAGAGGGCGAATGAACCACGCGTGGGGCTAGCCCATGTTGCGATTACATTCAAGAACGTGCGGAGTGCGAGACTCCGGGGTTCAGTTACTCGCTAATTAATTATAAAATGATTTGGATTGGTTGGTAAGTTTTAATTTGTATTTGAAAGAAAGAGACAAGTCGTCATCTTTAAGAGAAGTATCTCATCTATTCCACCACAAACATTTGAGAAGTGAGAAATCGAAAAAAAGCTTTAAACTTGGATATAAGATCGTCAAGCAATGCCACGTTCTTTCTTTGAGAATAAATAAAATCGGAAGAAGCTTTAAACTTGGATATAAGATCGACAAGCAATGCCACTTTCTTCCTTTGAGAATAAATAAAATCGGAAGAAGCTTTAAACTTGGATATAAGATCGACAAGCAATGCCACTTTCTTCCTTTGAGAATAAATAAAATCGGAAGAAGCTTTAAACTTGGATATAAGATCGACAAGCAATGCCACTTTCTTCCTTTGAAAGTAATTGTTTTATAAGATTTTTGTTTGTGTTTGTGGGGATAGGAGGAACAACTTCCTATGGAGATGAATCATGCCTGATCCTTTAAGATTGTTGAATTGTTTTGAATGCGAATGGTGATTGAACCAACGCGTGGGGCTAGCCCATTTGCGGTTCAATCCAGAACGTGCGGAGTGCTAGACTCCGGAGTCCCTTTTTTCCATAAATTAATTTAAATAAGTGATTTGAATATTTTATACGAATGGTGATCGAACCAACGCGTGGGGCTAGCCCATTTGCGGTTCAATCCAGAACGTGCGGAGTGCTAGACTCTGAAGTTCCTTTTTTCCATGAATTAATGAATTGAATTGGGATGTTTTTATATATACGAATGGTGATTGAACCAACGCGTGGGGCTAGCCCAGTTGCGATTCAATCCAGAACGTGCGGAGTGCTAGACTCCGGAGTTCCTTTTTTCGTAAATTAATTAATTTAGAAGTTTGGTGAATATTGCATTTTTGCAAAAAAGATTTGTGATCGGTGAGGTACAGATAATCAGACGAACGCAAACGCGACATGAAAACTATAGTGAGGCGTAAATAAGGTAACATCGAATTTTAATGATACCTAACGGAGAAAGTCCGTTGCTTCTTCAATATGAGCCAAAAGTAACTCAAACCAAAAGAGTATCAAATCCAAATCATGACCAAATATCAAACTCACGACATCCATCAAGATTATACCAATTGACAAAAGTATTTCTCACATCAAACTAAAACTCCAGGTACAAGTCCAAAACTTCAACCAAGAATCAACAGGGTTATATTTACTAAAAGATCCATAAAAAAATAAAAAAATCTAAAGGACGACAATTAAACCTAACTAGAATTCTAAATAGTATATCTAAAATTCTAATCTAGTTTAAATTGAAACAATAATAAACTTTAATGTCAAACAATTATCTAAATAATCAAGAAAATATTTACATACATAAATCGAAAATTAAACAAAATATAATTACAAGAAAATAGATAAAGATTGACCATAGAATATTAACCAACACATAATTGCTAATAAAGTTTTAACTAATGAGCAAAAGGGTGTCTTAGTGTGCAGACAACAACTCCTGGTGGGGGATGAGAAGGAACCTGTGGGATTAATATCATAAGCAGCCCAAACAAAAGAATAGAGAAACACAAGGTTAGAAATAAATAAATAAATAAATAAAAGTAATAAAAATAATAAATAATAAAAGAGAGTTTGATGAAAGGGCTATGACCCTCCTCTTCGTCAACTCTCTCAACCACGCTCATTTGTGACCTCTCTTAAACTCTCCATCGTTCATCTCTCTGCACTTTGTCTCAGATTTCTCAACCATGATTTCCCTACACTCAATCACCTCCCTCAATACTCAATTCACACTTTCCAAACAGAGAACAAAACGCAGCGGAAACAAAATGCAAAGGAAACGTAACCCAAAACAGAAAACCTAGCCCCCAAATTCATGAAACTATTATGCGATTGGAACAAGTAGGAAAAGATGGTGCTCAGATCGAAGCTAAAAAAAGTTAGAAAAGGATACCTCTCGAAGAACTCGTCGTGACGCGATTCGGATTTACGTGGTGATGTCACGGTGAGAGGGGCGTTTCGCTGGATGGTGGGCGTGATTTGCTTTCAGGATTGCACAGCGGATTTTCGGTCTAAAGGGGTTTAGAGGTTTTCTTCGACATTCTGCGTCTGC
This sequence comes from Lathyrus aphaca, assembly GCA_963966055.1. Lineage (NCBI taxonomy): Eukaryota > Viridiplantae > Streptophyta > Magnoliopsida > Fabales > Fabaceae > Lathyrus > Lathyrus aphaca. The sequence goes on along the minus strand of OZ014520.1, from coordinate 614,090,333 downwards.
TTGCGAATCACGATGGTGCTTCTGCGATTCCTTCTCAGCGGCGGTGAGGGTCTTTGAAGTGACGAAAAGGGGGTTAGGGTTTGGGTTACCGGCGGTAGATTCAGTGGGTGTTGACGAAGAGTTCTAAAGGAGGCGGTGGTGAAGGATGAAGACGGGTTGGTAGTGAGTGAAGAGCTGACTTTTGATTTGTTTGGTTCGAAACGGTTTGCGGCGTCGGTCGTGTTGAAGGCGAGGTAGGCTGAAGGTTTCGGATCCTGTTTGGCTCTTTTTCACATGTTCCTTTCTGAATATTTGCCTCTCAGTTTCTCATTCTTTCATCTTTTTCTATTTGTAAATGGTGCTGGTTTGGTTGTTAAAGGTTTTGTATGTATTTGTTTGCAGGATATGGTTTGTGATGTTTGAGAGTAATTGTTGGTTTCTGCAGGGTTCGTGAAGGTGTGTGGTTGGTGTTGCGGTTATCAGTTTGTTGAGGTTTGTGTTGTTTCAATTCGAGGTGCTTTTTTGGTGGTGGTGGAGATGACGATGGAGGAGGTTTCTTTGGTTTATGGAAAAGATTGAGAAAGGTGGTGAGTTATGGAGTATTGCCGTTCAGTTGTTGCTATTGAAGTTGAGGGATGCAGAAGAGTGGTTCGGTTCAAGGGTGTTGAAGAGGAGGAAAGAAATGTGTTGGTCGTGAGTTTTTTTGTGTGTTTCAGGGAGATGGGTAGTTTTTTTTTTGCAGAAGAGGATGAGGGAGTCCTTTTTTTCCTCAGATTTCAAGGGGTCGTCCTTTCTCGGTTTTTCTGATGCTCCTCTTATAATCAAGAGAGCCAAGCTTTTTCTCTTCCCTCGAAAGAAATAAAATGCCTTTTTTTATGTAGAAAAAGTGTTCAAATTTGTATAACCTGCTCTGCTATCTTTTAAACATGATCTGGTGTTTCTACTTTATGGTATTGACTCTTGACTTATATCCAATTTGATGCTAACACTGCTCTGTTATCACTGCTGCAACAGGACAAGGAGTTCCCTACAAAAAAACTTTCTGCAGCAGAAAAGGATTGGACAAAGGAATTATGGTTACTGTAAAACAATAACAATGTTACTAGACTCACTTTTTTTCAATTTTTCCAGTTACTGTAAAATAAAAATATTGTAGTCTCTCCTATTATCATTTTTATAATGTCTTATTTTTTTTATGTTGTAAAATAAATAAAAGTAACACTATTATTATTTTTTAATCTAAACTTATAAACAATATCTAATTTACAAATGTGGCTTAAAAAACAACACAGTTCAAATCAAGTAATTTCTACTTCTTGTCTTAATTTAAATTTGCGACACTAAATTAATTGTTATTACCATTACCCCTAATCACGTAACAATAACAAAACAATTTGGACTTGAATCAATTAAAACCTTTGTTGAAACTTAACACAAATAAAACTAGGTAAATAAAAATAAAATCTTGCCATAACAATTGAATCAAAGCTAAACCTCAAATAAGAGTCATGAAACAACCTCTTACACATTCATTGCTAACTGACAACCAAAATGAATATAGACAAGTATGATTAAATGAATGATTACCAAAATGAATATAGACAAGTATGATTAAATGAATGATTAAATGAATGTTTTAACTTAAAAAAAAAGCAAAATAATTGATTTTTTAACATATCGGCAAAAATGAGTGAAATGAACAAAAATCGAAAAATTTCTGGTCAAAATTTAGGGTATGACAGCTGCCCCTATTTAATCATCCTGAACCTGAATGTCTGAGTAAAAAAGATTTGTTTTTGAACATTCAAGGTGGAAGGTGATTAAATATCAGAATACCGGGAATTTTGACCGAAAATGCGGATGAAAAATGATATGATATGCAATGCAAGAAAATGCAAGACAAAAGCTATAACGCCGCCGGGAAGAAAAGTTGACCCTATTGGGGATTAGACGCGCATGACTGGAATACAGACCACACAAGGGATTTATCTTGAACGAAGCCAGACGACAACTGTCTGTAGGTCCTAAGATGACTCGAGATCTTGAACAAAAATTCCACTTTGAGGAAATCTACTGCCGAGATTTGAAACCTCATTTGGAAAAACCTTATGTTGGTGTATCAAAACGAAACAGAAATCTACTGCCGAGATTCTGAAACGAAAACCAAATCTTCTGAAGTCTACTGGAAATCTAACTGCCGAGATGACCAGAGAATCCAAAAATGGAATACCTTCTGCCGAGATATAATAAATGATCCAAAAATCTACTGCCGAGATCTTGGAAAGAAAACAAATTCTATCGAAATCTGCTGGAGATCTACTGCCGAGATTTACCAGAGATTCTAAGAATGGAATACCTTCTGCCGAGGTATACTAAATGAACCAAAAATCTACTGCCGAGATCTTGGAACGAAGACAAATTCTGTTGAAGTCTGCTGGAGATCTACTGCCGAGATTACCAGAGATTCTAAGAATGAGATACCTTCTGCCGAGGTATCAAAATGAAATTCCTACTGCCGAGGACTAGCTGAGGATACACCTGTCACCAAAACTTCTGCCGAGATTTGACTAAGGATGCCATCATCTAGCTTATAAAAGCAAATACCTTCTGCCGAGGTAGACTGGAAATCTTCTGCCGAGACTTGCCAGAAATAAAAGGAATCACCTGTTGTCAAATCTTCTGCCGAGATTCAACTAAGGATGCCATTGAACAGAATTCTCACCATACTTACCTTCTTTTGAAAGAGACAGCCATATGATGGAGACAACAAATCTTCACGCTCAAACTTCTCGACTTGTATGGAAGATGTAGATGTTTAAGAATTGGCAGAATTTTTGACCAAACAAGAAATGTTAAATTCAGTTCAGAATGTCCTATCAGATGTTGGGACATTAGCAAACAGAGTATGTGAACTTATTTCAGGATGTCCTACCAGATGTTGGGACATTGTGTAAATAACTTAAGTTCAGTTTTCCAGGATGTCCCAACAGATGTTGAGACATCTCAGACCTGCTTCCAGAATTAATTATTGATTAACAGATCAGAGATATTTAAGGAGAAGTATCTGGAATTAATTAATGATGGATAAAAACAGAACAAGGCGCATCTGTAGGGTGTTTTATATTGAAGATTCAGATTAAAACAGAAGACCTAAATCACCTAGAATATAGGAAGTAACAAACCCTAAATTCAAGGTGACAGCTGCTGCTCATTAGGGCTGGATCATTCTACAGAAAGCCCAAAATTCAGAGACCTATTTAAGCAACAGAAACTCATAGAATTGAGTACGAATTTCAGAAGACCAAATAGGGTGTCTAGTGTTTTAATAGCAGGTTGTTTTAATTGTACCACTTTATGAGCTTTTAAGCAAAAGTGCATTTGTGACTTGATTGAAACTGTGAAGTAAGATCAAGCTGTATTGTTTGAAGGATGTCTTCAATTTCTGTAAACTTGTAAACTTGATCACTGTGTGATTGAGGGGGAGTGAGTAGGGTACTCTTATCTAAGTGTGTCTTAGGTAGAAATTGCATTGGGTAAGTATTAAGTGATAGATTAAACAGGGTGGTTTAAGTCTAGAATTAATATTACTAATAGTGGATTTCCTCCTGGCTTGGTAGCCTCCAGATGTAGGTGTGGTTATACACTGAACTGGGTTAACAAACTTCTGTGTTGTTTACTTTTCTTGCTGTTTAAGTTTTGGTTAAATTTGTCAAATGTCCTATTAAGTGTTGGGACATCTCTTAGGACATCTCATACCTGATCACAGAATTTCAATTGGCATCAGAGCAGGCACCCTGCCTGTTTATACTGGGTGAGATCTAGGGAATACAAATTCTGTAACATGGACAGAGATTTAGGGTCAGTAAATAGACCACCTATTCTGGATGGATCTAATTATGACTACTGGAAGCCAAGAATGATTGCATTCTTAAGGTCACTTGACAAAAGGGCATGGAGAGCAGTCAATGTTGGATGGGATCATCCTATCCAAGACACCAAAGATGGATCTAAAGTGCTGAAACCTGAAGAAGAATGGAGTAAGGAGGAAGAAGACTCAGCACTAGGCAACTCAAAAGCCTTAAATGCTTTATTCAATGGCATTGATAGGAATATTTTCAGACTTGTGCATCATTGTGAGCTGGCCAAAGATGTTTGGGATACTCTCAAAACAACTCATGAAGGAACATCAAAAGTAAAAATGTCAAGACTTCAACTTCTCACCACCAAGTTTGAAAACTTGAGAATGAAGGAAGATGAATCAATTCATGAGTTCTATATGAACATCTTGGATATAGCCAATACTTCTGGAGCTTTGGGAGAAAAGATGACTGATGAAAAGCTTGTAAGAAAGATTCTCAGATCTTTGCCAAAAAGATTTGATATGAAAGTCACTGCAATAGAAGAAGCTCAAGACATATGCTCTATGAAAGTTGAAGAACTCATTGGTTCCCTTCAAACTTTTGAGATGGGAATGAATGACACAAATGCCAAAAAGAACAAAAGCATAGCCTTAGTGTCAAATACAGATGAATAAGAGGATGATGAATCAGCAAATGATAAAAGCTTATCAGAAAACCTTGCCTTGCTTGGAAAACAGTTCAAACAAATTCTCAGAGGAATGGAAGGCAAATCCAAACCTAGTAGAAGAAACACAAACTCTGAGAACAGAAGACCTTATGATGCTAACAAAAGATTAAAGTATGCTGAAAAGACCAGTCAAGATAAAGGAGTCAAATGTCATGAATGTGAAGGATATGGACACATCAAGTTTGAATGTCCTACCTACTTAAAGAGGAAAAAGAAAGGACTCTCTGTGACCTGGTCTGATGAAGACTCAGGAGAGTCAGAAGAAGAATCAGCTAAGCATATTACTGCTTTAGCTGGACTGTGTGAATATGATAGTGATTCCAGTTGTGGAGAACTTACTTATGAAGAACTTGAGCAAGCATTCAAAGATCTATACAAAAGAAGCTCTGAAATATGCAGTGAAGTTATAAAGCTAAAGAAGCAGAATGAGACTTTAGAAGATGACAAAGCAAATGATCAGGAGATCATTGAAGCCTTAAAAAGTGAAGTAAGCCTTCTCAACTCTAAGTTGGAACATATGTCCAAATCTGTTAGAATGTTGAACAGCAGCTCAAACACACTGGATGTTATTCTCAGCAATAATAAACACTCAGGGGACAAAAGTGGACTGGAATATGACAGAGATGAAGCAAGCTCTAGCAGAACTACTTCAAAAACTACACAGTCAAACAAGATGTCCCAACAGATGCTCCAACATCAGAACACAAAGACAAACATAATGTTCCAACAGATGTCTCAACATTCTGGAAAGAACAAAATGAAGAAAAAATATCAAAGATGGAGATGCCATCACTGTGGAAGGTTTGGGCATATCAAACCTCACTGTTATAAGCTTCATGGATATCCAAATCAAATGTGTCAGCAACCTTCCAAGCAGAAAGTAGAAGGTACAAAAAAAGTGCTGCATAGAAATCAGCAACCTCCTAAGCAGAAGACAGAGGTCATCAAGAAAGTTTGGAGACCAAAAGCTGACATTCAGACTGATCAAAGCCACATACCCAAGAACAAGATCAACAATCAAGCTTGGAGATCAGCTAAACAACACTCAGAGCAGAGGCATCAAAAGAAATCTCATCTCATCTGGTCAAAGAAAAGTACTGCATACATAGCACATACATCTCTGAAAGTATCAGCTAAAGAAGACTGGTACTTTGACAGTGGATGCTCAAGACACATGACTGGATTAAAGAATTTGCTAGTAAACTTAAAATCACATTCATCCAGGTATGTTACCTTTGGAGATGGAGCTAAAGGAGAAATCAAGGGAGTTGGAACCTTGGATTGTCAAGATGTTCCAAGACTAGATGATGTGCTGCTAGTTAAAGGTTTAACTGCTAACCTGATCAGCATAAGTCAACTATGTGATCAAGGATACAGTGTAAACTTTACCAAATCTGAATGTATAGTGACTAACAAAGAACAAGAGGTTGTCATAAAAGGAGCCAGATCTAAAGACAACTGTTACATGTGGGAATCCCAAAATCTTAGTCTCACTTCAACCTGCTCTCTAGCTAAAGAAGAAGAAGTGAAACTGTGGCATCAAAGACTAGGTCATCTTCATTTCAGAGGCATAAAGAAGATCATATCTATGGATGCTGTAAGAGGTATTCCTAAACTGAAGATTGATGATGGCAAAATATGTGGTGAATGTCAAATAGGCAAGCAAACCAAGATGTCCCATCCAAAGCTTCAACATCTGACAACTTCCAAAGTTTTGGAACTTCTACATATGGATCTTATGGGACCTATGCAGGTTGAAAGTCTTGGTGGTAAGAGGTATGCCTATGTTGTGGTTGATGATTTTTCAAGATATACATGGATAAACTTCATCAAAGAAAAGTCAGATGTATTTGATGTATTCAAAGAATTATGTCAAAGATTGCAAAGGGAAAAATCCAGCTGTGTGATCAGAATAAGAAGTGATCATGGAAAAGAATTTGAGAATCAAAAGTTCTTAGATTTCTGCTCTTCAGAAGGAATCAATCATGAGTATTCTTCACCTATCACTCCTCAACAGAATGGGATTGTTGAAAGAAAGAATAGAACTATTCAAGAATCAGCAAGAGCTATGATCCATGCTAAAAAGTTACCTCTGTATTTTTGGGCTGAAGCTATGAACACTGCCTGCTACATCCATAACAGAGTTACCTTGAGAAAAGGAACCTTGTCCACAATATATGAAGTATGGAAGGGCAGAAAACCCACTGTGAAGTACTTTCATGTGTTTGGAAGTAAATGCTATATTTTGGCAGATAGGGAGCAAAGGAGAAAAATGGATCCTAAAAGTGATGAAGGGATTTTCCTTGGATACTCTATAAACAGCAGAGCATATAGAGTATTTAATTACAGAACAAAGGTTATCATGGAGTCCATAAATGTGATAATTGATGATGCTTCTACAGATGTCCCAAAAGATGTTGGAACATCTGCTGATATCAAGATTGAAACTGAAGAAAAGAATGATCAATATAACTTCACTCAAAATGATACAAGGTCAGAAGATTCAAGCAAACCTCCCTCCATCAGAATACAGAAGGATCATCCCAAAGATTTAATAATTGGTGATCCCAACAGAGGTGTAAGCACTAGATCAAGAGAAGTGATTTCAGGTTCTTGTTTTGTTTCCAAAATAGAACCTAAAAATGTCAAGGAAGCTCTCACTGATGAATACTGGATTTGTGCTATGCAAGAGGAATTAGGTCAATTCACAAGGAATGAAGTGTGGAATCTTGTACCTAGACCTGATGACATAAATGTTATTGGTACAAAATGGGTGTATAAGAACAAGTCAAATGAACAAGGAATTGTCACAAAGAACAAAGCTAGACTTGTGGCTCAAGGATACACTCAAATTGAAGGAGTAGACTTTGATGAAACCTTTGCACCAGTAGCAAGGCTTGAATCAATAAGACTACTGTTGGGAATTGCTTGTATCTTGAAGTTCAAGCTATTTCAAATGGATGTGAAAAGTGCCTTTCTTAATGGTTATCTTAATGAAGAGGTATATGTAGAACAGCCTAAAGGATTTGTTGATCCAAGTTGTCCAAATCATGTATACAAATTAAAGAAAGCACTGTATGGTCTGAAGCAAGCTCCAAGGGCATGGTATGAAAGACTGACCACATTTCTTATCAAGCAAGGATATAGAAAAGGTGGAATTGACAAAACATTGTTTGTTAAAGATGAAGAAGGAAATGTCATGATTGCACAAATATATGTTGATGACATTGTGTTTGGTGGGATGTCTGATAAGATGGTCAAACATTTTGTCAAGCAGATGGAATCTGAATTTGAAATGAGTCTAGTAGGTGAATTAACCTACTTTCTTGGTCTGCAAGTAAAGCAAATGGAAGACTCTATGTTTATTTCCCAAAGTAAGTACTCCAAGAACATAGTGAAGAAATTTGGAATGGAAAATGCTTCTCATAAAAGAACTCCTGCTCCCACACATTTAAAGCTGACTAAAGATGAAAAGGGTGAGAATGTAGATCAAAGTTTATATAGAAGCATGATTGGAAGCTTGTTATACTTGACTGCTAGCAGACCAGACATTGCATTTGCAGTAGGAGTTTGTGCAAGATATCAAGCTGATCCAAAAGTCAGTCATCTCAATCAAGTCAAGAGAATCCTTAAATATGTTAATGGTACTTGTGACTATGGCATAATGTACTTTCATGGGTGCAAACCAATTCTCACTGGCTTCTGTGATGCTGATTGGGCAGGAAGTGCTGATGACAGAAAAAGCACTTCAGGAGGATGCTTCTTTCTAGGAAACAATCTGATTTCTTGGTTCAGTAAGAAACAGAATTGTGTATCCTTATCTACAGCTGAAGCTGAGTACATAGCAGCAGGTAGCAGTTGTTCTCAGTTGGTTTGGATGAAGCAGATGCTCACTGAGTACAATGTCCCACAGGATGTCATGACATTGTACTGTGACAACTTAAGTGCAATCAACATATCTAAGAATCCTATCCAACACAGCAGGACTAAGCATATTGATATCAGACATCACTTCATCAGAGATCTTGTAGAAGAAAAGGTGATTTCATTGGAGCATGTAGCTACAGATTTGCAATTAGCTGATATCTTTACCAAAGCATTGGATGCTACTCAATTTGAGAATTTAAGGGGTAAACTTGGAATCTGTTTATGTGATATTTAGCAGTTAATGAGATGTGCCAACATGTCATATGACATTGCATGGCATAAGTTCCAGATGGCAAAGCTAGTCTGGTCTAGATCCTTGGGAATTCCATCCCTAATCATTTGGACTGTAACGGCTACATATTTAGTAACTACTTATAAGAAGCTATCAAGATTCTCATCATACCATCATAATCGAATCACATTCACCAGTTATTCTCCAGAGATCATAAACCCTAAAGTTTTTCTTTCATCTTCTTCAACAATGTCTCAAAACCCTAAAACAGCTGAGGAAATTCTCAACAAGGAAGACGTGGTTCATGCCACTCCAATCTCTGTTGTGCCAATGTCATCAACACCATTGGACGAGCTCAGGGGAAGCGCCTCTCACACTAAAAAGGCAAGAACACCAAAGAGATGTAAAGATCAAATCAGAAGCAAAGCTAAAGGCATTCCCTCTCCTGCTAACATGTCCTCAAAATACTCCAAATATGTTGATGATTCCATCAAGGAGATTGTCAACCAAGTTTTCTCTGAACAAAGAGTGGTGAGAGGGATCTCTGTTCCTTTGAACACCATTCCTGCACCTCAAGAAGAACCAGCTCAAGATACAGAGGACACTGCTGCAGAACAAGATGTCCCAACAGATGTTGGAACATCTGAAGATAAGAAAAAGAACTCATCTGATGTTGATCTGGAACAAACTGAGGACAAAGCCTCAAAAGAAAACGATGAAGAGGTCTCTGAAGAACAGGCTCAAGGCTCAAATGAAGATCAAATCCCTGCTGATCAACCAGCTGAAGAGGAGGCTGCTCAATCTCCTCCAGTGGTCAATCTGGAGCAGGACTCTGATGCAGAGATCATATCATCTGTGAAACCCAGCATTGCTAAAAGACTAAGGTCCAGGAAAGGAAAGATGCAAGCTGAACCTGTCATCCCTGAGAAGAAGAAGGCTAGTCCAAAGAAAGGCAAAGCTAAAGCTACCTTTGGTCCAACAAAACCCTGGAGCAAAGTCCAATCCCAGAAGAGAAAAGCTGCCACACCATCAGATTCAGATGTTGAATCAGATGTCCCAACATCTCCTCCCAAGAAGAGACCAGCAACATCCAAAGCTTCAACTGCTGTACCAGAAGCTCCCTTGGACAACATATCATTTCACCATGTCTCTAGTGTGAACAGGTGGAAATATGTGTACCAAAGAAGGGTAGCCCTGGAAAGAGAACTGAGCAGCAATGCACTTGAGTGCACAGAACTGATAGACCTCATCTCTGCTGCAGGACTTTTCAAGACAGTCTCAGAATTCTCTCCCTGCTATGAACTTCTTGTCAAAGAGTTCATTGTGAATCTTCAGGAGGACTGTTCAAATGGTAAGTCTTCTGAATTTCAAAGAGTTTTTGTTAGAGGTAAATGTGTAGAGTTTTCCCCCCAAATCATAAATGAATACCTAGGAAGAGAAACAGATGGACCCAATGAGCTAGGCAAGACAGATAATCAAATCTGTAAAGTGATCACTGCAAACCAGGTCAAGGCTTGGCCTGTGAAGGGAAAGCTCTCTGTGAGCATGCTTACCAGAAAGTATGCCATGCTTAACAGGATTGGAACTGCTAACTGGGTGCCTACCAACCACACTTCTTCAATCTCAACTGGTCTGGCCAGATTCATCTATGCTGTGGGAACTCAAACCAAGATGGATTATGGAGCATATATTTTTGATCAGACTATGAAGCATGCCATCTCTAATGCAACAAAGCTGCCAATAGCTTTTCCATCATTGCTGTGTAGTATTGTTCTAAGTCAATACCCTGGAATTTTAAATGAGAAGGACACAGTCTGCAAGAGAGAGAGCCCCCTGGCTTTTCACTACAAATTATTCCTAAGTCACCATGCTGCAGATGTTGAAGCACCTTCTGGGACATCTGTTGGTCCCTCCACTGCTAAGAATCCAATCTCCAGGAAGACTTTAATTGCTGAACTCAAAAGCACCTACAAAGAGCTTGAAGCTAGAAAGCAGAAGCTTGAGGAAATCATCAAAAGGTTGGAAAGTGAAGAAGATCAGAATGCTGCATCTGGTGAAGACAGTGAGGTTGATGAAGAAAGTGAAGCTGATAAAGATGAAGACACTGAGGTGGAGGAAGCAACTGAGAGTGATGAATCTGAGTGATCAATGTATGTGAGGCAAATGTATTGACAGCAATGTAATGACAGTAGTAGTGTCTTTGGCCCCTAATTTTGTGTCTATCAAGGGGGAGAACAACATCAAATGTAATTGCTGTTTTAGTATGAATGAAATATCTGTGTGTTTGCTTCTGAACTGATTAGTTTTTCTTCTGTTGCAACAAAATTGAATACATATATGTTTGAGGGGGAGTAATCTCAAATAAGAATCAACAGAAAAGTAATGCTATACTCTGATAAAAAGAACTTCTACTGCACTCTGAAAACAAGAAAAGATGTTAGCCAAAAATTAGCCAAAGGGGGAGTTTGTAGATGTTTAAGAATTGGCAGAATTTTTGACCAAACAAGAAATGTTAAATTCAGTTCAGAATGTCCTATCAGATGTTGGGACATTAGCAAACAGAGTATGTGAACTTATTTCAGGATGTCCTACCAGATGTTGGGACATTGTGTAAATAACTTAAGTTCAGTTTTCCAGGATGTCCCAACAGATGTTGAGACATCTCAGACCTGCTTCCAGAATTAATTATTGATTAACAGATCAGAGATATTTAAGGAGAAGTATCTGGAATTAATTAATGATGGATAAAAACAGAACAAGGCGCATCTGTAGGGTGTTTTATATTGAAGATTCAGATTAAAACAGAAGACCTAAATCACCTAGAATATAGGAAGTAACAAACCCTAAATTCAAGGTGACAGCTGCTGCTCATTAGGGCTGGATCATTCTACAGAAAGCCCAAAATTCAGAGACCTATTTAAGCAACAGAAACTCATAGAATTGAGTACGAATTTCAGAAGACCAAATAGGGTGTCTAGTGTTTTAATAGCAGGTTGTTTTAATTGTACCACTTTATGAGCTTTTAAGCAAAAGTGCATTTGTGACTTGATTGAAACTGTGAAGTAAGATCAAGCTGTATTGTTTGAAGGATGTCTTCAATTTCTGTAAACTTGTAAACTTGATCACTGTGTGATTGAGGGGGAGTGAGTAGGGTACTCTTATCTAAGTGTGTCTTAGGTAGAAATTGCATTGGGTAAGTATTAAGTGATAGATTAAACAGGGTGGTTTAAGTCTAGAATTAATATTACTAATAGTGGATTTCCTCCTGGCTTGGCAGCCTCCAGATGTAGGTGTGGTTATACACTGAACTGGGTTAACAAACTTTTGTGTTGTTTACTTTTCTTGCTGTTTAAGTTTTGGTTAAATTTGTCAAATGTCCTATTAAGTGTTGGGACATCTCTTAGGACATCTCATACCTGATCACAGAATTTCAGAAGAGATAGCCATTTGACGGAACTTGGAAAATTCACAACAAACTTCTCAGCTTGTCTGGGAGAGATAGCCATTTGTTGGAAAAATAAAAGAGGTTCATATCAAACTTCTCGACTTGTATGGAAGAGATGGACATTTGATAGAACATTCATCATACTTCCCTTCTTCTGAAAGAGATAGCCATATGACGAAGAACAATTTCACGCTCAAACTTCTCGACTTGTATGGAAGAGATAGCCATTTGACGGAAATTGGAAAATTCACAACAAACTTCTCAACTTGTATGGGAGAGACAACCATTTGTTGGAACAAATAAAAGAGGTTCATATCAAACTTCTCGACTTGTATGGAAGAGACAGCCATTTGACGGAAATTGGAAAATTCACAACAAACTTCTCAACTTGTATGGGAGAGACAGCCATTTGTTGGAACAAATAAAAGAGGTATGCATTAATGAATGCGACATGAATATGCATATGAATATGAATTCAAGTATGATGTACATGTATGTATATGCGTTGTGTTTATGCTGACAGACAGACAAAACAGACACAAGAGGTACACTGGTGATGAAATAAACATCACAACAAAACGAATACTCGACCAATCTCGTCAAAGTGTATGTAATCACTGAGGATAGGGTAGAGAGCCATCCATGAAACAAGGCTCAATTGGGGGTACTAGACTTAGTAACTCACTGGAAGCACTAAGTAGTAAAAGAAATCCACCAGAAAATAATGAGTCATGCCCCTGACATACCATAGCAACTGGGCGTGAGGACCCCAATATCTGGAAGTACTTGCAAGGTAGATCCTAAGAGCGTCTTGCTTAGGAGAACACGTGGTCATGTGCCCACAAAATGGTTTGTGAGAAGAGATCACCTTAAGAGGATTTTATAGAAGACTTGGCATTCAAGATGCCCCAGTGTCTTCAAACTCTTGTAGAGATTCGTCGAATCTCGACGTCACTGCCTCAGATTAACTGTACTTGGCACAAATGAGTCTTCAATATTTATTCTTTTAGGGATGATACGAATGTGTAAGCACAAATTGGGAAACGAATTGCCCCTGTTTAGCAAAGTCCTTAAACAACATGCCCATATCTGGCAAAGTATTCCAACAACGTGCCCCTATCTAGCCGAGTCTTCAAGCAACATGCCCCTAGCTGACAAAGTATTAAAGCGACCTGCCCCTGGCTGGCTAAGTTTTCAAGTAATCTGCCCCTGACTTGCAAAGTAATCAAGTAACCTGCCTCCATTTGGCAAAGTTTTCAAGCGACATGCCCTGCCTGGCAAAGTCTTCAAGCAAGCTTCCCCTGTCTGGCAAAGTGTTAAGGCAACATGCCCTTGGCTAGCAAAGTCTTCAAGCAGTCTGCTCCTGTCTAGCAGAGTCTTTAAGCAACATGCCCCTGTCTGGCAGAGTCTTCAGGCAAAATGCCCCTGGCTGGCAAAGTATTAAGGAACTTGCCTCTGGGGGTGATCATTCTCTGAAATGGTTGTTCAACTACTCATCAGAGTTTCAGATCTCAAGAGATTAAGCTCGTCACTGATACTCATACATAGGCTTCTATGATGTCAAGCAACTGCTAACAAGCAAGATGTTAATGTTGAGATCTCTAATGCAACACACATGTTTGTCTCGAAGTCTTTTATTTTTTTTGAAAAGATTTTCACAATAGCTTATGACCGAATCACTAGCTAGGAGGTGATATTCATTTTTTTATAAAGCCCACAAATTTTTTTTGAGCAAAGCTCAATGGGAGTCGGGAAACACTTTCTCATCGAGTGTGCTTTCGAAATAAACCCTACTTCAATTAGGACTTTTGGGGGTTGTAATGTGGTTTGGTTCACGGTTTTAGAAACGAAGGATAAAGGCTCAAAGTTTATTTGGTACCCACCCACTCTCCGTGATGTTCTCCAATCCTAGGTTCAGCTAATTGACACATACATTTGTCTTGATAGCGTAGAGATGAAGATCCAAGGTTTGCTTGAAATGACAATCATCTTATTTATTCTTTGTGGATATTGGTGACCCTTTGATTTTGGTATGGCGGTCACTAAATCTTATGTATTTGAAGTCGAGGATTCAAAGACCTCTTCTAACTAGAATTTTTTTCTTTGGTCCCTGATTTTTGCCTAAGTCTCCTTTTGGGTGCTTGACTTAGCGGGATTTTATTTTCTCTTTTTTTTTTAATCAATGGAAGGTTGAAAGTTGTGACTGTCAAGTCATTGATTGTAGTGGATTCCCTGATGGGATGTTTCATCTTATGATTTGATTGTGTAACCAGATTAACTGAACACTACCCTGCCCCCGGTTAAGCGTAAGGGTTTTGAAATATCTGAAAGAAACTCCTACTTCCAGGCTCGAAGTGGTTGACTAGGGATTAACTCCTTATTTCTCCAGTGTTTGGGAATTTGAAACAATGCCTGTATATCGTCAGTAGGGTTTTAATCAAAAGCAATTAGCTAGAGGATTTGTGTTTTAATTCGTCATCCTCCCTCCAGTTCTCTGCCTAGGCAAGAGATGGGAGAAATATTGGCATTATAAAGTTGAAAAAACATTATGAGTGAATACGAATGGATTACTTCAAGACAAACATATTCATTGCATTAATCATTCAAAACAAATAAGTTCTTACATGCCAAAACAAATGCATTAACAAAACATAGCAAAATACATATGAAAAGCAGTAAACGAGCTAAACATCTGAGAGGATAGCTCCAGAGCATCAAAACGATCGCGTGCATTCAGGAACTTGTCCTATGCTCCAGCAACAGATTGATTTGGAAAGGACTTTCTTGAGCTTTTTTATCAGCACAAAGGCACTCCGTCCACAGATGGGATCCCTTCATTGAAGGCCAACACCCCGTAGTCGATCATCTCTTGAACCTTTTCCTGGAAGACTTTGCACTCTTCAATCGGATGCCCCAGTACTCCATTATGAAACTCACATCTGGTATTCGGATTGATCCCATAGGGCCGAGACCTCGTGGCTCTGGTCTTTCTGGGTGTCATTATTGAGTTCCGGGCAAAATGAGACCACAATTGACTGTAAGTCATTGGAATTGGGTCAAACTGATGGGCCGCTCCTTCAGGACTGTTTTGAGACCTCCGCTGATTCTGACGTCGCTGACGAGTAGAAGTAGAATTTGACCGACGCTGAAAAATGGCCAAATCTTTGGCTAAAGAAATCAGTCGCCCTCTATCGATCTTCAGGATGTGATTCTCTTCCTGGAGTTCAGTGTTCTCCTGCACAAGGCTGTCTATTAGAGTCTTCATTGTAGTTGAGAACATTCCCATACGATTTCTCAACATGGTGACCTCGTTTCTAAGCTCCCTGTTTTCCTGCTCAAGTTGGTCCATCTTTTTCCGGTGACTGGTCGAGTACAGTTGACTGACGGAGAATAAGACATGGGTGAGTTGGATTGTTGGGAGATGATATGCAATGTAAATGCAAAATGCAAATGGTATGCGAATGAATGCAATACTCAGAACACTCAAAATCACAAACAGCTCCAGAATTGAATATAAAGGCAAGGTGTTGGATCCAAGGTACAAGTAACTCGGAATCTCCTAACTGGTAAGCCTTAAGTGGAGAGTTCTAAATTCTTTTACCCATAAAGCCCACTCACAGGGTAGCTTCTATGGTGATGGTATAAGGATACTCAAGGTCACGGACGTTTATCGTACTAATGCCCCGCCGCAGGCTAGCTGCATTGTGACGATAATAACGATAAGGTCTACCTTGAGTGGAGTTCTCATGCTAGGCGTGCAAGGAGCGAGTCCTTGGAACCTAACATTACACAACTACCAAAATTGAAACAGGTTCTAGGGGGGTCCCAGAATCACAACCCTTTCATGAATCAGGTCCCGCGACAGGCTAGCTGCGTTGTGACAAGATCTATGAAAAGTCTAACTATCTGGGGGAGCTTTCATGTTAGGCGTGCAAGGAGCGAGTCCTTGGAGACTAACACTAATAACATCCAATTCTAACTTAGGTGTTCCCTCTTCTTTTTCAGAACTCAAGTACAAATTCAAAACCCGTGACATCCCGAGATCCAACAGGCAGATATAATGAGCAGATAATAAATAAGGAAGCAATAGATAGAATATCAACAGTAAACAAAGAAGACAATCAAACAAATCAGCAAACAAACGCAAACTGTCCTAAGCTAGGCTCGACTCTCTTATGCACAAGGCATTGAAGGATCCCCAGCAGAGTCGCCAGCTGTCGCACCTCGAAAAATACGATCCTAAAACAAACAACAGAGTCGCCACCTAATTCTATTTATTCTACGAGAGAAAAGGAAGATATAGACACAACCTAAATAAAGGTAAGAATGGTCAACGAAACCACTAATCTAAGTTCGGGAGTCAGTTACGCAAGGGGAAGGTATTAGGCACCCCTCACGTCCGTTGTACTCAACGGGAACCTCTTAGTCTAGTTTGCGCTTAAAATGTTAACTTGTTATTATTGTCTTCTTTTAATGATTACTTTTAATGAAATATTTTAATTATTATTACGAGGAAAAGGTTAGAGTTTTTTATTATTGTGCTCGCGAAGGATTAAAATCCCCGTGCCTACGTATTCCCCTGTGCAATGGGAAAGTCAGAGCTTCGTAGTTCGTGCTACTACGATTTGTGATTTTTAAATTGAACGATTGTTTAAAAATGCATTCTACTGCTAAGCGTTGGCTTATCTGCTCGCAATAGGAGGCTGAAGCGCTGGCTTGTTTGCGAGATAGAAAGATTTAAACAATGTTCGTTTTAAGAAAAGATGTTTGATCTTTGTTAAGGGTGTTTTAAAACGAGAGGGCGAATGAACCACGCGTGGGGCTAGCCCATGTTGCGATTACATTCAAGAACGTGCGGAGTGCGAGACTCCGGGGTTCAGTTACTCGCTAATTAATTATAAAATGATTTGGATTGGTTGGTAAGTTTTAATTTGTATTTGAAAGAAAGAGACAAGTCGTCATCTTTAAGAGAAGTATCTCATCTATTCCACCACAAACATTTGAGAAGTGAGAAATCGAAAAAAAGCTTTAAACTTGGATATAAGATCGTCAAGCAATGCCACGTTCTTTCTTTGAGAATAAATAAAATCGGAAGAAGCTTTAAACTTGGATATAAGATCGACAAGCAATGTCACTTTCTTCCTTTGAGAATAAATAAAATCGGAAGAAGCTTTAAACTTGGATATAAGATCGACAAGCAATGCCACTTTCTTCCTTTGAGAATAAATAAAATCGGAAGAAGCTTTAAACTTGGATATAAGATCGACAAGCAATGCCACTTTCTTCCTTTGAAAGTAATTGTTTTATAAGATTTTTGTTTGTGTTTGTGGGGATAGGAGGAACAACTTCCTATGGAGATGAATCATGCCTGATCCTTTAAGATTGTTGAATTGTTTTGAATGCGAATGGTGATTGAACCAACGCGTGGGGCTAGCCCATTTGCGGTTCAATCCAGAACGTGCGGAGTGCTAGACTCCGGAGTCCCTTTTTTCCATAAATTAATTTAAATAAGTGATTTGAATATTTTATACGAATGGTGATCGAACCAACGCGTGGGGCTAGCCCATTTGCGGTTCAATCCAGAACGTGCGGAGTGCTAGACTCCGAAGTTCCTGTTTTCCATGAATTAATGAATTGAATTGGGATGTTTTTATATATACGAATGGTGATTGAACCAACGCGTGGGGCTAGCCCAGTTGCGATTCAATCCAGAACGTGCGGAGTGCTAGACTCCGGAGTTCTTTTTTTCGTAAATTAATTAATTTAGAAGTTTGGTGAATATTGCATTTTTGCAAAAAAGATTTGTGATCGGTGAGGTACAGATAATCAGACGAACGCAAACGCGACATGAAAACTATAGTGAGGCGTAAATAAGGTAACATCGAATTTTAATGATACCTAACGGAGAAAGTCCGTTGCTTCTTCAATATGCGCCAAAAGTAACTCAAACCAAAAGAGTATCAAATCCAAATCATGACCAAATATCAAACTCACGACATCCATCAAGATTATACCAATTGACAAAAGTATTTCTCACATCAAACTAAAACTCCAGGTACAAGTCCAAAACTTCAACCAAGAATCAACAGGGTTATATTTACTAAAAGATCCATAAAAAAATAAAAAAATCTAAAGGACGACAATTAAACCTAACTAGAATTCTAAATAGTATATCTAAAATTCTAATCTAGTTTAAATTGAAACAATAATAAACTTTAATGTCAAACAATTATCTAAATAATCAAGAAAATATTTACATACATAAATCGAAAATTAAACAAAATATAATTACAAGAAAATAGATAAAGATTGACCATAGAATATTAACCAACACATAATTGCTAATAAAGTTTTAACTAATGAGCAAAAGGGTGTCTTAGTGTGCAGACAACAACTCCTGGTGGGGGATGAGAAGGAACCTGTGGGATTAATATCATAAGCAGCCCAAACAAAAGAATAGAGAAACACAAGGTTAGAAATAAATAAATAAATAAATAAATAAAAGTAATAAAAATAATAAATAATAAAAGAGAGTTTGATGAAAGGGCTATGACCCTCCTCTTCTTCAACTCTCTCAACCACGCTCCTTTGTGACCTCTCTTAAACTCTCCATCGTTCATCTCTCTGCACTTTGTCTCAGATTTCTCAACCATGATTTCCCTACACTCAATCACCTCCCTCAATACTCAATTCACACTTTCCAAACAGAGAACAAAACGCAGCGGAAACAAAATGCAAAGGAAACGTAACCCAAAACAGAAAACCTAGCCCCCAAATTCATGAAACTATTATGCGATTGGAACAAGTAGGAAAAGATGGTGCTCAGATCGAAGCTAAAAAAAGTTAGAAAAGGATACCTCTCGAAGAACTCGTCGTGACGCGATTCGGATTTACGTGGTGATGTCACGGTGAGAGGGGCGTTTCGCTGGATGGTGGGCGTGATTTGCTTTCAGGATTGCACAGCGGATTTTCGGTCTAAAGGGGTTTAGAGGTTTTCTTCGACATTCTGCGTCTGCTTGCGAATCACGATGGTGCTTCTGCGATTCCTTCTCAGCGGCGGTGAGGGTCTTTGAAGTGACGAAAAGGGGGTTAGGGTTTGGGTTACCGGCGGTAGATTCAGTGGGTGTTGACGAAGAGTTCTAAAGGAGGCGGTGGTGAAGGATGAAGACGGGTTGGTAGTGAGTGAAGAGCTGACTTTTGATTTGTTTGGTTCGAAACGGTTTGCGGCGTCGGTCGTGTTGAAGGCGAGGTAGGCTGAAGGTTTCGGATCCTGTTTGGCTCTTTTTCACATGTTCCTTTCTGAATATTTGCCTCTCAGTTTCTCATTCTTTCATCTTTTTCTATTTGTAAATGGTGCTGGTTTGGTTGTTAAAGGTTTTGTATGTATTTGTTTGCAGGATATGGTTTGTGATGTTTGAGAGTAGTTGTTGGTTTCTGCAGGGTTCGTGAAGGTGTGTGGTTGGTGTTGCGGTTATCAGTTTGTTGAGGTTTGTGTTGTTTCAATTCGAGGTGCTTTTTTGGTGGTGGTGGAGATGACGATGGAGGAGGTTTCTTTGGTTTATGGAAAAGATTGAGAAAGGTGGTGAGTTATGGAGTATTGCCGTTCAGTTGTTGCTATTGAAGTTGAGGGATGCAGAAGAGTGGTTCGGTTCAAGGGTGTTGAAGAGGAGGAAAGAAATGTGTTGGTCGTGAGTTTTTTTGTGTGTTTCAGGGAGATGGGTAGTTTTTTTTTTGCAGAAGAGGATGAGGGAGTCCTTTTTTTCCTCAGATTTCAAGGGGTCGTCCTTTCTCGGTTTTTCTGATGCTCCTCTTATAATCAAGAGAGCCAAGCTTTTTCTCTTCCCTCGAAAGAAATAAAATGCCTTTTTTTTATGTAGAAAAAGTGTTCAAATTTGTATAACCTGCTCTGCTATCTTTTAAACATGATCTGGTGTTTCTACTTTATGGTATTGACTCTTGACTTATATCCAATTTGATGCTAACACTGCTCTGTTATCACTGCTGCAACAGGACAAGGAGTTCCCTACAAAAAAACTTTCTGCAGCAGAAAAGGATTTGACAAAGGAATTATGGTTACTGTAAAACAATAACAATGTGACTAGACTCACTTTTTTTCAATTTTTCCAGTTACTGTAAAATAAAAATATTGTAGTCTCTCCTATTATCATTTTTATAATGTCTTATTTTTTTTATGTTGTAAAATAAATAAAAGTAACACTATTATTATTTTTTAATCTAAACTTATAAACAATATCTAATTTACAAATGTGGCTTAAAAAACAACACAATTCAAATCAAGTAATTTCTACTTCTTGTCTTAATTTAAATTTGCGACACTAAATTAATTGTTATTACCATTACCCCTAATCACGTAACAATAACAAAACAATTTGGACTTGAATCAATTAAAACCTTTGTTGAAACTTAACACAAATAAAACTAGGTAAATAAAAATAAAATCTTGCCATAACAATTGAATCAAAGCTAAACCTCAAATAAGAGTCATGAAACAACCTCTTACACATTCATTGCTAACTGACAACCAAAATGAATATAGACAAGTATGATTAAATGAATGATTACCAAAATGAATATAGACAAGTATGATTAAATGAATGATTAAATGAATGTTTTAACTTAAAAAAAAAGCAAAATAATTGATTTTTTAACATATCGGCAAAAATGAGTGAAATGAACAAAAATCGAAAAATTTCTGGTCAAAATTTAGGGTATGACAAGCAGCAGCTTTATTCTTTTACCCTTTGAAACAGACAAACAAATGTGGATCTCGTCGGGTACGGCGGACGGTCTGGGGTGCTAATACCTTTCCAGGTTGTAATCGATTCCCGAACTCAGATATTTGATTCGCAGGACCTTGTTCTTTCCTTTTCTCTTAGGTTTGTGCAGCATTATCTTTCTCATTCATTCGGGATAAAAATGTCTAACTGACAACTCTACCTTTTTCGCGTCACTATTATATAGGTTAAAAGATTTTCAATCCAATAGCACACTATTATAACAAATAACTTTACCATAGTCTAAAAATTTACAACCATAAAATACTAAAAAGTAATAAAAAAGAAAGATTAATGAAAGGCTTAAAAAAATAAATATTCCTTTACTATCTTGAAAGGTTAAAAGATTTCTTTATTATAATTATTTTTATATGATGAAGTAAGAAATAAACCCAACACAATAGTAATAATTATCAATATAAAAAGAACTCTTACAAATTCAAATTACAAAATCTACTCTTTAATTATTTACAAGAGAACATGAACTTCTTTCTCAAATTTTTCTATATTTTGATTTTATATTGTTCCTTAGTTCTTATTGTAACACAAGTTCTTAACGCAACAATACAACGTAAGTTATTATTTCATTATTTTTAATTTTTTATTTAATTTATGGTCAATACATAATCTTTTATCATGTTTTCATATTTATCATTTTATCATCTTTTTTAATGACAGGAACACCTTTTAAATGTGAAGTCCATGCTGATTGTTTCAAATATGTTAGTGTTCCAAATAATGTATATGCTCTGTGCAGTGCGGATCATTTTTGTGTTATATTTCGTGGGTAGGGATTAAAGAATGAGTTACGGTGCTATAAAAATAATAATATATTTTATTAAATAATATTTAATAAGCTCTCATTTAATTATTGAGCACTTTAAAAAATAAAAAATCATTTCCTAGTTACATGAACTTTGTATTTATGATTTTCTACTCTAGCTAAAATGTTGGTAAGACAACAAAATGTATTACTTAAATTGTCTTATTCTAGAGTTATTATGGATATAAATGGTTGATCTAGTATTCAATCTTTTTTAAGACAAATTAAATATCTATGTATTAATGTAAACTTTTGATATTTTATATATCAAAGAATTTTAAATAAAAATTTATGCATATTACAGTATATTTCCAATCATATTTTTTATCTTTATTATAAATTCTCTTCTCGAAAGGATAGATAGACTGATGTACGTCTTATCGGTCAATCAATAAATTAAAAAATTAAAATAAAAAATACAAATATCATCAAATTATCAATCGTCATTGCACGAAGATCATTTTCAAAATCATCGTCGCTGCACGATAAAACACCATTTTCACAAAATAAAATCAATAACAAATATATGACAACCGTTCAAACACCTCAACTTTAATTTCTCTTACCTTTTACTTATATTCCATAATGTTGATGGCTTATTGGGTTTTAAAAGATATAGAAAGCTATAATGTATCTGTAGCATTATAATTAACTACAAAATAATTATAGAAGTAAAATAAATGAATATGTTTAAGGTCAGACAATTTTTTTTTAGATTGATGTATGATTGTAAGACCTAATTAACCTCGTAATATTTTGTTATTACGTCAAAATTTGAATTTTTGCTAATCTACTCTTGCTAATTAACCTCACAATTTATTTTTAGATTGATGTATATATATATATATATATATATATATATATATATATATATATATATATATATATATATATATATATATATATATATATATATATATATTAATGATTTGTTGAATCTCCCCATAAATAAAATAAGTTTTTTAATTTCCAGAGTCTTACATTCTACCATGAAATTATTAATTTTGGTTTTTAAATTAGATAATAATCAAAGAATTTATACAGTAATTAGTCGGTCAACCACGTGTGATGCATAAATATTTATATTGAATACAAATATTATTAATATATAATTATAATAGTAGAAAAATTTTAGGGTATATTTGTAATAAATCTTATATAAAAGTTGTTAAGTTTCTTGCCAAATTTGAGGGTATATTTGTAATTTTATTTATTACTTATTTATCTTATATATATATAACTTTTATTATTGTTGTTAATTGATTAATAGGTCAATTAAGTATGATTTAAGATACCTTCTTAAATACCTTGATTCGTATAGATAAAATTAATAAAGACATACTCTTCCTATATTAATTAAAAATAATAATATTATAAAATCATGTATAATTTTTCTTTTTTATATAAAATTAAATGCACTTTTTAATTTGCATGGAATGTTTAAAATTAGTTAGTATAAAATGCAACTCATTTTTCTTGTATAAAAGTCAACTTGTATTTATCCAATACATAAAAAGTTGCAATAACATAATTTATGATAGTCAAAATATAATTAATAGAATTTTGGGGAGTGGAAATTCTAGGTGGGATAGCAAATAAATTCATCTCTAAACCAAATCAACATTCAACTACCAAAATCTACCCTTCTAACAAAACAATAAATTCTAACAATAACAAAACTCATCAAATACATTAACCAACATTTTATTAAGAAATTCAGACAGAAGAATTGAACCTTGAAAACAAAAACCATAAAATCTCTATCTTCATTAATTAATTTTCAAAAAGGACAACACAAAACTGTGTTTGTTAGTTGTATTTGCATTAACTTTCATTACCCTTTTCCATGTGAGTCCCACAAATTGCATAACTCTTAACAACTTATGCAAAAAATCTGAAAATTTAGTCCCCACTTTTCCATCTCAAATATAAAATCCAAGTCCACAATCCAACCAACATCACTTACTGTTTTTTTTTCATACAACAACAAACTTTGCCAAATCACTCCCAACATCATCACATGAAAAACATCATAAACAAAAGTCAACTAAACCAAACCAAACACCTAACATATCCAAATCATGTTGGTGTGGTATTGGTAAAGAAAGTAATTAACAACTTTAATAACAAAAACAAAACAAAACAAAAAACATGTTTTTTTTCCAAATTCCAACATAAATAAACCATATATATAATAATATCATATATTAAAAACAAAGTTCTTTTTGTTCTTCTCTTCTTCGTCTTCATGTGTTCTTCATTGTTTTGATCTTCCTTTAAGGAGTAAAGGAAGTGTTATTATTACCAAGAGTTGATCCTAGATGATCATTGCACAAACTAGCTCCTTCTTGAGTGGTTTTGTTGTTTTCGGCCCTTGGAGAACTTCCGGCGCTACTATTGGAAAGTGATCCGAATGCTGTTTTTTGAAGGACGCCGGTTGGTGATGATCCCATTGGAGGACTATTGTGATTGTCCCAACCATCAGTCATGAGATTTAGAGCCGACGAATTGGTGTTGTTGACGTTGTTACCGACGTAATGATCATCGCTTGCATTGCAAGCAATGGAGCTAAGATGAAGTACTTCGCCAAGTGGACCGCCCATTGAGCACTCCCAAGTTATCGGAATCCAATTCGCTTGTCTTGTGGAAGGATTATTAGTACTAGGGTTTGATGATTCATTGTTATTGAGTGTACTATTTCCGACGCCTAACCCCATTTGAATAGGGTCGATTTCTCTTGAGAGCCTAAGAGGCGAAAGTGTGAGTTTTTCATTGTTGGCCGAGGAAGGGAACGACATGAAATCCGAGGCAGTCATTGGTGTTGAGATTGAAAGCTGTGTCTTATCTGACTGCATGTCCAGTTCAGGCCAAGAAAAACCACCCGAGCGGTTATGATGATTGTGATGATCAGAGTGAGTTTTGGGAAAGTCGTCGATGAAATGCCTGAGGGAATGTTGAGAGCCTGTGTCACGGTTTGTAGGGTTCTGTGAAGATGAACCAAAGGTTCTGGTTCCAAGTAAGGTAGTCGTTTTCTGTGACGGGTTAAGCAGGGAATCAGAAGTGACAAACCCGAATTCATTGTTCCTTGAAGATTCATCATAAGGAATGTGCTGTTTTTGAATCATGAAGGAATTATTGTCCTTCGGTTTCAACTCGAGGGTAGGTGGTAGCATCGGTAGCGCCGAACCGTCCTGTATCCTCTCACTATTGTTGTTATTCTCTTTGCTGTTCATGAACATCCTGCAAGCAACACAATACAGAATACTTTAAAACACAATAAGCCAACTAGAAACTCACACACAACCATGAGTATCAGGGTTCGATCCAACCAAGCAATATAGGATTTACACACCATGACCAGGATTTAAACAGCCACAATTTCTGATATTGCAGAGAATCACAAACACAAACAACTACGATTGATGCAAAACTCGGTGGCAGACATAGAGGCCTCAAAAAATGACTGATAACAAATCACACTATAAAACTACAAAAGAATAGCTATCTAACCTGTTGATCGTGTTTGCAGCAGAAGAAGTATTATCTTGTCCTATAAGACTGTTCATATTCTTGGAATGTTCCTGATGTGCAAAGGAAAGAGTGTTGTTGGCAGCGTTGTTGCCACCAGGAACAACAACGGACGAAGAAGGAGAGGCAGCGACATTGATCTGCTTCGACGAACCACTTGGAGTAGTGATGGTAGAAGTAACATTAGTAGTAGCTGTATTTGTGGTTCCACCAGTGGTGAGAGCCTGGCCCGATTGGCCTTCCACAGGCTTTCTTGAACGATGGCGTCCTCTGTTCATATGCCTTTCACAATACTTTTGATCGACAACGGCATCTCTTGAGCATCGCCATTTCTTTCCATCTGTTCGTCTACACCTTCCTGGTTCCGGATCGGTGTTGTTCGAGTATCCCAGATGGAATCCTCCCCACCCCATTGCATCTTCATCAAACAAATACAACAAAACAAATTAGCCCAATTTCACACTCCACCACCTCACAAACATCACATGTAATTTACAACATCAAGTCATACAAAACACTAGCGACTTTTCATATTTTGGATGATTTAAGTGTGGCGCGCGATGATTCAAATCATGGTTTGTCGCGCTCTAGGAGACAAACCCCTTCACACAACTCTTACATAACTCAAATAGTCCAAAACTTCGACATACATAAAATTCAAAAACGAAACTAGATACAAAGTTCAATATATTCCTATCAAATTCAACTTTTTCACCATTAATCAATAAAAAAAAAGGTACAAATAGAATACATACATGCATTAGGTCTGAGGAGTGCAGATGAGAAGCTACTTAAGCCAGCAGAATCAAGAGCTTTTCTGATAGGAATAAGCAAATGATGAGGCACAGCAACATTTGCAGTAATATACTTATAGATCAAAGCTTGATGTTCAAGTTCCATCCATTGAGAAGGTGTGAATGGTCCTCTAACACCATTAAACCCTCCATGCATGCTTCCAGAACCATAGCCTAAAGGGTAACAACAAAAACAAAAAAAGTTACTTCATTTCACAACTCAAAAAGAGCATCAGAACAAAACTATAGACTTTTTTTTTTCAATAGACAGAAAAAGGAAAGAACAGATTTTTAACCAATCAAATTTTCTTGTTCCTATATACTATATATCTCATAAAATTTTCTTCTTTAGTACCCTCTAGTATACTGTGCAAAATTTTACCAAAACCCATCTCACTAAAACAGGAAGAAGATAAGAATTTAACCTTAAAAAAATTACTTTTTTCTTGACATGACTTAAAAAAATGAGACCACTCAAAAAATATTTCCATGAAAAGACCTTTAACAACCTTAGAGTTTTAGCTCCCCGCAATGGATACCATATCCAAAAAACACAAAATAAAAAAATAAAATAAAACAAACCTTAAAAAAACAAAAGTATTGAAGTATAGTATAGACATAGTACCTGTGTTTCTGTTGTAAGTAGAGATTGGATTATGATGAAGATTATGATTAGGATGATGATAAGCATAAGACAATGTAGGGGCAGTTTTGTCAAGTAAAAAAGATTCTGATTTAGGATTAGGAGAAGAGAAACTAAGCATTTGTTGTTGGTGTTGAGCATCAGAGAAAAGAGTGGTAACATTAGATCTCAAAAGTGAAGAAGAAGTACAAGAGTTTCTGAGTTGTTGATCAGTTTTAGCAAGCTTGAAAGTTCTTAATAACTCATCTTCAGTACTTGTTCCAGATCTCTCTTGTTTGAGTAAACCAGATCCATTAAACCATTTGGATTTTTGGTCAGGATCTGAACTGATTAAACCATCTAAACTCATTACACCAAGATCCATGTAGAGAGAAAGTGATGAGAGAGAGGGGAATGAAAAAGAAGAAGAAAGTGGACAAGGTTTAAGGTAAGAAAATGAGGTTGTGTGTTATGTTATTATACCATGACATGAGGGATAGTACAGAAGAAGAACTCTTTGGAAAGAGAAGGCACATCTCATGAGAGAGAGAGAGAGAGGTTAAAGGTGAAGTGAAAGAAGAAACCGGAATGGTTTTTGTTTTGGGAGTTGATGTCTTTGCAAAGATAAAATAATTGGAGAGATAGGAAAGAGGTTGTGGGGAGAGAAGGAAACTGGCTGGACTTGGTTTTTATCAATTTTTCCATCACTTTTATATATATATATATATATATATATATATATATATATATATATATATATATATATATATATATATATATATATATATATATTTTCGTACCGACTAATCCACCCGAGAATTTTTGCCCCACGTAATGTTCGGGAATTGGTCCTAAGAACCTTCAAACTCAGGATCTCAAGGAAATCAAACCTTTGAGACCTGAGCATCCTCCCAGTAGGCCAACCCTCTCGGATTAATTGTTTTGAGTTGATTTGTATTCATATGAGAAAGCATTTAAATAAAAATATCATTTTAAAAATTGTAATTATTTTCGGATTGCCATCCTATAATCCATTTAAGTACAATGATTTTGTTCCTTTTGATTTCGTCTAAGTACGATGATTTCATCTCGTCGATTCCATTTAAGTACAATGATTTCATACCTTTGAGTCTCTTTTTAAGTACAACGGTCTCGCTCCCTTTTTCGCGTCTCCGTTTAAGTACAACAGTCTCGTGTCGGGTTGTCATTTAAGTACAATGATCTCGTTTCTCCGATTTCATCTAAGTACTATGATTTCATCTCGTAGATTCCATTTAAGTACAATTGTTTCGTACCTTTGAGTCTCCGTTTAAGTACAACGGTCTCTCCTTTTTCGTGTCTCCGTTTAAGTACAACGGTCTCGTGTCGGATTTTCATTTAAGTACAATGATCATGTTCCTTTTGATTTCATCTAAGTACGATAATTTCATCTCATCGATTCCATTTAAGTACAATGGTTTTGTACCTTTGAGTCTCCGTGTAAGTACAACGGTCACTCTCCCTTTTTCGCGTCTCTGTTTAAGTACAACAGTCTCGTGTCGAATTGTCATTTAAGTACAATGATCTTGTTTCTGTGATTTCATCTAAGTACGATGATTTCATTTCTTCGATTCCATTTAAGTACAATGGTCTCGTCTCTTTGAGTCTCATTTAAGTACAACGGTCTCATTTTTTCACGTGCAACGCGAACTTGCGACGACTTGTCTCATTTTCAAGACGGTAAACGCACTCGTTCAAGGCGAGCCTGCAACACCTGAGCATAGACATAAGCAGTTCCAGCTCATAAAAAAACACAAATAAATAGTTCTCGTCTTAGTTATGCGAACTACGTCGACTTTGATCCTCATTTTTCCGATGAGGTACGTAGGCAGCGGGGTAGGGCCCGTTCGAGCACACTCTTTATTTTCCCTACATTTTCACTTTTCGTTTTGTTTTTCAGTTATCTTTCTCATTTTCATTCTAGTTAGTGGTTTTATTCAGCAGCAGCTTTATTCTTTTACCCTTTGAAACAGACAAACAAGTGTGGATCTCGTCGGGTACGACGGACGGTCTGGGGTGCTAATACCTTCCCAGGTTGTAACCGATTCCCGAACTCAGATATTTGATTCGCAAGACCTTGTTCTTTCCTTTTCTCTTAGGTTTGTGCAGCATTATCTTTCTCATTCATTCGGGATAAAAATGTCTAACTGACAACTCTACCTTTTCTGCGTCACTATTATATAGGTTAAAAGATTTTCAATCCAATAGCACACTATTATAACAAATAACTTTACCATAGTCTAAAAATTTGCAACCATAAAATACTAAAAAGTAATAAAAAAGAAAGATGAATGAAAGGCTTAAAAAAACAAATATTCCTTTACTATCTTGAAAGGTTAAAAGATTTCTTTATTATAATTATTTTTATATGATGAAGTAAGAAATAAACCCAACACAATAGTAATAATTATCAATATAAAAAGAACTCTTACAAATTCAAATTACAAAATCTACTCTTTAATTATTTACAAGAGAACATGAACTTCTTTCTCAAATTTTTCTATATTTTGATTTTATATTGTTCCTTAGTTCTTATTGTAACACAAGTTCTTAACGCAGCACAACCAGGTAAGTTATTATTTCATTATTTTTAATTTTTTATTTAATTTATGGTCAATACATAATCTTTTATCATGTTTTCATATTTATCATTTTATCATCTTTTTTAATTACAGGAACATCTTATGAATGTGATGTCCATGCTGATTGTTTCCAACATATTAGTATTCCAAATGGTTTTGCATATGCTCTGTGCGGTGTGAATCATTTTTGTGTTCTTTTTAATTGGTTAAGGGATTAAAGAATGAGTTACGGTGCTATAAAAATAATAATATATTTTATTAAATAATATTTAATAAGCTCTCATTTAATTATTGAGCACCTTAAAAAATAAAAAATCATTTCCTAGTTACATGAACTTTGTATTTATGATTTTCTACTCTAGCTAAAATGTTGGTAAGACAACAAAATGTATTACTTAAATTGTCTTATTCTAGACTTATTAAGGATATAAATGGTTGGTCTAGTATTCAATCTTTTTTAAGACAAATTAAATATTTATGTATTAATGTAAACTTTTGATATTTTATATATCAAAGAATTTTAAATAAAAATTTATGCATATTACAGTATATTTCCAATCATATTTTTTATCTTTATTATAAATTCTCTTCTCACGATCTCAAAAAAATCAAACCTTTGAAACCTGTACATCCTCCCAGTAGACTAACCCTCTCAGATCAATTGTTTTGAGTAGATTTGTATTTATATGAGAAAGCATTTAAATAAAAATATCATTTTAAAAATTGTAATTATTTTCAGAAATTGCCATCATATAATCCATTTGTAAAGAAAATTGCCTTAATTTTAAAAATGTATTCATATGAAAAAAAAAATGCTTATTATAAAGAAAAGTGTGCAGGTTATGAAAATTTTGCTAATTACGACTAAATAAACTTGAGATATATTTATATAATTTTAACTATTTAATACTTTAAATTTTAGTTTATTAAAAGATTATTTTTGGTTGAAAATTTGTCATGGTAATGCATTCCTTTGTATAATTATCGTTTAACAGTTTTAGTTAGTGGATAAAAAACATTTAGAGTGTTAATTTATGATAGAAGGCATATTTAGAAAAGTATTAAATTATGGTAGGTTTGTTTTTGAGTAAGTGTCATTTATTGAAGAGGTGTATAGTTGGAATGAGAGGAACATGAATGTCTTTTACTGTAAGAGACACTTATCAAGAAACTCGACAACCTTTGTTCTTTTTTTCAATTTCACTAAATTTTTAATTCTTCTTTCATTCATTTTTTCATAACTTAGTTCAAACAATCATAAATTCTACATCAAACATTAAAATATAAGCACAATAATTTATACTTCATCCATCCTTTTCTAATTATCAAAACATATTTGATCAATTGTTAGTTAGTTTAGTGGTGATTGGTGTTGGACTTGGTAGAAAGAACTATGGTTTAATTTCCCGCAATTACGATTAAAAGGGAGTTGAAACCACTTGATATCAGAACTGACCCCGAACCGGATTAAGCCGGTGGTAATAAACAAAAAAAAAATTATTTATATCGATGAATTCATATTTATTATAAATGTAAATTAAAAAAAAAATTGACTTGATGATAAATCAAATAATACTCTCTCAATTTTTATATTTTTAATTAAGAAATAAATATAAAAATTGAAACAAAAATCAATATTTAAATATATAATAAAAAATAACATTACTAATTTATTGATATTATAAAATTACAAGTTAAAATAACATTCTATCTTATTTGCAAATCAAAGTTAATTAAGACAAAACAATAATCATCGTTTAAGCGGTTTCAAAGAAAAATGGAAGTCTCATATATTAATTACAAAAGATGACATGTTTATCCTCTTTCAAATCAACTTCCACTAATAAGTGTGTTTTATGAACTACTTATTTTGTTTCTTTGGTGTCGTTCAGAAAGGACCAACGATGTTAAGATAGGCCAAATATTTTAAAAATGTTATTAATTTCCTCTTCATATATATATTTCTTCCTTAGGAATGATCATCCAATTTATAGACATAAGACCTTCCACCCGCCAAGGAATGACTTTGGCACAAAAACTTGAAGAATTTGTCTGAACATTAATAAGGCAACTCAAAATATTTGTTGTAAATGTTAGCATGAGTCACTTCGGTAACTGGACTAACTAGGAAGTACTCGTCCTTGAAGTTCTTCACACTCTTGATTAAACCTCAAATATCTAGGTACTCTTCCTAAGAGAGATTAGACATTCCAAGTTTAATCACTAGACCTATGTTGGGCCTTAAATAGGTGGAATAAGAGTATCAAGGACGACGCGACTATCTTAAATTTGCACCAATACTAAAAGACTTTGATATAAACTTGATTCATCGGGTGCAGTTGTTAATGATTAATTACTAGTATGTTTAGAACGCGCATTTTAAAATTATTGAATGTGATATAAACATATATCAAAGAAAACAAGCATTTATAGAGATGGACAACACAACCATTATACTTGTTGTAAATAATTTTATTCCATTCAGGAGAAATCACTCCCCAGTCTGAAGAGGAACCCACTTCAGTAAAGGCTTGATTTTCACCAACAAAGGCAGAAATAATGCCCATTATCTCTTGATCCACTCACACAGTTGAGTTGCCTCATCTTACCTTTCGGGTTCTTGGTTGAGAGTTATCCATGTCAAAAGAGGATGTCAACACTTGATATAAATAATCGTAAGAAAAAATAAATAGTCAATATAAAGACAAACTGTGTGCTCCCACCAAAGTTCATTTACAACAATAGAATTCACCAAAGTATGAATTATAAAGGACTAAAACTCACAGTTCTCCTCTCCAAAAACCATAATAAAGTTAACAAGTATAAAACAAGAGAAAGTTCAGGTTGAGGTGTTACCTTGAAAAGATAAACTCAATGACTCACACATTGTATGTTATAGAGGTGGCACAAGCACATCGGGATTAATGGGATATTAGTTAATATGTAGGAGGTCGAAGACGTGGGAGAAAGGCTTTCAAAGATTCGCACAATGGCGAAAAGAGAAAAATAGTAACCCGAACTCCATATATAAGCCAAAGAAAAAGATGAATTATATGATCTTCAACGAGAAGAAGCGTGAATCATACCTCAAACGATCGAGATCTCATTGCACATAATTCAAGAACACTCGAATGTCAAAGTACTATAGTGAATCATTATCATCAGACATCGGGACACATGTTGAGATGTACATGTGAAGTATTGTTAATCACTAGAGAGACATGTAATGCACATCTTCTCAGGGACATCAATGTCCCATCAAGGATTTGTTATCTTCAACTACCAAAGGTCGGACTAAAGATGGACCTAACAAAGACCCTGTCAAATCCCTCGTTTTGAGTCCTCCACAAGGTCAACAAAGAAGGTCCAATATCAATTATTAAAGAAGAAGACACGCAAAACAAGTTATCCCTCATTCCTACCGAGGACACACGATCACACTCTTTGTCTCACCTCTCACTATTGAATCTAATGGAACTGTAACCCGTACAAAATGTCGGATCACACTACATAAAGAATTTGATCACGTTAATTTAGATATTCAATTAATTTTTACTCTTACATTATTTTTTACTCGATCTCTACTTTAATTGTTAAAGTGTTAATTTTTTCGGTGACCGTCTGAGATACATTTATTGTTACTTAAATGAATAAACTATATACTATTTAAATAAATAAATAAAAAATAGAGTTTTGGTTTCTTTTGGAAGAGGTTTCAAAGAGACTTCTCATCCATCTTTTTAACATTAATAAAAAAAGCCAAACTGTTGGGTGGGTTGCATGAAGAAAGGTGCATCACCACGTGACACATTATTCACCCTAAAAAATTATATCTCATATATGTGTCTTATTCTCATTTAATTTCATATACTTTTAAACCTTACTTTGCTCTATCCCCATACACGCATGATAGAGATAGAGTACATAATAGATATATCTCTCAATTAATTTTTCTAAATAAAATATACACTACAATTATTTTAATAACCATAGGTTCTTCTATAGTCCATACCTTTATAGGATACAAATACAATACACGTCAATCTCTATCTTTATACCATACCTTAGTTTATTAGGCAATGGCATAACTTGAGGCCAAAGATATATATATGCAACCTTGCTTATTTTATGAGCCTACTATATTACTATATTAGAACAAAGTTTTCTTTCTCTTTTTTTTTGCTTAACTAAAAATACCAATTTGATTCATGTTGAAGAAAAATATATGCTAATTTTATCTTTCAAATAATAATTACTTTATTCATTCACATTGCACACTATCATCATGACTAATAATTTCCAGGGACTAAATAAATTGAATTCTATTTATTTATGTGTAACATTAATTCTCCAAATACTAATTATTTTTATAAATATAAATATATTTTCTTAAAAAATTAAAATATATAAAATAATTTTTTAAACATGTGATTTTTTTAAATTTGAATTTGGGATTAAAGTTTATTATATTTACAACTATTGAATTTTTTATGTGTAAAAAAACATAATTTTTTAGTGAGAAATACATGTATGGATGTGTCTAGTAGTAAGAGAAGATGTATGTTGTGGGAACTGGGGACTCTTGTGCCCACAAGAATAGTATCTATTATTACTATTTATTTAATTATTAATTTGTCAATTACAAAAAAAAAATTCTATCCTCCAATTACACATAGGATAATTTTTTATTGTTATTTTTTAAATATACTTTAATAATTTCTTTTAAATTATTATTGTTATTTGAAAAAAAAATATTGATAAACATTTTATTTTGTTTTTTACAAATGCACTTGATTATTAATTCTATTTTTTTTTTCTTTGTAGACATAGTTAAGAAATATAAATTAGGTGTAAATTGTTAAAGCTTAGATTATTATTTTGTTTTCTTTCATCAACTTGGTAGTAGATTCTCCAATATTAAAAAGTGTTGACACTATTTAAGCCTACTTAACCGGTTACCAACATCATCATTACAGATGAACCAACACATTTTGTTCTTGAAAAGAGGGAAAAAGATGTTTGAACACTGTTTTTTTTTAAGTTCTTTTATATTAGTAGATAATTAGGTTAATAAATTGGTTGAGTTTAACACAACTTACAAAATCGATTGAATTTTTTTAAAAATAATAACATAGTTTATTAAAATAATACTGAAATAACGTAATTTTTGAAATAATTATGAAAATAACGTAGTCTGAATCGCATTTTAATTGGTGAATGTTTAAAACATTTCTTAAAAATTATACATATTCGTCAATTGATATGGTTAATAGGTGTAATCCAATTTTTTTTTCAAATACAAGGATTCGCCAAATCATATGGTGAAAAGGTAGAATTTTTTTTGAAAAATTAGTAAACATTCGCCAACTCATTTGACGAATGAGTGTAAATTAAGAACAAAAATTTCAACACATTCATCAACTCATTTGGCGAATGCATGTAAAGTAAATAAATAAAAAATTAAAAACATACTCATTCGTCATCTCATTTAGAGAATGCAGACATACCTTAAAAAAAATATCATTTGCTCTCATTCGTCAAATGGTTTGGCGAATATGCACTCAAACTACGACATTTTGATAATATATCTGAATACTACATTATTTTGAAAAATAATTTATTAAACTATGTTATTTAAAAAAAAATCAAATCGGCTTATAGATTAAACAGTATTATTATTTCAATATTATATCCTCGAACAATGTGAAAAAAAAATTCAATACACCTTTCGTTGAACACTTTTGGTTTAGACCAGTGTGTGGATTTAAACGATGGACGGTCAAGGTCTGATTAATAAGTTCTAATATTATATTAGATTTTGATCTAATCATCCTTATAAAAATTGATTTGTATGATAAAGACTATCCTCACTTATAAGGATTTGTTCTGATCATAAATCATCCAATGTGTGACTCTTAATTATAGATGTGTTAAAAAAATCAAATACATAGTATCAAGAAACTCGTAGGATTTGACAGGTCATCTGCTATTAGGTTTCTGCTATCAGATTATTTATTTTCATATTTTAAATATTCAGTCTTAGACGTGAGAAGTGTGTTAAGAATTCAATATCGAATAATATATAATTTAAACATGTACTTATAACGGAATAATCATCATTCTATAATTTAATTTTGCAAAAATAAATTATATTAAACTCTATTATTAAATTAGATAAATATTCGATTACGAATTACAAATTATGAAACTCAATAAATATATTTTATTGCGTAAAAGATAACCTCCTACAAAAATATTATAAAATTATTTTTTATTTAAATTTAATTTTATAAATTTTAAAATAGAAAATCATTTTTCTAAATTTATATAATCAACTATTAAATATTTATTTTTAAGCTAAAAATAAAATCGACCGATCTTAAGTTGGTGAAATAATATTTCTTTTAGATAAGATTTTATTAATTATATTTTAAAAATAAATAAAAGAAATATATTTGTTCATTGAATAACATTTTATAATTTTAGATATATAAAAATAATTGTTTTAGTAAGTTTACTATGGAAGATTGGTAAAGAAAATGTGAAAATCAAAAGCACGTGAGAGACTTTTCTTTTTATGTGTGTGAGTAACTAAAGATGACGAGGGTGTTAATTATAATAAGAACAAAAATTAGAGTAAAAGAGTTAAGTAGCACATGAGCTACTAGGCTATGTTATTATTATTTAATTTAGGAAGCACATGATACTTGTTGTAAAATATTAGTGTCTTTGTCACTTTGCATAGTTATTTTAGTTTAAAAGCAAATCCTAATTCTCCAAATGATGCTTAGTCAAATTGACCAGTATATCGTGCAGCTAGCTATGCAATAGCATGTTTGAAATTTGATACACGAGCTAGAGGAGGAGGGTTAAGATAATTGAAAAGACAGGTCACTTGTTATATGGAAACTTCCCATTTTATCCCTCTACTCATTTTATATACTTTTGCTTAAGCTTAATTCTTCTAGTACACCCTAAAGTTCAACTATATATGAAAATTAAATATCTTGTGAAGATTCCAAGACCCTCACTTGTACAACTTCTTAAAACACTACAACATCCAACTATCAAGCAGGTATGACAAGAAAATCCGGATCATCTTAAAATTAATGGGAAAAATCTGATTTTCTATTACGGAGGCGGGGATACTCGCACCCGGCCCCACCCCAATCTATATAATCTCATTTTAATTATTTTATCATATATTTATTAGAGTTATTTTAATCTTTAGAAACAAATTTATTATAATTATTTTACTCTTTAAATATAGTTGTATTAAAGTTATTTTAATCTTTAGAAACATGATTAAGTATTTAATTAAATTATTAATTTTTATTGTTATGAAAAAAATATGTATTTAAAAAAATAGTTTTTGCGAGTGAGAGCAGTGCGTGGGCAGGGAATCTATTCCCCATTGGGGGCAGGTCTGGGTGCTAATTTTTTTACATCCGACTGGATTTGGGGGTGGGAATGGGTCTGCTTCAGGGAGGCAGGTGCGGGTGCAGGGTTGGTCAAATCTGCCTAACCCGCCTTATTGTCATGCCTACTATCAAGCAAATTTTATTATCTTCATTTTTGTTCAATCTTATCCAGCCTAAAGGAGAAAGAGTACACCTTATTTTTTTAACCTCTTGAGTCAACTCTAACTTACTACCATGCAACTTCGCGACCAAAAAAATTCCCACGAGCAACTTTAGTAACATGCCGTTACAGAGTTCTATGTCTCAAAAAAATCTAATCATTTTGTTCCTTATTCCTCCACATCCAAAGTGCATGGCAAAATGTTTCCCAAAGTTCCACCCATGTTTGATATCCACTAATACCAAAATTCAAACGCAAATTATCCACGTGTTCCTTAATATTACTAGTGAGAAATAGCCTTTCATATCCAACTTAACCACATTATTTCGAATAGCAAAAATCAAAAGATAATCACGTAAGACATGTATAATGGATTTCACCTATGTTCCACGGTGACTACAAAAAGACCCTCCTAGTTGCATTTTATTTTTTCTCATTGGTCATGATCCTACCATGATACACCAACCAAATAAAGGCCCTTATTTGATCATGAACTTTAAGATTCCATATCAACCTTCAACTATCTTTGCCATTTTTTCTACCAAAATTACATATTAATTTATAACTTGATGATATTGTGTACTCACTTTTTTTATCGCTTGTCCAAAGATAAACATCTTTTCCACTATTACCATCAGGAGGTAGAATAACTAGAATTTTAGCTATCGCATTTTGAGGAAACAAATGCTTTAAAAGATCCATATTCCATTGATCATGTTGATCCATTAAGTCCTATAAATGCTTATAAAAAGTTGTATTGACACCATATATATTAATATCCATCAACTTCATACCTGGTTCAACCTAACAATGAGACCTAACATCTATATTGACACCATTTTCTATAGACTAATACGCAAACCAAGTAAAATTAAGCCATAAGTTACCGTTAAATAGGGTCTCCATGTCCGATACCTCTCTGAGGTTTGAAAAATTCTGATATAGTTTCATTCCATTTCACATTACTAGTTATAGTTATAATAGAGACCATAAAATAGTGATTAGATCCAAAGGAAATCCCACATCCTTCAAGATATTTTCAATGAAAATCCACTTTAATATATCATACACTTTAGTTAAATCAACTTTAATCACCAAATACACCATCTTCCCTTTCATCTTTTGTTTGCTATGAGCCACCAAAATATTATCATGAATATCTCTCTCTAATACAAAGCTCGTTTGAAAAGGAGGGACCATTGGAGGAATAATAACCTTCGACCTATTTACAATCACTTTGCTAATAATTTTATACAAATTATTGCAAATAGAAATGAGATGGAACTGATTAATAAACTTAGGATGTGATACCTTAGGAATTAAGCAGATATATGTTTGATTAATCTCAACATACACATTTGGATTAGCCTACATTTTTTTGACAAAATTACAAGTATCTGATCCAATGACTTTCGAATTGTTTTAATGAAAATCAACAGGATATACATATGATCCAAGTGAATTCTACAATATCTTTTTCTAGATATTCTCTCCCATTAGTTGTTTCTCCTCCAAAATCTCAACTTTCAAATTTAGGATATCTTTACCTAAAATAGAAAAACTTGATCCCTTTAATTTTGCTCCAATATTAACTGACATTGGAAAATTCATTTGACCACTATGCACCACCCTCAATCATTCTTCTTATTTTTCCTTGGATATCCTTGTTTACTAGAAACTGTCCAAGGACCTTCTTGCACCTTACTACCACCTTGGATGCCATTGGAATTCACATTCTTTTATCCCTCCTAGACACCATATTCATCCTTAGCTACATGAGTTGCCTTCTCTCGACAACCTTATATATAGTGACTAAACATATCACAACTGAGTCATAAAAATTGTAACAATTCTTATTATACCTCATAAAATATACCTCTAATTGTGAACATAGAAAGTAGAGCTTTTGATAAATCAACCTCCATACAAAATCTTGCATACTTGCCCCGATACTAAAGAAGAGTGTTCTTATTCACCTTTATTGCTCTAACAATTCTCTTACCGATGAATGTAAGAACTTTTGCATCATATTATTCAGTTGGTAACCCTGAAAATATCACCCAAACGACCACCTTATTAATTTGATCATTATCTAGATGAACATTAGGGCTTCACTCTCTAATAATGAGATATTGATCATATATTAACCAAAGGCCACCCATAAAAGCATGATATTAATCGTTTTTATCGAAAAAAGTCACAACAAATAGTCGTTGCTTAGATATATAATATTGATAGTTTTATTCCTCACCCACATCTATTTCAAATGAGTTTCAAGGCCTTGTATCCAATCTTCCTACCAATAAGTTTAATAGTAACTCCTGATTTCCATGGTTTAGCAGTTCTTTATTCTTCTTTTCCCGAAAGTATGAAAGTTGGACAATCACATTGACATATCTTCCTTTCTTTCCCAATAGACACTTTTCTTCATCATCCCTTGACAAATTACTTATTTCTTCATTAGTCAAAATAACAGTCATAATATCATTATTTTCCTCGTCTCCATTAGAATTCTCCATCATTAAATCCTTATAGGACTTTTTTGTGCATGAAATTATTGATTATTCATCTCCATTGCAACTGCACCCTCATACACCAAATGTATGCTCGATCATTGTTTGAAATTTTGATCACTGTCTTTGACTCTTTTAAAGGTGCACTCCAAAAGATCTTGTTCATCTTGCGATATTTTGTGTTTTTCATCCAAAAACCCTAGTGTAGATATTTTGGGAAACCTCGTATGATATGTTATATGGATTCAACAACCTCTATGTTAGGTTCCCTAGTGGGGCACCTTATTACAATAGATCAAAGTGGTATTAGTCATGGCTCAAACTAAAACAATTCATATTTTTTATCTTTCCTTTATGAAGGTGCCTATTAAAGCGTGGGAATATATAATTTCATTCCAAAGGAAATTCTTGTGAGACATCACA
Source organism: Lathyrus aphaca (assembly GCA_963966055.1). Taxonomy (NCBI): domain Eukaryota; kingdom Viridiplantae; phylum Streptophyta; class Magnoliopsida; order Fabales; family Fabaceae; genus Lathyrus; species Lathyrus aphaca. The sequence continues at coordinate 614,050,463 of OZ014520.1, read as the reverse complement.
AAAAAAGAAAATAAAATAAGATTTCTTGGGTTAGTTTAGAGGATATATGTAAGTCAAAGCATGATGTATGTCTCAAGGTGAGATATATTTGTTATGTGAACCTCATTTTGCTTGGCAAGTGGAGGTGAAAAAATATCTCTGAAGGGAACCAATGTTCCATACCTCGCATTTTGGGGTTCGTATTGGGAGTTTAGGGAAACATATATTTGGTGGAAGAATGTGTCTTTGTTGGGAAAATAGAAAACTCTACTTAGGATCGGTTCTCAAAAAGGGATGTCAATAGGATAAGTAATAAATTTATGACCTTTTTATGATCATTGGGTTGAGCGTATTATGATGAGGTCAACGTACTAGAGACTTATCCTAGTTTATGAGTAGTGTGATGATAGGGTTAGGGATGATAATAGTTAAGATAGTAATGTGTAAGTATGTGATCTCAAGTGGAGAAAAGTGTTGTTCGTTTGATAGTTGGTTCTTTTAAAGACCTTATCGCATCCTTGAATGGGTTTGTGATTTTCAACATTGAGGATCCCTGATCATGGAAACACGACCCTTGTTGTTGTTTTTATTAAGTTGGCTTACTTGGTTCGTGTATGGGGCTTTAAGTCTAGGGGGTCTTTCCATAGAGGATGTAGTAATTGTAAGCCCTATCCAAAGTGAATGTCTTCTCGTAAATTAATGTCTTTATGTTAAAATCTTTTTAGACTTAAGGTTATATTATAGCCTAATCTTTTCTCTAGTGTGTTTTGTGGTGTTTCAAGGGTATTAGCGCATCACTTATTTATTTCTTTTGATAATACTCATCCTATGTGGTCTTGTGTTTCTAAGAGTTTTGATTTTTTGTTTATATTTATGTATATTAATATTTTTAGTTTAAAATTATAAAAAAAAAAACTCACCTAAATTGTCTGCCATGTAAAAAAAAATACTTGGTCTTAACAATGTTTTTTAGGTAAATTAGGATGAGAACTAACAAATCAAGGGGGCGGGGGGGATTAAAAGGGGTTCAAAATCGCTTAAAAAATATTAGAGACGAAAGTCGAACAATTTTAAAACGGTACAATTTTAAAACTTGGAGGACAGAAACATTTAAACTAAATTTTAATAGTTGTGTTCCAATACTCATAAAGACTATAGTTAAGTCTCCAAATTTAAATAGAATTTATAGACTTTTATAGATTCAATTTTTTTAAATTAATGAAAATGTTGTCAAAGATCTAAATGATTGAGGTTTAACTCATCTAAAATCCATTTCAATTGATCAAAAGTATAAAATTAGTTCACACGCAAAAAAATCAAGGTACATATTCATATATTTATTTTCTCTACATTTATTTTAAATTTTGAATTGAATTGAGCGTTAAAATATTAACCAAACAAACTTACCCCACACCACCATAAATGAGATCAACACTAATGTTCAAGATCATCAGATATTCAACTATTTGTAATTGTTGAACGGAACAAAAATCTTTATATATACCATTGAATACAAACTCATATTCTTTATTATATTTTAGAGACATATATAGAGTAAAATTTCTTTTTTTTAATACCATTTTAAAAAATAAATTTTGGATTTTAGATATGACATTTTCTCATCATTTTGTTTACAATAAAGAATATATATCATAATTAGCTTACAATAAAAACATAGTAATTCTTTGTGTCATGCCCACTCCATTGACTTCAACATGCTACATTTCCTCTTCAAAATTCCAAATAATAGAAAGGACAAAAGGAACAAAAAATATATATGATAATTACTATATATATACATGCAACATGAGTCCTAGAAATAAAATTTACATTTCCCTAATATGCAGGGATGCTTCTAATAAAACTTGTGTCCCTGACCAAAATTTGTTTCCATTTGACTATTGTTAGACCCTACAATGGTCCTAAAATTGAAGGAACATTGATTTATTAAATTTGCTTCGATTCTGAGACCCCAATATAAGATCTGCATTCATTATGCTGGTCCTATAAATTTCAATTTTTTTAGGTACAGTCACATTGTGCTTGCCCAAAAATTAATATTGTCATATGTGATTCGTGTGTTTGGATAAAAGAATAACAATGACAACACATATTTTGATTAATCACTAGCTATAATTAATTTTATGTTCTCATTGCAAATTCTATACTTTTGTTCCATGGAGAAGCCACAAATATAAATGTCTCATTTTGTGACTACATTTTTCTTATTGTGACTTGGGATTTAATAGGTGGTGTATTTATTTTAAGTAGGTTTGAAGTGCTTTCAAGTGGCTATAAATAGTATGTGTACTGTCTCCTAGGGTGCACAAAATAATTAAAATCTAAAAATCTTGCATAAAACTCCAACTTCTAAATATAACAAATTTCAAATGTTTTTAAAAATTAAAATCTAAAATAAATTATAAAATAATGTTCTAAACATACTCAATAAGAATATAGATTCAAATAAATTATAATATATTTCATCTGTCACAAAATAATTGTGATAGTTGTTCATTTCACACAGGTTAAAAAAAACTGTAATAAAAAAATGTAAATTCTTAGGTACCCATAAAAGTAATTGGGTACCGTATCTTTAGTGCAAATTGTGAGAATATTTTAATTTATTTTAAAATAAAATAATATAATAAAATAACATGGCATTGAATTATAGTTTTTTATTGGTTAAAGGTATCGGTACCCAACTAAATTCAAGGATACCAGAGTGTTCACCTAAATAAACGAGACAATAATATTTTTACCGAACTATCATTCATTATTATTGATGTATTCGAATTATCATAAATATGGAGTGATTGAGAATAATAAATTTAGAGTATTAATTAGAGAGAATAATTAAAAGATAAAAATTATAATTGCATTCAAAGTTAAAATGCGACACTTATTTTGGAAAAAATAATTTTATAAGATACAACAATTATTTTAGAATATAGGGGTAATAGATTTCAAAATATTTTCTTACAATCATAGACAAAGTGCAAAGACTCTTTAATATTTATGATTTCAATAAAAGATTCATACATATGCAATATGACTTGTGTTTATAAAAAACACAACCTCCTTCAGCCAAGAGAGAAAGGGATCACATGAATAATATCTCATATGCATCGACAATATGTCCTATCATGTATGCCATTTTATATACTCTATCAGATGTATTGTATGCTTTAAGTGCAACGAGTAGGTACCGGTCTAATCACAGTGATGTTTATTGGATTGTTGTCAATAATATATTTAAGTACTTTAATAGGAATAATTACTCATTATTGATATATGGAAGCCAAAAAGAGCTCATTGTAATATGATACACCAATGTTAACTTCCAAACAAATAAATATAACTTTAGATCACAAACTGGTTATGTGTTTTCCTTAAATGGTGGCGTTGTGTGTTAGAAAAGTTCAAAGCAGGATATAATTGTTGATTCTACATATGAGATCGAGTATATTGGTGCCTCAAATGCAAAAAATTAAGTTTTTTAGATCAATAAATTCATTAGTGAATTTGGCATAATCCCTAGCTTTGTGGATTTCGTTGAAATATATTGTGATAATAATGGTACCATCAAACAAGCTAAGAAACATATGTCTCACCGACGATCCAAACACATACTGAGGCATTAACATCTCATTCAAGAGATAATCGATATATTAGATGTGAAAATATGAAAAGTATCAACACTTGACAATATCGTTGACCCACTGACAAAACTTGTTGCGCAACAGAAGTATGATGGACATATTATATCTATGGGCATTAGGTGCATGCATGATTGACTCTAGTGATAGTGGGACATTGTTGGTGTAATCCTTAGGGGCAAATAGTTTTATTAGAATTTGATAATTTTATTGAATTATTTATTAATAATTATAAGGCATTTATTTATTATGTTTGTTTTTCTAAAGTAGTAAAGTCCTTAGAATAGTTAGTCAGATTGATAAAACATTAAGTGTGATTTAATCGTAAGACCATATTAAACATAAAAATACTATTCTTAAAGTATATGTAGTCAAAATTTATTCTTAAAGTATTCTTTATTTGAGGTGGTGTTGTGTGTTCAAGGCTCGTAATTGTTCCCGATTTTGCATTAATAGTTAATCACCACAAGAGGTAATCATTTTATTATTGATCATGCTCATTCATAAGGAACGACTTAAGGAATTTTTTTTTCCATTTTGTATTTTAATAATGTTTTTCCTTCACATATGAATGAATAAAATCTAGCATGTCAACTAATCTATGAGCTACATGTAACTTAAACAAAGTCATAAGCTTCTTCCAAACTTCTCAGACGAGATTATTTTAGACATACTCAACACCAATTATTTATCAACTAATTAAGTAACACTTTTGAAATTAAAATGGTCAAACCTGATATGACATAGTCAATTATTTGGTGTGAACATTGTTGCACAGAGACATTTCATTATGCATTATTCTTCATGACCAATGAATAACATTCTAGGGCATGTATCACTTCTTAAGTCATTTCCATTTTCCATCTTCCTTATTGATATCAATATTTCATATTCCTTATAATGTAAAGATTTTATGGTATTTCACTCTAGTTTACATGTTCGCATCTAAATCTTTCAGCCAATTTGTATGTTATATCATATGGTATAAGAAATTAATACTTAACATGCATCCTTTTGAGTTGCAACTCTCAATATTAATTGTTGTTACCATTGATATGACAAGATATGAATTTGATTATTCTTGAGCCACGTTTTCTTCTTTTTCGATATTTTATGGTCTTTCACTCTAGTTTACATGTTTGTATCTAAATCTTTCAGCCAATATGTATGTTCTATCATCAGGGGCATAGTTTCCATAATGATCACAATTAAAATATTGAATTATTTTCTATTATAATTGTTATTCTTGTTATGATTCTTGAGGAACCAACCCCCCTCTCTCTTGATGATTTAAGTTTGTCAATAAGACATTTAATTTCTTGGTAAATTCTTCCATTTCATTTATTTTTTCTTTCTTCAAAGGCTAATTTCTTGGTTTGAGCCAACAACGCATGTTAAACATTCTTTTTTACATTCTCTTTGATTCATTATAAGCTATTGAGCTTAAAGTATTCCATGCAACTCTTCCATCTTCTAATTGATTAAATCTTTTATATAATTAATTGTCACCACTATCATATCATATTGGGGAATAAGAGTATGGAAACCCTTTTAAATCATCACTTGTTTTGATAAGGTTTCACTTGATCTCTTCATCTGAGTTGTCAAAGCAAGCAATCTTAGAAATACTCTACAACTAGTTCATTTTCTTTCATTTGTAACATTTCATATTGCCTTGTTAATGATTGGAGAATGTCTTATTAACTTTTGCAGCACCAACATAATATTCTTAAGCATATCTCATGTTTCATTTGAAGATATTGCTTTAAATATTTCGTCAAATACATTTGTAGCAACACCTTGGTAAATATAGAACAAAGCCTTTTGATATTTCTTCTTTGATTGTTTGAAGGTTGTATGATGAGCTTATGTTGAATTTTCATGTATCTGTTAAAAAAAACATATAGATAGTATTCGAATACAGTTTGTAGTAGTTGAATATGCATGTATTTGTTAGAGTCAAATACAATTTGTAGTAGTTGAATACGCATGTATTTAATAGAGTTGAGTACATGTAGTAGTGGTCAAATTTGTATGTATTCGGTAGAGTCGAATACAACTTGTCTAAGTTAATTATTTAGTTACTTTGAGATTGTTTGATGTACAAGCAAACTCATTATAAATAGGAAGATAATATGTATTTGTAAGTAAGATCATATCAATGAGATCAAGAGAAGATCAATACATTTTTTCTTTCTTTCACTTTAATAACTAATACTCTCTCAATCATCTTGCAACCAATTGTGTAGTTGAATCACTCGAGTGAAGAGCAAACAACAAGGATCTTGAATTAATCAAGAAAGTGATTGAATCTTGTTCTATCAAGATTGATTTCAACATATAATATATAAATCACTAGTTGTGATTCTTGGGATGCATAAAGCAACGACTTCTCATCCAAACATGCATTTTCCAACAAATATTCTCATTTTGAATGGTAAGATTTATGATAATTAATGTAAGCAGATGAATTTTTTCTTCTATTATCAAAAGAAAAAAAAAAGGAAGATGAAATGGAAACAAATGTAGAAGAGGATACAACAAATCAAATGGTAGCAGTCACCAACAAGAAGGAAATATGTTGAATTAGAGACAATTCACAAATCAAAGTAATCACATAGGCGATGGTGCAGGAAGAGGAAAGGGTGGTGGAAGGAAACCTGATAATATTCATATTCAATGCTACATTTGTCAGAAGCATGGTCACTATGCTAGTTAATGCTCTAAAAATAAAACAAATAACCAAGAAAATGATGCAAGGATTGCAAAATAACAATAATAATAGATGTCGTTGATGGTTACAACAAAGTAGGAAGGAAAATATAAAGATCAATGGTATTTATATCCAGGGTTCTCGTCACACATGACTAGAAATAGAGATTGATTTGTTAACATCAATCCATCCACAAAGAACAAGATGAAATTTGCAAATGAAAATACTCTAGCAGCTGAAGACATTAATGATCTACTAATATTGAGAAAAGATGGTAAACAACTAGTAATATCAAATGTGTTATACATTCCAGGCATGAAAAGAAACTTGCTCAGCATATGGCAAGTTATTGAGAAAAATTACAGTGTTGATAGAAGACAAGATGATGAGAGTACTTGACTCAAGTGGCAAGGTAATCTTGAAGGCACATATGTCTCAAAATAGAACATTCAAGATTGAGCTTGAAGTGATGAAACACAAGTGTTTAGTAACTGTAGCTAACAGAGATGAATTGCTATGGCAGTACAAATTTGGTCACTTAAATTTCAAAGATATCAGCAACCAAAAGATAAGGAACATGGTTTTAGGTCTACCAGAAATCCATATTCCAAATTATGTGTGTGAAGAATGTGTTCAGTTAAAGAAACACATGAACAACTTCATCAAAGATGCAAAAAGTAATTCTAAAGCCACCATTGAAGTCATATACTTGGATGTATGTGGTTCTCTTTAGGTAGATTCATTTGGAGGTAAAAAGTACTTTGTTACATTCATATATGACTATACCAAAAAATTATGGACTTACTTGATCAAGAAGAAAAGTCATATGATTGAGGTAATCACCAAGTTTAATGTTATGGTGGAGAGACAAAGTGGCCACAAGATCAAGACCTTGAGGAGTGATGGTGGTGGAGAATGTGTGTCAATATACTTTGATACAATATGTGAAAGAGGAGAGACTGTGCATGAGGTGGTGCCATCATACACTCCTCGACAAAATGGAATTGTTGAAAGGAAAAACATGACCATCATGAATATGATGAAGAATATGTTGAAGGGAAAACATCTACCAAATGAGTTATAAGGCGAGGTTGTGTTGACTACAACATACATCTTGAATAGATGTCCAACCAAGAATCTAGAAGTAATCATACCAGAAGAATTTTGGTATGGTGTCAAGCCTAGATTAAGTCACCTTAAGGTGCTTGGATCCATAACACATAGACATGTGCCTGATCAGTTGAGAAGAAAACTTAATGACAAGTCAAGGCAGATGATCCTGAGAGGATATCCCTCAACTTATGGATACAAGTTATTTGACCATATAACAAACAAGTTGTGGTCTATAGAGATATAATTGTAGATAAGTTGAAGGATTGGGATTGGAATGACAATGTCAAGAAGGATTCAATAAGAATCCTATGTGATGAACCAACTAGTGAAGGTGACATGGAAATTTGATCAGAAGAAATTAGGGTCAAGCAGGTAGAATGAGACCTCAAAGGACAAGAAACATGCTAGCAAGGTTACAAGAATATGTGACCACATCAAATGATATGGTAAATGATAAAGGTGAGTTAGTACAATATGCTTTCTATGTAGATACTAAGTTAATCAATGTAGTTGAACCATTGAAGGGCTTAAAGTGGATGCGAGCCATAATGGAGGAACTGAAATCCATTAAGCTCAACAAAACCTGGTGACTAGTCAAATTTCCACAAGATAATAAGCCAATTAATATGAAATGAGTGGATAAATTGAAGTTGAATCCAATAGGAGAAATGAATAGACACAAAGCAAGACTTGTAGCCAAAGGATGTCTTCAAAGAGAAGGAATTGACTTTGATGAAGTTCTTGCACTAATTGCTAGGTTCAAAACAATCGGTTAGTTATTGGGATAGTAAACATAAATAACTCATAGATGCGTCAAATGAATGTGAAATTTGCATTTATGAATGGTCCCTTAGATGAAAATGTTTATGTAGCACAACCAGTTAGTTTTGTGAAACAAAGCCAATAAAGAAAGGTTTACAAGTTTCATAAAGCTTTATATGGACTCAAACAAGCTCTAAGAGTTTGGAATAAGAAGATAGATTGTTTTATAAGTGACAAGGAGTTTTTAAAATGCACTACTGAACATGATGTGTATGTTAGAAGAAAGAGAAATAAGTTGCTCATACTTTTCCCCTATGTAGATGAAATGTTGTTAACAAACAGTTGCAAAAAGGAGATTTAAGCTTTCAAATGTAACCTAAACACATATTTTGAAATGTATGACCTGGAAAACATCTCATACTTCACTGGTATTGAATTCTACAAGAGTAGTAGAGGCTTGGTGATGCACCAAATGAGATATGTAAGCGAGATACTCAAAAGATTTGAGATGGAGGACTGTAATGCAATTTTGACACTTTGAACCAAGATTGCAACCAATGAAAGACTCAATTGAATATGATGTTGATTCAACATAATATAGAAGATCCATTGGATTATTGAGATACCTTTTTCACACAAGACCTGATCTAACATATAATATATGCCATGTAAGTAGGTTCATGCAAAAGCCAAAGTTATCTCATCATGCATCCAACAAGAGGATACTAAGGTACCTAAAAGAAACACTAAATTATTGTAATTTGTTTCCTAGTGGGATACATGTTGAACTGCGGTATAGCGACAAGCAACAAAAGTTTTGGAAGTATTTTTTCGGGAATTTTTCGTGTCCACAGAGATCGGTACTACTGAACTTTCGTTCGACGATATCTAAGTTTATGAGTTAGGATTAAAAATGAGTATAGTAAAATTGGAAAAGTAAATATAAACATAAAAAGAATTCATCTTGCAGAGAGAAAAAAACTATTAAGCATACATATAATCCACTCGTCACAAACATAAATTTATTGATCATTTTCACTCTACTACAATACTCGTCAAAATCATCCAGTATCGCTCACAACAGTGTCCATCTCTGACACACTGAGTTGAGAGAACAATCATATTACTCTCGTCGCCACTCTCGCACTCGACGCCTCGAAACACAGAAGGCATAAAGTTCTGACACCATAAAGATTATTATCTAAATCTATCTCTAGCATCTAGACAATAAAAATCCATCCCTAATCAAGATTCATAATGTTTGTCTCTAACACAACACAACTTCAAACATAAATGCAAAAAGATCAAGGAAGACATCGATAATGATTTGTAAAGCAGATTTTATACAATATGATCAACAAAGATACATATGTTCATAGTAACTATACAAACACCCAACAAATAAAGAATACATAAATAAGAAGAGAAATAAACCAAACATCTTGCGGGTTGTCAGAGCCGGTTGATAAGAAATCCACTCCGGATCATCCATATACAAGCTTTAATGTTATTTTCTAGTTAATCTCTACCAAAGAATGAGGTTGATGAAATTGGGAGACAAAAATCACCCCAAACAACATCCACCACAAAAATGAAATAAAAATGAACTAAATACAATTTTCTCTCTCAGACTCACCGCCCGACGGCAAAATCCACCGCCTCGCGCTGAACTTTATTTTACTCATGCCAGCTGCATAACTTACAACCTGGCCATAAATATCTAGTTTAGACTCCACGGTCCGACGACAGAATCCACCGCTCGGACCTGCACCATCCGACCTTAGAAGAGGCGCAACATGTCTATTTGCTGGAATTTACTCCATTATTCCTCTGCCGTACCGCCCAGCGGCAGAATCCATCACCCGACCCCAAGTCAAAAATCTGCAAAAATACAGCACTGTTTTATTTATAACTTTTGAACCGTAACTCTATTTTTTCACCCAGTTTGAAACGTTGTAAAGTTTATTCAATGCTATATCTAAAAATGCTCAAATAGAAATTCTTGAATACCTATAAAAATAAATGGAAAACAATTAAACTCAACGATATTTACACGAAAACGCAATATATACACTATAATGTAAAGTAAATCTATTTACAAACAAAATGGGGTTTATTCAAATTATTTTAACAAAAAGTATATATAAGTTCAACAAAACGTATATACTAAAATAGCTTCAGTTTGCACTTATCAATCCATTCAATTTGGCTAAGAATTCGATAACACACGGAAGAAGCAAACACATTGAGATGAAATTCCACTATCTTAGAAAGCAAGTAACAAATGGAACACTGCAAAACTGAGAAAAATAGCTGACATCATGACCAAGGCTCTACAGGTGGAATTGTTCAAGAGATTGAGAACTATGATGAATATAGATAACTTACACACAATGAATTATGTGGTATGTTAAATATGTATTTATTTGTGTTAAACATGTTTGTAGATGCAGGATTCGAAAGACGAAATTGCATGTATTTGATAGAGTCAGATATAATTTATAGTACTTGAATCTGCATGTATTCGGTAGATTAGAATATAAGTTGTAGTAGCCAAAGCTGCATATATTCATCAGAGTATAATACATCTTGTTGAAGTTAGTTAGTTACTTTGAGATTGTTTGATGTGCAAGAAATCTCATTATAAATAGGATGACATTTTATATTTATAAGTCAGATCAGATCGGTGAGATCAAGAAAAGATAAGTACATTCTTCATTTCACTTCAATCACCAATATATACTATCTCAATTTTATCTCTTCTCTTATAATTTCGAAATTTTCTTTTCTTCTTCAAATCATTGTGCGAATGAATCATCATACAGTCAAATATGTGATTGAATATTCCGAGTCAAGAGTGAAGAATAAGGATATTGAATCAATCAAAAAGGTGATTGAATCTTATTCTATCAATATTGGTTTTAACAATTATCATATTTATGTTAATTTGTGTTATCACGTTATTCATTGAGAAACATTTTATTAACCCTAAAATATAATAATAATAATAATAATAATAATAATTTTAAAACAAATCAAGTTGATTGGATAATCTGAAGAAAAAAAGAATAAAAAGAATAAAATTGATAATATACATTTGTAAAAGTTAAACTGGTTGTTGTGATGGAGCCACTCCATTATGTCACTATATTCTACCTCTCTACCAAAAAGCAAGTACAAAATTTCTCTCAGAATAAAATAAAAAAGCAAGACAATAATTATCATTACTCGAAATAAAAAATAATCAAAACTTAAAAACATCTTGTTACCAAGTTTCTTGAGAAATAGACATGTTGTATTTGAACCGACAGATAGAAAAGTGAAAAGCAAGACAATGTTGCACACAAATTAGGATACATATAAAAAAAACTCAAAATGAATGCAAAGCAAAGCAATGAAACTGAAAGAGAAATGGAGTACCTTATTTTGTAGGGTATATCCTCCAGCTAGCAACTTTGTCTCCTAATTATGTACCTTACAATACAATGCGTCAATAATAATGTAACCTCTATAATTCATATTCATCACAAAATAGTCACCTTCCTATAATAAATATCTTATGCAAAAAAAAAAATTAATTTTTTTAAATAATAATATTGGTACAATTACAAAGTTAGGAAATTCAGATTGACCTAAATGTAATGGTCCCACTATTATAGGAACTGCAGTGAGTAGGAAATTAGTCATGTCTTTCCAACTATGGACAGGTTGTAAATTCATTTTTTGGAATAATTATAATAAGTAAAAAATAAAAGTTACTTTTATTTTAAGAGAAGAATAATGTGTCCCTTTCGTACTTATTCGGTATAATATTTGTATGTCCCCATGTTCATATTCATATGCAATGGTAGCACCCTTGGGTTGTTACAAAAATTTCAAGTCTTGCATTGAATAAAATAATGCTTCAAATTTATAAAAACAGATATATTTTTATACTATAGCAAGTAGTAAATAATTGATGCATGTGATGTGATTTGACTTTTACCACTAGGGCACAACATGAGAAACTACTTCTGCAATTTCTGGTGTATAGTATTACGTAAGAATTTGACTTCCTCCTCCAATGAACACATAAATAATTTCAAAAAAATAATAATAGTAAAAAAAAGAATAGTAGTATGAAACTTTATGAAAAGCTGTGAATTTAACCCATACATATCTATCTATATATCTGCATACTTTAGAGAATATATATATATATATATATATATATATATATATATATATATATATATATATATATATATATATATATATATATATATATATATATATATTATGAAGAAAGATAAAAAAATGTAATGAGTTAATGTTCCTGGAAGCATAGGGGCCATAACACAAAATGTATGTGCAATATAAGCTAAGCTATTCTGACACCACGCAAGGAATCTGTTTCAACAATTTGTGGGGATCTTTTAACTAATTTTCACTATATATATTCTACGACAATTGTACTACTATTACACTTTTTTTTTTGTAGATAAAGAATCTCTTTCATACATTACATACCCTTCATCACAAATTTGAGAGAAATTAATTGGTTTCTAATTAACTTTGGTCAATATGTTGGAGAAAAGGTTACAACTTACAAAGTGAAAAGATAAATAAGGAAATAAACAAACCTACAAAATAATAAAAAATGAAAAATAATATATTCAGAAAGACAATGATTGGTCTAGTAGATAAATTCATAAATATTTAAATGTATAAATAAATTAAAAAATGAATGTTTATATAATATATATTTGATTAAGAATCTATCTTAATAATTTGAAAGGAGACCGTTGAAAATATTCAATAATGTATTTTTTTGAATTAAATAAAATTATCTTTTATTTTATTTAAGAAGATAATATTATCCGATTTTTTTATATAAATATCCTATTTTTCAAAAATATTCTCCAAATAACTCACTTTTAAAACAATTTCCCAATTTATCCCATTTTTAGACAAATTTAAGAGGAGTCGCCAATTCAATTGACGACCATGTACAAAGTTAAAGAGCAGTCGTCAAATCAATTGGCGACACCTCTTTAATTTTGTACATTATCGTCAATTGGATTGACGACTCATCTTAAATTATCTAAAAATGAAATAAATTAAAAAATTATTTTAAAAAAATAATTATTTAAAGAATATTTTTGAAAAATAGAGGTATTTAATATTATCCTATAAAAGTATTGAAAGATTGTTAATTAGAAAGCAATGTAAGTTTTGAGATTTGAAAGGAAAAAAGAGTTTACTTTGTTCACGGAGTTAGATGGATGTGGTACCTTGACATTGACATAACAAGAGCCTAGTGTGGTAATCATAGTGCCACGTGGGCCCATTGTAAGGTGAATTTTGTACTATTCATTCATTTCTTTTCATACATAACAAACTTCTATGTATCATAATTAATCATGCATTCGGGGTAATATGGGAAACTTCTATTTATTCATGTTTTCTAATGAATTTTCAAATATTTTTAAAAATTTAAGTGGTTTCAATTTTGAAACTCATCATAATCAAAATTAAAATATTAACCTTTCAGATCAATCTCATTTTCATTGTATCGGAAATTCAAAACTAGTGCAATAAATTCTACATCTTCATTCTCCTATATACCCTAGTTTGTTTATCCATTGTTGAAATGTATTAACAATAGACACTCTACATCTATGATATTATTGATGTAAAAGAGTATAGTTACACATAGTCATTAATTTTGAGAATGAAACAAAAAAAAGTACAATATAAAAAAACATGAAACATTGAATGGTATGATATGGAAGAACATAAAATCTTATCCTCTTGAAAATTGATTGAATAGTATTAATTAAGAAAGAGTATATGAATAATTCCAATGGGTGATATGTCATATATGATACATACTATGAATATGAGAAATAAAAAAGAAAAGAAAGAGGAAAGTAATAATAGAAGAAAAGAAAGAGTGATGGGTAGTAGGGAAGAGTGTGTTGGGCTTAAAGAGAGCGAGGAGGTTCGCCTCCCCTTCGCCGACAGATATGGGCTGGGGCCCACGTATCATTTATAGGATGCTTGTCCTATTCATTAGCCCTTTTATTGCTTATGGGGCCCACTTCCTACTCTCTCACAACTTGCACCCTCAAATGCCACACCACTTTTATTTTATTTTATTTTATCATAATTCAACTTCAACTCACACTAATAACAACTACTCAAATTCACAATCACACAACATATACTACTATTTAGATTTTCATATTCATGCTTAACCTAATATTTTATGATTTAAAGATGTTAATCTACAAAATCCAATCAAACTCACTCAAAAATATTCATTAAAAAAATGGATTTGACTGATTATTAAGTGAATATGTGTTTAAAAACTAAAAAATAAACCATCAAAAAATTGTGTTTCGAGTAAACTCAGATTCAAATCCAAAAAACTTATTGATCCACTAATAAGTATTTTTTATTATAATTTTTATGATTTTGATGAAAGAAATTTTACCTCATACCTCTATATTTTATGTAAAATACCAATTTTATCTATATATATTTTTAACTATTTTTATTTTATTTTTAAAAATAGCTACCGGAACTCTTTTGCAAATTCTTCTGGTATACAAGAATTAACTACCGGAACTCTTTTGCAAAGTCTTCCGATACACAAAACAAAAGTTAAAAAAATATTTTAAGAAATAATTACCGAAACTCTTTTGCAAAGTCTTCCGATACACAAAAATTGACTACCGGAATTCTTATGCAAAGTCTTCCGGTTTACAAAAAAAAATTAAAAGTTTTAGAAATAACTACCAAAACTCTTTTACATAGTCTTCTGATACACAAAAATTAACTACCGAAACTCTTTTACAAAGTCTTCTAGTACACAAACAAAAGTTTTAAAAATAACTACCGAAACTCTTTTACAAAGTTTTTCGATATGCAAAATAAAATTTTAAAATTATTTAAAAATAATAATAAAATAGTTAAAAATATATTAAGACAAAATTAACATTTTTTATAAAATATAGGGATATGGGGATAAAGGTATGAGTGAGAGATAAATTTTTCTCAGACAAAAATGGTAAAATTTAAAATAATAAAAAATTAATAAGGTCAAAATTGACATTTTGAAAATTTTGTTGGGGTATGAGTAAAACTGCAGGAGTATAGGATAAAATCTTCGTATTAATTTAGTTGTTTCAATTTTATCTCTTAACATTAACTATTTTAATAAACCATGACTTTAACTAATTTTGAATGTTTCACCTTTTTATTAATTTGATGCTAATAAATTTTATATCATGGAACTTTAGTTTGTAACTAGTATTTTATAATAATTTTACTAACTGATATTATCATTTATTATTTTATGATGTTAAAAGATAGTAAGAATATGTTATCTAATTTTTATTAAGAAAATAAAATTGTTGAGTATTTTTTATGAAAAAAATATGAAGACTCGTCATTTAGTTATTTAATATTAACAAAAAAAGCAAAATTATTTGGACAATCTATTATTCAACCCAACTCAAAATTAGTGGGTTTATCCAAACCGACACATCGTATAACAAATGATTATTTTAGCTCACCTAAATCGGAGTATCCAATATGAATTCGGCTATTGGATTTGGTCAAACCTAACCCAAATCGGCCCATGTACACCCCTATAGTGGCTGATATCACAATTTATTCTGATAGATAACTCATTAAAACTATAATATTAAGAACGATAACATTGTGGTTCCTCCATCCTTCAATGAGTAACTCACTTGACTATTTTACACACATTAAAAAATGTGTAAAAATGAAAGAGAGAATGATAAAAGTAATAAGTATTAAATGATCAAATTGGAAGAAAAAGCAATAACCAAAACAAGCCATTACAATACAAGATGTATCGAAAATGATAAGAAGGAATTCAAAAATACAATGCAAATAATTTTCAAAAGAAAAAAGCGAACTACACAACAAAAGATGAACAAGAAAAATGATTTAACTTCTAAAATTGATAATCATAATCGAAAGAAACATATATCGACTTTAACCACCAATAGAATGAATATTTACCATTTCAAATAATGCACGTAACTGCTTCGTTTTACTCTGGAAAATATGCCTATTGCGTTCTTTCCAAATAATCCACACCACAACGAACCAAATAGTGTTAAAAACCAACCTGCTATTTTTCAAGGACCCACAAAGACCTCTAAATTGTAACTAATGGTCTAGAACCTTTCCTTGAAATACCATTGAAAATCATAACCAATTAAGAAAAAGAGTGCATAGTCCACACAAAAAAATCACAAGTTACAAGCAAATAATCTATGATCATCTATAACAAGAATTTGTCGCCTAACCAGATTATCCTTTGTCAGTATGCGATTCATAAACAATCGTTAACCAAAAATAGTTACCTCAAGTAGCACAATCTTCAAACATAAAAATTGGGAAAAAGCTTGATTGTTTATGACGTTGTCGCGGTGCAAAAAATGACCTATGGTGTTCGCACGCTCAAGATGATAGCAGAGTCGCCACCGAACATTATTTATTCCAAAAGGAAAGGTAAAATATTGATAAAACTCTTAAAGAAAAAGAAAATGATGACCGCAACCAAGTTCGGGTTCAGAAGTTGGTTATGCGAGTGAAATGTATTAGCACACATCGCATTTGTTGTACTAAACATAAACCATTTAGGTAGATTTGTGAATATAATGTTAGCTCTCATTTACTTGTTTTCTTCTTTTTATTAGACGTTGAAAGGAGAAATAGAAAAGGGCGCAAACAAGTTTTTTTATTAGGGTGCTTGACAAGATTGCGTGTCTTGCTCATACGTATCCTCAGGTGCGATGGGGAATTCAAAGCTACATAGTTCTAGATAGAAAACCACATATTTGCTGGTTGATTTTAGAGAATGAATGTTTAGTTCGCATTCTAACGATTAAATATTGCTTGTATACTTGTGGGGGAGGCTTAAGTGTTTGTTTATATTGCGATATAATGGATACAAATTATCCGTTTGTGAAAAGATTTTCGATTGAACGGGGCGAGAAAAAAGATAAGTTTAATTGGTTGAGTATGTTTGTAGGTGGATGCCGAGTATTCGGGTAGTCAAACTATACAACATATATCCAACTACTCAGATAAAAGAGGGGCATATGCCTAACTAGTCTTTTTTCATCCAAATTATTGGTGAAAAATGTTTAATTATTAATTAGAATCCTTTAAAGATGACAAGTACTTGGAAGGAAAGTTATACAACATGCGCTCAAGTACTTGAGGAAAAGAGAGACATGCACCTAACTAGTCCCTTTTCATCCATTTTTATTGTGAAAACATCTTGATGCGAAACAAATTAGAATCTTTTAAAGATGATAAGTATTTGGATAACAAACTATACATCAAACGTCTAAGTGTTGGTGTAAGCCCTATAGGCCAATATTTTTGGTACTTGTATTGAATTGTTTATTAATAATAAAAGACATTTCTTTATTATATTTATTTTTCTAAAATGATAAAGTCCCTAGAATAACTAGTTCTTTTGATGAAATATTAAGTATGACTTAATCATGAGATTCCATTAAACATAAGGACATTATTCCTAAAGCATTCATAGTCGAGCTTTAATGTGAAATAGGATGACCTTAAAGTATTAAGACTATTATGCAGATAGACTGATGATCACATCTCATGGATCATGGATAAGGAGTTATCAAGTCTTGACATATGTATGAATATTAGGAGTAATATTTATACTGGATTGACCCACTATGAGAGTAATACATAGAATGTTATGCAAAGTGCTATAAGTTATTCTCATGGTGATAATGGTGTATATCACCCATTTGACCCGTAACTACTATGCACCTTAGATATAGAGTCAAGTACTTTATTGCTGATCAAACATTGTCTGTAACTGGATGATCATAAAGACAGTTGATGGGTATTTCACAAAACATGTTGAGGGACATGAGTAGCCTAGATGGAATTTACCCATCATACATAACAGGATAAATGTCTAAGGGTCCAATATTGAACCGGACAAGGATGACACAATATATGCCTTATGTTCAATATAGACATAAGGGCAAAAGGATAATTGTACACACAAGTATTATCACAAAAGGTTTTATCAGATCACATGAAAATTTTGTGACTTAGGTAGTAGTGATGTGTTGCTAGATACCGTTCACTGTTTATTATGTTAAATACATGGTTTAATATAATTGTCAACGTCACAAAATCCTACAGGATCACACACATAAGGACAGTTAGAGAATATGGAGAATACATAAGATACACCGTAAGGTACGGTGCACTTGAATGGAATACGGAGTATGGTAAGGTACCATATGCTTAATTAACATATGATATAATAATAGTTATTATTAATTTTATAATAGTTATAAAATATAATAATAATAATAAAATTATTTTTATTATAATAATAGTTATTATAATAATATTATAATATTATTATTGAGTTGGACTTTTAGATTGAAGCCCACACAAGTAGTTCTATAAATATAACCCTTGTGTGGAAGCTCAAAGGTTGTTGTTGTTGTTGAAACCCTGGTCGTATTCTATTTTCCTCTCCCTCACTCAAAGCCTTCAATCGTAATCAGCTATAACTATGACTGAAGGGAGTTGTTCGTGTGGACTGAGTATAGGCGTTGTTCATTGTACAACGCTCGTGATCATCCATCGATTCAGATACAAAGGTTTCATCACCACAAGAGGTAACCTTTCTATCACAGATCATGATCATTCGTAAGGATCTCTAAAGAGAAAATTTTATTTTCCGTTGCGTTTATATCGATAAATTCCCTTCACTAAGTACTCAGGGAAAAGAAAAGTATACGCCAAACAATCATTTTTCTTTCCAATTTAAGAAAAGTGTTTGAAATGATTAAGTTTTTTTTATTTGATTTATAAATGAACTTGATAAGATCAAGCATTTGATTTACATTGGTTTGGAATCAAATCGAAAGGTTTTGATTTAATGGTAAGGAGTGATGAAATTTTGATCAAGGTTTTTGTTTGATTTTTTTAAATTTAAATTTTAATTAATTTATTAGACTGATTAATTAAATTATTAATTAAATAAAAAGACATAAAAAAGATGGGAAGGGGGTGCAGTTTGTACATGATATGGATGCATAAAAAAGATAGGAAGGGGTGTAGTTTGTACATGATATGGATGCATGAGCAAAAATGAAAGAGAATGGGCTAAAAAGACCAACAAAAAAGAGATAATAAAACAAAAAAAAAGTAAAATATAATGAAGGGGACGTTGGAAGCAAGCCTAAGAGGGAACCTGAGCCCAAGCCCACGGGAGTGGGAGAGTAAAAGAAATTGACTCAAACCAATGGCGTTAGATCAACTCCTAAGGGGATTTGAGGGAAACTAATGGAGATATCAAGATCTCGTGGTGGTTATCCCTGTATAGGATCTTTGATTAAGGCATTAAGTAAACACATTAGAGGACTATAGTGCCTCCTCGTTCTTAGTGTAATTAGATGGGCAATGTCATCAAATAATGGAATAATCACGCATGAACCTAACTTTGATTTTCCTATCTCTCTCTCTCTCCCTTTCTCCCCTTAAACATGTATACATCTTTTTTAGGCACCCTTTTGGATTAAATGCGATGGTTTTAAAAGAACCCAAATAACATGGATGAACATGTTCATTCACGTCCCTAGATTCCAACCTAAACTTGCAAAAATAAAAAAAGCTATCTACACAAACCCTCATTTATTTCCCCTCATGATTACAAATCCGCTATTCAAATCATTAAAGAATTCATCATTAGCGAAAATCAACATGTAGCCTTTGGGAGCAGACATTTGTACAACATACCATATTTTATTGAGCCTTGTACTGAAGTAGACTCTAGTTGATAGGCTGATATGACAATACAACTTGTTTCTTGTAGTACAAATAACCATAACTTTACTACCAACTTTGAATGGTACCAGAAGCTGATATAATATTACTAAGTGTAGTAACTCGTCTGGATGATGAGACCCTTCAGCTCATAGTCTGCGTCAATCCACACTAATAAAAGTTCTTCAGATTCTGCCACCAGAAGCTAGCAATGAAATAACTCCCGTGCGTGTTCGTGTAAAGCAGATTCCGATTATTTATGTACATGTAGAACCTGCATAAATAAAACACACATCAAATAAACCATTGTTATTTAAATATTTTGCTATCATCAAAACCCAAGTATAATTATGTTAGAAATAGATCTTGTTCTAACATAAATATATGTAAAACATATCAACTCTTCTTGAGCCTTATGAACACAAACTCCAATTGACAAACTGATTTGACAATGTAGTTTTCTTTTGGAAGTACAACTAACTTTTAGTTTTTTCACCAGTTCTGAATGATCACTAGAAGCTGATACATTCACTAAGTGTAGAGACAATATATTGCTCTTCTGATGTTGAGGCCTTCAGCTTCAGAGTCTATGCCAACCTATATTATCATACTTCACTCAGAGAACATTCTTCAGAGTTTGAACCACCAGAAGCCAATAACTCAACTTCTTTAAAATGCATCCTTATATCAGATTCAAAACTTATTCTTCTTAAGCTTTAAAATCTGCATACTTTGAACACACATTAGTAACATAATTGTTCTTTCAATACTTTATTATCATAAAAACCCAAAGGATATATGTCATGAACAAATCTTTTTCTAACACCATCTTCATCAACTTCATCTTCTTAGTGGGTAGTTTAGAAGTGGTTGTCTTGGGATATTGAGTTATTTGAGTATAAAATATAATACATACTCATATGAAGCATTAAATCACATGTATTTTCTATTTTTTTGAAGATTTCAATTTTCCGGTGGGTGAGGAGACTCCCATACTTGGATGGTGTCGGTAGAAGACGTCTCTAACATGAAGGGAAGTGGTGCCTCTATTGATTGAACAAACATTGAAATTCGCGTTCAAGACTAGAAATAATCAAGTCAAATATGAAGCTCTCATCACCAATATGGCCCTCGCCTTTGAGGTAGGCGTATTGATTTTGAAAGCCAGAAAAGCTCATAATTAGGGGGAAAATAGGTCTCTGTAGAATACCATGTGAATGAGCCTAACTCATCAAGTATCTAAAAACGCTACATAATTTGTCAGAGTGTTTTAAGACTTTAATCAGGTTGGTTTTAGAATCCCCTTATCCCTTATTGTTGATGTATGGTGCCTTGTATGACTGGTCTTATCCTTATAATCTCACGACGAATTAACATACTCGTTATAGCTAGTACCCCACGAAATAACTCAGTAATAACTACTTAGAGCTTTCAATTCCTAGTCTGTCAGCGTAAGCAGTGTCAGGCGATGTACATATCATTAATTCCTTATGCCATTACTCGGGGTCTCCTATCCCTATTCAAGCAATATAAGTAGAACAATTGCCCTAAGTCCAAGACATAGGCTACTGATCAAGAATCTTTATGTGTCTAACATCATATTAACAAATTATCTCAAATAAAAAACATTAAACAAAAGCAACAACTGATCAAAATTATAATTCAAAGGATTCGTACAAAGTCAAACCAACATATATTGCCAAGAAGATTGAATAAGGTTCATTATCACACAACCCAACCTAAGAGAATTTAGCCACACATTATTCAGAGAAAATACCACAACCGATAGATAAAAATAACATGAGAAGTCCCTTGAAGAGATTGCCTCATGTGGCTTCAAATGCCCTAAAAACCTCCTATTGTACTCCCAAACTCGTGCTCTCTTCTCCAATTTTTGTAACCCTCATCAAAAAGCAGAAAAAACCCTTTTAAAGCTATCAAAATGGGTCAGAAAAAGCCCAGAAAAAGAAACCATCTTGCATATTATAAAAGCATTGCGCGCGATGCATCTTTATCGCCTCTATCACGCACATAATTACACGCAATATTGCACATGATTATTCTAGTAGATGCGTGAAAAATCATCCTTTTGCACCAGAATTTTCACTAAGTATCATTCTTCCATACTTGGCTATTTTTTTACACCATTCTTGGGTCTTTCTTCATCATTTTGGCTAATCTTTCGCTCATTTTCCATAATTTTTTGACTAGTTAAATGCAATGAAAAACTATCATTAACATTCATCAGGAAATGCAACAAATGCCAGAGGCACATCGATATACACCAAGCACCATCTAAACTCCTTCATTCAGTCACAACACCCTAACCATTTATCTAGTGGGGGAGTGTACATTCTAGGACCTTTTACCTACCTCATAGCCAACTAAAGTTCCTGATCATAGGAGTGGACTGCCTTACAAAATAGATAACATTTGAAGTCGTATCCAAGATCACAATAAAAAAGGGTGCACCATTTATATTGATAGAGGATTGTGTGTAGGTTCGATTTACCATGACGTCATCATTTCTGATAATGGAACCCAATTCAACAACAATGTCGTGGTCCATTTCTACCACAACTTAGGAGTGCAAATAGTTTTTATTTCAATTGTCCGTTCATAGGTGAAAGAAAAAGCAAAATCATCAAACAAAGTAATACTAAAATAAATAAATAAATAATAAGTTTTATGACACAAAGAGACTGTATGCTAAACATCTGCATAAAGTGTTACTGTAATAATCACACCACCTCTCATTGAATTACCAAGGAGATTTCCTCCACCCTGGTATACGACGTGAATGCCGTGTTATATGTCGAAATCGACACGCCTTCCCAGTGATGCACAATTTAATGAAAAAGAGAATGAGGCATAGCTAAGATGTATCATTGATCTAATTGATGAAACAAGAGACATTCATCACATTTGAGAGTTCACCGCCAAACAAAGGGCAACCAAATTATATAACTCTAAATTGATTCAAAGAGAAATGCAAAAGGGATACTTAGTGATGAGATAAGTCGTTGTGCTTTCCTAATAGGGAAAACTATAACCTAACATGGAAATGCCATATTGCATATATCAGAAGTTGCCTTATGGTTACACACTCGAGTTGTTAGATGGAAAACTCTTTCTCAAAATATGGAACTCAATTAACCTTGGATATTGTTATACTTGATTGTTATGAAGGAAAGTCACCTACCAATGTAAGGATCTCATTGATAAAACTTATTTTTGCAACATGTTTATTTGGTTTTGTAGTCAAGAATGTTTGACTTCCATAGGAAGATCTTGGCCACATTGAAAAATAGAAATATGAATGTTGGACTTCCTCATGGAGATCTCTTCTTCCTTGAAAAAGGGCAACATGATTGTAGGACTTCCACAAAAGGATCCTTACCGCCTAGAAAAAGGGAAATATAAAAGTTGAACTTCTACATAGGAACATTAACACTTTCTTTGTAAGACACCTCCCACACATAAACTCAACTAAAGTCTCTACCTGAGGGACTCAACTAAAGTCTCTCCAGAGGGATTCAACTAAAGTCTCCCCAGAGGGACTCAACTGAAGTCTCGTCTGAAGGCTTTAATTAAAGTCTTTCTTGAGGGAATCAATTGAAATCTCGCCCGAGGAACTCTAATAAAGTCTCACCTAAGAGACTCAATTAAAGTCTTATCAAAAGAACTCAACTTAAGGCTCACCTAAAATGCTTCGTTTAAGCCTTAGTGTTTGAGGGACTATGTATTGATATATTGATAAAGGGCCCACAAATGGAAAATGCAGAGGCAAGGGATGTGACATCTCACCCGTAACATGTCTCTACTCGCTCATTTCCTAGACCAAGTGCCCATGTATTAGATATGCCGCCATCCTTTAAGAAGTGTTTCTCGAGGTAGGAAAATGGGGAAATGACGTGTCCTTATTGTAATGGTGCGAGATGAGTCATTTGACCACTTTATCTGAAATAACAATGGATTAACCATCTATTCTCGCATCCCCTCAGTGATGATTTGTATTTTCAAAAGGCCTAGGATCCAAGTCCAAGACCGCTATAAATATCTCAACTCTAAAGTTGAGAAGATATCTCATTCTGAAATAAAAACTACATGCACAAAGCTTCTTACCCTCTACTTGAGTTATCTCTCAACCCGTTAACACACCTTAAAATCGTTGACAACCCTTAATCAATAGGGATTGTCATGTATTATACCTATTTTTAAGAAGTATAATATATTTTATGATTAAAAAAATATGGAAACCTAGATGTTTTAGATATTGAAAATTTAAAAAATCTTGTAAACCTAATCTTTAATAGTTCAAAAGATTAGAATACATTTTCTTGTTCGAGTATTTAGTATATTCATAGTAAAAAAGAAATTAATTATTTTTTCCCATCCAATAAAAATTACAATTAAATTATTCATAAGAGTAGCATATGATTAAACAAATTTTAGAAAATGAGAGATCTAGTTGAGGGGTGGCAAAAAGTAGTAGATTTTTATCAAAATCAAGTACAGAAAAATTGGATTTCCTTAAACAACTTTATTGGATTACAATTACCAAAGATAAAAGCCCAGCCCAAAAATAATATAAAATCCCACCCCAAAATATTTACTATTTTACCAAATAATATTTTTTAATAAAAAAAAAACATAAAAAAAAATTTGATAATGTTATGTGGATGAGAAAAACATAGATAGAACAAATGAACCTCAAAGATTGAGAATCAACACAAACGTTAGCCATATCCAACCTTTTGGAGCCATGTTTGCAAAATGTTCCATCTCCTCTTCAACCAAATTCATCACTTCAAACTCTCCACAAAGTTTCTTCAATAATCAAACACCAAACTTCACTAGAAAAAGAAGCTCCATTAGAACCTTTCATCTTACACTAGCCAAAGCCTTAAGAAACGCAGACTCATCTTCACCCACAAAACCCTCTTCCAATGATCAAACTGTTTTTGTTGGAGATAAGGATGTTCCATTGGAGGGTGTCATTCAGTTCGATAAACCCAACTCATCAGCTCGTATTGAAAAATGGGGGTAATTGTTTTGTATTTTTATGCATAAAAATGGAAACTTTATGTTAATTTTCATCTGGGTTTTTGATTGTTTTGTTGTAGACGTGTAGCTTTGTTTGCTGGTGGAGATGTGTTGGGTTTGCTTTTGTTTTCAACAATTGGGAGATATAGTCATGGACTCTCTATTTTTGACTTTGAAACTCTGCATACTGCTGATCCTTTTATAGCTGGTATGTTTGGTTTTCATGATTGTGAAATTTATATCTTTGAAATCACGGTTTTACATTGTTCTCCATCGTAATCCTTGATATTGTGAAGAATTGCAACTAAATAGGTGCATGCAGCCTTAGATTGAAATTGTGTTTGGTGTCTGATACATGTCTGTTTTTCATGATTGTGAAGTTTTTGTCTTTGAAATCATGATTTTAAATTGGTGCCGCGATGCAGTCATTGATAGGTGCATGCATCCTTAATATGTAGGACAAACGTTTCGGTGAAGTTGTGTTTGGTGTCTGACACACGTCTATTTTTCATGATTATGAAGTTTTTTTTTGTCTTTGAAATCAAGGTTTTGAATTGTTGCCGTGTCGCACTCCGTGATATTGTGAAGAATTACGATTAAATAGGCTAATGCAGCCTAGCACCAACGATTCAGATTGAAGGTTTGTGTTTGGTGCCTGACATGTGTCTATTTCCGACAACAACACATTGCAGTAAATGGGCTCGTGCAGCCTTATTATGTAGCACGGACTCTTCATATTGAAGGTGTATCTTGTGTGTTTGTTGTCTGAGAAATGTTAGTATTTGTGCATGTGTTAGTGCTGCATTGAACTTAATCAAAGTGACATAGTAGTTAAATATTCATAAAATGCTAATATTGCGGCTGTGAACTTATTTTCTAAACGAGTGATTTGAAATTTGTTGGATGTGTTTCAATGGTTGGCAGGGTGGTTTTTAGGGGCTTACTTCCTTGGAGGATTTAGCGAAGATGGGCGTGGGATGAATGGTCTACCCAAAGGTCTCATTGCTACTGCTAAATCATGGGCTGTTGGGATCCCTGTAAGTTGAATATGGTTTCCTATGTGGAGCTTATTGGCTTACTTGAAATAATCCATATTTATAAAAGTTGTTGTTTTAATTGCGTTGATATTCTCATATTCAGCATTCAGAAAATAAGTGAAATGAACTCTTACATTTGAAGTACTAATTGAACAATGATTAGTTAAGTATGATGCTACTTCTGAGTTTTTTCAACTGCTAATTACAACTTAAAGCCTTGAACACAGTTGCTTCGAATTCCTAGGGACGATGTTTAAGTGTTTACGAGATGTATCGGACCATCCGTTATATGACCACTCTGATCACGCTCAAGATGTTCAGTTTTATTTTTCTTTCCGGTGATCTTACCGACTGATGTTACTTATATACCTTTTTAACTTGTTGGCAGATAGGAATAGCAATAAGGGCTATAAAATCAGGCCATTTGCCTAACTATGGTTTTGTACTTGCGAGTCTCGGAAGCACTGCTGTTTTACTCATCGCAATCCGGGCATTATTATACGCCATTACTCCTGTCGACAATAGTAAGAAGAACGACGTATATCGCAATGGAAGTCCCTTGGAACTTTTCGAGGTACATAATCTTTTCATCTTTATCTGATCTTTTGATGCTATATTTCTTATTCCATCACATAATACAGAATTTGTTTCTTCTCTTTTGTAGCTTCTCACATCGTTAGTACGACGGTGGTAACCGTCGCCGGTTACATGTTGATGGCACTGTAATGTATATGCATCATGATATCAGTTTCCATAACAAAAACAAAATCTCCATTCAAATGAAACAAGTAGAAGCATTATACACATGTTCTTCTTCTCTGGTGAATGAATTTATTCATGTAACTGTCTTCAACCATTATTTACTCTTTGCTTTCATAGGAGTCTAATAAGTTTCATAGGTGTTGTTTGAAAATTTAGTGTTACATACAAAGTATATATTCTTCCTCATGTCTTTAATATAAGAAAAAAGAAATAAGTTATTAGATTCATTGAAGGATTAATGTATCTGGAGTTCGGATACATTAATTCTTCAGTAATTTTTCATATATTAAAAACAGAAAGAAATATATATTATTCTCTGCGATAACAAGTGATAGAATAGTAAGGATGTTGAAATCAAAGAAGGGGTTGGAAATAATTTAGATTGATTTTGTAAAAATATATTTTGTAAATGAACATGAATAAAAATAGTTTTTAAAGTAAACAATGGTAGAAATATTTTGGCAAGAGTAAATGAAACCAACTTTTGTTTAGGTCTATAATAACTCACAAAATATGAGTTATCACACTCCCAAACTTTAATAATTACTTGTACTCATGGATGTTTGTGGGCTAGTTTGGTTTGATTTTGAAATTGGTTTGATTTTGAATGAAATGTTGATTTATAATTTTTCAAGAGTATAGGTTCATATTTTGAAACATAAAAGTGTCATCTTTGAAAAGTTTAAAGAATGACATACTCTTGTTATAAATCAATTGAGAAATAAATTGGAAGTTTTAAGAATTGACAATAATCTGAAGTTTATTTTAAATAAGATTAATGATTTTCACATGAAATAAGGTATAAATATGCATAAAATCGTATATGGCACACTGCAACAAAATGGCATAGTTAAATGCACAAATAAACTTATTTCATGTGACCTCTAGACCACCATTAGATTTATTCCTACAAATATCACTCCATTTTACCCAAGATATAGAGGATTTGTCTACGTTGAATAATAATAACCGATTTTACTATTTTTTTCGGAGCTTTAAAGAAGGAGAAAAAGTGAATAGGTAAATTAGCTAGAACTGCGTTGATAAGCGTTACACGGTCTCCCATTGAAAGATTTCTACCAATCCAAAAATTTAACCGACCCTTAAGACTACTAATAATTGGATTCCAAAAGGGGAATTTAACTAACATTTTTATATAACATAGTTTTAGTTCAACGAGTTAGCATTTAAAATCGCTTACCAAAACATTGACTCTTACCAACACTAACAATATTATTCAAAGAATATATATATATATATATATATATATATATATATATATATATATATATATATATATATAATTATAACGATAAATAAACTCAAACTAACTAAAAACACATGGAAATATGGTTATCATTTATACTACTAATAATTGGATTCCAAAAGGGGAATTTAACTAACATTTTTATATAACATAGTTTTAGTTCAACGAGTTAGCATTTAAAATCGCTTACCAAAACATTGACTCTTACCAACACTAACAATATTATTCAAAGAATATATATATATATATATATATATATATATATATATATATATATATATATATATATATATATATATATATATATATATATATATATATATATATATATATATATATATATATATATAATTATAACGATAAATAAACTCAAACTAACTAAAAACACATGGAAATATGGTTATCATTTATACTACTAATAATTGGATTCCAAAAGGGGAATTTAACTAACATTTTTATATAACATAGTTTTAGTTCAACGAGTTAGCATTTAAAATCGCTTACCAAAACATTGACTCTTACCAACACTAACAATATTATTCAAAGAATATATATATATATATATATATATATATATATATATATATATATATATATATATATATATATATATATATATATATATATATATATATATATATATATATATATATATAATTATAACGATAAATAAACTCAAACTAACTAAAAACACATGGAAATACGGTTATCATTTATACTACTAATAATTGGATTCCAAAAGGGGAATTTAACTAACATTTTTATATAACATAGTTTTAGTTCAACGAGTTAGCATTTAAAATCGCTTACCAAAACATTGACTCTTACCAACACTAACAATATTATTCAAAGGATATATATATATATATATATATATATATATATATATATATATATATATATATATATATATATATATATATATATATATATATATATATATATATATATATATATATATATATATATATATATATATATATATATATATAATTATAACGATAAATAAACTCAAACTAACTAAAAACACATGGAAATACGGTTATCATTTATACTACTAATAATTGGATTCCAAAAGGGGAATTTAACTAACATTTTTATATAACATAGTTTTAGTTGAACGAGTTAGCATTTAAAATCGCTTACCAAAACATTGACTCTTACCAACACTAACAATATTATTCAAAGAATATATATATATATATATATATATATATAT
Organism: Lathyrus aphaca; assembly: GCA_963966055.1. Lineage (NCBI taxonomy): Eukaryota > Viridiplantae > Streptophyta > Magnoliopsida > Fabales > Fabaceae > Lathyrus > Lathyrus aphaca. The sequence continues at coordinate 614,021,047 of OZ014520.1, read as the reverse complement.
ATATATATATATATATATATATATATATATATATATATATATATATATATATATATATATATAATTATAACGATAAATAAATTCAAACTAACTAAAAACACATGGAAATACAGTTATCATTTACAAATTATATCATTCTAAATTTTTTTTTGTTGCAGTGTGCCATATACGATTTTATGCATATTTATAGCTTATTTCATGTGAAAATCATTAATCTTATCTAAAATAAACTTCAGATTATTGTCAATTCTTAAACCTTTCAAAGATGACACTTTTATGTTTCAAAATATGAACCTATACTCTTGAAAAATTATAAATCCCAGTAATAAAATGAAAAGCCATCCATGTGAGTTTCCACTCTCGTTGGACCTCAAAGACTTAGAACTATGCATACCACTCTTAAGCTTCACTATATATTTTTGTCTAGTATGCAATGATAACGAAATTCTAATTTGTTAATTTTTTTTACTAACAAGCAATTCTTTCTTAGCTAGTTCAACCTTAACCTCTTTCACTAACATGCCCTAATATCAAATGGAATTATTTAATTTTATCATGAAAATCTTGACTAGCTAATGATGCATTACCAACAATAGTGAAATAATTCCAAAATTATGAACCACACATTTTATACTCTTTAACACTTAACAATGCACCATGCAAATTTTCAAAATGCCATTACTAAAACCTTCTTTCTCATTTTCAAGCCTCTTCAAGTCATCAAAACACATTACCAATGTTAGATATGCGGGTATGATAATCCTGGATAATTTCAAAGAATCATATTCGTACACTTTCCAAACAAAGTATTTCGACCCTATTCTTCCCTGGGTTCATGAAATCTTTGTGGGGATAATTCTTGAAGAACGATTTGTTTCCGACAAAAGAAAACTGTTCGGGAATGTAGAGAGAAAGTTTTCGGTTTTCTTATATGTCTTCAAACTGAGGCCAAATGACTCCTTATATAGGAGATCAATAATTCAAAACGAAAAAACACAACTGTTCAGAAAAACGGATACGTCTGCAGCGAAAGGGTTCAACTGTTCAAAAGAAAATTTCGAATGGGACGCTGCCCCGCACCCCGCCAGGGGCTTCGCCCCTTGGAACCCCAACGGAGCGCTGCCCCGCACCCCGCCAGGGGCTTTGCCCCTTGGAACCCCGTTTGAATTATTCGCATTCAATTATACGTTGATTCGACGAGTGTGCACTCCGCACTACCCTAACTCGTTTCCAAGCTTTAACGCATAATTGCATCGACCTGTAGTAAATCTCATTACTACTAAAATACATTGATGATACTAAAATCACCAACAAAAAATTCCGCTACTATACTTTGAATTTGTAATCTATCTTTGTACACATCAAAACAATCTTGTAAATGTATATCTTCAAGAGATATAAAAATCTTGTCGAAAATTTTATAAGCTTGTTGAAATCTAAATCATTCAAAGTTGCAAGCATGTTGAAGGTAAGAGATGCATTATGTGTAAATAGTACTTTGGAGAAAAGTTATTTCAAACATTAGTAAAAAAATTCACTTACTATGAGGACTGGACTAACTATCTTTGGTGAACCAATAGACTCTTCTCTTTTATTTATTACATTGTGAATTATATTGTCACACACTTCACACTAACTCATCATTTGTATCTTATACTAATCTTTCTTCTCCAAGGAATCCTTGAGAATTTGTGTTGTGTTTCTAAGCTATTTTTTTTTAAAAAAATGTCAAAATTCATCCCACACCTTTTAATGACATTTCTATTTACTTCAAACATTATTTAATTTCTACACATTTATTACTCGATCTCTCATAATTTAAATACATGAATCTTTAATTTAACCTTCTTTCTCTAGAAAACTCATGTCTCGCCATAAATGAGTGAAAACTAGTATGGTACAAAGTTTGAGAGTTCCGCTTCGCACCTTTGTTACCACCCCCACATCTTCCCAGCATAACTATTTTTATTTTGTTGGTGAAACAAAACCAAAATCTGATAAAATAATTTCCCATATGCCTCATGGCCCATGTTAGGCACCTTACGGGTGAGACAAAATAAATTGGTATTCCGGATTGATTCAATGACTAGACATGGTTCAATCAACTCCTACTTCTAAGATGATCTAATAGTCCACTGTTAAAGGGACCTACTGATTTTATGCCCCTCAATCGAGGAAGATTTGTTGACCGCAGTTACCCGTGGTTTGATTCCCCTGCTCCTTTCAGGCTTCTGCTCGATATACGAAGAAGTCATCCAGATTCAGTCAAAGGTAGCTCCTGCTCGGATATCTCTATACCGACACGCATCCATCCAACCAGGCATGCTCGGAGTAACGACTAGTTTCTGGAAGTTACCTATTTTTGGAGGATCCACGATCCATACCCAAAATAGGAACCAATAGCCAAGCGTTGGGGGCTCTATATAAATCTTCTCACTAGAGAGGGTTATGTATCTAATATTCACTCTCTTAGTTAGGAGGAAGATTAACTTTATATGCCTATAAGAGATTAAGCCGATTGGTGAAAAGACAGAAGAATTATACAACTCAAGAATTAAGCTTTGGTACATCGACAAACTTATATTGAGAAATGGTGTGAGAATTATTGTTGACAAGGAGTGGAATGAATTTATTATCACTACTACAAAAAGCGCATTTACGACGTCAAATTTACAATTGATCCGTATCCCACTGTTGTAATATGTTAAAATTTTTACAGCTGGTTTATAATGTCAGATTTAACGATGGTTGTATTAAAACACCGTTGTAATACATGATATGTAACAAGCTTCGATTACTAGCAACTACATTTTTTTCCCATAGTTTTACATTTTAAACACACACACACACACACACACACACACACACACACACACACACACACACACACACACACACACACACACACACACACACACACATATATATATATATATATATATATATATATATATATATATATTGTCAAAGACATGAGTATATATAAAATAAAACTTCATTATAATTCCAGAAAAGGGGAGTACATTGATAATATTAATTATTACATATTTTTAAAATAAATATATTTAAGGTGTATCACTATGGTTAATATTACTAACCGTTGTGATATATTTAAAATAAATATATATTTTCCCTTATTGATGATATACTTATCATTACGATTCTTATAGATAACCGATGTGAAATATTTATCTATATAAGGGAATTAATTTTCCCTTATTGACAGTAGTGCTGTTTCCTTCACAACGAAACCATAACACCCATTTTTTCTCTACATTTTTTGAAGCAAACTTCATAAGATTTTAGAATCTGCATAAAAAAATATAAGAAGTATGAAGCTTTTGATCTAAGTTTATTCCTCCTTGTATTTCTTCTTGTAGAGTCTAAAACTAGATGAACATGGTGATGATGCTGGTGGTAGCAAGCGTAATGTACATATTGTTTATGGAAAATAAGGTATTCTTCTACTTCAATCTTTTTGTTAGATAGTTCCCGTTATCTCGTTTGCTTCATGTTGTTTTTGTTGATTGTTCTCACTTTTTGTAGATTCGACTTAAATGCTTCACAAGCAAGGTGAACTTCATTGTAATGGTAGAATCCCACTCCTTAGGGTTTTGTTTCAATTTTTGCTTGTTTTGCTTTGAATACTAACTAATTTTCTTCATTGCTTCCCACTTCTTAGGGTTTTGTTTCACATGGTGATGATGATGGTGGTAGCAAACTTATAGTATGAGTTGTTAACGGTTTTGTTGATGATAGTGGCGGCGACAAAGATGGTATGTTCTCTTGAAATAGTTTAACATAGTCTGTGATATTGTATGCGGTTAGGGTTTTGTTGATAAATTTATAATAGTTGGTTCTGGTGTATGATGTTGTTTGTGTTTATTATATCTTATATAGATTGTTTGTTTCACCAATCCTCACTTTAAATACATTCATTTAAATTGATATAGATACTTATAATCTGTAAATAAAATTGTATTTGAAAATCAAGTTAAACAAACTGTTGTTGTTTTTTAATTGCATGTGTCTCATCGTTTATCTCATGTTGTTTACATATGTTATGGAATAATGATCCGGTTCCTTAGATGCATCGCTGAATTCAAATATAGTTAAATTTCTTTAACAATAATTTATTGGATAGTCCACCTCCTCCTCCTCACTGATAATCGTAAAAAATATGATTATAAAAATTACGATGATAAGTGATGAGGAAAAGGAAGACTATCCAATAAATTATTATTATGTAAATTTAACTATAATCGAAGTCAGCGTTGCCTCTAAGTAGCTAGGTCAATATACCATAGTATATCTAAAATAGTATGAGATGCACGATGAGACGAATGTAATCAGAAAACAACAATGGTTTAATTAAATTGGTTTTCAAGAATAAGTTAATTTTCAGATTATATACTTCTTCATCAATTTGAATCTTTGTATTTATTTAGTGAGGTGTATAGAAAACAAGCAATCTATATATAATATAATAAACCCAGGGTACTTTCAACGACAGTTATCGATTGTAACAAAGGTTAAAGGTAATTTCTGTTTTTTTCTTCTAAATTGTTGATGATGGGTTTCGAACCCATTAACTAAGTGTATATATCACAACAGTTTATATGCCTAACAGTTGTGATATATGGCGTGCGACCTGGATTTCTACAACGGTTTCCAGACCATTGTAGAAACAACGAACTTACAACAACACTCTACTTAACAACGGTATGACCGACGTGATGGTACCCTTTCTCCAACCGTTGTGAAAAGGGTTTTCCATTGTAGTGTATAGGTATAAAAAGGTAAGAGATTAGATCATGACCTGGAAGTTGTAGTGGAAAAAGACACCTTTAAAGTTATTAGTGCTTACATACCTCATGTTAGAAGGAACTAGAAGGCTTATTTGAGAACAAATCACACATATAAACGATTTTTCTAGGAAAGAATCCAAATAAGCTTGTAGGAAATGTATCAAGAGGTTTTAAGGGTGTACGTGGTGGTATGGACTCAAAGAGGTGCATGTGTATACACACACACATTTGTGCTTGCTTGCTTTCTAAAGAAAGATAAACAAAGACAAGAGAGTGGAATCAAGTGAAATGTGTTAAAGATGAAGAAGACAAAGTCGTGGTTTGCAAATATCATTAGATTTTAAAATAAATGAGTGAAATTATGTGTCATTTTTATTTTCTCTCTCCTCCATTATTAAATTTAATAATGGAGGAGAGAGAAAATAAAAATGACACATAATCTCACTCATTTAATTTTAAAATCTAATAGTTAAGATTAATTCTCATGTTTTCACATAAAAATGACATTATCATAAGAAATACTATATTTACATAATTTGTTCAATGAAATACTGTATATTATATCTTATGGGAGTCTAACACTCGGGACATTAAGAATATAATATAAACTATAACTAATATCATTGTATTTAAGAACCTAAGATAAAAAGCATTAAATTAGATGAGTAATGGAAAGACATTTGAGTCCTACAACGCACATATTAAAGTGTTTGTAAGTATCACCATTTTTTTAAACAGTTAAAAGTAATGTTGGATGAATGACAAAGAAGCACTTTAATTCCAATTTATAAGAAGATGAAAGATATGCTAAATTGTATAAATTATAAGAAGATTAAATTAATGAGGCATATCATAAAGTTATGAAAAATAATGATTGAATAAAGAGAAAGAAAAAGTAATGATGTTATTGATAGAGTTTCATTTTATGCTTGAGAGGTGGACCATGGAAGTAATATGTTTACTACAAAGTGAGATGAAACAATATTAGATGGATCAACAATGTCTATCCTTAGTTTTCATTGATTTAATAAATGAGATGAGAAAATGGTTAGAATTGCATATATTCGAATTACTTCAATTATGCATGAGGCAGATCTCGACCAATGTCTGGATACAGAGTACAAAGACAAACAATTTTCTCATTACAATATGATTGTGCTAGGGTACACTTCAATACTTTTTTTTTTACTTTAGTTTTGAATGTAATTATAAAACACATCAAGTGTATACTTTTTGTAGCTTAGATAATCCTATTTTGAGAGTTGAATGAGAAATTAATCGAGAGGTTGTAGTTGAGTACTTATAAGAAAATGTATCTCGTTTAAATAAAAGTAAGATATAGTATATGAAATGCAAGTTTAAAAAAAAGAGACGTGTTCCTATCTTAAAGGTAAAACTTGAAAATCATATTTTACTACAAATTACACAATTTAATTATTTTGGATCCATAGTATAAAACAATGGAGAAATATAATGAGACGTAATATAATAAGGCGCGAACTATCAAATTCAAGTTAAATAGTTAAAATGAAAGATGATCTCAAATGTTTTATAAGATATTAAAGTATTTTCCAAACTAAAAAGAAATTTTATCAGACAATTGCAAAACCGACGATGTTGAGCCAAACAAAATGTTAAACTATGTGTAACAAACTTAATAATGTTATATTGAGTCTATGATAAGACTCGTAAAAATATATTAGCTATTTTTTATATATAAATACATTAGCTAGCTATTTTTTTAGGAAGAATGGTTCTTCTCAAACAAGAACCAAAAAATCTCAAATATCTAGTAAGATTGGGGCATGAGTCAAATGACCTATTCGGTGTCTACTGTCTACCATTGAAGAGAAAGGTATAGGTGGTAGGATAGGGTTGCTGGATTGGGAAGATCTAAGAGGAGTAGCTATGGATTAGCTAGTAGTTAGGGTAGGGTGTTAATTCTCTGAGTGCTATATGCTGCGTTAATAGTTGATAGCTGTGTAAGGGAAGACTTATTTCTGTACTGCATGCCATGTCAAATCAACCTCACACTACTACTAGATACTAGTGCTCACTGCTCACCACTTTTCTTTTCTTTATCTTTTCATACAATTTTTTTACTACAATAATCATTTTTCATAGGAAAGTACCATAATTATATATTTTATCATCGGTGTCATCAGCAATTCAGCTCCTATATATTTTAAGAAGGGGACGTCAATACGCCATCACCAATGAACCATCTTTTAAAATATATGAAGACGCCGTTGACAATAACAACATCTATTAATACAGAATTTTCATTTTCATTTTATTATGTTGGATATTTAATATAAAAAAACTAAATTAATATTATTTATTAATAAATAGGTTGCATTGGGGTAATATTACATTAATTTCTACAAGAAGAACGTCTGATTCGTCCTCTAGTTCCGCATCCTCGGTGATGTACGTGTCTTTGTGGTCGCCTAGGCGGTGGTGGTTGTGGTTGCACAAGAGGTGTTTCATATGAAATTGTAGTTAATGATTGCGTTGGATCGGAATCAAGAAACGCGTACATAGTGGCCCAATCAGTTGAGTCCAATGCAGTAAACTCATTCAGATCAAAGAGGTTGCCCATGCCTTCATAGTTTGGACGGGTTGATTGAGATGTTGTGACAAAGTCAGGACGGTAGTCTGGTTGGTCGTACGGGGACATTGGTGTGAAAGTTTGTGTGAGTAAATTTTGTTGGGGAGTTTGGTACTGTTGGTAGTATGATGAGTTGGATGGTTGAGTTTGTTGGTACGATTGTAAGTATGATTAGTTAGGTTGTTGTGTTTCTTGGTATGTTTGGGAGTATGTTTGGTTTGGTGGTTGAAGTGGGTGGATTGGCAGGGGGTTTGTTCGTTGAATTGTGGTTGTGTGAAAGGAATGTTAGGTTGCATTTGAGTGGAAGTGGGGTGTTGGGATAATTCTTGATTATGCGATGTTGATGGTTGTTAGCATGAGCCATTCAAATATCTTGGATCAAACAAAAACCCAATGGAAACAGATCTATACCAGTTGATGTAATGTTGGGATGGTTTAGTCTCGTATGGCAGCACGAAGTCGGTAAGGACTGTCTGATGACGATGACCATTCACAAATTTCATCTTTGGCATAATTTGTGTACGGTTTGTAATCCCATTGGTCTGAGAGCTTACTATCATGGTATTTTTCTAAACATCTTGGAGGCCCTGGTATTTCCTGTAGCATGCCAAATTGATATTTTACCCGATCACTGTTGTGTATCTCAATTGTAGTGAAGTATATGATCGGTGTCTTTGAAGTCCACACCGCAGCGTCTTGTGGATTAACTTGGTGCATGTGTTCTAACCCGAGATATGGTCTCCAAACAAACTGTATGAGAAAAAAATAAGTTTAGTATAATTTTTAAGACAATAATATTTTAAATTAATAGGATAGTGTAAATACATCGTCTGGGCCCAGATGATCCAACATACTTTTGTATTGTATGATGCTCCAACGAGGACATTTTTCGTAATTCATCTTATGTGCCCCCACCTGGAAAATGAGTATAGGTAATTTTGTGGTATTTGTAGAAGTTAAAGAAGATGAATAAGTTCGTAGAAAAAATTTGGTGTAGACTTACTTTGTTGCGTATGGGAAAACAAATGACCTATGGTTGACTGGTGTAGACTTACTTTGTTTCAACCATGCATAAAAGGGTTTGCATTCTGCAAACCTATTATTCAAGTGGATGTAACATGGTTGTATGAAAAATACAAAGAAACATTGCTGATGGCAATTTCACAAGACGACAACAATAATATATTTCCAATCGCCTTTGCTCTAGTTGAAGGTGAAACAGATTGAGGTTGAAGTTTCTTCCTTAAGAATCTCAGAACACATGCCGCTCCACAAACTAACTTATGCTTGATTTTCGACAGACATGCGTCTATTGTGAGTGCTTACAATAATCCTGCAAATGGTTGGCACAATCCTCCTCTAGCTCATGTATATTGTATAAGACACATTGCTCAAAACTTCACATGGGATATCAAAGACAAAAATATCCATAAAAAAGTTGTGAACGCGGGGCGGGGTACGACTTAAACCAACTATCATTCTTATACTACCGCGAGAAAATAAGACTGTCAAATGCGGACACGTTAAAATGGGTGGATAACATTCCAGTGGAGACGTGGACAAGGGCATTTGATGGCGGAAGCCGATGAGGCAACATGACAACAAACCTTGTGGAATCCATGAACATGGTATTTAAGGGCACTAGAAACCTTCCCATCATTGCGTTAGTGAGAGAAACCTATGATAGGTTGGGATCACTATTTGCGAAAAGGGGTAAAAAATGGAGTGCAGTCTTGGAATCAGGGAAAATCTTCAGTGAAACGTGCATGAAGTTTATGAAGGAGAAAACTATTAAAGAGGCCTCACACCGCGTTAGGGAATTTGACCGTCACGATAGCAGCTTCATTGTTGAGGAGACAAAGGATCATAATGAAGATTGACCAATTAAATACTATCGGGTCGAGATTGCTAAAATTGGTGCGATTGTGGAAAGTTTCAAACATTTCGTATGCCATGTTCCCATGTCATTGTGGCTTGTTCAAGTGTTAGTCATGATACATACTACCTACTATCAGACATTTACAAGGTCGTTAACTTATTTGGTGTCTATAATAATAGTTTTCCAGTGGTAGCTAGTGAGGATTATTGGCCAAGATATCAAAGGGAAACAATTTACCATAATGAAAATATGAGAAGGAACAAAAAAGGTCGCCCCAAAGGCACGCGGATTAGGACATAAATGGATACATATGAAAAAATGGAAAGATTGTGTGGCATATGTCGCCTTCCCGGCCATACATGAAAACGTTGTCCTAATGTTGGAATAAGTTCTAGATATAATTAGTTATAGTGTTTATAATATTTGTAACCTTGGAATTTAATATTGATAACAACTTTTGGTTACAAGAAAACATACTATAAAATAACAACATTAATACAACATAAAAACTAAGAGATAATAACAATAACAATAATATCATCGATTCCAAACATCAAATCCCTAACATAGTTGTCAATTTTAATTCACAACCACTTCTGCTTTATATTGCCATCTTCAAGCGAGAAGTATGACACAAGTCTTTCTATACTTCTAATTTTTTCTCCATCTGCAATCTCTTCATCTAACCAACGAGTCAATTTTCTATCTAGTTCCTCTAAACTTTGGATGTTCCAAAAAAGCATCCTTATCGGAGGTTTGGATGGTGAAAAAAAATGTACGTATCTCCTAACATACATGATAAAAACTGTAGAAATAAAGATCAGAAAAATGAAGAGAAGTGTGAAACAATTATCAAATGTTTCACCCTATTTATACACAAAAATCTCATTAAAATACTATATAATCCTATTATAAATTAAAAATCCGAATAAATAGGTGTCGCCATTGCCAATGGCGGCCCAAATATTTTTAAGGGTGATTCATTGGTGATGGCGCCCCCTTATTGAAAATATAGGGGCTACCTTGCTGATGGCGTCTCCCTTCATTTTTTCAAGTGGGCTGGGTTGCTAATGGCGCCCCCTACGTATTTTTTGGTTTTTTGTTTGAAACATGGGTATTATGGAAATTTTGAGGGAAACATGGGTATTATGTGTTATACCCCAAACTTTGCCCTCTCATTTTCATGGCATTTAGCTCGTCGCATTGCATATTCGCCCATACATTGCATAAATAAAATAATAAAAATAAAATAATTCATGCAACATTGGTTAGCGTGTAGGCATGTGATCAGGGTTCACTCAGTGGCAAAATCAAATATCAGAACTCAAGGTTGAATCTAGCTCAGAACAGACGGTGGTGACACATCCTAAGGGTTTCCCACTAAAAGGGGGGAAATTCAAAATTTTCATCTGTTAACCGGTTAACGCCAGGGGTTAACCGGTTAACGCATGCGAAATTTTGGCAAAAATTTTAAAAATCAATTGGTGCTTCCCTCTTTCTCTCACTTTCCATTTTGTTTTGTGTTTCTACCAAGTTCTAGCACTTTCTACCAAGTTCTAGACCCTTCTACCACTTTCCTATGGAATATTCTAGAAACCCTAACCAACTTTAACTAACTCCTAAGCTAGCTCCTAACCTCACTCTCCAAACCCAATGCCAAACCTAATTCATAACCCAAGCCTCATGCCAAACCTAGCTTCTATATGAATCATTTTCACTCCAAACCTCACAACTTCAACTCCATTTTCACAATTTCACTTCATAATCTCAATTCTCTCTCTCAATCTTTCTCTCCATTTTCCCAAAACTCACAAAAGCTTCATCATCAAGATTTCCCAAGTTTCACATCAAAACTCGAAAGATCGGAAGCTTAGCCTTCATCTTCTTCACCGGTTCAGCGGATAATCGAAGATTCGGCATAATTACAATATTTATTTCACCATTTGGAAGCGTTTCAGATCAATTGCGTTTAGCTTGCTTCTAGTTCAGTGTTAACCGGTTAACACCCAGGGTTAACCGGTTAACACATTGTTTTTGCCCCTGGAACTGATTTTTTTAAACCCGTTAACCGGTTAACCCAGGGCGTTAACCGGTTAACGCTGTGTTGACTTGACTTTTTGGTTTGTTTCATTGCATGATTGTGCATCACTCATCCTTTTATCATCATAGATTGACAGATCTTGTATTTAGGGAATTCTTAGGAGCTAGTTTGGCACAAGTTCATGTAGTTTTGATAGCTTTCGACACATGTTTCATTAATTTCTGTTTTCATGCATAAAGGTTGCATATATGTTCATAACATGCTGTGATCATAATTTGCATGACTTAGCATCCTCCGTAACATGTTAATAAATGTGTACACTTCTGTTTTGCATCATATTTGAAGTCCATTCATGTTTTGGTTCAAATCATGTGCATGAATGAAAATTGCATAATGTACAAAATCACATAAATCAATTAATTTGCATCCATTAATTGCATGATGATGTTGCATCTCATTGTCAATAACTCATTGCAGGTTGTTGCATTAATTTGTCATAACCTTTGTACTCCATTATGTGCATCAAAATTCATGTTTTGTGCATTTTAAAAATAATTGAAATCTGCCTCCTTTTCATAGCTGCATTTTGAAGCAGGAGCTGTAAAAACATGTTGCATTCATTCTGTTTTTGATTTTTTACACCTATTTTGCATGGTGTTTGGTAGCTGTAATAGGTTGTTTGTGTTATGCATTGTATTTAGTAGCTATTTGTGCTATAAGAGCTGTAGTAGCTGCTGGATTTTGGCTTTGTATAGTTTTTAGGTCCCTTAGACTTAGGATTGAGTCTAGATTAGGTCCTAAATAAATTAGGAATTATTTGGTACATTGCTTACTTGCATTCCTTTTATCATTTTTGTTTTATCCTACTAATCTTTGTTTTGTAGGGAGGTGGAGGTAAGTTCACACAACTTCTTCCTTTTAAATTCTTTACTCTTTCTAAGTGTGTCTGCCTTAGCATTTTGCGTTTAGTTTGTACAACTTCATGCCAAACCCCTTTAGAAACAACTTAGCTTCTTAGAAAGTAAGTTGTTTTCTAACTTCCTTTTCTTTTCCTTTTCTTCATTAGGATTAGAAAGCCGCACTAACCTAGGTTCCTGCATGCATGACAACACTTAGGATTATTAGTCACCCCTTAGACTTTTACCTTTGGTTCGTTTTGCTTTCTTTCTCATCTCAAAGAAAAGTAAAAAACGCCTAATAAAGGTTGAGCTTCTCGTACAACAGGAGACTTTACCGTGGGTTACTTATGCGCGTCCCATTTCGGGGCGAGGCGTAAGGCATCTACCACGATGAACAAGTCTTAGTATGAGAATGTTTCACAAACAACAAACTCAGAAAACACTTCTTTAAAAGACAGTAAACAAATAACACTCGTCTTTTCCTTCAGGAGTTCTCTTCTCATCTCATTCACTCATAACGTGAACTTGCTACGACTTGTCTCATTTGCTACACGGTAAACACACTCGTACCAGACGAGCCTGCAACACCTGAGCATATGGATAAACAGTTCAATTCATAAAAAACACAAACAAAGTTCCCGCCTTAGCTAGGCGAACTACATCGACTATGATCCTCATATTCCCGATGAGGTACGTAGGCAGCGAGGTAGGACCCGTTCGAGCACATTCTTTATTTTCCGTACGTTTTCCCCATTCTATCTTTTTGTTATCTTTTTCCAGTTCCCTTTCTCATTCCATATCCAATTAGTAGTTCTTCTATTCAGTAGCATCTTATTTCCCACCCTTTGAAACAAACAAACAAGCGTGGACCACATCTGGTACGACGGACGGTCTGGGGTGCTAATACCTTCCTAGTTCGTAACCGACTCCCGAACCCAGATCTTTGGTTCGCAGAACCTTGTCCTTTCCTTTTCTCTTCGGTTTGTGCAGCATTACCTTTCCTATTCATTCGGGATAAAAATCTCTGGCTGGCGACTCTACCTTTTCTGCGCCACTTTCGCGTTTGTACTAGGATGAAAATCCCGGGAGCGACATTATGGAAATTAGTTGAGGGAAAGATGGTTATTGTGGTAAAAATTTCCTTTTCATATATGGTCCTAAATTTATTAGTAAATATTAGTACTCCTACTTTGTAACAATAATATTATTTTAAAATTTTAATATAATAATTATACATGTTGAATACAATATTGGATAACTCGACGAAGTTAGGTCTATTTGAGGTAGACAGATTTAAGTGGTATGAAAAATGTATGTTTTTTTAGGTATGTTGATAGCTTTTTTTTATAAGATCTCATATGTTCAGAGTCTTTTTACGGCTAATTTATTCGTTATTACTATGTTTGTGTCTTTGCATAAATAGATGCAATAAAGAGAATTAAGTCTTGTTTCTAATTGTTTGAGATCGGCCTTTTAAGGCTATTTAATCAAATGTACAAGAGATATTAATCAGAAATGAGATGTATTCAACTGTATGCTGATTGTTCGTCGTGTCCCATTAGGAGTGATTGAGCCTAACTCTTTCCCATAAACGAGTTAGGTTAGGGTGGTCTACGTTATGTTTGGTTTCAGATTAGACCTAGACGCTTTAGTGAAAGACCGGAATATACTCGGTCCTTAAAGCATGAGGCCCAAAGAGGCGAAATACTTTATGATGAAAAATCGATATGTACATAGTCCATAAAGCATGAGACTCAAAGTGGTGAGATGCTTTATGGGGAAGAAATGAAAAATTGTACATAATTTCTCAAACATGAGGCTCAAATGGGTGAGATGTTTTACCCAGGAGAGATTGAAATGTAAATAATATCTAAGTATGAGGATTAAAGGGGCAAAATGCTTTACAGGGAGAGACCGAAATATACGCAGTTTACAAAGTCGCGTCATATCCCATATAGGGTTTACCTTTATGTCTCTTGACATTTCCATTTTAATTTCACCATGGTTTAACTTTATTTACAATTGAATACCTTGGGACTCACATATAAATTAGATCATTATTAACTCCACATCTTTATCATCTTTAACTCCTCATCCATATGTTACTAGCCTTAAGTTTGACCACTTTATTATTTGTCATTCACACATTTAAGTAAGTATTACCTCTTCCTATTCCAAGCTTATACAAATTTTTCTTTTACACATAACTCATTTGCACTCCCTGTTCAACCTTTTTTTCTCATACTTCATTCATCATTTGCTAGTCATTGCAAGTAATCTCTATATTCTTTTTTCTTCTTTTTTACTCTTAGTTTTGATTTTTATTCGTGTGTGTGACATGTTTAGGAAAGCCATATAACCCCGATTTGTCTCAAGGTCGACTAATTTATGGAAGTGATGTTTGAAAACTTCACAACGAAGAACGAGGAAAGTCGAAAGCAAGTTTGTGGATAAGAATATGTTTGGTTCCACCTAGAATTCATTTAGTGATAGTGATACTAGTTTGGTGTCTTATTCCTTAAGTTCTGTCGAATTTATCACAGAGCTTTCTACCTATCCCCCAAGTTCCTTTTGCAAAGTGATTTTAAGTATGAAATCCCTTTATCTAGATGATTGTGTGGATGTATTTTGTGTAGGCTTGAAGTTGTCAGTAAATATGGATGCTACTTTGATTGAACTAGAGGTGAGAGGTGTTATGGCAGGAATTTGTGGTCTCTAGAAGAGCGGTTCCTCATCTGCCTCTGGTAGAAGACCATGGATTATCCACCTATGGGGAAAATGGCCTGAAGGATTAGATGAATAAAGACTCAAAAGGATAATCAAACCTTACTGACTTTATTTATTTTCTAAACGAGAGGATAACTTCTCTCGAGGATGATTTTACATATGTTTTCTGATCAGTTTTCAATACACCACATTTTACTTTGGATTTTGCTAAGGGATTTTTATGACTTGTTGATTTTATTTTACTATTTTTAGTGTGTTTCTTAAGTTTTGTTTATTTATGTTTTTATTTTAATTCTGTTATTTATTTTCTAAATAAGCAATAATTTGACATTTTCTCATTGTGCAAGTAAGTCATAACTTGAGCTATAATATGTCGTTTGACGCCTTCTAATAAACATTGGAAAGTTGAGAGGATAAACTATAAGTTTTGTGTTGAATGCATAAACCAATTTAGAGTGTAGAAGAGTCATAATATTGTGTTTTCGTGCCATACTTTATAAATTATTTAGTTTTTGGCTGATTTTTATGATTTTCGGGTTGATTGCTATTAGGGCTCGATTTCTCTTTGATCATTTAAACAAATTTCGCATCCTTAGGGAATTCATTAAGTATTTTAAGAAATAGAAAAGAGAGCTTACGAATTCTATGGAGAACTAATCACCTAGGTTGATCTGTTATATTAAGATTCCATAACTTTGAGGTTTATATAATTTTCAATTCAATTTCGTTTTCTTTTCAATTCTGCCTATGAATTTGATTGCTTTTGTTTGCTTAATTTGATTGCTGCTTATAGGATAAAATTGATTAAATTTGATTGCTTTCATGATCTTTATCTTTAACCGCATTTGACGTGGCTTTTTGTTAATTCGTGTGTTCTTTAGTTGTTTGCTTAATTCATAAAATAGGATCATAAACTATATTGTATCAATTGCGCTTGTTTAATTGATATTGTAATCAAATAGGATCAAATCCGCTTAGGGAATTGAAATTATAAGAATCGATGATAAATCAGAAATTGAACCGGTAGATTAACTTGTTTGTCATATTTATTTTAGTTTACCTTTGTACGATTACAGTTCTGAAACCTTAAAACCCACATTGTTCTAATTGGTTGATTAAAATAATCAAGAGTCTTTGCGATACGACTTGAGAGTCGCTTCCGTTTACTACATTTTTAAAACTTAGATTTTCCCGTGTGCGACAACGGGTAAAAATTGGCACCGTAGTCGATGACTCTTATTGATTTTAACTAGTATTAAATTCATAGATATTGTGTTCTAGCCCATGTGTTCTTGTTGTTTTGGCCAATTCGTGATCTAGCTTCAAAAAATTGGTTTTCTAAAAAATCGGGTCCGAATAATAAAATTTACCTGCCATTTTAGAGAGAAAAAATCAGGGTTCAAAGTCCCGTATTTTAAATGTTTTTCATTTGTTTAATTGTTTTTCTCATTAAAGACATTGTTGGTATTTTCATATTTATTTCAATTTTGACTCATGGTGCATGACTACCAGGTTTGGTTGTTCTGATTTGTTTGATTTTGATTCTGAAGTAGAAAGAACTTTTCACGCACGTCGTAGAGTCAACCAGGCTAGTATCAGTGCACCTGTTAGTGATAGTGATTTTGATTTTGTGTTCTTTCTTAATTTTTTATATTATGATTTTGAGTTTAATTATCTTAGCATAACTGGACAAAGAACTCTAAGAGAAATTGTTCCACCAGATGTGAATTATAATGCACTTTGTATTGAGTATCCTGAAGTTGTTGCACCTTTTGAATTGAAATTTGGTTTAATATATTTGTTGCCAAGGTTTAATGGTTTTGAAGGTGAAGATCCATATAAGCATCTAAAAGAATTCCAGGTTATATGTTATACACCATTAAGTCCTTGATGAATCACTAAAGATCATGTCAAGCTCATAGCCGTTTCATTCTCACTACAACGTGTAGCAAAAGATTGGTTGTATTAACTTAAGCCGAGTTTTGTCACAAGTTGGAATGATCTGAAAAAAGTGTTTTTAAAAATATTTTTTCCTGCCTCAAGAGCTGATTCTATCAGAAAAGAAATATATTGTATTAGACAGGTTGACATGGAATCCTTAACCGAATACTGGGAGAGATTTAAGTAGTTAGTCTCAAGTTGTCCTCAATGCCATATTTCTTAGAAATTATCAATCCATTACTTTTATGAGGGATTTCTACCTATGTATGGACAAAACTATTCTGGATGCTGCTAGTTGATTAACATTTGTTGATAAGTCCCCAACTACAACTAAGACCTTAATTGAAAACATGTTACTCAACTTACAATAATTCACAACCAGAAACAACTCAGTGGTTCTGACAAAAGGAGTGCATGAAATTCAAGCTTCTTTTTCCAACAAGGATTTAGAATCTAGAATTGATGAGCTTACTTCATTGGTGAGACAACTGGAAGTAGAAAAAACTCAAACAAAAAGGTTATGTGGCCTTTGCACCTCCCCTAAACACTTAACATATACATGTCCTACCTTGCAAGAAGGTGTAATTTTTTATTTGCCTCAAGCATACACAACAAACATTTATAATCCTTAGAGAAACAACCAATATAGGTACAAAAATTTGGACCTTAATTAGAAGACCATATCAAGCAAATAGTTGTACAAAATCTCCAATTTAAGCAACAAATAAATTCTAGTATTTATAATTTGCAAACACAAATTGGACAATTTGCTACTTCAATGAATTCCATGCAAGCTTAAAGATCCAACCAATTACATAACCAAATAGTAGTGAATCCAAAATGACCTAATGTGAGTGGAATTTCTTTGAGGTTCAGAAAGAGTGTTAAACCGAATGAATAACCCCTAGAAAAAGTAAAAAAAGTTGTTGAGCCTACACCAAATCCGAATTCTGAAGTTGTTGTTGATACTGAGAAAGAGAAAAAGTATGTACCACCACTTCCTTTCGCATATAGAGCAGTGAAAAATAAAAATATGGATGAGGAAGATAAGGATAAGGAGATATTGGACATATTTAGGAAGGTGGTCGTAAACATTCCACTTCTTGATATGATTAAACAAATTCTAAAGTATGCCAAATTTCTGAAAGACTTATGCAATCACAAGAGAAGATTGAAGAAAAATGAGAGAGTTAAAATGGGAAGAAATATTTCAAACTTTATTCATCCTAATTTACTTGAAAAAGTTACAACTGAGAGGAATGTGTCAACTTTCACTCAGGCCACACCATAAAAGGGAAAAAATACAGGAACTTTTGTTATTCCCTTTACCATTTAGAATATTAAATTCAAAAATTGCATGTTAGATTTAGGAGCTTTCATTAATGTTATGCCTAATTTTGTTTATAACAATCTTGATCTTGGTCCTTTACATAATACAAGTCTAACCATTCAGTTGGCAAACAGGAGCAATGCTCGCCCTTCCGAAGTAATGGAAGGCATCCTTGTTCAAGTTAATGACTTGATTTTTCCTGCCGATTTCTACATTCTGGACATGGAAGGAGAAACAAAGTCAAGCAAGGCACCCATAATTTTAGGCAGACCATTTATGAAAATAGCAAAAACAAAAATTGATGTTGATGATGGAACAATGTTCATGGAGTTTGGTGATATCATTGCAAAAATTAACTTTTTTTTATGATATGAAACATCCAATGGAAGAACATTATATTTTTCACATTGAATTACTTTCTAAGCTAGTTAATGATAACATATTCTGAATTTTTAGCCGATTTTCAATCATTGTCTGACTTTGATAATACATACTCTTGTGATTCATGTATTGACACTAGAATTTATTCTTTTTGCGCTAAAATTGATGTTACCATTTAGGTTGACATTTATCCTATAGATGAAATTGTAGATGAAGTTGTTGATGCAGCTAAAGCTCTCGACATCTCGACGACCTTAACCAAGTTGTCCATTGAACAATCACCTTCCTTATAGCTTAAACCACATCCTAACTAACTAATACGCATTTTTGGAGAGGAATGAAAAGATACTGGTAATAATTTCATCTAACCTTGATTTTGATCAAGAAGAGAAGCTTTTGCAGGTTTTGAAGAAGCATGAGAGAGCAATTGAATGGACCTTGGCTGTCATACATGGTATAAGCTCCTCAATGTGTATACATATGAGTTTACTTAAGGAAAAAGATAAAGAAATGAGGCAGCCCCAAAGGCGGTTTAATCTCTTGATTCTTTATGTTGTGAAGAATGAGGTAACCAAAATATTGCAAGAAGGTATCATATATCCTATCTCTAACAGTAATTGGGTAAACCCGGTGCAGGTTGTACCTAGGAAATATGGTCTCATAGTGGTCAAAAATGAAAAAATGAACTTGTTCCCACAAGAGTTTAGAACGGCTGGAGAGTTTATACTGACCACGGGCGGTTAAACCAAATAACCAAAAAAGATCATTTTCCTTTAGTGTTCATTGATGAGGTGCTTGACCGGTTTACTAGTAAATCACACTATTGTTTTCTTGATGGTTTTTCAGGTTACTTTCATATTCATATTGCACCGAAGGATTAAGAAAAAACAACTTTCATGTGCCCATTTGGTAAAATTTCTTACAAGAGTATGCCGTTTGGTATGTGCAATGCTCCTGGCACGTTCCAGCGATGCATGATTTGTATTTTTGCTAAATTTATTGAAAATTGCATGGAGGTGTTTATGGATGATTTTACTGTTTATGGTTCTTCATTTGATGCATGTTTGAGTAGTTTAGATATGCTTTTAGAGATATGCATTGAAACTAACCTTGTATTGAATTATGAGAAATTCCATTTTATGGTTGAATAGGGAGTTGTTTTAGGACATATAGTATATGTAAAAGGAATACTAGTGGATCCTACTAAGATTGATTTGATTTCTAATCTACGTTACCCATCTTGCGTTCACGAGATTCAATATTTTCTTGGTCAGGTAGGTTTTTACAGGCGTTTCATAAAGGATTTCATCAAGATAGATTTTTTGCTATCAAATTTGTTGAAAAATGATGTCACTTTCAACTTTGATGACAAATGCAACAAGGTATTTGATTTCTTGAAGAAATAATTTACCTCTACCCATATCATCTAACCACCTGACTGGACCCTCCCTTTCAAAATAATATGTGATGTGTCTAACTATGGAGTTGGGGCGATCCTATCACAAAGAGTTGATAAGGCTGCCCATATTATTTATTATGCTTCTAGAACTTTAGATTCTACACATGCTAATTACCCTACTACTGAAAAGGAAGTTTTAGCTATTGTTTTTGCACTTGATAAATTTAGATAATACTTACTAGGTTCCAAGAGAGATGTTTTTATTGACCATGCAACTTTCAATTACCTGTTGAGGAAACCAGAAGTAAGACCGATATTGATTCGGTGGATGTTATTGCTCCAAGAGTTCAATTTGAAGATTAAAGAAAAAATGGAGCTGGGAATTTAGTTGTTGACCATTTGAGTAGAATAGAGCGAGATGAAGATCTTTTCCCATTCAGGATGACTTTCCTGATGAGAAACTTTTATAGGTGTGTGAGGTAACTCTTTGGTATGTTGATTTAGTTAATTATCTTGTTGCTGGAATTTTTTCTACAAGTGCATCTAGATCACAAATTCACAAAATCAAACGTGATGCAAAATATAATGTGTGGGATGATTCGTATATTTGGAAATTCAGTACTAATTAGGTAGTTAGGAGATGTGTCCCAGACCATGAGATTGACTCTATTTTGAAATTTTCTCATGCATCTCAAGTTGGGGGACATTTCGGTCCTCAAAGGATTGCAAGAAAAGTCCTAGACTTAGGTTTCCTTTGGCCCACTATTTTTTAGTATGCTTATGAGACTTTCACACTTGTAAACAATGTCTTATAACATGTACATACATCACTCATAAGAGTGAAATACCTCAGCAACCAATGCTTTTCTGTAAGATGTTTGATGTATGAGGAATCAACTTTATGGGCCTTTTCCCTGTATCTTTTAGTTTTGTTTACATTTTACTTGCTGTTGATTTTGTTTCAAAGTTGGTGGAAATAATCCTCACTAGATTCTAAAGTTGTCACATATTTCGCCAGGTCAAAGAATTTTTGGAAATTTGGAATACCCCGAGCTATCATAAGGGACCAAGGTACCCATTTTTGCAATCACACCATGGAAGCTTTGCTACCAAAGTATGGTGTTGTGCATAAGGTCTCTACTTCATATCATCCCCAAACTAATGGGCAAACTGAGATATCAAACATGGAAATTAAACAAATTTTGGAAAAGATGGTACAACCAAATAGAAAAGACTGGAGACGCCGTCTAGAAGAAGCATTTTGGGCTCAAATAACAACTTTAAAAACACCAATAAGAATGTCTTCCTATCGACTTTTGTTTGGCAAGGCATGTCACCTCCCTGTAAAAGCCATTTTAACAAAAAGTAGTTAATCTGTTAAACCAATTCAATTCGGTTTATAACCAGTTCAAAACCAACTCATAATTTTAAACTAGTTTAAAACCAATTTTTTTGAAAGAGCTGGATTATTTTTTACCAAATAACAACTTTTGTGTCACCAATTGTGGATGTTCCTTATCATATTGAACTTATACATGATGCTTATATCATTGTCAGAGTATGTAGTTATCAAAATCTTCTCTCGAAAAATATATAAATCATCTGAAAAGTATCGTATCATATCGAACAATCCTTGATTTAATTTGATTTTTTGATGGAAACTAGTATAAACTAGTGTGTAATATATTATGATTTTTTGACCGAAACATGCATATCGAAAAATTTCGTAGAATCTAATTTTCAGATGATTATTTGCATGGACTTCCATCATAACCTTCCCTCGTAAAATATATAAAGGATTCAAAAAGTTTTTTATCATTTCGAACAGTCCTCGATTTAATTTTATTTTTCGACCAAAACTAGTATAAACTAGTGTATAATATATTATGATTTTTTCATCGAATCTTGCATTTCAAAAAGTATCGTAGAAACTAATTTTTAGATGATTTTTTTGCATGGACTTCCATCACAATCTTCTCTCGAAAAATATATAAATCATATGAAAAGTATCGTATAATATCGAACAATCCTTGATTTAATTTGATTTTTTGACGGAAAATAGTATAAACTAGTGTATAATATATTATGATTTTTTGACCGAAACATGCATTTCGAAAAGTTTCGTAGAATCTAATTTTCAGATGATTATTTGCATGGACTTCCATCATAACCTTCCCTCGTAACATATATAAGGGATTCAAAAAGTTTTTTATCATTTCGAACAGTCCTCGATTTAATTTGATTTTTCGACCAAAACTAGTATAAACTAGTGTATAATATATTATGATTTTTTAATCGAAACTTGCATTTCAAAAAGTATCGTAGAAACTAATTTTTAGATGATTTTTTTGCATGGACTTCCATCACAATCTTCTCTCGAAAAATATATAAATCATCTGAAAAGTATCGTATAATATCGAACAGTCCTTGATTTAATTTGATTTTTTGACGGAAACTAGTATAAACTAGTGTATAATGTATTATGATTTTTTGACCGAAACATGCATTTCGAAAAGTTTCGTAGAATCTAATTTTCAGATGATTATTTGCATGGACTCCATCATAACCTTCCCTCGTAACATATATAAAGGATTCGAAAAGTTTTTTTATCATTTCGAACAGTCCTCGATTTATTGATTTTTCGACCAAAATTAGTATAAACTAGTGTATACTATATTATGATTTTTTGATCGAAACTTGCATTTCAAAAAGTATCGTAGAAACTAATTTTCAGATGATTTTTTGCATGGACTTCCATCACAATCTTCTCACGAAAATTATATAAATCATCTGAAAAGTATCGTATAATATCGAACAGTCCTTGATTTAATTTGATTTTTTGACGGAAACTAGTATAAACTAGTGTGTAATATATTATGATTTTTTGACCGAAACATGCATTTCGAAAAGTTTCGAGAATCTAATTTTGAGATGATTATTTGCATGGATTTCCATCATAACCTTCCCTCGTAACATATATAAAGGATTCGAAAAGTTTTTTATCATTTCGAACAGTCCTCGATTTAATTTGATTTTTCGACCAAAACTAGTATAAACTAGTGTATAATATATTATGATTTTTTGATCGAAACTTGCATTTCAAAAAGTATCGTAGAAACTAATTTTTAGATGATTTTTTTGCATGGACTTCCATCACAATCTTCTCTCGAAAAATATATAAATCATCTGAAAAGTATCGTATAATATCGAACATTCCTTGATTTTAATTTGATTTTTTGACGGAAACTAGTATAAACTAGTGTATAATATATTATGATTTTTTGACCGAAACATGCATTTCGAAAAGTTTCGTAGAATCTAATTTTCAGATGATTATTTGCATGGACTACCATCATAACCTTCCCTCGTAACATATATAAAGGATTGAAAAAGTTTTTTATCATTTCAAACAGTCCTCGATTTAATTTGATTTTTCGACCAAAACTAGTATAAACTAGTATATAATATATTATGATTTTTTGATCGAAACTTGCATTTCAAAAAGTATCGTAGAAACTAATTTTCAGATAATTTTTTTGCATGGACTTCCATCACAATCTTCTCACGAAAATTATATAAATCATCTGAAAAGTATCGTATAATATCGAACAGTCCTTGATTTAATTTGATTTTTTGACGGAAACTAGTATAAACTAGTGTATAATATATTATGATTTTTTGACCGAAACATGCATTTCGAAAAGTTTCGAGAATCTAATTTTCAGATGATTATTTACATGGACTTCCATCATAACCTTCCCTCGTAACATATATAAAGGATTCGAAAAGTTTTTTATCATTTCGAACAGTCCTCGATTTAATTTGATTTTTCGACCAAATCTAGTATAAACTAGTGTATAATATATTATGATTTTTTAATCGAAACTTGCATTTCAAAAAGTATCGTAGAAACTAATTTTTAGATGATTTTTTTGCATGGACTTCCATCACAATCTTCTCTCGAAAAATATATAAATTATCTGAAAAGTATCGTATAATATCGAACAGTCCTTGATTTTAATTTGATTTTTTGACGGAAACTAGTATAAACTAGTGTATAATATATTATGATTTTTTGACCGAAACATGCATTTCGAAAAGTTTCGTAGAATCTAATTTTCAGATGATTATTTGCATGGACTACCATCATAACCTTCCCTCGTAACATATATAAAGGATTGAAAAAGTTTTTTATCATTTCAAACAGTCCTCGATTTAATTTGATTTTTCGACCAAAACTAGTATAAACTAGTATATAATATATTATGATTTTTTGATCGAAACTTGCATTTCAAAAAGTATCGTAGAAACTAATTTTCAGATAATTTTTTTGCATGGACTTCCATCACAATCTTCTCACGAAAATTATATAAATCATCTGAAAAGTATCGTATAATATCGAACAGTCCTTGATTTAATTTGATTTTTTGACGGAAACTAGTATAAACTAGTGTATAATATATTATGATTTTTTGACCGAAACATGCATTTCGAAAAGTTTCGAGAATCTAATTTTCAGATGATTATTTACATGGACTTCCATCATAACCTTCCCTCGTAACATATATAAAGGATTCGAAAAGTTTTTTATCATTTCGAACAGTCCTCGATTTAATTTGATTTTTCGACCAAATCTAGTATAAACTAGTGTATAATATATTATGATTTTTTAATCGAAACTTGCATTTCAAAAAGTATCGTAGAAACTAATTTTTAGATGATTTTTTTGCATGGACTTCCATCACAATCTTCTCTCGAAAAATATATAAATCATCTGAAAAGTATCGTATAATATCGAACAGTCCTTGATTTAATTTGATTTTTTGACGGAAACTAATATAAACTAGTGTATAATGTATTATGATTTTTTGACCGAAACATGCATTTCGAAAAGTTTCGTAGAATCTAATTTTCAGATGATTATTTGCATGGACTCCATCATAACCTTCCCTCGTAACATATATAAAGGATTCGAAAAGTTTTTTTATCATTTCGAACAGTCCTCGATTTAATTTAATTTTTCGACCAAAATTAGTATAAATTAGTGTATACTATATTATGATTTTTTGATCGAAACTTGCATTTCAAAAAGTATCGTAGAAACTAATTTTCAGATGATTTTTTGCATGGACTTCCATCACAATCTTCTCACGAAAATTATATAAATCATCTGAAAAGTATCGTATAATATCGAACAGTCCTTGATTTAATTTGATTTTTTGACGGAAACTAGTATAAACTAGTGTGTAATATATTATGATTTTTTGACCGAAACATGCATTTCGAAAAGTTTCGAGAATCTAATTTTGAGATGATTATTTGCATGGATTTCCATCATAACCTTCCCTCGTAACATATATAAAGGATTCGAAAATTTTTTTATCATTTCGAACAGTCCTCGATTTAATTTGATTTTTCGACCAAAACTAGTATAAACTAGTGTATAATATATTATGATTTTTTGATCGAAACTTGCATTTCAAAAAGTATCGTAGAAACTAATTTTTAGATGATTTTTTTGCATGGACTTCCATCACAATCTTCTCTCGAAAAATATATAAATCATCTGAAAAGTATCGTATAATATCGAACAGTCCTTGATTTTAATTTGATTTTTTGACGGAAACTAGTATAAACTAGTGTATAATATATTATGATTTTTTGACCGAAACATGCATTTCGAAAAGTTTCGTAGAATCTAATTTTCAGATGATTATTTGCATGGACTACCATCATAACCTTCCCTCGTAACATATATAAAGGATTGAAAAAGTTTTTTATCATTTCAAACAGTCCTCGATTTAATTTGATTTTTCGACCAAAACTAGTATAAACTAGTATATAATATATTATGATTTTTTGATCGAAACTTGCATTTCAAAAAGTATCGTAGAAACTAATTTTCAGATAATTTTTTTGCATGGACTTCCATCACAATCTTCTCACGAAAATTATATAAATCATCTGAAAAGTATCGTATAATATCGAACAGTCCTTGATTTAATTTGATTTTTTGACAGAAACTAGTATAAACTAGTGTATAATATATTATGATTTTTTGACCGAAACATGCATTTCGAAAAGTTTCGAGAATCTAATTTTCAGATGATTATTTGCATGGACTTCCATCATAACCTTCCCTCGTAACATATATAAGGGATTCAAAAAGTTTTTTATCATTTCGAACAGTCCTCGATTTAATTTGATTTTTCGACCAAAACTAGTATAAACTAGTGTATAATATATTTTAATCGAAACTTGCATTTCAAAAAGTATCATAGAAACTAATTTTTAGATGATTTTTATGCATGGACTTCCATCACAATCTTCTCTCGAAAAATATATAAATCATCTGAAAAGTATCGTATAATATCGAACAGTCCTTGATTTAATTTGATTTTTTGACGGAAACTAGTATAAACTAGTGTATAATGTATTATGATTTTTTGACCGAAACATGCATTTCGAAAAGTTTCGTAGAATCTAATTTTCAGATGATTATTTGCATGGACTCCATCATAACCTTCCCTCGTAACATATATAAAGGATTCGAAAAGTTTTTTTATCATTTCGAACAGTCCTCGATTTAATTTGATTTTTCGACCAAAATTAGTATTAACTAGTGTATACTATATTATGATTTTTTGATCGAAACTTGCATTTCAAAAAGTATCGTAGAAACTAATTTTCAGATGATTTTTTGCATGGACTTCCATCACAATCTTCTCACGAAAATTATATAAATCATCTGAAAAGTATCGTATAATATCGAACAGTCCTTGATTTAATTTGATTTTTTGACGGAAACTAGTATAAACTAGTGTGTAATATATTATGATTTTTTGACCGAAACATGCATTTCGAAAAGTTTCGAGAATCTAATTTTGAGATGATTATTTGCATGGATTTCCATCATAACCTTCCCTCGTAACATATATAAAGGATTCGAAATTTTTTTTATCATTTCGAACAGTCCTCGATTTAATTTGATTTTTCGACCAAAACTAGTATAAACTAGTGTATAATATATTATGATTTTTTGATCGAAACTTGCATTTCAAAAAGTATCGTAGAAACTAATTTTTAGATGATTTTTTTGCATAGACTT
Organism: Lathyrus aphaca; assembly: GCA_963966055.1. Lineage (NCBI taxonomy): Eukaryota > Viridiplantae > Streptophyta > Magnoliopsida > Fabales > Fabaceae > Lathyrus > Lathyrus aphaca. The sequence continues at coordinate 613,993,923 of OZ014520.1, read as the reverse complement.
CCATCACAATCTTCTCTCGAAAAATATATAAATCATCTGAAAAGTATCGTATAATATCGAACAGTCCTTGATTTTAATTTGATTTTTTGACGGAAACTAGTATAAACTAGTGTATAATATATTATGATTTTTTGACTGAAACATGCATTTCGAAAAGTTTCGTAGAATCTAATTTTCAGATGATTATTTGCATGGACTACCATCATAACCTTCCCTCGTAACATATATAAAGGATTGAAAAAGTTTTTTATCATTTCAAACAGTCCTCGATTTAATTTGATTTTTCGACCAAAACTAGTATAAACTAGTATATAATATATTATGATTTTTTGATCGAAACTTGCATTTCAAAAAGTATCGTAGAAACTAATTTTCAGATGATTTTTTGCATGGACTTCCATCACAATCTTCTCACGAAAATTATATAAATCATCTGAAAAGTATCGTATAATATCGAACAATCCTTGATTTAATTTGATTTTTTGACAGAAACTAGTATAAACTAGTGTATAATATATTATGATTTTTTGACCGAAACATGCATTTCGAAAAGTTTCAAGAATCTAATTTTCAGATGATTATTTGCATGGACTTCCATCATAACCTTCCCTCGTAACATATATAAAGGATTCGAAAAGTTTTTTATCATTTCGAACAGTCCTCGATTTAATTTGATTTTTCGACCAAATCTAGTATAAACTAGTGTATAATATATTATGATTTTTTAATCGAAACTTGCATTTCAAAAAGTATCGTAGAAACTAATTTTTAGATGATTTTTTTGCATGGACTTCCATCACAATCTTCTCTCGAAAAATATATAAATCATCTGAAAAGTATCGTACAATATCGAACTGTCCTTGATTTAATTTGATTTTTTGACGGAAACTAGTATAAACTAGTGTATAATGTATTATGATTTTTTGACCGAAACATGCATTTCGAAAAGTTTCGTAGAATCTAATTTTCAGATGATTATTTGCATGGACTCCATCATAACCTTCCCTCGTAACATATATAAAGGATTCGAAAAGTTTTTTTATCATTTCGAACAGTCCTCGATTTAATTTAATTTTTCGACCAAAATTAGTATAAACTAGTGTATACTATATTATGATTTTTTGATCGAAACTTGCATTTCAAAAAGTATCGTAGAAACTAATTTTCAGATGATTTTTTGCATGGACTTCCATCACAATCTTCTCACGAAAATTATATAAATCATCTGAAAAGTATCGTATAATATCGAACAGTCCTTGATTTAATTTGATTTTTTGACGGAAACTAGTATAAACTAGTGTGTAATATATTATGATTTTTTGACCGAAACATGCATTTCGAAAAGTTTCGAGAATCTAATTTTGAGATGATTATTTGCATGGATTTCCATCATAACCTTCCCTCGTAACATATATAAAGGATTCGAAATTTTTTTTATCATTTCGAACAGTCCTCGATTTAATTTGATTTTTCGACCAAAACTAGTATAAACTAGTGTATAATATATTATGATTTTTTGATCGAAACTTGCATTTCAAAAAGTATCGTAGAAACTAATTTTTAGATGATTTTTTTGCATAGACTTCCATCACAATCTTCTCTCGAAAAATATATAAATCATCTGAAAAGTATCGTATAATATCGAACAGTCCTTGATTTTAATTTGATTTTTTGACGGAAACTAGTATAAACTAGTGTATAATATATTATGATTTTTTGACTGAAACATGCATTTCGAAAAGTTTCGTAGAATCTAATTTTCAGATGATTATTTGCATGGACTACCATCATAACCTTCCCTTGTAACATATATAAAGGATTGAAAAAGTTTTTTATCATTTCAAACAGTCCTCGATTTAATTTGATTTTTCGACCAAAACTAGTATAAACTAGTATATAATATATTATGATTTTTTGATCGAAACTTGCATTTCAAAAAGTATCGTAGAAACTAATTTTCAGATGATTTTTTGCATGGACTTCCATCACAATCTTCTCACGAAAATTATATAAATCATCTGAAAAGTATCGTATAATATCGAACAATCCTTGATTTAATTTGATTTTTTGACAGAAACTAGTATAAACTAGTGTATAATATATTATGATTTTTTGACCGAAACATGCATTTCGAAAAGTTTCAAGAATCTAATTTTCAGATGATTATTTGCATGGACTTCCATCATAACCTTCCCTCGTAACATATATAAAGGATTCGAAAAGTTTTTTATCATTTCGAACAGTCCTCGATTTAATTTGATTTTTCGACCAAATCTAGTATAAACTAGTGTATAATATATTATGATTTTTTAATCGAAACTTGCATTTCAAAAAGTATCGTAGAAACTAATTTTTAGATGATTTTTTTGCATGGACTTCCATCACAATCTTCTCTCGAAAAATATATAAATCATCTGAAAAGTATCGTACAATATCGAACTGTCCTTGATTTAATTTGATTTTTTGACGGAAACTAGTATAAACTAGTGTATAATGTATTATGATTTTTTGACCGAAACATGCATTTCGAAAAGTTTCGTAGAATCTAATTTTCAGATGATTATTTGCATGGACTCCATCATAACCTTCCCTCGTAACATATATAAAGGATTCGAAAAGTTTTTTTATCATTTCGAACAGTCCTCGATTTAATTTAATTTTTCGACCAAAATTAGTATAAACTAGTGTATACTATATTATGATTTTTTGATCGAAACTTGCATTTCAAAAAGTATCGTAGAAACTAATTTTCAGATGATTTTTTGCATGGACTTCCATCACAATCTTCTCACGAAAATTATATAAATCATCTGAAAAGTATCGTATAATATCGAACAGTCCTTGATTTAATTTGATTTTTTGACGGAAACTAGTATAAACTAGTGTGTAATATATTATGATTTTTTGACCGAAACATGCATTTCGAAAAGTTTCGAGAATCTAATTTTGAGATGATTATTTGCATGGATTTCCATCATAACCTTCCCTCGTAACATATATAAAGGATTCGAAATTTTTTTTATCATTTCGAACAGTCCTCGATTTAATTTGATTTTTCGACCAAAACTAGTATAAACTAGTGTATAATATATTATGATTTTTTGATCGAAACTTGCATTTCAAAAAGTATCGTAGAAACTAATTTTTAGATGATTTTTTTGCATGGACTTCCATCACAATCTTCTCTCGAAAAATATATAAATCATCTGAAAAGTATCGTATAATATCGAACAGTCCTTGATTTTAATTTGATTTTTTGACGGAAACTAGTATAAACTAGTGTATAATATATTATGATTTTTTGACCGAAACATGCATTTCGAAAAGTTTCGTAGAATCTAATTTTCAGATGATTATTTGCATGGACTACCATCATAACCTTCCCTCGTAACATATATAAAGGATTGAAAAAGTTTTTTATCATTTCAAACAGTCCTCGATTTAATTTGATTTTTCGACCAAAACTAGTATAAACTAGTATATAATATATTATGATTTTTTGATCGAAACTTGCATTTCAAAAAGTATCGTAGAAACTAATTTTCAGATAATTTTTTTGCATGGACTTCCATCACAATCTTCTCACGAAAATTATATAAATCATCTGAAAAGTATCGTATAATATCGAACAGTCCTTGATTTAATTTGATTTTTTGACAGAAACTAGTATAAACTAGTGTATAATATATTATGATTTTTTGACCGAAACATGCATTTCGAAAAGTTTCGAGAATCTAATTTTCAGATGATTATTTGCATGGACTTCCATCATAACCTTCCCTCGTAACATATATAAGGGATTCAAAAAGTTTTTTATCATTTCGAACAGTCCTCGATTTAATTTGATTTTTCGACCAAAACTAGTATAAACTAGTGTATAATATATTATGATTTTTTAATCGAAACTTGCATTTCAAAAAGTATCGTAGAAACTAATTTTTAGATGATTTTTATGCATGGACTTCCATCACAATCTTCTCTCGAAAAATATATAAATCATCTGAAAAGTATCGTATAATATCGAACAGTCCTTGATTTAATTTGATTTTTTGACGGAAACTAGTATAAACTAGTGTATAATGTATTATGATTTTTTGACCGAAACATGCATTTCGAAAAGTTTCGTAGAATCTAATTTTCAGATGATTATTTGCATGGACTCCATCATAACCTTCCCTCGTAACATATATAAAGGATTCGAAAAGTTTTTTTATCATTTCGAACAGTCCTCGATTTAATTTGATTTTTCGACCAAAATTAGTATAAACTAGTGTATACTATATTATGATTTTTTGATCGAAACTTGCATTTCAAAAAGTATCGTAGAAACTAATTTTCAGATGATTTTTTGCATGGACTTCCATCACAATCTTCTCTCGAAAATTATATAAATCATCTGAAAAGTATCGTATAATATCAAACAGTCCTTGATTTAATTTGATTTTTTGACGGAAACTAGTATAAACTAGTGTGTAATATATTATGATTTTTTGACCGAAACATGCATTTCGAAAAGTTTCGAGAATCTAATTTTGAGATGATTATTTGCATGGATTTCCATCATAACCTTCCCTCGTAACATATATAAAGGATTCGAAAAGTTTTTTATCATTTCGAACAGTCCTCGATTTAATTTGATTTTTCGACCAAATCTAGTATAAACTAGTGTATAATATATTATGATTTTTTAATCGAAACTTGCATTTCAAAAAGTATCGTAGAAACTAATTTTTAGATGATTTTTTTGCATGGACTTCCATCACAATCTTCTCTCGAAAAATATATAAATCATCTGAAAAGTATCGTATAATATCGAACAGTCCTTGATTTAATTTGATTTTTTGACGGAAACTAATATAAACTAGTGTATAATGTATTATGATTTTTTGACCGAAACATGCATTTCGAAAAGTTTCGTAGAATCTAATTTTCAGATGATTATTTGCATGGACTCCATCATAACCTTCCCTCGTAACATATATAAAGGATTCGAAAAGTTTTTTTATCATTTCGAACAGTCCTCGATTTAATTTAATTTTTCGACCAAAATTAGTATAAACTAGTGTATACTATATTATGATTTTTTGATCGAAACTTGCATTTCAAAAAGTATCGTAGAAACTAATTTTCAGATGATTTTTTGCATGGACTTCCATCACAATCTTCTCACGAAAATTATATAAATCATCTGAAAAGTATCGTATAATATCGAACAGTCCTTGATTTAATTTGATTTTTTGACGGAAACTAGTATAAACTAGTGTGTAATATATTATGATTTTTTGACCGAAACATGCATTTCGAAAAGTTTCGAGAATCTAATTTTGAGATGATTATTTGCATGGATTTCCATCATAACCTTCCCTCGTAACATATATAAAGGATTCGAAAATTTTTTTATCATTTCGAACAGTCCTCGATTTAATTTGATTTTTCGACCAAAACTAGTATAAACTAGTGTATAATATATTATGATTTTTTGATCGAAACTTGCATTTCAAAAAGTATCGTAGAAACTAATTTTTAGATGATTTTTTTGCATGGACTTCCATCACAATCTTCTCTCGAAAAATATATAAATCATCTGAAAAGTATCGTATAATATCGAACAGTCCTTGATTTTAATTTGATTTTTTGACGGAAACTAGTATAAACTAGTGTATAATATATTATGATTTTTTGACCGAAACATGCATTTCGAAAAGTTTCGTAGAATCTAATTTTCAGATGATTATTTGCATGGACTACCATCATAACCTTCCCTCGTAACATATATAAAGGATTGAAAAAGTTTTTTATCATTTCAAACAGTCCTCGATTTAATTTGATTTTTCGACCAAAACTAGTATAAACTAGTATATAATATATTATGATTTTTTGATCGAAACTTGCATTTCAAAAAGTATCGTAGAAACTAATTTTCAGATAATTTTTTTGCATGGACTTCCATCACAATCTTCTCACGAAAATTATATAAATCATCTGAAAAGTATCGTATAATATCGAACAGTCCTTGATTTAATTTGATTTTTTGACAGAAACTAGTATAAACTAGTGTATAATATATTATGATTTTTTGACCGAAACATGCATTTCGAAAAGTTTCGAGAATCTAATTTTCAGATGATTATTTGCATGGACTTCCATCATAACCTTCCCTCGTAACATATATAAGGGATTCAAAAAGTTTTTTATCATTTCGAACAGTCCTCGATTTAATTTGATTTTTCGACCAAAACTAGTATAAACTAGTGTATAATATATTATGATTTTTTAATCGAAACTTGCATTTCAAAAAGTATCGTAGAAACTAATTTTTAGATGATTTTTATGCATGGACTTCCATCACAATCTTCTCTCGAAAAATATATAAATCATCTGAAAAGTATCGTATAATATCGAACAGTCCTTGATTTAATTTGATTTTTTGACGGAAACTAGTATAAACTAGTGTATAATGTATTATGATTTTTTGACCGAAACATGCATTTCGAAAAGTTTCGTAGAATCTAATTTTCAGATGATTATTTGCATGGACTCCATCATAACCTTCCCTCGTAACATATATAAAGGATTCGAAAAGTTTTTTTATCATTTCGAACAGTCCTCGATTTAATTTGATTTTTCGACCAAAATTAGTATAAACTAGTGTATACTATATTATGATTTTTTGATCGAAACTTGCATTTCAAAAAGTATCGTAGAAACTAATTTTCAGATGATTTTTTGCATGGACTTCCATCACAATCTTCTCACGAAAATTATATAAATCATCTGAAAAGTATCGTATAATATCGAACAGTCCTTGATTTAATTTGATTTTTTGACGGAAACTAGTATAAACTAGTGTGTAATATATTATGATTTTTTGACCGAAACATGCATTTCGAAAAGTTTCGAGAATCTAATTTTGAGATGATTATTTGCATGGATTTCCATCATAACCTTCCCTCGTAACATATATAAAGGATTCGAAATTTTTTTTATCATTTCGAACAGTCCTCGATTTAATTTGATTTTTCGACCAAAACTAGTATAAACTAGTGTATAATATATTATGATTTTTTGATCGAAACTTGCATTTCAAAAAGTATCGTAGAAACTAATTTTTAGATGATTTTTTTGCATAGACTTCCATCACAATCTTCTCTCGAAAAATATATAAATCATCTGAAAAGTATCGTATAATATCGAACAGTCCTTGATTTTAATTTGATTTTTTGACGGAAACTAGTATAAACTAGTGTATAATATATTATGATTTTTTGACTGAAACATGCATTTCGAAAAGTTTCGTAGAATCTAATTTTCAGATGATTATTTGCATGGACTACCATCATAACCTTCCCTCGTAACATATATAAAGGATTGAAAAAGTTTTTTATCATTTCAAACAGTCCTCGATTTAATTTGATTTTTCGACCAAAACTAGTATAAACTAGTATATAATATATTATGATTTTTTGATCGAAACTTGCATTTCAAAAAGTATCGTAGAAACTAATTTTCAGATGATTTTTTGCATGGACTTCCATCACAATCTTCTCACGAAAATTATATAAATCATCTGAAAAGTATCGTATAATATCGAACAATCCTTGATTTAATTTGATTTTTTGACAGAAACTAGTATAAACTAGTGTATAATATATTATGATTTTTTGACCGAAACATGCATTTCGAAAAGTTTCAAGAATCTAATTTTCAGATGATTATTTGCATGGACTTCCATCATAACCTTCCCTCGTAACATATATAAAGGATTCGAAAAGTTTTTTATCATTTCGAACAGTCCTCGATTTAATTTGATTTTTCGACCAAATCTAGTATAAACTAGTGTATAATATATTATGATTTTTTAATCGAAACTTGCATTTCAAAAAGTATCGTAGAAACTAATTTTTAGATGATTTTTTTGCATGGACTTCCATCACAATCTTCTCTCGAAAAATATATAAATCATCTGAAAAGTATCGTATAATATCGAACTGTCCTTGATTTAATTTGATTTTTTGACGGAAACTAGTATAAACTAGTGTATAATGTATTATGATTTTTTGACCGAAACATGCATTTCGAAAAGTTTCGTAGAATCTAATTTTCAGATGATTATTTGCATGGACTCCATCATAACCTTCCCTCGTAACATATATAAAGGATTCGAAAAGTTTTTTTATCATTTCGAACAGTCCTCGATTTAATTTAATTTTTCGACCAAAATTAGTATAAACTAGTGTATACTATATTATGATTTTTTGATCGAAACTTGCATTTCAAAAAGTATCGTAGAAACTAATTTTCAGATGATTTTTTGCATGGACTTCCATCACAATCTTCTCACGAAAATTATATAAATCATCTGAAAAGTATCGTATAATATCGAACAGTCCTTGATTTAATTTGATTTTTTGACGGAAACTAGTATAAACTAGTGTGTAATATATTATGATTTTTTGACCGAAACATGCATTTCGAAAAGTTTCGAGAATCTAATTTTGAGATGATTATTTGCATGGATTTCCATCATAACCTTCCCTCGTAACATATATAAAGGATTCGAAATTTTTTTTATCATTTCGAACAGTCCTCGATTTAATTTGATTTTTCGACCAAAACTAGTATAAACTAGTGTATAATATATTATGATTTTTTGATCGAAACTTGCATTTCAAAAAGTATCGTAGAAACTAATTTTTAGATGATTTTTTTGCATGGACTTCCATCACAATCTTCTCTCGAAAAATATATAAATCATCTGAAAAGTATCGTATAATATCGAACAGTCCTTGATTTTAATTTGATTTTTTGACGGAAACTAGTATAAACTAGTGTATAATATATTATGATTTTTTGACCGAAACATGCATTTCGAAAAGTTTCGTAGAATCTAATTTTCAGATGATTATTTGCATGGACTACCATCATAACCTTCCCTCGTAACATATATAAAGGATTGAAAAAGTTTTTTATCATTTCAAACAGTCCTCGATTTAATTTGATTTTTCGACCAAAACTAGTATAAACTAGTATATAATATATTATGATTTTTTGATCGAAACTTGCATTTCAAAAAGTATCGTAGAAACTAATTTTCAGATAATTTTTTTGCATGGACTTCCATCACAATCTTCTCACGAAAATTATATAAATCATCTGAAAAGTATCGTATAATATCGAACAGTCCTTGATTTAATTTGATTTTTTGACAGAAACTAGTATAAACTAGTGTATAATATATTATGATTTTTTGACCGAAACATGCATTTCGAAAAGTTTCGAGAATCTAATTTTCAGATGATTATTTGCATGGACTTCCATCATAACCTTCCCTCGTAACATATATAAGGGATTCAAAAAGTTTTTTATCATTTCGAACAGTCCTCGATTTAATTTGATTTTTCGACCAAAACTAGTATAAACTAGTGTATAATATATTATGATTTTTTAATCGAAACTTGCATTTCAAAAAGTATCGTAGAAACTAATTTTTAGATGATTTTTATGCATGGACTTCCATCACAATCTTCTCTCGAAAAATATATAAATCATCTGAAAAGTATCGTATAATATCGAACAGTCCTTGATTTAATTTGATTTTTTGACGGAAACTAGTATAAACTAGTGTATAATGTATTATGATTTTTTGACCGAAACATGCATTTCGAAAAGTTTCGTAGAATCTAATTTTCAGATGATTATTTGCATGGACTCCATCATAACCTTCCCTCGTAACATATATAAAGGATTCGAAAAGTTTTTTTATCATTTCGAACAGTCCTCGATTTAATTTGATTTTTCGACCAAAATTAGTATAAACTAGTGTATACTATATTATGATTTTTTGATCGAAACTTGCATTTCAAAAAGTATCGTAGAAACTAATTTTCAGATGATTTTTTGCATGGACTTCCATCACAATCTTCTCACGAAAATTATATAAATCATCTGAAAAGTATCGTATAATATCGAACAGTCCTTGATTTAATTTGATTTTTTGACGGAAACTAGTATAAACTAGTGTGTAATATATTATGATTTTTTGACCGAAACATGCATTTCGAAAAGTTTCGAGAATCTAATTTTGAGATGATTATTTGCATGGATTTCCATCATAACCTTCCCTCGTAACATATATAAAGGATTCGAAATTTTTTTTATCATTTCGAACAGTCCTCGATTTAATTTGATTTTTCGACCAAAACTAGTATAAACTAGTGTATAATATATTATGATTTTTTGATCGAAACTTGCATTTCAAAAAGTATCGTAGAAACTAATTTTTAGATGATTTTTTTGCATAGACTTCCATCACAATCTTCTCTCGAAAAATATATAAATCATCTGAAAAGTATCGTATAATATCGAACAGTCCTTGATTTTAATTTGATTTTTTGACGGAAACTAGTATAAACTAGTGTATAATATATTATGATTTTTTGACTGAAACATGCATTTCGAAAAGTTTCGTAGAATCTAATTTTCAGATGATTATTTGCATGGACTACCATCATAACCTTCCCTCGTAACATATATAAAGGATTGAAAAAGTTTTTTATCATTTCAAACAGTCCTCGATTTAATTTGATTTTTCGACCAAAACTAGTATAAACTAGTATATAATATATTATGATTTTTTGATCGAAACTTGCATTTCAAAAAGTATCGTAGAAACTAATTTTCAGATGATTTTTTGCATGGACTTCCATCACAATCTTCTCACGAAAATTATATAAATCATCTGAAAAGTATCGTATAATATCGAACAATCCTTGATTTAATTTGATTTTTTGACAGAAACTAGTATAAACTAGTGTATAATATATTATGATTTTTTGACCGAAACATGCATTTCGAAAAGTTTCAAGAATCTAATTTTCAGATGATTATTTGCATGGACTTCCATCATAACCTTCCCTCGTAACATATATAAAGGATTCGAAAAGTTTTTTATCATTTCGAACAGTCCTCGATTTAATTTGATTTTTCGACCAAATCTAGTATAAATTAGTGTATAATATATTATGATTTTTTAATCGAAACTTGCATTTCAAAAAGTATCGTAGAAACTAATTTTTAGATGATTTTTTTGCATGGACTTCCATCACAATCTTCTCTCGAAAAATATATAAATCATCTGAAAAGTATCGTATAATATCGAACTGTCCTTGATTTAATTTGATTTTTTGACGGAAACTAGTATAAACTAGTGTATAATATATTATGATTTTTTGACCGAAACATGCATTTCGAAAAGTTTCGTAGAATCTAATTTTCAGATGATTTTTTGCATGGACTCCATCATAACCTTCCCTCGTAACATATATAAAGGATTCGAAAAGTTTTTTATCATTTCGAACAGTCCTAGATTTAATTTGATTTTTCGACCAAAATTAGTATAAACTAGTGTATACTATATTATGATTTTTTGATCGAAACTTGCATTTCAAAAAGTATCGTAGAAACTAATTTTCAGATGATTTTTTGCATTGACTTCCATCACAATCTTCTCACGAAAATTATATAAATCATCTGAAAAGTATCGTATAATATCGATCAGTCCTTGATTTAATTTGATTTTTTGACGGAAACTAGTATAAACTAGTGTGTAATATATTATGATTTTTTGACCGAAACATGCATTTCGAAAAGTTTCGAGAATCTAATTTTCAGATGATTGTTTGCATGGACTTCCATCATAACCTTCCCTCGTAACATATATAATGGATTCGAAAAGTTTTTTATCATTTCGAACAGTCCTCGATTTAATTTGATTTTTCGACCAAAACTAGTATAAACTAGTGTATAATATATTATGATTTTTTAATCGAAACTTGCATTTCAAAAAGTATCGTAGAAACTAATTTTTAGATGATTTTTTTGCATGGACTTCCATCACAATCTTCTCTCGAAAAATATATAAATCATCTGAAAAGTATCGTATAATATCGAACTGTCCTTGATTTAATTTGATTTTTTGACGGAAACTAGTATAAACTAGTGTATAATATATTATGATTTTTTGACCGAAACATGCATTTCGAAAAGTTTCGTAGAATCTAATTTTCAGATGATTTTTTGCATGGACTCCATCATAACCTTCCCTCGTAACATATATAAAGGATTCGAAAAGTTTTTTATCATTTCGAACAGTCCTCGATTTAATTTGATTTTTCGACCAAAATTAGTATAAACTAGTGTATACTATATTATGATTTTTTGATCGAAACTTGCATTTCAAAAAGTATCGTAGAAACTAATTTTCAGATGATTTTTTGCATTGACTTCCATCACAATCTTCTCACGAAAGTTATATAAATCATCTGAAAAGTATCGTATAATATCGAACAGTCCTTGATTTAATTTGATTTTTTGACGGAAACTAGTATAAACTAGTGTGTAATATATTATGATTTTTTGACCGAAACATGCATTTCGAAAAGTTTCGAGAATCTAATTTTCAGATGATTGTTTGCATGGACTTCCATCATAACCTTCCCTCGTAACATATATAAAGGATTCGAAAAGTTTTTTATCATTTCGAACAGTCCTTGATTTAATTTGATTTTTCGACCAAAACTAGTATAAACTAGTGTATAATATATTATGATTTTTTAATCGAAACTTGCATTTCAAAAAGTATCGTAGAAACTAATTTTTAGATGATTTTTTTGCATGGACTTCCATCACATTCTTCTCTCGAAAAATATATAAATCATCTGAAAAGTATCGTATAATATCGAACAGTCCTTGATTTAATTTGATTTTTTGACGGAAACTAGTATAAACTAGTGTATAATATATTATGATTTTTTGACCGAAACATGCATTTCGAAAAGTTTCGTAGAATCTAATTTTCAGATGATTATTTGCATGGACTCCATCATAACCTTCCCTCGTAACATATATAAAGGATTCGAAAAGTTTTTTATCATTTCAAACAGTCCTCGATTTAATTTGATTTTTCGACCAAAATTAGTATAAACTAGTGTATACTATATTATGATTTTTTCATCGAAACTTTCATTTCAAAAAGTATCATAGAAACTAATTTTCAGATGATTTTTTGCATGGACTTCCATCACAATCTTCTCACGAAAATTATATAAATCATCTGAAAAGTATCGTATAATATCGAACAGTCCTTGATTTAATTTGATTTTTTGACGGAAACTAGTATAAACTAGTGTGTAATATATTATGATTTTTTGACCGAAACATGCATTTCGAAAAGTTTCGAGAATCTAATTTTCAGATGATTGTTTGCATGGACTTCCATCATAACCTTCCCTCGTAACATATATAATGGATTCGAAAAGTTTTTTATCATTTCGAACAGTCCTCGATTTAATTTGATTTTTCGACCAAAACTAGTATAAACTAGTGTATAATATATTATGATTTTTTAATCGAAACTTGCATTTCAAAAAGTATCGTAGAAACTAATTTTTAGATGATTTTTTTGCATGGACTTCAATCAGAATCTTCTCTCGAAAAATATATAAATCATCTGAAAAGTATCGTATAATATCGAACAGTCCTTGATTTAATTTGATTTTTTGACGGAAACTAGTATAAACTAGTGTATAATATATTATGATTTTTTGACCGAAACATGCATTTCGAAACGTTTCGTAGAATCTAATTTTCAGATGATTATTTGCATGGACTTCCATCATAACCTTCCCTCGTAACATATATAAGGGATTCAAAAAGTTTTTTATCATTTCGAACAGTCCTCGATTTAATTTGATTTTTCGACCAAAACTAGTATAAACTAGTGTATAATATATTATGATTTTTTAATCGAAACTTGCATTTCAAAAAGTATCGTAGAAACTAATTTTCAGATGATTTTTTTGCATGGACTTCCATCACAATCTTCTCTCGAAAAATATATAAATCATCTGAAAAGTATAGTATAATATCGAACAGTCCTTGATTTAATTTGATTTTTTGACGGAAAATAGTATAAACTAGTGTATAATATATTATGATTTTTTGACCGAAACATGCATTTCGAAAAGTTTCGTAGAATCTAATTTTCAGATGATTATTTGCATGGACTCCATCATAACCTTCCCTCGTAACATATATAAAGGATTCGAAAAGTTTTTTTATCATTTCGAACAGTCCTCGATTTAATTTGATTTTTCGACCAAAATTAGTATAAACTAGTGTATACTATATTATGATTTTTTGATCGAAACTTGCATTTCAAAAAGTATCGTAGAAACTAATTTTCAGATGATTTTTTGCATGGACTTCCATCACAATCTTCTCACGAAAATTATATAAATCATCTGAAAAGTATCGTATAATATCGAACAGTCCTTGATTTAATTTGATTTTTTGACGGAAACTAGTATAAACTAGTGTGTAATATATTATGATTTTTTGACCGAAACATGCATTTCGAAAAGTTTCGAGAATCTAATTTTGAGATGATTATTTGCATGGATTTCCATCATAACCTTCCCTCGTAACATATATAAAGGATTCGAAATTTTTTTTATCATTTCGAACAGTCCTCGATTTAATTTGATTTTTCGACCAAAACTAGTATAAACTAGTGTATAATATATTATGATTTTTTGATCGAAACTTGCATTTCAAAAAGTATCGTAGAAACTAATTTTTAGATGATTTTTTTGCATGGACTTCCATCACAATCTTCTCTCGAAAAATATATAAATCATCTGAAAAGTATCGTATAATATCGAACAGTCCTTGATTTTAATTTGATTTTTTGACGGAAACTAGTATAAACTAGTGTATAATATATTATGATTTTTTGACCGAAACATGCATTTCGAAAAGTTTCGTAGAATCTAATTTTCAGATGATTATTTGCATGGACTACCATCATAACCTTCCCTCGTAACATATATAAAGGATTGAAAAAGTTTTTTATCATTTCAAACAGTCCTCGATTTAATTTGATTTTTCGACCAAAACTAGTATAAACTAGTATATAATATATTATGATTTTTTGATCGAAACTTGCATTTCAAAAAGTATCGTAGAAACTAATTTTCAGATAATTTTTTTGCATGGACTTCCATCACAATCTTCTCACGAAAATTATATAAATCATCTGAAAAGTATCGTATAATATCGAACAGTCCTTGATTTAATTTGATTTTTTGACAGAAACTAGTATAAACTAGTGTATAATATATTATGATTTTTTGACCGAAACATGCATTTCGAAAAGTTTCGAGAATCTAATTTTCAGATGATTATTTGCATGGACTTCCATCATAACCTTCCCTCGTAACATATATAAGGGATTCAAAAAGTTTTTTATCATTTCGAACAGTCCTCGATTTAATTTGATTTTTCGACCAAAACTAGTATAAACTAGTGTATAATATATTATGATTTTTTAATCGAAACTTGCATTTCAAAAAGTATCGTAGAAACTAATTTTTAGATGATTTTTATGCATGGACTTCCATCACAATCTTCTCTCGAAAAATATATAAATCATCTGAAAAGTATCGTATAATATCGAACAGTCCTTGATTTAATTTGATTTTTTGACGGAAACTAGTATAAACTAGTGTATAATGTATTATGATTTTTTGACCGAAACATGCATTTCGAAAAGTTTCGTAGAATCTAATTTTCAGATGATTATTTGCATGGACTCCATCATAACCTTCCCTCGTAACATATATAAAGGATTCGAAAAGTTTTTTTATCATTTCGAACAGTCCTCGATTTAATTTGATTTTTCGACCAAAATTAGTATAAACTAGTGTATACTATATTATGATTTTTTGATCGAAACTTGCATTTCAAAAAGTATCGTAGAAACTAATTTTCAGATGATTTTTTGCATGGACTTCCATCACAATCTTCTCACGAAAATTATATAAATCATCTGAAAAGTATCGTATAATATCGAACAGTCCTTGATTTAATTTGATTTTTTGACGGAAACTAGTATAAACTAGTGTGTAATATATTATGATTTTTTGACCGAAACATGCATTTCGAAAAGTTT
Source organism: Lathyrus aphaca (assembly GCA_963966055.1). Classification (NCBI taxonomy): domain Eukaryota; kingdom Viridiplantae; phylum Streptophyta; class Magnoliopsida; order Fabales; family Fabaceae; genus Lathyrus; species Lathyrus aphaca. The sequence continues at coordinate 613,977,914 of OZ014520.1, read as the reverse complement.
CGAGAATCTAATTTTGAGATGATTATTTGCATGGATTTCCATCATAACCTTCCCTCGTAACATATATAAAGGATTCGAAAATTTTTTTATCATTTCGAACAGTCCTCGATTTAATTTGATTTTTCGACCAAAACTAGTATAAACTAGTGTATAATATATTATGATTTTTTGATCGAAACTTGCATTTCAAAAAGTATCGTAGAAACTAATTTTTAGATGATTTTTTTGCATGGACTTCCATCACAATCTTCTCTCGAAAAATATATAAATCATCTGAAAAGTATCGTATAATATCGAACAGTCCTTGATTTTAATTTGATTTTTTGACGGAAACTAGTATAAACTAGTGTATAATATATTATGATTTTTTGACCGAAACATGCATTTCGAAAAGTTTCGTAGAATCTAATTTTCAGATGATTATTTGCATGGACTACCATCATAACCTTCCCTCGTAACATATATAAAGGATTGAAAAAGTTTTTTATCATTTCAAACAGTCCTCGATTTAATTTGATTTTTCGACCAAAACTAGTATAAACTAGTATATAATATATTATGATTTTTTGATCGAAACTTGCATTTCAAAAAGTATCGTAGAAACTAATTTTCAGATAATTTTTTTGCATGGACTTCCATCACAATCTTCTCACGAAAATTATATAAATCATCTGAAAAGTATCGTATAATATCGAACAGTCCTTGATTTAATTTGATTTTTTGACAGAAACTAGTATAAACTAGTGTATAATATATTATGATTTTTTGACCGAAACATGCATTTCGAAAAGTTTCGAGAATCTAATTTTCAGATGATTATTTGCATGGACTTCCATCATAACCTTCCCTCGTAACATATATAAGGGATTCAAAAAGTTTTTTATCATTTCGAACAGTCCTCGATTTAATTTGATTTTTCGACCAAAACTAGTATAAACTAGTGTATAATATATTTTGATTTTTTAATCGAAACTTGCATTTCAAAAAGTATCGTAGAAACTAATTTTTAGATGATTTTTATGCATGGACTTCCATCACAATCTTCTCTCGAAAAATATATAAATCATCTGAAAAGTATCGTATAATATCGAACAGTCCTTGATTTAATTTGATTTTTTGACGGAAACTAGTATAAACTAGTGTATAATGTATTATGATTTTTTGACCGAAACATGCATTTCGAAAAGTTTCGTAGAATCTAATTTTCAGATGATTATTTGCATGGACTCCATCATAACCTTCCCTCGTAACATATATAAAGGATTCGAAAAGTTTTTTTATCATTTCGAACAGTCCTCGATTTAATTTGATTTTTCGACCAAAATTAGTATAAACTAGTGTATACTATATTATGATTTTTTGATCGAAACTTGCATTTCAAAAAGTATCGTAGAAACTAATTTTCAGATGATTTTTTGCATGGACTTCCATCACAATCTTCTCACGAAAATTATATAAATCATCTGAAAAGTATCGTATAATATCGAACAGTCCTTGATTTAATTTGATTTTTTGACGGAAACTAGTATAAACTAGTGTGTAATATATTATGATTTTTTGACCGAAACATGCATTTCGAAAAGTTTCGAGAATCTAATTTTGAGATGATTATTTGCATGGATTTCCATCATAACCTTCCCTCGTAACATATATAAAGGATTCGAAATTTTTTTTATCATTTCGAACAGTCCTCGATTTAATTTGATTTTTCGACCAAAACTAGTATAAACTAGTGTATAATATATTATGATTTTTTGATCGAAACTTGCATTTCAAAAAGTATCGTAGAAACTAATTTTTAGATGATTTTTTTGCATAGACTTCCATCACAATCTTCTCTCGAAAAATATATAAATCATCTGAAAAGTATCGTATAATATCGAACAGTCCTTGATTTTAATTTGATTTTTTGACGGAAACTAGTATAAACTAGTGTATAATATATTATGATTTTTTGACTGAAACATGCATTTCGAAAAGTTTCGTAGAATCTAATTTTCAGATGATTATTTGCATGGACTACCATCATAACCTTCCCTCGTAACATATATAAAGGATTGAAAAAGTTTTTTATCATTTCAAACAGTCCTCGATTTAATTTGATTTTTCGACCAAAACTAGTATAAACTAGTATATAATATATTATGATTTTTTGATCGAAACTTGCATTTCAAAAAGTATCGTAGAAACTAATTTTCAGATGATTTTTTGCATGGACTTCCATCACAATCTTCTCACGAAAATTATATAAATCATCTGAAAAGTATCGTATAATATCGAACAATCCTTGATTTAATTTGATTTTTTGACAGAAACTAGTATAAACTAGTGTATAATATATTATGATTTTTTGACCGAAACATGCATTTCGAAAAGTTTCAAGAATCTAATTTTCAGATGATTATTTGCATGGACTTCCATCATAACCTTCCCTCGTAACATATATAAAGGATTCGAAAAGTTTTTTATCATTTCGAACAGTCCTCGATTTAATTTGATTTTTCGACCAAATCTAGTATAAACTAGTGTATAATATATTATGATTTTTTAATCGAAACTTGCATTTCAAAAAGTATCGTAGAAACTAATTTTTAGATGATTTTTTTGCATGGACTTCCATCACAATCTTCTCTCGAAAAATATATAAATCATCTGAAAAGTATCGTATAATATCGAACTGTCCTTGATTTAATTTGATTTTTTGACGGAAACTAGTATAAACTAGTGTATAATGTATTATGATTTTTTGACCGAAACATGCATTTCGAAAAGTTTCGTAGAATCTAATTTTCAGATGATTATTTGCATGGACTCCATCATAACCTTCCCTCGTAACATATATAAAGGATTCGAAAAGTTTTTTTATCATTTCGAACAGTCCTCGATTTAATTTAATTTTTCGACCAAAATTAGTATAAACTAGTGTATACTATATTATGATTTTTTGATCGAAACTTGCATTTCAAAAAGTATCGTAGAAACTAATTTTCAGATGATTTTTTGCATGGACTTCCATCACAATCTTCTCACGAAAATTATATAAATCATCTGAAAAGTATCGTATAATATCGAACAGTCCTTGATTTAATTTGATTTTTTGACGGAAACTAGTATAAACTAGTGTGTAATATATTATGATTTTTTGACCGAAACATGCATTTCGAAAAGTTTCGAGAATCTAATTTTGAGATGATTATTTGCATGGATTTCCATCATAACCTTCCCTCGTAACATATATAAAGGATTCGAAATTTTTTTTATCATTTCGAACAGTCCTCGATTTAATTTGATTTTTCGACCAAAACTAGTATAAACTAGTGTATAATATATTATGATTTTTTGATCGAAACTTGCATTTCAAAAAGTATCGTAGAAACTAATTTTTAGATGATTTTTTTGCATGGACTTCCATCACAATCTTCTCTCGAAAAATATATAAATCATCTGAAAAGTATCGTATAATATCGAACAGTCCTTGATTTTAATTTGATTTTTTGACGGAAACTAGTATAAACTAGTGTATAATATATTATGATTTTTTGACCGAAACATGCATTTCGAAAAGTTTCGTAGAATCTAATTTTCAGATGATTATTTGCATGGACTACCATCATAACCTTCCCTCGTAACATATATAAAGGATTGAAAAAGTTTTTTATCATTTCAAACAGTCCTCGATTTAATTTGATTTTTCGACCAAAACTAGTATAAACTAGTATATAATATATTATGATTTTTTGATCGAAACTTGCATTTCAAAAAGTATCGTAGAAACTAATTTTCAGATAATTTTTTTGCATGGACTTCCATCACAATCTTCTCACGAAAATTATATAAATCATCTGAAAAGTATCGTATAATATCGAACAGTCCTTGATTTAATTTGATTTTTTGACAGAAACTAGTATAAACTAGTGTATAATATATTATGATTTTTTGACCGAAACATGCATTTCGAAAAGTTTCGAGAATCTAATTTTCAGATGATTATTTGCATGGACTTCCATCATAACCTTCCCTCGTAACATATATAAGGGATTCAAAAAGTTTTTTATCATTTCGAACAGTCCTCGATTTAATTTGATTTTTCGACCAAAACTAGTATAAACTAGTGTATAATATATTATGATTTTTTAATCGAAACTTGCATTTCAAAAAGTATCGTAGAAACTAATTTTTAGATGATTTTTATGCATGGACTTCCATCACAATCTTCTCTCGAAAAATATATAAATCATCTGAAAAGTATCGTATAATATCGAACAGTCCTTGATTTAATTTGATTTTTTGACGGAAACTAGTATAAACTAGTGTATAATGTATTATGATTTTTTGACCGAAACATGCATTTCGAAAAGTTTCGTAGAATCTAATTTTCAGATGATTATTTGCATGGACTCCATCATAACCTTCCCTCGTAACATATATAAAGGATTCGAAAAGTTTTTTTATCATTTCGAACAGTCCTCGATTTAATTTGATTTTTCGACCAAAATTAGTATAAACTAGTGTATACTATATTATGATTTTTTGATCGAAACTTGCATTTCAAAAAGTATCGTAGAAACTAATTTTCAGATGATTTTTTGCATGGACTTCCATCACAATCTTCTCACGAAAATTATATAAATCATCTGAAAAGTATCGTATAATATCGAACAGTCCTTGATTTAATTTGATTTTTTGACGGAAACTAGTATAAACTAGTGTGTAATATATTATGATTTTTTGACCGAAACATGCATTTCGAAAAGTTTCGAGAATCTAATTTTGAGATGATTATTTGCATGGATTTCCATCATAACCTTCCCTCGTAACATATATAAAGGATTCGAAATTTTTTTTATCATTTCGAACAGTCCTCGATTTAATTTGATTTTTCGACCAAAACTAGTATAAACTAGTGTATAATATATTATGATTTTTTGATCGAAACTTGCATTTCAAAAAGTATCGTAGAAACTAATTTTTAGATGATTTTTTTGCATAGACTTCCATCACAATCTTCTCTCGAAAAATATATAAATCATCTGAAAAGTATCGTATAATATCGAACAGTCCTTGATTTTAATTTGATTTTTTGACGGAAACTAGTATAAACTAGTGTATAATATATTATGATTTTTTGACTGAAACATGCATTTCGAAAAGTTTCGTAGAATCTAATTTTCAGATGATTATTTGCATGGACTACCATCATAACCTTCCCTCGTAACATATATAAAGGATTGAAAAAGTTTTTTATCATTTCAAACAGTCCTCGATTTAATTTGATTTTTCGACCAAAACTAGTATAAACTAGTATATAATATATTATGATTTTTTGATCGAAACTTGCATTTCAAAAAGTATCGTAGAAACTAATTTTCAGATGATTTTTTGCATGGACTTCCATCACAATCTTCTCACGAAAATTATATAAATCATCTGAAAAGTATCGTATAATATCGAACAATCCTTGATTTAATTTGATTTTTTGACAGAAACTAGTATAAACTAGTGTATAATATATTATGATTTTTTGACCGAAACATGCATTTCGAAAAGTTTCAAGAATCTAATTTTCAGATGATTATTTGCATGGACTTCCATCATAACCTTCCCTCGTAACATATATAAAGGATTCGAAAAGTTTTTTATCATTTCGAACAGTCCTCGATTTAATTTGATTTTTCGACCAAATCTAGTATAAATTAGTGTATAATATATTATGATTTTTTAATCGAAACTTGCATTTCAAAAAGTATCGTAGAAACTAATTTTTAGATGATTTTTTTGCATGGACTTCCATCACAATCTTCTCTCGAAAAATATATAAATCATCTGAAAAGTATCGTATAATATCGAACTGTCCTTGATTTAATTTGATTTTTTGACGGAAACTAGTATAAACTAGTGTATAATATATTATGATTTTTTGACCGAAACATGCATTTCGAAAAGTTTCGTAGAATCTAATTTTCAGATGATTTTTTGCATGGACTCCATCATAACCTTCCCTCGTAACATATATAAAGGATTCGAAAAGTTTTTTATCATTTCGAACAGTCCTCGATTTAATTTGATTTTTCGACCAAAATTAGTATAAACTAGTGTATACTATATTATGATTTTTTGATCGAAACTTGCATTTCAAAAAGTATCGTAGAAACTAATTTTCAGATGATTTTTTGCATTGACTTCCATCACAATCTTCTCACGAAAATTATATAAATCATCTGAAAAGTATCGTATAATATCGATCAGTCCTTGATTTAATTTGATTTTTTGACGGAAACTAGTATAAACTAGTGTGTAATATATTATGATTTTTTGACCGAAACATGCATTTCGAAAAGTTTCGAGAATCTAATTTTCAGATGATTGTTTGCATGGACTTCCATCATAACCTTCCCTCGTAACATATATAATGGATTCGAAAAGTTTTTTATCATTTCGAACAGTCCTCGATTTAATTTGATTTTTCGACCAAAACTAGTATAAACTAGTGTATAATATATTATGATTTTTTAATCGAAACTTGCATTTCAAAAAGTATCGTAGAAACTAATTTTTAGATGATTTTTTTGCATGGACTTCCATCACAATCTTCTCTCGAAAAATATATAAATCATCTAAAAAGTATCGTATAATATCGAACTGTCCTTGATTTAATTTGATTTTTTGACGGAAACTAGTATAAACTAGTGTATAATATATTATGATTTTTTGACCGAAACATGCATTTCGAAAAGTTTCGTAGAATCTAATTTTCAGATGATTTTTTGCATGGACTCCATCATAACCTTCCCTCGTAACATATATAAAGGATTCGAAAAGTTTTTTATCATTTCGAACAGTCCTCGATTTAATTTGATTTTTCGACCAAAATTAGTATAAACTAGTGTATACTATATTATGATTTTTTGATCGAAACTTGCATTTCAAAAAGTATCGTAGAAACTAATTTTCAGATGATTTTTTGCATTGACTTCCATCACAATCTTCTCACGAAAGTTATATAAATCATCTGAAAAGTATCGTATAATATCGAACAGTCCTTGATTTAATTTGATTTTTTGACGGAAACTAGTATAAACTAGTGTGTAATATATTATGATTTTTTGACCGAAACATGCATTTCGAAAAGTTTCGAGAATCTAATTTTCAGATGATTGTTTGCATGGACTTCCATCATAACCTTCCCTCGTAACATATATAAAGGATTCGAAAAGTTTTTTATCATTTCGAACAGTCCTTGATTTAATTTGATTTTTCGACCAAAACTAGTATAAACTAGTGTATAATATATTATGATTTTTTAATCGAAACTTGCATTTCAAAAAGTATCGTAGAAACTAATTTTTAGATGATTTTTTTGCATGGACTTCCATCACATTCTTCTCTCGAAAAATATATAAATCATCTGAAAAGTATCGTATAATATCGAACAGTCCTTGATTTAATTTGATTTTTTGACGGAAACTAGTATAAACTAGTGTATAATATATTATGATTTTTTGACCGAAACATGCATTTCGAAAAGTTTCGTAGAATCTAATTTTCAGATGATTATTTGCATGGACTCCATCATAACCTTCCCTCGTAACATATATAAAGGATTCGAAAAGTTTTTTATCATTTCAAACAGTCCTCGATTTAATTTGATTTTTCGACCAAAATTAGTATAAACTAGTGTATACTATATTATGATTTTTTGATCGAAACTTTCATTTCAAAAAGTATCATAGAAACTAATTTTCAGATGATTTTTTGCATGGACTTCCATCACAATCTTCTCACGAAAATTATATAAATCATCTGAAAAGTATCGTATAATATCGAACAGTCCTTGATTTAATTTGATTTTTTGACGGAAACTAGTATAAACTAGTGTGTAATATATTATGATTTTTTGACCGAAACATGCATTTCGAAAAGTTTCGAGAATCTAATTTTCAGATGATTGTTTGCATGGACTCCATCATAACCTTCCCTCGTAACATATATAAAGGATTGAAAAAGTTTTTTATCATTTCAAACAGTCCTCGATTTAATTTGATTTTTCGACCAAAACTAGTATAAACTAGTATATAATATATTATGATTTTTTGATCGAAACTTGCATTTCAAAAAGTATCGTAGAAACTAATTTTCAGATAATTTTTTTGCATGGACTTCCATCACAATCTTCTCACGAAAATTATATAAATCATCTGAAAAGTATCGTATAATATCGAACAGTCCTTGATTTAATTTGATTTTTTGACAGAAACTAGTATAAACTAGTGTATAATATATTATGATTTTTTGACCGAAACATGCATTTCGAAAAGTTTCGAGAATCTAATTTTCAGATGATTATTTGCATGGACTTCCATCATAACCTTCCCTCGTAACATATATAAGGGATTCAAAAAGTTTTTTATCATTTCGAACAGTCCTCGATTTAATTTGATTTTTCGACCAAAACTAGTATAAACTAGTGTATAATATATTATGATTTTTTAATCGAAACTTGCATTTCAAAAAGTATCGTAGAAACTAATTTTTAGATGATTTTTATGCATGGACTTCCATCACAATCTTCTCTCGAAAAATATATAAATCATCTGAAAAGTATCGTATAATATCGAACAGTCCTTGATTTAATTTGATTTTTTGACGGAAACTAGTATAAACTAGTGTATAATGTATTATGATTTTTTGACCGAAACATGCATTTCGAAAAGTTTCGTAGAATCTAATTTTCAGATGATTATTTGCATGGACTCCATCATAACCTTCCCTCGTAACATATATAAAGGATTCGAAAAGTTTTTTTATCATTTCGAACAGTCCTCGATTTAATTTGATTTTTCGACCAAAATTAGTATAAACTAGTGTATACTATATTATGATTTTTTGATCGAAACTTGCATTTCAAAAAGTATCGTAGAAACTAATTTTCAGATGATTTTTTGCATGGACTTCCATCACAATCTTCTCACGAAAATTATATAAATCATCTGAAAAGTATCGTATAATATCGAACAGTCCTTGATTTAATTTGATTTTTTGACGGAAACTAGTATAAACTAGTGTGTAATATATTATGATTTTTTGACCGAAACATGCATTTCGAAAAGTTTCGAGAATCTAATTTTGAGATGATTATTTGCATGGATTTCCATCATAACCTTCCCTCGTAACATATATAAAGGATTCGAAATTTTTTTTATCATTTCGAACAGTCCTCGATTTAATTTGATTTTTCGACCAAAACTAGTATAAACTAGTGTATAATATATTATGATTTTTTGATCGAAACTTGCATTTCAAAAAGTATCGTAGAAACTAATTTTCAGATAATTTTTTTGCATGGACTTCCATCACAATCTTCTCACGAAAATTATATAAATCATCTGAAAAGTATCGTATAATATCGAACAGTCCTTGATTTAATTTGATTTTTTGACGGAAACTAGTATAAACTAGTGTATAATGTATTATGATTTTTTGACCGAAACATGCATTTCGAAAAGTTTCGTAGAATCTAATTTTCAGATGATTATTTGCATGGACTCCATCATAACCTTCCCTCGTAACATATATAAAGGATTCGAAAAGTTTTTTTATCATTTCGAACAGTCCTCGATTTAATTTGATTTTTCGACCAAAATTAGTATAAACTAGTGTATACTATATTATGATTTTTTGATCGAAACTTGCATTTCAAAAAGTATCGTAGAAACTAATTTTCAGATGATTTTTTGCATGGACTTCCATCACAATCTTCTCACGAAAATTATATAAATCATCTGAAAAGTATCGTATAATATCGAACAGTCCTTGATTTAATTTGATTTTTTGACGGAAACTAGTATAAACTAGTGTGTAATATATTATGATTTTTTGACCGTAACATGCATTTCGAAAAGTTTCGAGAATCTAATTTTGAGATGATTATTTGCATGGATTTCCATCATAACCTTCCCTCGTAACATATATAAAGGATTCAAAAAGTTTTTTATCATTTCGAACAGTCCTCGATTTAATTTGATTTTTCGACCAAAACTAGTATAAACTTGTGTATAATATATTATGATTTTTTAATCGAAACTTGCATTTCAAAAAGTATCGTAGAAACTAATTTTTAGATGATTTTTTTGCATGGACTTCCATCACAATCTTCTCTCGAAAAATATATAAATCATCTGAAAAGTATCGTATAATATCGAACAGTCCTTGATTTAATTTGATTTTTTGACGGAAACTAGTATAAACTAGTGTATAATATATTATGATTTTTTGACCGAAACATGCATTTCGAAAAGTTTCGTAGAATCTAATTTTCAGATGATTATTTGCATGGACTCCATCATAACCTTCCCTCGTAACATATATAAAGGATTCGAAAAGTTTTTTTATCATTTTGAACAGTCCTCGATTTAATTTGATTTTTCGACCAAAATTAGTATAAACTAGTGTATACTATATTATGACTTTTTGATTGAAACTTGCATTTCAAAAAGTATCGTAGAAACTAATTTTCAGATGATTTTTTGCATGGACTTCCATCACAATCTTCTCACGAAAGTTATATAAATCATCTGAAAAGTATCGTATAATATCGAACAGTCCTTGATTTAATTTGATTTTTTGACGGAAACTAGTATAAACTAGTGTGTAATATATTATGATTTTTTGACCGAAACATGCATTTCGAAAAGTTTCGAGAATCTAATTTTCAGATGATTGTTTGCATGGACTTCCATCATAACCTTCCCTCGTAACATATATAAAGGATTCGAAAAGTTTTTTATCATTTCGAACAGTCCTCGATTTAATTTGATTTTTCGACCAAAACTAGTATAAACTAGTGTATAATATATTATGATTTTTTAATCGAAACTTGCATTTCAAAAAGTATCGTAGAAACTAATTTTTAGATGATTTTTTTGCATGGACTTCCATCACAATCTTCTCTCGAAAAATATATAAATCATTTGAAAAGTATCGTATAATATCGAACAGTCCTTGATTTAATTTGATTTTTTGACGGAAACTAGTATAAACTAGTGTATAATATATTATGATTTTTTGACCGAAACATGCATTTCGAAAAGTTTCGTAGAATCTAATTTTCAGATGATTATTTGCATGGACTCCATCATAACCTTCCCTCGTAACATATATAAAGGATTCGAAAAGTTTTTTATCATTTCGAACAGTCCTCGATTTAATTTGATTTTTCGACCAAAATTAGTATAAACTAGTGTATACTATATTATGATTTTTTGATCGAAACTTGCATTTCAAAAAGTATCATAGAAACTAATTTTCAGATGATTTTTTGCATGGACTTCCATCACAATCTTCTCACGAAAATTATATAAATCATCTGAAAAGTATCGTATAATATCGAACAGTCCTTGATTTAATTTGATTTTTTGACGGAAACTAGTATAAACTAGTGTGTAATATATTATGATTTTTTGACCGAAACATGCATTTCGAAAAGTTTCGAGAATCTAATTTTCAGATGATTGTTTGCATGGACTTCCATCATAACCTTTCCATAGTAACATATATAAAGGATTCGAAAAGTTTTTTATCATTTCGAACAGTCCTCGATTTAATTTGATTTTTCGACCAAAACTAGTATAAACTAGTGTATAATATATTATGATTTTTTAATCGAAACTTGCATTTCAAAAAGTATCGTAGAAACTAATTTTTAGATGATTTTTTTGCATGGACTTCCATCACAATCTTCTCTCGAACAATATAAAAATCATCTGAAAAGTATCGTATAATATCGAACAGTCCTTGATTTAATTTGATTTTTTGACGGAAACTAGTATAAACTAGTGTGTAATATATTATGATTTTTTGACCGAAACATGCATTTCGAAAAGTTTCGTAGAATCTAATTTTCAGATGATTATTTGCATGGACTCCATAATAACCTTCCCTCGTAACATATATAAAGGATTCGAAAAGTTTTTTATCATTTCGAACTGTCCTCGATTTAATTTGATTTTTCGACCAAAATTAGTATAAATTAGTGTATAATATATTATGATTTTTTGATCGAAACTTGCATTTCAAAAAGTATCGTAGAAACTAATTTTCAGTTGATTTTTTTGCATGGACTTCCATCACAATCTTCTCACGAAAATTATATAAATCATCTGAAAAGTATAGTATAATATCGAACAGTCCTTGATTTAATTTGATTTTTTGACGGAAAATAGTATAAACTAGTGTATAATATATTATGATTTTTTGACCGAAACATGCATTTCGAAACGTTTCGTAGAATCTAATTTTCAGATGATTATTTGCATGGACTTCCATCATAACCTTCCCTCGTAACATATATAAGGGATTCAAAAAGTTTTTTATCATTTCGAACAGTCCTCGATTTAATTTGATTTTTCGACCAAAACTAGTATAAACTAGTGTATAATATATTATGATTTTTTAATCGAAACTTGCATTTCAAAAAGTATCGTAGAAACTAATATTTAGATGATTTTTTTGCATGGACTTCCATCACAATCTTCTCTCGAAAAATATATAAATCATCTGAAAAGTATCGTATAATATCGAAAAGTCCTTGATTTAATTTGATTTTTTGACGGAAACTAGTATAAACTAGTGTATAATATATTATGATTTTTTGACCGAAACATGCATTTCGAAAAGTTTCGTAGAATCTAATTTTCAGATGATTATTTGCATGGACTCCATCATAACCTTCCCTCGTAACATATATAAAGGATTCGAAAAGTTTTTTTATCATTTCGAACAGTCCTCGATTTAATTTGATTTTTCGACCAAAATTAGTATAAACTAGTGTATACTATATTATGATTTTTTGATCGAAACTTGCATTTCAAAAAGTATCGTAGAAACTAATTTTCAGATGATTTTTTGCATGGACTTCCATCAAAATCTTCTCACGAAAATTATATAAATCATCTGAAAAGTATCGTATAATATCGAACAGTCCTTGATTTAATTTGATTTTTTGACGGAAACTAGTATAAACTAGTTTGTAATATATTATGATTTTTTGACCGAAACATGCATTTCGAAAAGTTTCGAGAATCTAATTTTGAGATGATTATTTGCATGGATTTCCATCATAACCTTCCCTCGTAACATATATAAAGGATTCGAAAAGTTTTTTATCATTTCGAACAGTCCTCGATTTAATTTGATTTTTCGACCAAAACTAGTATAAACTAGTGTATAATATATTATGATTTTTTGATCGAAACTTGCATTTCAAAAAGTATCGTAGAAACTAATTTTTAGATGATTTTTTTGCATGGACTTCCATCACAATCTTCTCTCGAAAAATATATAAATCATCTGAAAAGTATCGTATAATATCGAACAGTCCTTGATTTTAATTTGATTTTTTGACGGAAACTAGTATAAACTAGTGTATAATATATTATGATTTTTTGACCGAAACATGCATTTCGAAAAGTTTCGTAGAATCTAATTTTCAGATGATTATTTGCATGGACTTCCATCATAACCTTCCCTCGTAACATATATAAAGGATTGAAAAAGTTTTTTATCATTTCAAACAGTCCTCGATTTAATTTGATTTTTCGACCAAAACTAGTATAAACTAGTATATAATATATTATGATTTTTTGATCGAAACATGCATTTCAAAAAGTATCGTAGAAACTAATTTTCAGATAATTTTTTTGCATGGACTTCCATCACAATTTTCTCTCGAAAAATATATAAATCATCTGAATAAGTATCGTATAATATCGAACAGTCCTTGATTTAATTTGATTTTTTGACAGAAACTAGTATAAACTAGTGTATAATATATTATGATTTTTTGACCGTAACATGCATTTCGAAAAGTTTCGAGAATCTAATTTTCAGATGATTATTTGCATGGACTTCCATCATAACCTTCCCTCGTAACATATATAAAGGATTCAAAAAGTTTTTTATCATTTCGAACAGTCCTCGATTTAATTTGATTTTTCGACCAAAACTAGTATAAACTTGTGTATAATATATTATGATTTTTTAATCGAAACTTGCATTTCAAAAAGTATCGTAGAAACTAATTTTTAGATGATTTTTTTGCATGGACTTCCATCACAATCTTCTCTCGAAAAATATATAAATCATCTGAAAAGTATCGTATAATATCGAACAGTCCTTGATTTAATTTGATTTTTTGACGGAAACTAGTATAAACTAGTGTATAATATATTATGATTTTTTGACCGAAACATGCATTTCGAAAAGTTTCGTAGAATCTAATTTTCAGATGATTATTTGCATGGACTCCATCATAACCTTCCCTCGTAACATATATAAATGATTCGAAAAGTTTTTTATCATTTCGAACTGTCCTCGATTTAATTTAATTTTTCGACCAAAATTAGTATAAATTAGTGTATAATATATTATGATTTTTTGATCGAAACTTGCATTTCAAAAAGTATCGTAGAAACTAATTTTCAGTTGATTTTTTTGCATGGACTTCCATCACAATCTTCTCACGAAAATTATATAAATCATCTGAAAAGTATCGTATAATATCGAACAGTCCTTGATTTAATTTGATTTTTTGACGGAAACTAGTATAAACTAGTGTGTAATATATTATGATTTTTTGACCGAAACATGCATTTCGAAAAGTTTCGAGAATCTAATTTTGAGATGATTATTTGCATGGATTTCCATCATAACCTTCCCTCGTAACATATATAAAGGATTCGAAAAGTTTTTTATCATTTCAAACAGTCCTCGATTTAATTTGATTTTTCGACCAAAACTAGTATAAACTAGTATATAATATATTATGATTTTTTGATCGAAACATGCATTTCAAAAAGTATCGTAGAAACTAATTTTCAGATAATTTTTTTGCATGGACTTCCATCACAATCTTCTCTCGAAAAATATATAAATCATCTGAAAAGTATCGTATAATATCGAACAGTCCTTGATTTAATTTGATTTTTTGACGGAAACTAGTATAAACTAGTGTGTAATATATTATGATTTTTTGACCGAAACATGCATTTCGAAAAGTTTCGAGAATCTAATTTTCAGATGATTGTTTGCATGGACTTCCATCATAACCTTTCCATAGTAACATATATAAAGGATTCGAAAAGTTTTTTATCATTTCGAACAGTCCTCGATTTAATTTGATTTTTCGACCAAAACTAGTATAAACTAGTGTATAATATATTATGATTTTTTAATCGAAACTTGCATTTCAAAAAGTATCGTAGAAACTAATTTTTAGATGATTTTTTTGCATGGACTTCCATCACAATCTTCTCTCGAACAATATAAAAATCATCTGAAAAGTATCGTATAATATCGAACAGTCCTTGATTTAATTTGATTTTTTGACGGAAACTAGTATAAACTAGTGTATAATATATTATGATTTTTTGACCGAAACATGCATTTCGAAAAGTTTCGTAGAATCTAATTTTCAGATGATTATTTGCATGGACTCCATAATAACCTTCCCTCGTAACATATATAAAGGATTCGAAAAGTTTTTTATCATTTCGAACTGTCCTCGATTTAATTTGATTTTTCGACCAAAATTAGTATAAATTAGTGTATAATATATTATGATTTTTTGATCGAAACTTGCATTTCAAAAAGTATCGTAGAAACTAATTTTCAGTTGATTTTTTTGCATGGACTTCCATCACAATATTCTCACGAAAATTATATAAATCATCTGAAAAGTATAGTATAATATCGAACAGTCCTTGATTTAATTTGATTTTTTGACGGAAAATAGTATAAACTAGTGTATAATATATTATGATTTTTTGACCGAAACATGCATTTCGAAACGTTTCGTAGAATCTAATTTTCAGATGATTATTTGCATGGACTTCCATCATAACCTTCCCTCGTAACATATATAAGGGATTCAAAAAGTTTTTTATCATTTCGAACAGTCCTCGATTTAATTTGATTTTTCGACCAAAACTAGTATAAACTAGTGTATAATATATTATGATTTTTTAATCGAAACTTGCATTTCAAAAAGTATCGTAGAAACTAATATTTAGATGATTTTTTTGCATGGACTTCCATCACAATCTTCTCTCGAAAAATATATAAATCATCTGAAAAGTATCGTATAATATCGAAAAGTCCTTGATTTAATTTGATTTTTTGACGGAAACTAGTATAAACTAGTGTATAATATATTATGATTTTTTGACCGAAACATGCATTTCGAAAAGTTTCGTAGAATCTAATTTTCAGATGATTATTTGCATGGACTCCATCATAACCTTCCCTCGTAACATATATAAAGGATTCGAAAAGTTTTTTTATCATTTCGAACAGTCCTCGATTTAATTTGATTTTTCGACCAAAATTAGTATAAACTAGTGTATACTATATTATGATTTTTTGATCGAAACTTGCATTTCAAAAAGTATCGTAGAAACTAATTTTCAGATGATTTTTTGCATGGACTTCCATCAAAATCTTCTCACGAAAATTATATAAATCATCTGAAAAGTATCGTATAATATCGAACAGTCCTTGATTTAATTTGATTTTTTGACGGAAACTAGTATAAACTAGTTTGTAATATATTATGATTTTTTGACCGAAACATGCATTTCGAAAAGTTTCGAGAATCTAATTTTGAGATGATTATTTGCATGGATTTCCATCATAACCTTCCCTCGTAACATATATAAAGGATTCGAAAAGTTTTTTATCATTTCGAACAGTCCTCGATTTAATTTGATTTTTCGACCAAAACTAGTATAAACTAGTGTATAATATATTATGATTTTTTGATCGAAACTTGCATTTCAAAAAGTATCGTAGAAACTAATTTTTAGATGATTTTTTTGCATGGACTTCCATCACAATCTTCTCTCGAAAAATATATAAATCATCTGAAAAGTATCGTATAATATCGAAAAGTCCTTGATTTAATTTGATTTTTTGACGGAAACTAGTATAAACTAGTGTATAATATATTATGATTTTTTGACCGAAACATGCATTTCGAAAAGTTTCGTAGAATCTAATTTTCAGATGATTATTTGCATGGACTCCATCATAACCTTCCCTCGTAACATATATAAAGGATTCGAAAAGTTTTTTTATCATTTCGAACAGTCCTCGATTTAATTTGATTTTTCGACCAAAATTAGTATAAACTAGTGTATACTATATTATGATTTTTTGATCGAAACTTGCATTTCAAAAAGTATCGTAGAAACTAATTTTCAGATGATTTTTTGCATGGACTTCCATCAAAATCTTCTCACGAAAATTATATAAATCATCTTAAAAGTATCGTATAATATCGAACAGTCCTTGATTTAATTTGATTTTTTGACGGAAACTAGTATAAACTAGTTTGTAATATATTATGATTTTTTGACCGAAACATGCATTTCGAAAAGTTTCGAGAATCTAATTTTGAGATGATTATTTGCATGGATTTCCATCATAACCTTCCCTCGTAACATATATAAAGGATTCGAAAAGTTTTTTATCATTTCGAACAGTCCTCGATTTAATTTGATTTTTCGACCAAAACTAGTATAAACTAGTGTATAATATATTATGATTTTTTGATCGAAACTTGCATTTCAAAAAGTATCGTAGAAACTAATTTTTAGATGATTTTTTTGCATGGACTTCCATCACAATCTTCTCTCGAAAAATATATAAATCATCTGAAAAGTATCGTATAATATCGAACAGTCCTTGATTTTAATTTGATTTTTTGACGGAAACTAGTATAAACTAGTGTATAATATATTATGATTTTTTGACCGAAACATGCATTTCGAAAAGTTTCGTAGAATCTAATTTTCAGATGATTATTTGCATGGACTTCCATCATAACCTTCCCTCGTAACATATATAAAGGATTGAAAAAGTTTTTTATCATTTCAAACAGTCCTCGATTTAATTTGATTTTTCGACCAAAACTAGTATAAACTAGTATATAATATATTATGATTTTATGATCGAAACATGCATTTCAAAAAGTATCGTAGAAACTAATTTTCAGATAATTTTTTTGCATGGACTTCCATCACAATTTTCTCTCGAAAAATATATAAATCATCTGAATAAGTATCGTATAATATCGAACAGTCCTTGATTTAATTTGATTTTTTGACAGAAACTAGTATAAACTAGTGTATAATATATTATGATTTTTTGACCGTAACATGCATTTCGAAAAGTTTCGAGAATCTAATTTTCAGATGATTATTTGCATGGACTTCCATCATAACCTTCCCTCGTAACATATATAAAGGATTCAAAAAGTTTTTTATCATTTCGAACAGTCCTCGATTTAATTTGATTTTTCGACCAAAACTAGTATAAACTTGTGTATAATATATTATGATTTTTTAATCGAAACTTGCATTTCAAAAAGTATCGTAGAAACTAATTTTTAGATGATTTTTTTGCATGGACTTCCATCACAATCTTCTCTCGAAAAATATATAAATCATCTGAAAAGTATCGTATAATATCGAACAGTCCTTGATTTAATTTGATTTTTTGACGGAAACTAGTATAAACTAGTGTATAATATATTATGATTTTTTGACCGAAACATGCATTTCGAAAAGTTTCGTAGAATCTAATTTTCAGATGATTATTTGCATGGACTCCATCATAACCTTCCCTCGTAACATATATAAATGATTCGAAAAGTTTTTTATCATTTCGAACTGTCCTCGATTTAATTTGATTTTTCGACCAAAATTAGTATAAATTAGTGTATAATATATTATGATTTTTTGATCGAAACTTGCATTTCAAAAAGTATCGTAGAAACTAATTTTCAGTTGATTTTTTTGCATGGACTTCCATCACAATCTTCTCACGAAAATTATATAAATCATCTGAAAAGTATCGTATAATATCGAACAGTCCTTGATTTAATTTGATTTTTTGACGGAAACTAGTATAAACTAGTGTGTAATATATTATGATTTTTTGACCGAAACATGCATTTCGAAAAGTTTCGAGAATCTAATTTTGAGATGATTATTTGCATGGATTTCCATCATAACCTTCCCTCGTAACATATATAAAGGATTCGAAAAGTTTTTTATCATTTCAAACAGTCCTCGATTTAATTTGATTTTTCGACCAAAACTAGTATAAACTAGTATATAATATATTATGATTTTTTGATCGAAACATGCATTTCAAAAAGTATCGTAGAAACTAATTTTCAGATAATTTTTTTGCATGGACTTCCATCACAATCTTCTCTCGAAAAATATATAAATCATCTGAAAAGTATCGTATAATATCGAACAGTCCTTGATTTAATTTGATTTTTTGACGGAAACTAGTATAAACTAGTGTGTAATATATTATGATTTTTTGACCGAAACATGCATTTCGAAAAGTTTCGAGAATCTAATTTTCAGATGATTGTTTGCATGGACTTCCATCATAACCTTTCCATAGTAACATATATAAAGGATTCGAAAAGTTTTTTATCATTTCGAACAGTCCTCGATTTAATTTGATTTTTCGACCAAAACTAGTATAAACTAGTGTATAATATATTATGATTTTTTAATCGAAACTTGCATTTCAAAAAGTATCGTAGAAACTAATTTTTAGATGATTTTTTTGCATGGACTTCCATCACAATCTTCTCTCGAACAATATAAAAATCATCTGAAAAGTATCGTATAATATCGAACAGTCCTTGATTTAATTTGATTTTTTGACGGAAACTAGTATAAACTAGTGTATAATATATTATGATTTTTTGACCGAAACATGCATTTCGAAAAGTTTCGTAGAATCTAATTTTCAGTTGATTATTTGCATGGACTCCATAATAACCTTCCCTCGTAACATATATAAAGGATTCGAAAAGTTTTTTATCATTTCGAATTGTCCTCGATTTAATTTGATTTTTCGACCAAAATTAGTATAAATTAGTGTATAATATATTATGATTTTTTGATCGAAACTTGCATTTCAAAAAGTATCGTAGAAACTAATTTTCAGTTGATTTTTTTGCATGGACTTCCATCACAATCTTCTCACGAAAATTATATAAATCATCTGAAAAGTATAGTATAATATCGAACAGTCCTTGATTTAATTTGATTTTTTGACGGAAAATAGTATAAACTAGTGTATAATATATTATGATTTTTTGACCGAAACATGCATTTCGAAACGTTTCGTAGAATCTAATTTTCAGATGATTATTTGCATGGACTTCCATCATAACCTTCCCTCGTAACATATATAAGGGATTCAAAAAGTTTTTTATCATTTCGAACAGTCCTCGATTTAATTTGATTTTTCGACCAAAACTAGTATAAACTAGTGTATAATATATTATGATTTTTTAATCGAAACTTGCATTTCAAAAAGTATCGTAGAAACTAATATTTAGATGATTTTTTTGCATGGACTTCCATCACAATCTTCTCTCGAAAAATATATAAATCATCTGAAAAGTATCGTATAATATCGAAAAGTCCTTGATTTAATTTGATTTTTTGACGGAAACTAGTATAAACTAGTGTATAATATATTATGATTTTTTGACCGAAACATGCATTTCGAAAAGTTTCGTAGAATCTAATTTTCAGATGATTATTTGCATGGACTCCATCATAACCTTCCCTCGTAACATATATAAAGGATTCGAAAAGTTTTTTTATCATTTCGAACAGTCCTCGATTTAATTTGATTTTTCGACCAAAATTAGTATAAACTAGTGTATACTATATTATGATTTTTTGATTGAAACTTGCATTTCAAAAAGTATCGTAGAAACTAATTTTCAGATGATTTTTTGCATGGACTTCCATCACAATCTTCTCACGAAAATTATATAAATCATCTGAAAAGTATCGTATAATATCGAACAGTCCTTGATTTAATTTGATTTTTTGACGGATACTAGTATAAACTAGTGTGTAATATATTATGATTTTTTGACCGAAACATGCATTTCGAAAAGTTTCGAGAATCTAATTTTGAGATGATTATTTGCATGGATTTCCATCATAACCTTCCCTCGTAACATATATAAAGGATTCGAAAAGTTTTTTATCATTTCAAACAGTCCTCGATTTAATTTGATTTTTCGACCAAAACTAGTATAAACTAGTATATAATATATTATGATTTTTTGATCGAAACATGCATTTCAAAAAGTATCGTAGAAACTAATTTTCAGATAATTTTTTTGCATGGACTTCCATCACAATCTTCTCTCGAAAAATATATAAATCATCTGAAAAGTATCGTATAATATCGAACAGTCCTTGATTTAATTTGATTTTTTGACGGAAACTAGTATAAACTAGTGTGTAATATATTATGATTTTTTGACCGAAACATGCATTTCGAAAAGTTTCAAGAATCTAATTTTCAGATGATTGTTTGCATGGACTTCCATCATAACCTTTCCATAGTAACATATATAAAGGATTCGAAAAGTTTTTTATCATTTCGAACAGTCCTCGATTTAATTTGATTTTTCGACCAAAACTAGTATAAACTAGTGTATAATATATTATGATTTTTTAATCGAAACTTGCATTTCAAAAAGTATCGTAGAAACTAATTTTTAGATGATTTTTTTGCATGGACTTCCATCACAATCTTCTCTCGAACAATATAAAAATCATCTGAAAAGTATCGTATAATATCGAATAGTCCTTGATTTAATTTGATTTTTTGACGGAAACTAGTATAAACTAGTGTATAATATATTATGATTTTTTGACCGAAACATGCATTTCGAAAAGTTTCGTAGAATCTAATTTTCAGATGATTATTTGCATGGACTCCATAATAACCTTCCCTCGTAACATATATAAAGGATTCGAAAAGTTTTTTATCATTTCGAACTGTCCTCGATTTAATTTGATTTTTCGACCAAAATTAGTATAAATTAGTGTATAATATATTATGATTTTTTGATCGAAACTTGCATTTCAAAAAGTATCGTAGAAACTAATTTTCAGTTGATTTTTTTGCATGGACTTCCATCACAATCTTCTCACGAAAATTATATAAATCATCTGAAAAGTATAGTATAATATCGAACAGTCCTTGATTTAATTTGATTTTTTGACGGAAAATAGTATAAACTAGTGTATAATATATTATGATTTTTTGACCGAAACATGCATTTCGAAACGTTTCGTAGAATCTAATTTTCAGATGATTATTTGCATGGACTTCCATCATAACCTTCCCTCGTAACATATATAAGGGATTCAAAAAGTTTTTTATCATTTCGAACAGTCCTCGATTTAATTTGATTTTTCGACCAAAACTAGTATAAACTAGTGTATAATATATTATGATTTTTTAATCGAAACTTGCATTTCAAAAAGTATCGTAGAAACTAATATTTAGATGATTTTTTTGCATGGACTTCCATCACAATCTTCTCTCGAAAAATATATAAATCATCTGAAAAGTATCGTATAATATCGAAAAGTCCTTGATTTAATTTGATTTTTTGACGGAAACTAGTATAAACTAGTGTATAATATATTATGATTTTTTGACCGAAACATGCATTTCGAAAAGTTTCGTAGAATCTAATTTTCAGATGATTATTTGCATGGACTCCATCATAACCTTCCCTCGTAACATATATAAAGGATTCGAAAAGTTTTTTTATCATTTCGAACAGTCCTCGATTTAATTTGATTTTTCGACCAAAATTATTATAAACTAGTGTATACTATATTATGATTTTTTGATCGAAACTTGCATTTCAAAAAGTATCGTAGAAACTAATTTTCAGATGATTTTTTGCATGGACTTCCATCACAATCTTCTCACGAAAATTATATAAATCATCTGAAAAGTATCGTATAATATCGAACAGTCCTTGATTTAATTTGATTTTTTGACGGATACTAGTATAAACTAGTGTGTAATATATTATGATTTTTTGACCGAAACATGCATTTCGAAAAGTTTCGAGAATCTAATTTTGAGATGATTATTTGCATGGATTTCCATCATAACCTTCCCTCGTAACATATATAAAGGATTCGAAAAGTTTTTTATCATTTCAAACAGTCCTCGATTTAATTTGATTTTTCGACCAAAACTAGTATAAACTAGTATATAATATATTATGATTTTTTGATCGAAACATGCATTTCAAAAAGTATCGTAGAAACTAATTTTCAGATAATTTTTTTGCATGGACTTCCATCACAATCTTCTCTCGAAAAATATATAAATCATCTGAAAAGTATCGTATAATATCGAACAGTCCTTGATTTAATTTGATTTTTTGACGGAAACTAGTATAAACTAGTGTGTAATATATTATGATTTTTTGACCGAAACATGCATTTCGAAAAGTTTCAAGAATCTAATTTTCAGATGATTGTTTGCATGGACTTCCATCATAACCTTTCCATAGTAACATATATAAAGGATTCGAAAAGTTTTTTATCATTTCGAACAGTCCTCGATTTAATTTGATTTTTCGACCAAAACTAGTATAAACTAGTGTATAATATATTATGATTTTTTAATCGAAACTTGCATTTCAAAAAGTATCGTAGAAACTAATTTTTAGATGATTTTTTTGCATGGACTTCCATCACAATCTTCTCTCGAACAATATAAAAATCATCTGAAAAGTATCGTATAATATCGAATAGTCCTTGATTTAATTTGATTTTTTGACGGAAACTAGTATAAACTAGTGTATAATATATTATGATTTTTTGACCGAAACATGCATTTCGAAAAGTTTCGTAGAATCTAATTTTCAGATGATTATTTGCATGGACTCCATAATAACCTTCCCTCGTAACATATATAAAGGATTCGAAAAGTTTTTTATCATTTCGAACTGTCCTCGATTTAATTTGATTTTTCGACCAAAATTAGTATAAATTAGTGTATAATATATTATGATTTTTTGATCGAAACTTGCATTTCAAAAAGTATCGTAGAAACTAATTTTCAGTTGATTTTTTTGCATGGACTTCCATCACAATCTTCTCACGAAAATTATATAAATCATCTGAAAAGTATAGTATAATATCGAACAGTCCTTGATTTAATTTGATTTTTTGACGGAAAATAGTATAAACTAGTGTATAATATATTATGATTTTTTGACCGAAACATGCATTTCGAAACGTTTCGTAGAATCTAATTTTCAGATGATTATTTGCATGGACTTCCATCATAACCTTCCCTCGTAACATATATAAGGGATTCAAAAAGTTTTTTATCATTTCGAACAGTCCTCGATTTAATTTGATTTTTCGACCAAAACTAGTATAAACTAGTGTATAATATATTATGATTTTTTAATCGAAACTTGCATTTCAAAAAGTATCGTAGAAACTAATATTTAGATGATTTTTTTGCATGGACTTCCATCACAATCTTCTCTCGAAAAATATATAAATCATCTGAAAAGTATCGTATAATATCGAAAAGTCCTTGATTTAATTTGATTTTTTGACGGAAACTAGTATAAACTAGTGTATAATATATTATGATTTTTTGACCGAAACATGCATTTCGAAAAGTTTCGTAGAATCTAATTTTCAGATGATTATTTGCATGGACTCCATCATAACCTTCCCTCGTAACATATATAAAGGATTCGAAAAGTTTTTTTATCATTTCGAACAGTCCTCGATTTAATTTGATTTTTCGACCAAAATTATTATAAACTAGTGTATACTATATTATGATTTTTTGATCGAAACTTGCATTTCAAAAAGTATCGTAGAAACTAATTTTCAGATGATTTTTTGCATGGACTTCCATCACAATCTTCTCACGAAAATTATATAAATCATCTGAAAAGTATCGTATAATATCGAACAGTCCTTGATTTAATTTGATTTTTTGACGGATACTAGTATAAACTAGTGTGTAATATATTATGATTTTTTGACCGAAACATGCATTTCGAAAAGTTTCGAGAATCTAATTTTGAGATGATTATTTGCATGGATTTCCATCATAACCTTCCCTCGTAACATATATAAAGGATTCGAAAAGTTTTTTATCATTTCGAACAGTCCTCGATTTAATTTGATTTTTCGACCAAAACTAGTATAAACTAGTGTATAATATATTATGATTTTTTGATCGAAACTTGCATTTCAAAAAGTATCGTAGAAACTAATTTTTAGATGATTTTTTTGCATGGACTTCCATCACAATCTTCTCTCGAAAAATATATAAATCATCTGAAAAGTATCGTATAATATCGAACAGTCCTTGATTTTAATTTGATTTTTTGACGGAAACTAGTATAAACTAGTGTATAATATATTATGATTTTTTGACCGAAACATGCATTTCGAAAAGTTTCGTAGAATCTAATTTTCAGATGATTATTTGCATGGACTCCATAATAACCTTCCCTCGTAACATATATAAAGGATTCGAAAAGTTTTTTATCATTTCGAACTGTCCTCGATTTAATTTGATTTTTCGACCAAAATTAGTATAAATTAGTGTATAATATATTATGATTTTTTGATCGAAACTTGCATTTCAAAAAGTATCGTAGAAACTAATTTTCAGTTGATTTTTTTGCATGGACTTCCATCACAATCTTCTCACGAAAATTATATAAATCATCTGAAAAGTATAGTATAATATCGAACAGTCCTTGATTTAATTTGATTTTTTGACGGAAAATAGTATAAACTAGTGTATAATATATTATGATTTTTTGACCGAAACATGCATTTCGAAACGTTTCGTAGAATCTAATTTTCAGATGATTATTTGCATGGACTTCCATCATAACCTTCCCTCGTAACATATATAAGGGATTCAAAAAGTTTTTTATCATTTCGAACAGTCCTCGATTTAATTTGATTTTTCGACCAAAACTAGTATAAACTAGTGTATAATATATTATGATTTTTTAATCGAAACTTGCATTTCAAAAAGTATCGTAGAAACTAATATTTAGATGATTTTTTTGCATGGACTTCCATCACAATCTTCTCTCGAAAAATATATAAATCATCTGAAAAGTATCGTATAATATCGAAAAGTCCTTGATTTAATTTGATTTTTTGACGGAAACTAGTATAAACTAGTGTATAATATATTATGATTTTTTGACCGAAACATGCATTTCGAAAAGTTTCGTAGAATCTAATTTTCAGATGATTATTTGCATGGACTCCATCATAACCTTCCCTCGTAACATATATAAAGGATTCGAAAAGTTTTTTTATCATTTCGAACAGTCCTCGATTTAATTTGATTTTTCGACCAAAATTATTATAAACTAGTGTATACTATATTATGATTTTTTGATCGAAACTTGCATTTCAAAAAGTATCGTAGAAACTAATTTTCAGATGATTTTTTGCATGGACTTCCATCACAATCTTCTCACGAAAATTATATAAATCATCTGAAAAGTATCGTATAATATCGAACAGTCCTTGATTTAATTTGATTTTTTGACGGATACTAGTATAAACTAGTGTGTAATATATTATGATTTTTTGACCGAAACATGCATTTCGAAAAGTTTCGAGAATCTAATTTTGAGATGATTATTTGCATGGATTTCCATCATAACCTTCCCTCGTAACATATATAAAGGATTCGAAAAGTTTTTTATCATTTCGAACAGTCCTCGATTTAATTTGATTTTTCGACCAAAACTAGTATAAACTAGTGTATAATATATTATGATTTTTTGATCGAAACTTGCATTTCAAAAAGTATCGTAGAAACTAATTTTTAGATGATTTTTTTGCATGGACTTCCATCACAATCTTCTCTCGAAAAATATATAAATCATCTGAAAAGTATCGTATAATATCGAACAGTCCTTGATTTTAATTTGATTTTTTGACGGAAACTAGTATAAACTAGTGTATAATATATTATGATTTTTTGACCGAAACATGCATTTCGAAAAGTTTCGTAGAATCTAATTTTCAGATGATTATTTGCATGGACTTCCATCATAACCTTCCCTCGTAACATATATAAAGGATTGAAAAAGTTTTTTATCATTTCAAACAGTCCTCGATTTAATTTGATTTTTCGACCAAAACTAGTATAAACTAGTATATAATATATTATGATTTTTTGATCGAAACATGCATTTCAAAAAGTATCGTAGAAACTAATTTTCAGATAATTTTTTTGCATGGACTTCCATCACAATTTTCTCTCGAAAAATATATAAATCATCTGAATAAGTATCGTATAATATCCAACAGTCCTTGATTTAATTTGATTTTTTGACAGAAACTAGTATAAACTAGTGTATAATATATTATGATTTTTTGACCTTAACATGCATTTCGAAAAGTTTCGAGAATCTAATTTTCAGATGATTATTTGCATGGACTTCCATCATAACCTTCCCTCGTAACATATATAAAGGATTCAAAAAGTTTTTTATCATTTCGAACAGTCCTCGATTTAATTTGATTTTTCGACCAAAACTAGTATAAACTAGTGTATAATATATTATGATTTTTTAATCGAAACTTGCATTTCAAAAAGTATCGTAGAAACTAATATTTAGATGATTTTTTTGCATGGACTTCCATCACAATCTTCTCTCGAAAAATATATAAATCATCTGAAAAGTATCGTATAATATCGAAAAGTCCTTGATTTAATTTGATTTTTTGACGGAAACTAGTATAAACTAGTGTATAATATATTATGATTTTTTGACCGAAACATGCATTTCGAAAAGTTTCGTAGAATCTAATTTTCAGATGATTATTTGCATGGACTCCATCATAACCTTCCCTCGTAACATATATAAAGGATTCGAAAAGTTTTTTTATCATTTCGAACAGTCCTCGATTTAATTTGATTTTTCGACCAAAATTAGTATAAACTAGTGTATACTATATTATGATTTTTTGATCGAAACTTGCATTTCAAAAAGTATCGTAGAAACTAATTTTCAGATGATTTTTTGCATGGACTTCCATCACAATCTTCTCACAAAAATTATATAAATCATCTGAAAAGTATCGTATAATATCGAACAGTCCTTGATTTAATTTGATTTTTTGACGGAAACTAGTATAAACTAGTGTGTAATATATTATGATTTTTTGACCGAAACATGCATTTCGAAAAGTTTCGAGAATCTAATTTTGAGATGATTATTTGCATGGATTTCCATCATAACCTTCCCTCGTAACATATATAAAGGATTCGAAAAGTTTTTCATCATTTCGAACAGTCCTCGATTTAATTTGATTTTTCGACCAAAACTAGTATAAACTAGTGTATAATATATTATGATTTTTTGATCGAAACTTGCATTTCAAAAAGTATCGTAGAAACTAATTTTTAGATGATTTTTTTGCATGGACTTCCATCACAATCTTCTCTCGAAAAATATATAAATCATCTGAAAAGTATCGTATAATATCGAACAGTCCTTGATTTTAATTTGATTTTTTGACGGAAACTAGTATAAACTAGTGTATAATATATTATGATTTTGTGACCGAAACATGCATTTCAAAAAGTTTCGTAGAATCTAATTTTCAGATGATTATTTGCATGGACTTCCATCATAACCTTCCCTCGTAACATATATAAAGGATTGAAAAAGTTTTTTATCATTTCAAACAGTCCTCGATTTAATTTGATTTTTCGACCAAAACTAGTATAAACTAGTATATAATATATTATGATTTTTTGATCGAAACATGCATTTCAAAAAGTATCGTAGAAACTAATTTTCAGATAATTTTTTTGCATGGACTTCCATCACAATCTTCTCTCGAAAAATATATAAATCATCTGAAAAGTATCGTATAATATCGAAAAGTCCTTGATTTAATTTGATTTTTTGACGGAAACTAGTATAAACTAGTGTATAATATATTATGATTTTTTGACCGAAACATGCATTTCGAAAAGTTTCGTAGAATCTAATTTTCAGATGATTATTTGCATGGACTCCATCATAACCTTCCCTCGTAACATATATAAAGGATTCGAAAAGTTTTTTTATCATTTCGAACAGTCCTCGATTTAATTTGATTTTTCGACCAAAATTAGTATAAACTAGTGTATACTATATTATGATTTTTTGATCGAAACTTGCATTTCAAAAAGTATCGTAGAAACTAATTTTCAGATGATTTTTTGCATGGACTTCCATCACAATCTTCTCACGAAAATTATATAAATCATCTGAAAAGTATCGTATAATATCGAACAGTCCTTGATTTAATTTGATTTTTTGACGGAAACTAGTATAAACTAGTGTGTAATATATTATGATTTTTTGACCGAAACATGCATTTCGAAAAGTTTCGAGAATCTAATTTTGAGATGATTATTTGCATGGATTTCCATCATAACCTTCCCTCGTAACATATATAAAGGATTCGAAAAGTTTTTTATCATTTCGAACAGTCCTCGATTTAATTTGATTTTTCGACCAAAACTAGTATAAACTAGTGTATAATATATTATGATTTTTTGATCGAAACTTGCATTTCAAAAAGTATCGTAGAAACTAATTTTTAGATGATTTTTTTGCATGGACTTCCATCACAATCTTCTCTCGAAAAATATATAAATCATCTGAAAAGTATCGTATAATATCGAACAGTCCTTGATTTTAATTTGATTTTTTGACGGAAACTAGTATAAACTAGTGTATAATATATTATGATTTTTTGACCGAAACATGCATTTCGAAAAGTTTCGTAGAATCTAATTTTCAGATGATTATTTGCATGGACTTCCATCATAACCTTCCCTCGTAACATATATAAAGGATTGAAAAAGTTTTTTATCATTTCAAACAGTCCTCGATTTAATTTGATTTTTCGACCAAAACTAGTATAAACTAGTATATAATATATTATGATTTTTTGATCGAAACATGCATTTCAAAAAGTACCGTAGAAACTAATTTTCAGATAATTTTTTTGCATGGACTTCCATCACAATTTTCTCTCGAAAAATATATAAATCATCTGAATAAGTATCGTATAATATCGAACAGTCCTTGATTTAATTTGATTTTTTGACAGAAACTAGTATAAACTAGTGTATAATATATTATGATTTTTTGACCGTAACATGCATTTCGAAAAGTTTCGAGAATCTAATTTTCAGATGATTATTTGCATGGACTTCCATCATAACCTTCCCTCGTAACATATATAAAGGATTCAAAAAGTTTTTTATCATTTCGAACAGTCCTCGATTTAATTTGATTTTTCGACCAAAACTAGTATAAACTTGTGTATAATATATTATGATTTTTTAATCGAAACTTGCATTTCAAAAAGTATCGTAGAAACTAATTTTTAGATGATTTTTTTGCATGGACTTCCATCACAATCTTCTCTCGAAAAATATATAAATCATCTGAAAAGTATCGTATAATATCGAACAGTCCTTGATTTAATTTGATTTTTTGACGGAAACTAGTATAAACTAGTGTATAATATATTATGATTTTTTGACCGAAACATGCATGTCGAAAAGTTTCGTAAAATCTAATTTTCAGATGATTATTTGCATGGACTCCATCATAACCTTCCCTCGTAACATATATAAAGGATTCGAAAAGTTTTTTATCATTTTGAACAGTCCTCGATTTAATTTGATTTTTCGACCAAAATTAGTATAAACTAGTGTATACTATATTATGATTTTTTGATCGAAACTTGCATTTCATAAAGTATCGTAGAAACTAATTTTCAGATGATTTTTTGCATGGACTTCCATCAAAATCTTCTCACGAAAGTTATATAAATCATCTGAAAAGTATCGTATAATATCGAACAGTCCTTGATTTAATTTGATTTTTTGACGGAAACTAGTATAAACTAGTGTGTAATATATTATGATTTTTTGACCGAAACATGCATTTCGAAAAGTTTCGAGAATCTAATTTTCAGATGATTGTTTGCATGGACTTCCATCATAACCTTCCCTCGTAACATATATAAAGGATTCGAAAAGTTTTTTATCATTTCGAACAGTCCTTGATTTAATTTGATTTTTCGACCAAAACTAGTATAAACTAGTGTATAATATATTATGATTTTTTAATCGAAACTTGCATTTCAAAAAGTATCGTAGAAACTAATTTTTAGATGATTTTTTTGCATGGACTTCCATCACAATCTTCTCTCGAAAAATATATAAATCATCTGAAAAGTATCGTATAATATCGAACAGTCCTTGATTTAATTTGATTTTTTGACGGAAACTAGTATAAACTAGTGTATAATATATTATGATTTTTTGACCGAAACATGCATTTCGAAAAGTTTCGTAGAATCTAATTTTCAGATGATTATTTGCATGGACTCCATCATAACCTTCCTTCGTAACATATATAAAGGATTCGAAAAGTTTTTTATCATTTCGAACAGTCCTCGATTTAATTTGATTTTTCGACCAAAATTAGTATAAACTAGTGTATACTATATTATGATTTTTTGATCGAAACTTTCATTTCAAAAAGTATCGTAGAAACTAATTTTCAGATGATTTTTTGCATGGACTTCCATCACAATCTTCTCACGAAAATTATATAAATCATCTGAAAAGTATCGTATAATATCGAACAGTCCTTGATTTAATTTGATTTTTTGACGGAAACTAGTATAAACTAGTGTGTAATATATTATGATTTTTTGA
The DNA here is from genome assembly GCA_963966055.1 of Lathyrus aphaca. Classification (NCBI taxonomy): domain Eukaryota; kingdom Viridiplantae; phylum Streptophyta; class Magnoliopsida; order Fabales; family Fabaceae; genus Lathyrus; species Lathyrus aphaca. The sequence goes on along the minus strand of OZ014520.1, from coordinate 613,946,234 downwards.
CCGAAACATGCATTTCGAAAAGTTTCGAGAATCTAATTTTGAGATGATTATTTGCATGGATTTCCATCATAACCTTCCCTCGTAACATATATAAAGGATTCGAAAAGTTTTTTATCATTTCGAACAGTCCTCGATTTAATTTGATTTTTCGACCAAAACTAGTATAAACTAGTGTATAATATATTATGATTTTTTGATCGAAACTTGCATTTCAAAAAGTATCGTAGAAACTAATTTTTAGATGATTTTTTTGCATGGACTTCCATCACAATCTTCTCTCGAAAAATATATAAATCATCTGAAAAGTATCGTATAATATCGAACAGTCCTTGATTTTAATTTGATTTTTTGACGGAAACTAGTATAAACTAGTGTATAATATATTATGATTTTTTGACCGAAACATGCATTTCGAAAAGTTTCGTAGAATCTAATTTTCAGATGATTATTTGCATGGACTTCCATCATAACCTTCCCTCGTAACATATATAAAGGATTGAAAAAGTTTTTTATCATTTCAAACAGTCCTCGATTTAATTTGATTTTTCGACCAAAACTAGTATAAACTAGTATATAATATATTATGATTTTTTGATCGAAACATGCATTTCAAAAAGTACCGTAGAAACTAATTTTCAGATAATTTTTTTGCATGGACTTCCATCACAATTTTCTCTCGAAAAATATATAAATCATCTGAATAAGTATCGTATAATATCGAACAGTCCTTGATTTAATTTGATTTTTTGACAGAAACTAGTATAAACTAGTGTATAATATATTATGATTTTTTGACCGTAACATGCATTTCGAAAAGTTTCGAGAATCTAATTTTCAGATGATTATTTGCATGGACTTCCATCATAACCTTCCCTCGTAACATATATAAAGGATTCAAAAAGTTTTTTATCATTTCGAACAGTCCTCGATTTAATTTGATTTTTCGACCAAAACTAGTATAAACTTGTGTATAATATATTATGATTTTTTAATCGAAACTTGCATTTCAAAAAGTATCGTAGAAACTAATTTTTAGATGATTTTTTTGCATGGACTTCCATCACAATCTTCTCTCGAAAAATATATAAATCATCTGAAAAGTATCGTATAATATCGAACAGTCCTTGATTTAATTTGATTTTTTGACGGAAACTAGTATAAACTAGTGTATAATATATTATGATTTTTTGACCGAAACATGCATGTCGAAAAGTTTCGTAAAATCTAATTTTCAGATGATTATTTGCATGGACTCCATCATAACCTTCCCTCGTAACATATATAAAGGATTCGAAAAGTTTTTTATCATTTTGAACAGTCCTCGATTTAATTTGATTTTTCGACCAAAATTAGTATAAACTAGTGTATACTATATTATGATTTTTTGATCGAAACTTGCATTTCAAAAAGTATCGTAGAAACTAATTTTCAGATGATTTTTTGCATGGACTTCCATCAAAATCTTCTCACGAAAGTTATATAAATCATCTGAAAAGTATCGTATAATATCGAACAGTCCTTGATTTAATTTGATTTTTTGACGGAAACTAGTATAAACTAGTGTGTAATATATTATGATTTTTTGACCGAAACATGCATTTCGAAAAGTTTCGAGAATCTAATTTTCAGATGATTGTTTGCATGGACTTCCATCATAACCTTCCCTTGTAACATATATAAAGGATTCGAAAAGTTTTTTATCATTTCGAACAGTCCTTGATTTAATTTGATTTTTCGACCAAAACTAGTATAAACTAGTGTATAATATATTATGATTTTTTAATCGAAACTTGCATTTCAAAAAGTATCGTAGAAACTAATTTTTAGATGATTTTTTTGCATGGACTTCCATCACAATCTTCTCTCGAAAAATATATAAATCATCTGAAAAGTATCGTATAATATCGAACAGTCCTTGATTTAATTTGATTTTTTGACGGAAACTAGTATAAACTAGTGTATAATATATTATGATTTTTTGACCGAAACATGCATTTCGAAAAGTTTCGTAGAATCTAATTTTCAGATGATTATTTGCATGGACTCCATCATAACCTTCCTTCGTAACATATATAAAGGATTCGAAAAGTTTTTTATCATTTCGAACAGTCCTCGATTTAATTTGATTTTTCGACCAAAATTAGTATAAACTAGTGTATACTATATTATGATTTTTTGATCGAAACTTTCATTTCAAAAAGTATCATAGAAACTAATTTTCAGATGATTTTTTGCATGGACTTCCATCACAATCTTCTCACGAAAATTATATAAGTCATCTGAAAAGTATCGTATAATATCGAACAGTCCTTGATTTAATTTGATTTTTTGACGGAAACTAGTATAAACTAGTGTGTAATATATTATGATTTTTTGACCGAAACATGCATTTCGAAAAGTTTCGAGAATCTAATTTTCAGATGATTGTTTGCATGGACTTCCATCATAACCTTCCCTCGTAACATATATAATGGATTCGAAAAGTTTTTTATCATTTCGAACAGTCCTCGATTTAATTTGATTTTTCGACCAAAACTAGTATAAACTAGTGTATAATATATTATGATTTTTTAATCGAAACTTGCATTTCAAAAAGTATCGTAGAAACTAATTTTTAGATGATTTTTTTGCATGGACTTCCATCACAATCTTCTCTCGAAAAATATATAAATCATCTGAAAAGTATCGTATAATATCGAACAGTCCTTGATTTAATTTGATTTTTTGACGGAAACTAGTATAAACTAGTGTATAATATATTATGATTTTTTGACCGAAACATGCATTTCGAAAAGTTTCGTAGAATCTAATTTTCAGATGATTATTTGCATGGACTCCATCATAACCTTCCTTCGTAACATATATAAAGGATTCGAAAAGTTTTTTATCATTTCGAACAGTCCTCGATTTAATTTGATTTTTCGACCAAAATTAGTATAAACTAGTGTATACTATATTATGATTTTTTGATCGAAACTTTCATTTCAAAAAGTATCATAGAAACTAATTTTCAGATGATTTTTTGCATGGACTTCCATCACAATCTTCTCACGAAAATTATATAAGTCATCTGAAAAGTATCGTATAATATCGAACAGTCCTTGATTTAATTTGATTTTTTGACGGAAACTAGTATAAACTAGTGTGTAATATATTATGATTTTTTGACCGAAACATGCATTTCGAAAAGTTTCGAGAATCTAATTTTCAGATGATTGTTTGCATGGACTTCCATCATAACCTTCCCTCGTAACATATATAATGGATTCGAAAAGTTTTTTATCATTTCGAACAGTCCTCGATTTAATTTGATTTTTCGACCAAAACTAGTATAAACTAGTGTATAATATATTATGATTTTTTAATCGAAACTTGCATTTCAAAAAGTATCGTAGAAACTAATTTTTAGATGATTTTTTTGCATGGACTTCCATCACAATCTTCTCTCGAAAAATATATAAATCATCTGAAAAGTATCGTATAATATCGAACAGTCCTTGATTTAATTTGATTTTTTGACGGAAACTAGTATAAACTAGTGTATAATATATTATGATTTTTTGACCGAAACATGCATTTCGAAAAGTTTCGTAGAATCTAATTTTCAGATGATTATTTGCATGGACTCCATCATAACCTTCCTTCGTAACATATATAAAGGATTCGAAAAGTTTTTTATCATTTCGAACAGTCCTCGATTTAATTTGATTTTTCGACCAAAATTAGTATAAACTAGTGTATACTATATTATGATTTTTTGATCGAAACTTTCATTTCAAAAAGTATCATAGAAACTAATTTTCAGATGATTTTTTGCATGGACTTCCATCACAATCTTCTCACGAAAATTATATAAGTCATCTGAAAAGTATCGTATAATATCGAACAGTCCTTGATTTAATTTGATTTTTTGACGGAAACTAGTATAAACTAGTGTGTAATATATTATGATTTTTTGACCGAAACATGCATTTCGAAAAGTTTCGAGAATCTAATTTTCAGATGATTGTTTGCATGGACTTCCATCATAACCTTCCCTCGTAACATATATAATGGATTCGAAAAGTTTTTTATCATTTCGAACAGTCCTCGATTTAATTTGATTTTTCGACCAAAACTAGTATAAACTAGTGTATAATATATTATGATTTTTTAATCGAAACTTGCATTTCAAAAAGTATCGTAGAAACTAATTTTTAGATGATTTTTTTGCATGGACTTCCATCACAATCTTCTCTCGAAAAATATATAAATCATCTGAAAAGTATCGTATAATATCGAACAGTCCTTGATTTAATTTGATTTTTTGACGGAAACTAGTATAAACTAGTGTATAATATATTATGATTTTTTGACCGAAACATGCATGTCGAAAAGTTTCGTAAAATCTAATTTTCAGATGATTATTTGCATGGACTCCATCATAACCTTCCCTCGTAACATATATAAAGGATTTGAAAAGTTTTTTATCATTTTGAACAGTCCTCGATTTAATTTGATTTTTCGACCAAAATTAGTATAAACTAGTGTATACTATATTATGATTTTTTGATCGAAACTTGCATTTCAAAAAGTATCGTAGAAACTAATTTCAGATGATTTTTTGCATGGACTTCCATCACAATCTTCTCACGAAAGTTATATAAATCATCTGAATTGTATCGTATAATATCGAACAGTCCTTGATTTAATTTGATTTTTTGACGGAAACTAGTATAAACTAGTGTGTAATATATTATGATTTTTTGACCGAAACATGCATTTCGAAAAGTTTCGAGAATCTAATTTTCAGATGATTATTTGCATGGACTTCCATCATAACCTTCCCTCGTAACATATATAAAGGATTCGAAAAGTTTTTTATCATTTCGAACAGTCCTCGATTTAATTTGATTTTTCGACCAAAACTAGTATAAACTAGTGTATAATATATTATGATTTTTTAATCGAAACTTGCATTTCAAAAAGTATCGTAGAAACTAATTTTTAGATGATTTTTTTGCATGGACTTCCATCACAATCTTCTCTCGAAAAATATATAAATCATTTGAAAAGTATCGTATAATATCGAACAGTCCTTGATTTAATTTGATTTTTTGACGGAAACTAGTATAAACTAGTGTATAATATATTATGATTTTTTGACCGAAACATGCATTTCGAAAAGTTTCGTAGAATCTAATTTTCAGATGATTATTTGCATGGACTCCATCATAACCTTCCCTCGTAACATATATAAAGGATTCGAAAAGTTTTTTATCATTTCGAACAGTCCTCGATTTAATTTGATTTTTCGACCAAAATTAGTATAAACTAGTGTATACTATATTATGATTTTTTGATCGAAACTTGCATTTCAAAAAGTATCATAGAAACTAATTTTCAGATGATTTTTTGCATGGACTTCCATCACAATCTTCTCACGAAAATTATATAAATCATCTGAAAAGTATCGTATAATATCGAACAGTCCTTGATTTAATTTGATTTTTTGACGGAAACTAGTATAAACTAGTGTGTAATATATTATGATTTTTTGACCGAAACATGCATTTCGAAAAGTTTCGAGAATCTAATTTTCAGATGATTGTTTGCATGGACTTCCATCATAACCTTTCCATAGTAACATATATAAAGGATTCGAAAAGTTTTTTATCATTTCGAACAGTCCTCGATTTAATTTGATTTTTCGACCAAAACTAGTATAAACTAGTGTATAATATATTATGATTTTTTAATCGAAACTTGCATTTCAAAAAGTATCGTAGAAACTAATTTTTAGATGATTTTTTTGCATGGACTTCCATCACAATCTTCTCTCGAACAATATAAAAATCATCTGAAAAGTATCGTATAATATCGAACAGTCCTTGATTTAATTTGATTTTTTGACGGAAACTAGTATAAACTAGTGTGTAATATATTATGATTTTTTGACCGAAACATGCATTTCGAAAAGTTTCGTAGAATCTAATTTTCAGATGATTATTTGCATGGACTCCATAATAACCTTCCCTCGTAACATATATAAAGGATTCGAAAAGTTTTTTATCATTTCGAACTGTCCTCGATTTAATTTGATTTTTCGACCAAAATTAGTATAAATTAGTGTATAATATATTATGATTTTTTGATCGAAACTTGCATTTCAAAAAGTATCGTAGAAACTAATTTTCAGTTGATTTTTTTGCATGGACTTCCATCACAATCTTCTCACGAAAATTATATAAATCATCTGAAAAGTATAGTATAATATCGAACAGTCCTTGATTTAATTTGATTTTTTGACGGAAAATAGTATAAACTAGTGTATAATATATTATGATTTTTTGACCGAAACATGCATTTCGAAACGTTTCGTAGAATCTAATTTTCAGATGATTATTTGCATGGACTTCCATCATAACCTTCCCTCGTAACATATATAAGGGATTCAAAAAGTTTTTTATCATTTCGAACAGTCCTCGATTTAATTTGATTTTTCGACCAAAACTAGTATAAACTAGTGTATAATATATTATGATTTTTTAATCGAAACTTGAATTTCAAAAAGTATCGTAGAAACTAATATTTAGATGATTTTTTTGCATGGACTTCCATCACAATCTTCTCTCGAAAAATATATAAATCATCTGAAAAGTATCGTATAATATCGAAAAGTCCTTGATTTAATTTGATTTTTTGACGGAAACTAGTATAAACTAGTGTATAATATATTATGATTTTTTGACCGAAACATGCATTTCGAAAAGTTTCGTAGAATCTAATTTTCAGATGATTATTTGCATGGACTCCATCATAACCTTCCCTCGTAACATATATAAAGGATTCGAAAAGTTTTTTTATCATTTCGAACAGTCCTCGATTTAATTTGATTTTTCGACCAAAATTAGTATAAACTAGTGTATACTATATTATGATTTTTTGATCGAAACTTGCATTTCAAAAAGTATCGTAGAAACTAATTTTCAGATGATTTTTTGCATGGACTTCCATCACAATCTTCTCACGAAAGTTATATAAATCATATGAAAAGTATCGTATAATATCGAACAGTCCTTGATTTAATTTGATTTTTTGACGGAAACTAGTATAAACTAGTGTGTAATATATTATGATTTTTTGACCGAAACATGCATTTCGAAAAGTTTCGAGAATCTAATTTTGAGATGATTATTTGCATGGATTTCCATCATAACCTTCCCTCATAACATATATAAAGGATTCGAAAAGTTTTTTATCATTTCGAACAATCCTCGATTTAATTTGATTTTTCGACCAAAACTAGTATAAACTAGTGTATAATATATTATGATTTTTTGATCGAAACTTGCATTTCAAAAAGTATCGTAGAAACTAATTTTTAGATGATTTTTTTGCATGGACTTCCATCACAATCTTCTCTCGAAAAATATATAAATCATCTGAAAAGTATCGTATAATATCGAACAGTCCTTGATTTTAATTTGTTTTTTTGACGGAAACTAGTATAAACTAGTGTATAATATATTATGATTTTTTGACCGAAACATGCATTTCGAAAAGTTTCGTAGAATCTAATTTTCAGATGATTATTTGCATGGACTCCATAATAACCTTCCCTCGTAACATATATAAAGGATTCGAAAAGTTTTTTATCATTTCGAACTGTCCTCGATTTAATTTTATTTTTCGACATAAATTAGTATAAATTAGTGTATAATATATTATGATTTTTTGATCGAAACTTGCATTTCAAAAAGTATCGTAGAAACTAATTTTCAGATGATTTTTTTGCATGGACTTCCATCACAATCTTCTCACGAAAATTATATAAATCATCTGAAAAGTATAGTATAATATCGAACAGTCCTTGATTTAATTTGATTTTTTGACGGAAAATAGTATAAACTAGTGTATAATATATTATGATATTTTGACCGAAACATGCATTTCAAAACGTTTTGTAGAATCTAATTTTCAGATGATTATTTGCATGGACTTCCATCATAACCTTCCCTCATAACATATATAAGGGATTCAAAAAGTTTTTTATCATTTCGAACAGTCCTCGATTTAATTTGATTTTTCGACCAAAACTAGTATAAACTAGTGTATAATATATTATGATTTTTTAATCGAAACTTGCATTTCAAAAAGTATCGTAGAAACTAATATTTAGATGATTTTTTTGCATGGACTTCCATCACAATCTTCTCTCGAAAAATATATAAATCATCTGAAAAGTATCGTATAATATCAAAAAGTCCTTGATTTAATTTGATTTTTTGACGGAAACTAGTATAAACTAGTGTGTAATATATTATGATTTTTTGACCGAAACATGCATTTCGAAAAGTTTCGAGAATCTAATTTTGAGATGATTATTTGCATGGATTTCCATCATAACCTTCCCTCGTAACATATATAAAGGATTCGAAAAGTTTTTTATCATTTCGAACAGTCCTCGATTTAATTTGATTTTTCGACCAAAACTAGTATAAACTAGTGTATAATATATTATGATTTTTTGATCGAAACTTGCATTTCAAAAAGTATCGTAGAAACTAATTTTTAGATGATTTTTTTGCATGGACTTCCATCACAATCTTCTCTCGAAAAATATATAAATCATCTGAAAAGTATCGTATAATATCGAACAGTCCTTGATTTTAATTTGATTTTTTGACGGAAACTAGTATAAACTAGTGTATAATATATTATGATTTTTTGACCGAAACATGCATTTCGAAAAGTTTTGTAGAATCTAATTTTCAGATGATTATTTGCATGGACTTCCATCATAACCTTCCCTCGTAACATATATAAAGGATTGAAAAAGTTTTTTATCATATCAAACAGTCCTCGATTTAATTTGATTTTTCGACCAAAACTAGTATAAACTAGTATATAATATATTATGATTTTTTGATCGAAACTTGCATTTAAAAAAGTATCGTAGAAACTAATTTTCAGATAATTTTTTTGCATGGACTTCCATCACAATTTTCTCTCGAAAAATATATAAATCATCTGAATAAGTATCGTATAATATCGAACAGTCCTTGATTTAATTTGATTTTTTGACAGAAACTAGTATAAACTAGTGTATAATATATTATGATTTTTGGACCGAAACATGCATTTCGAAAAGTTTCGAGAATCTAATTTTCAGATGATTATTTGCATGGACTTCCATCATAACCTTCCCTCGTAACATATATAAAGGATTCGAAAAGTTTTTTATCATTTCGAACAGTCCTCGATTTAATTTGATTTTTCGACCAAAACTAGTATAAACTAGTGTATAATATATTATGATTTTTTAATCGAAACTTGCATTTCAAAAAGTATCGTAGAAACTAATTTTTAGATGATTTTTTTGCATGGACTTCCATCACAATCTTCTCTCGAAAAATATATAAATCATCTGAAAAGTATCGTATAATATCGAACAGTCCTTGATTTAATTTGATTTTTTGACGGAAACTAGTATAAACTAGGGTATAATATATTATGATTTTTTGACCGAAACATGCATTTCGAAAAGTTTCGTAGAATCTAATTTTCAGATGATTATTTGCATGGACTCCATCATAACCTTCCCTCGTAACATATATAAAGGATTCGAAAAGTTATTTATCATTTCGAACAGTCCTCGATTTAATTTGATTTTTCGACCAAAATTAGTATAAACTAGTGTATACTATATTATGATTTTTTGATCGAAATTTGCATTTCAAAAAGTATCGTAGAAACTAATTTTCAGATGATTTTTTGCATGGACTTCCATCACAATCTTCTCACGAAAATTATATAAATCATCTGAAAAGTATCGTATAATATCGAACAGTCCTTGATTTAATTTGATTTTTTGACGGAAACTAGTATAAACTAGTGTGTAATATATTATGATTTTTTGACCAAAACATGCATTTCGAAAAGTTTCGAGAATCTAATTTTGAGATGATTATTTGCATGGATTTCCATCATAACCTTCCCTCGTAACATATATAAAGGATTCGAAAAGTTTTTTATCATTTCGAACAGTCCTCGATTTATTTTGATTTTTCGACCAAAACTAGTATAAACTAGTGTATAATATATTATGATTTTTTGATCGAAACTTGCATTTCAAAAAGTATCGTAGAAACTAATTTTTAGATGATTTTTTTGCATGGACTCTTATCACAATCTTATCTCGAAAAATATATAAATCATCTGAAAAGTATCGTATAATATCGAACAGTCCTTGATTTTAATTTGATTTTTTGACGGAAACTAGTATAAACTAGTGTATAATATATTATGATTTTTTGACCGAAACATGCATTTCGAAAAGTTTCGTAGAATCTAATTTTCAGATGATTATTTGCATGGACTTCCATCATTACCTTCCCTCGTAACATATATAAAGGATTGAAAAAGTTTTTTATCATTTCAAACAGTCCTCGATTTAATTTGATTTTTCGACCAAAACTAGTATAAACTAGTATATAATATATTATGATTTTTTGATCGAAACTTGCATTTCAAAAAGTATCGTAGAAACTAATTTTCAGATAATTTTTTTGCATGGACTTCCATCACAATTTTCTCTCGAAAAATATAGAAATCATCTGAATAAGTATCGTATAATATCGAACAGTCCTTGATTTAATTTGATTTTTTGACAGAAACTAGTATAAACTAGTGTATAATATATTATGATTTTTTGACCGTAACATGCATTTCGAAAAGTTTCGAGAATCTAATTTTCAGATGATTATTTGCATGGACTTCCATCATAACCTTCCCTCGTAACATATATAAAGGATTCGAAAAGTTTTTTATCATTTCGAACAGTCCTCGATTTAATTTGATTTTTCGACCAAAACTAGTATAAACTAGTGTATAATATATTATGATTTTTTAATCGAAACTTGCATTTCAAAAAGTATCGTAGAAACTAATTTTTAGATGATTTTTTTGCATGGACTTCCATCACAATCTTCTCTCGAAAAATATATAAATCATCTGAAAAGTATCGTATAATATCGAACAGTCCTTGATTTAATTTGATTTTTTGACGGAAACTAGTATAAACTAGTGTATAATATATTATGATTTTTTGACCGAAATATGCATTTCGAAAAGTTTCGTAGAATCTAATTTTCAGATGATTATTTGCATGGACTTCATCATAACCTTCCCTCGTAACATATATAAAGGATTCGAAAAGTTTTTTATCATTTTGAACAGTCCTCGATTTAATTTGATTTTTCGACCAAAATTAGTATAAACTAGTGTATACTATATTATGATTTTTTGATCGAAACTTGCATTTCAAAAAGTATCGTAGAAACTAATTTTCAGATGATTTTTTGCATGGACTTCCATCACAATCTTCTCACGAAAATTATATAAATCATCTGAAAAGTATCGTATAATATCGAACAGTCCTTGATTTAATTTGATTTTTTGACGGAAACTAGTATAAACTAGTGTGTAATATATTATGATTTTTTGACCGAAACATGCATTTCGAAAAGTTTCGAGAATCTAATTTTCAGATGATTGTTTGCATGGACTTCCATCATAACCTTCCCTCGTAACATATATAAAGGATTCGAAAAGTTTTTTATCATTTCGAACAGTCCTCGATTTAATTTGATTTTTCGACCAAAACTAGTATAAACTAGTGTATAATATATTATGATTTTTTAATCGAAACTTGCATTTCAAAAAGTATCGTAGAAACTAATTTTTAGATGATTTTTTTGCATGGACTTCCATCACAATCTTCTCTCGAAAAATATATAAATCATCTGAAAAGTATCGTATAATATCGAACAGTCCTTGATTTAATTTGATTTTTTCACGGAAACTAGTATAAACTATTGTATAATATATTATGATTTTTTGACCGTAACATGCATTTCGAAAAGTTTCGAGAATCTAATTTTCAGATGATTATTTGCATGGACTTCCATCATAACCTTCCCTCGTAACATATATAAAGGATTCGAAAAGTTTTTTATCATTTCGAACAGTCCTCGATTTAATTTGATTTTTCGACCAAAACTAGTATAAACTAGTGTATAATATATTATGATTTTTTAATCGAAACTTGCATTTCAAAAAGTATCGTAGAAACTAATTTTTAGATGATTTTTTTGCATGGACTTCCATCACAATCTTCTCTCGAAAAATATATAAATCATCTGAAAAGTATCGTATAATATCGAACAGTCCTTGATTTAATTTGATTTTTTGACGGAAACTAGTATAAACTAGTGTATAATATATTATGATTTTTTGACCGAAATATGCATTTCGAAAAGTTTCGTAGAATCTAATTTTCAGATGATTATTTGCATGGACTTCATCATAACCTTCCCTCGTAACATATATAAAGGATTCGAAAAGTTTTTTATCATTTTGAACAGTCCTCGATTTAATTTGATTTTTCGACCAAAATTAGTATAAACTAGTGTATACTATATTATGATTTTTTGATCGAAACTTGCATTTCAAAAAGTATCGTAGAAACTAATTTTCAGATGATTTTTTGCATGGACTTCCATCACAATCTTCTCACGAAAATTATATAAATCATCTGAAAAGTATCGTATAATATCGAACAGTCCTTGATTTAATTTGATTTTTTGACGGAAACTAGTATAAACTAGTGTGTAATATATTATGATTTTTTGACCGAAACATGCATTTCGAAAAGTTTCGAGAATCTAATTTTCAGATGATTGTTTGCATGGACTTCCATCATAACCTTCCCTCGTAACATATATAAAGGATTCGAAAAGTTTTTTATCATTTCGAACAGTCCTCGATTTAATTTGATTTTTCGACCAAAACTAGTATAAACTAGTGTATAATATATTATGATTTTTTAATCGAAACTTGCATTTCAAAAAGTATCGTAGAAACTAATTTTTAGATGATTTTTTTGCATGGACTTCCATCACAATCTTCTCTCGAAAAATATATAAATCATCTGAAAAGTATCGTATAATATCGAACAGTCCTTGATTTAATTTGATTTTTTCACGGAAACTAGTATAAACTATTGTATAATATATTATGATTTTTTGACCGTAACATGCATTTCGAAAAGTTTCGAGAATCTAATTTTCAGATGATTATTTGCATGGACTTCCATCATAACCTTCCCTCGTAACATATATAAAGGATTCGAAAAGTTTTTTATCATTTCGAACAGTCCTCGATTTAATTTGATTTTTCGACCAAAACTAGTATAAACTAGTGTATAATATATTATGATTTTTTAATCGAAACTTGCATTTCAAAAAGTATCGTAGAAACTAATTTTTAGATGATTTTTTTGCATGGACTTCCATCACAATCTTCTCTCGAAAAATATATAAATCATCTGAAAAGTATCGTATAATATCGAACAGTCCTTGATTTAATTTGATTTTTTGACGGAAACTAGTATAAACTAGTGTATAATATATTATGATTTTTTGACCGAAATATGCATTTCGAAAAGTTTCGTAGAATCTAATTTTCAGATGATTATTTGCATGGACTTCATCATAACCTTCCCTCGTAACATATATAAAGGATTCGAAAAGTTTTTTATCATTTTGAACAGTCCTCGATTTAATTTGATTTTTCGACCAAAATTAGTATAAACTAGTGTATACTATATTATGATTTTTTGATCGAAACTTGCATTTCAAAAAGTATCGTAGAAACTAATTTTCAGATGATTTTTTGCATGGACTTCCATCACAATCTTCTCACGAAAATTATATAAATCATCTGAAAAGTATCGTATAATATCGAACAGTCCTTGATTTAATTTGATTTTTTGACGGAAACTAGTATAAACTAGTGTGTAATATATTATGATTTTTTGACCGAAACATGCATTTCGAAAAGTTTCGAGAATCTAATTTTCAGATGATTGTTTGCATGGACTTCCATCATAACCTTCCCTCGTAACATATATAAAGGATTCGAAAAGTTTTTTATCATTTCGAACAGTCCTCGATTTAATTTGATTTTTCGACCAAAACTAGTATAAACTAGTGTATAATATATTATGATTTTTTAATCGAAACTTGCATTTCAAAAAGTATCGTAGAAACTAATTTTTAGATGATTTTTTTGCATGGACTTCCATCACAATCTTCTCTCGAAAAATATATAAATCATCTGAAAAGTATCGTATAATATCGAACAGTCCTTGATTTAATTTGATTTTTTCACGGAAACTAGTATAAACTATTGTATAATATATTATGATTTTTTGACCGTAACATGCATTTCGAAAAGTTTCGAGAATCTAATTTTCAGATGATTATTTGCATGGACTTCCATCATAACCTTCCCTCGTAACATATATAAAGGATTCGAAAAGTTTTTTATCATTTCGAACAGTCCTCGATTTAATTTGATTTTTCGACCAAAACTAGTATAAACTAGTGTATAATATATTATGATTTTTTAATCGAAACTTGCATTTCAAAAAGTATCGTAGAAACTAATTTTTAGATGATTTTTTTGCATGGACTTCCATCACAATCTTCTCTCGAAAAATATATAAATCATCTGAAAAGTATCGTATAATATCGAACAGTCCTTGATTTAATTTGATTTTTTGACGGAAACTAGTATAAACTAGTGTATAATATATTATGATTTTTTGACCGAAACATGCATTTCGAAAAGTTTCGTAGAATCTAATTTTCAGATGATTATTTGCATGGACTCCATCATAACCTTCCCTCGTAACATATATAAAGGATTCGAATAGTTTTTTATCATTTTGAACAGTCCTCGATTTAATTTGATTTTTCGACCAAAATTAGTATAAACTAGTGTATACTATATTATGATTTTTTGATCGAAACTTGCATTTCAAAAAGTATCGTAGAAACTAATTTTCAGATGATTTTTTGCATGGACTTCCATCACAATCTTCTCACGAAAATTATATAAATCATCTGAAAAGTATCGTATAATATCGAACAGTCCTTGATTTAATTTGATTTTTTGACGGAAACTAGTATAAACTAGTGTGTAATATATTATGATTTTTTGACCGAAACATGCATTTCGAAAAGTTTCGAGAATCTAATTTTCAGATGATTGTTTGCATGGACTTCCATCATAACCTTCCCTCGTAACATATATAAAGGATTCGAAAAGTTTTTTATCATTTCGAACAGTCCTCGATTTAATTTGATTTTTCGACCAAAACTAGTATAAACTAGTGTATAATATATTATGATTTTTTAATCGAAACTTGCATTTCAAAAAGTATCGTAGAAACTAATTTTTAGATGATTTTTTTGCATGGACTTCCATCACAATCTTCTCTCGAAAAATATAAAAATCATCTGAAAAGTATCGTATAATATCGAACAATCCTTGATTTAATTTGATTTTTTCACGGAAACTAGTATAAACTAGTGTATAATATATTATGATTTTGTGACCGAAACATGCATTTCGAAAAGTTTCGTAGAATCTAATTTTTCAGATGATTATTTGCATGGACTCCATCATAACCTTCCCTCGTAACATATATAAAGGATTCAAAAAGTTTTTTTATCATTTCGAACAGTCCTCGATTTAATTTGATTTTTCGACCAAAATTAGTATAAACTAGTGTATACTATATTATGATTTTTTGATCGAAACTTGCATTTCAAAAAGTATCGTAGAAACTAATTTTCAGATGATTTTTTGCATGGACTTCCATCACAATCTTCTCACGAAAATTATATAAATCATCTGAAAAGTATCGTATAATATCGAACAGTCCTTGATTTTAATTTGATTTTTTGACGGAAACTAGTATAAACTAGTGTATAATATATTATGATTTTTTGACCGAAACATGCATTTCGAAATGTTTCGTAGAATCTAATTTTCAGATGATTATTTGCATGGACTTCCATCATAACCTTCCCTCGTAACATATATAAAGGATTGAAAAAGTTTTTTTATCATTTCGAACAGTCCTCGATTTAATTTGATTTTTCGACCAAAATTAGTATAAATTAGTGTATAATATATTATGATTTTTTGATCGAAACTTGCATTTCAAAAAGTATCGTAGAAACTAATTTTCAGATGATTTTTTTGCATGGACTTCCATCACAATCTTCTCACGAAAATTATATAAATCATCTGAAAAGTATAGTATAATATCGAACAGTCCTTGATTTAATTTGATTTTTTGACGGAAACTAGTATAAACTAGTGTGTAATATATTATGATTTTTTGACCGAAACATGCATTTCGAAAAATTTCAAGAATCTAATTTTGAGATGATTATTTGCATGGATTTCCATCATAACCTTCCCTCGTAACATATATAAAGGATTCGAAAAGTTTTTTATCATTTCGAACAGTCCTCGATTTAATTTGATTTTTCGACCAAAACTAGTATAAACTAGTGTATAATATATTATGATTTTTTAATCGAAACTTGCATTTCAAAAAGTATCGTAGAAACTAATTTTTAGATGATTTTTTTGCATGGACTTCCATCACAATCTTCTCTCGAAAAATATATAAATCATCTGAAAAGTATCGTATAATATCGAACAGTCCTTGATTTAATTTGATTTTTTGACGGAAACTATTATAAACTAGTGTATAATATATTATGATTTTTTGACCGAAACATGCATTTCGAAAAGTTTCGTAGAATCTAATTTTTCAGATGATTATTTGCATGGACTCCATCATAACCTTCCCTCGTAACATATATAAAGGATTCGAAAAGTTTTTTATCATTTCGAACAGTCCTCGATTTAATTTGATTTTTCGACCAAAATTAGTATAAACTAGTGTATACTATATTATGATTTTTTGATCGAAACTTGCATTTCAAAAAGTATCTTAGAAACTAATTTTCAGATGATTTTTTGCATGGACTTCCATCACAATCTTCTCACGAAAATTATATAAATCATCTGAAAAGTATCGTATAATATCGAACAGTCCTTGATTTAATTTGATTTTTTGACGGAAACTAGTATAAACTAGTGTGTAATATATTATGATTTTTTGACCGAAACATGCATTTCGAAAAGTTTCGAGAATCTAATTTTCAGATGATTGTTTGCATGGACTTCCATCATAACCTTCCCTCGTAACATATATAAAGGATTCGAAAAGTTTTTTATCATTTCGAACAGTCCTCGATTTAATTTGATTTTTAGACCAAAACTAGTATAAACTAGTGTATAATATATTATGATTTTTTAATCGAAACTTGCATTTCAAAAAGTATCGTAGAAACTAATTTTTAGATGATTTTTTTGCATGCACTTCCATCACAATCTTCTCTCGAAAAATATATAAATCATCTGAAAAGTATCGTATAATATCGAACAGTCCTTGATTTAATTTGATTTTTTGACGGAAACTAGTATAAACTAGTGTATAATATATTATGATTTTTTGACCGAAACATGCATTTTGAAAAGTTTCGTAGAATCTAATTTTCAGATGATTATTTGCATGGACTCCATCATAACCTTCCCTCGTAACATATATAAAGGATTCGAAAAGTTTTTTATCATTTCGAACAGTCCTCGATTTAATTTGATTTTTCGACCAAAATTAGTATAAATTAGTGTATAATATATTATGATTTTTTGATCGAAACTTGCATTTAAAAAGTATCGTAGAAACTAATTTTCAGATGATTTTTTTGCATGGACTTCCATCACAATCTTCTCACAAAAATTATATAAATCATCTGAAAAGTATAGTATAATATCGAACAGTCCTTGATTTAATTTGATTTTTTGACGGAAACTAGTATAAACTAGTGTGTAATATATTATGATTTTTTGACCGAAACATGCATTTCGAAAAGTTTCAAGAATCTAATTTTGAGATGATTATTTGCATGGATTTCCATCATAACCTTCCCTCGTAACATATATAAAGGATTCGAAAAGTTTTTTATCATTTCGAACAGTCCTCGATTTAATTTGATTTTTCGACC
The DNA here is from genome assembly GCA_963966055.1 of Lathyrus aphaca. NCBI lineage: Eukaryota > Viridiplantae > Streptophyta > Magnoliopsida > Fabales > Fabaceae > Lathyrus > Lathyrus aphaca. The sequence goes on along the minus strand of OZ014520.1, from coordinate 613,928,256 downwards.
AAAACTAGTATAAACTAGTGTATAATATATTATGATTTTTTGATCGAAACTTGCATTTCAAAAAGTATCGTAGAAACTAATTTTTAGATGATTTTTTTGCATGGACTTCCATCACAATCTTCTCTCGAAAAATATATAAATCATCTGAAAAGTATCGTATAATATCGAACAGTCCTTGATTTTAATTTGATTTTTTGACGGAAACTAGTATAAACTAGTGTATAATATATTATGATTTTTTGACTGAAACATGCATTTCGAAATGTTTCGTAGAATCTAATTTTCAGATGATTATTTGCATGGACTTCCATCATAACCTTCCCTCGTAACATATATAAAGGATTGAAAAAGTTTTTTTATCATTTCGAACAGTCCTCGATTTAATTTGATTTTTCGACCAAAATTAGTATAAATTAGTGTATAATATATTATGATTTTTTGATCGAAACTTGCATTTCAAAAAGTATCGTAGAAACTAATTTTCAGATGATTTTTTTGCATGGACTTCCACCACAATCTTCTCACGAAAATTATATAAATCATCTGAAAAGTATAGTATAATATCGAACAGTCCTTGATTTAATTTGATTTTTTGACGGAAACTAGTATAAACTAGTGTGTAATATATTATGATTTTTTGACCGAAACATGCATTTCGAAAAGTTTCAAGAATCTAATTTTGAGATGATTATTTGCATGGATTTCCATCATAACCTTCCCTCGTAACATATATAAAGGATTCGAAAAGTTTTTTATCATTTCGAACAGTCCTCGATTTAATTTGATTTTTCGACCAAAACTAGTATAAACTAGTGTATAATATATTATGATTTTTTAATCGAAACTTGCATTTCAAAAAGTATCGTAGAAACTAATTTTTAGATGATTTTTTTGCATGGACTTCCATCACAATCTTCTCTCGAAAAATATATAAATCATCTGAAAAGTATCGTATAATATCGAACAGTCCTTGATTTAATTTGATTTTTTGACGGAAACTATTATAAACTAGTGTATAATATATTATGATTTTTTGACCGAAACATGCATTTCGAAAATTTTCGTAGAATCTAATTTTTCAGATGATTATTTGCATGGACTCCATCATAACCTTCCCTCGTAACATATATAAAGGATTCGAAAAGTTTTTTATCATTTCGAACAGTCCTCGATTTAATTTGATTTTTCGACCAAAATTAGTATAAACTAGTGTATACTATATTATGATTTTTTGATCGAAACTTGCATCTCAAAAAGTATCTTAGAAACTAATTTTCAGATGATTTTTTGCATGGACTTCCATCACAATCTTCTCACGAAAATTATATAAATCATCTGAAAAGTATCGTATAATATCGAACAGTCCTTGATTTAATTTGATTTTTTGACGGAAACTAGTATAAACTAGTGTGTAATATATTATGATTTTTTGACCGAAACATGCATTTCGAAAAGTTTCGAGAATCTAATTTTCAGATGATTGTTTGCATGGACTTCCATCATAACCTCCCCTCGTAACATATATAAAGGATTCGAAAAGTTTTTTATCATTTCGAACAGTCCTCGATTTAATTTGATTTTTAGACCAAAACTAGTATAAACTAGTGTATAATATATTATGATTTTTTAATCGAAACTTGCATTTCAAAAAGTATCGTAGAAACTAATTTTTAGATGATTTTTTTGCATGAACTTCCATCACAATCTTCTCTCGAAAAATATATAAATCATCTGAAAAGTATCGTATAATATCGAACAGTCCTTGATTTAATTTGATTTTTTGACGGAAACTAGTATAAACTAGTGTATAATATATTATGATTTTTTGACCGAAACATGCATTTCGAAAAGTTTCGTAGAATCTAATTTTCAGATGATTATTTGCATGGACTCCATCATAACCTTCCCTCGTAACATATATAAAGGATTCGAAAAGTTTTTTATCATTTCGAACAGTCCTCGATTTAATTTGATTTTTTGACCAAAATTAGTATAAATTAGTGTATAATATATTATGATTTTTTGATCGAAACTTGCATTTCAAAAAGTATCGTAGAAACTAATTTTCAGATGATTTTTTTGCATGGACTTCCATCACAATCTTCTCACGAAAATTATATAAATCATCTGAAAAGTATAGTATAATATCGAACAGTCCTTGATTTAATTTGATTTTTTGACGGAAACTAGTATAAACTAGTGTGTAATATATTATGATTTTTTGACCGAAACATGCATTTCGAAAAGTTTCAAGAATCTAATTTTGAGATGATTATTTGCATGGATTTCCATCATAACCTTCCCTCGTAACATATATAAAGGATTCGAAAAGTTTTTTATCATTTCGAACAGTCCTCGATTTAATTTGATTTTTCGACCAAAACTAGTATAAACTAGTGTATAATATATTATGATTTTTTGATCGAAACTTGCATTTCAAAAAGTATCGTAGAAACTAATTTTTAGATGATTTTTTTGCATGGACTTCCATCACAATTTTCTCTCGAAAAATATATAAATCATCTGAAAAGTATCGTATAATATCGAACAGTCCTTGATTTTAATTTGATTTTTTGACGGAAACTAGTATAAACTAGTGTATAATATATTATGATTTTTTGACCGAAACATGCATTTCGAAATGTTTCGTAGAATCTAATTTTCAGATGATTATTTGCATGGACTTCCATCATAACCTTCCCTCGTAACATATATAAAGGATTGAAAAAGTTTTTTTATCATTTCGAACAGTCCTCGATTTAATTTGATTTTTCGACCAAAACTAGTATAAACTAGTGTATAATATATTATGATTTTTTGATCGAAACTTGCATTTCAAAAAGTATCGTAGAAACTAATTTTCAGATAATTTTTTTGCATGGACTTCCATCACAATTTTCTCTCGAAAAATATATAAATCATCTGAATAAGTATCGTATAATATCAAACAGTCCTTGATTTAATTTGATTTTTTGACAGAAACTAGTATAAACTAGTGTATAATATATTATGATTTTTTGACCGAAACATGCATTTCGAAAAGTTTCGAGAATCTAATTTTCAGATGATTATTTGCATGGACTTCCATCATAACCTTCCCTCGTAACATATATAAAGGATTCGAAATGTTTTTTATCATTTCGAACAGTCCTCGATTTAATTTGATTTTTCGACCAAAACTAGTATAAACTAGTGTATAATATATTATGATTTTTTTATCGAAACTTGCATTTCAAAAAGTATCGTAGAAACTAATTTTCAGATGATTTTTTTGCATAGACTTCCATCACAATCTTCTCTCGAAAATTATATAAATCATCTGAAAAGTATCGTATAATATCTAACAGTCCTTGATTTAATTTGATTTTTTGACGGAAACTAGTATAAACTAGTGTGTAATATATTATGATTTTTTGACCGAAACATGCATTTCGAAAAGTTTCGAGAATCTAATTTTCAGATATTGTTTGCATGGACTTCCATCATAACCTTCCCTCGTAACATATATAAAGGATTCGAAAAGTTTTTTATCATTTCGAACAGTCCTCGATTTAATTTGATTTTTCGACCAAAACTAGTATAAACTAGTTTATAATATATTATGATTTTTTGATCGAAACTTGCATTTCAAAAAGTATCGTAGAAACTAATTTTCAGATAATTTTTTTGCACGGACTTCCATCACAATCTTCTCTCGAAAAATATATAAATCATCTGAATAAGTATCATATAATTTCGTACAGTCCTTGATTTAATTTGATTTTTTAAAAGAAACTAGTATAAACTAGTATATAATATATTATGATTTTTTGACCGAAACATGCATTTCGAAAAGTTTCGTAGAATCTAATTTTCAGATGATTATTTGCATGGACTCCATCATAACCTTCCCTCATAACATATATAAAGGATTCGAAAAGTTTTTTATCATTTCGAACAGTCCTCGATTTAATTTGATTTTTCGACCAAAATTAACATAAACTAGTGTATAATATATTATGATTTTTTGATCGAAACTTGCATTTCAAAAAGTATCGTAGAAACTAATTTTCAGATGATTTTTTTGCATGGACTTCCATCACAATCTTCTCACGAAAATTATATAAATCATCTGAAAAGTATCGTATAATATCGAACAGTCCTTGATTTAATTTGATTTTTTGACAGAAACTAGTATAAACTAGTGTGTAATATATTATGATTTTTTGACCGAAACATGCATTTCGAAAAGTTTCGAGAATCTAATTTTGAGATGATTATTTGCATGGATTTCCATCATAACCTTCCCTCGTAACATATATAAAGGATTCGAAAAGTTTTTTATCATTTCGAACAGTCCTCGATTTAATTTGATTTTTCGACCAAAACTAGTATAAACTAGTGTATAATATATTATGATTTTTTGATCGAAACTTGCATTTCAAAAAGTATCGTAGAAACTAATTTTCAGATGATTTTTTTGCATGGACTTCCATCACAATCTTCTCTCGAAAAATATATAATTCATCTGAAAAGTATCGTATAATATCGAACAGTCCTTAATTTAATTTGATTTTTTGACGGAAACTAGTATAAACTAGTGTGTAATATATTATGATTTTTTGACCGAAACATGCATTTCGAAAAGTTTAGAGAATCTAATTTTCAGATGATTATTTGCATGGACTTCCATCATAACCTTCCCTCGTAACATATATAAAGGATTCGAAAAGTTTTTTATCATTTCGAACAGTCCTCGATTTAATTTGATTTTTCGACCAAAACTAGTATAAACTAGTGTATAATATATTATGATTTTTTGATCGAAACTTGCATTTCAAAAAGTATCGTAGAAACTAATTTTTAGATGATTTTTTTGCATGGACTTCCATCACAATCTTCTCTCGAAAAATATATAAATCATCTGAAAAGTATCGTATAATTTCGAACAGTCCTTGATTTTAATTTGATTTTTTGACGGAAACTAGTATAAACTAGTGTATAATATATTATGATTTTTTGACCGAAACATGCATTTCGTAAAGTTTCGTAGAATCTAATTTTCAGATGATTATTTGCATTGACTCCATCATAACCTTCCCTCATAACATATATAAAGGATTCGAAAAGTTTTTTATCATTTCAAACAGTCCTCGATTTAATTTGATTTTTCGACCAAAACTAGTATAAACTAGTGTATAATATATTATGATTTTTTGATCGAAACTTGCATTTCAAAAAGTAATGAAAAAATTAATTTTCAGATGAATTTTTTGCATGGACTTCCATCACAATCTTCTCTCGAAAAATATATAATTCATCTGAAAAGTATCTTATAATATCGAACAGTCCTTGATTTAATTTGATTTTTTGACGGAAACTAGTATAAACTAGTGTGTAATGTATTATGATTTTTTGACCGAAACATGCATTTCGAAAAGTTTCGAGAATCTAATTTTCAGATGATTATTTGCATGGACTTCCATCATAACCTTCCCTCGTAACATATATAAAGGATTCAAAAAGTTTTTTATCATTTCGAACAGTCCTCGATTTAATTTGATTTTTCGACCAAAACTAGTATAAACTAGTGTATAATATATTATGATTTTTTGATCGAAACTTGCATTTCAAAAAGTATCGTAGAAACTAATTTTTAGATGATTTTTTTGCATGGACTTCCATCACAATCTTCTCTCGAAAAATATATAAATCATCTGAAAAGTATCGTATAATATCGAATAGTCCTTGATTTTAATTTGATTTTTTGACGGAAACTAGTATAAACTAGTGTATAATATATTATGATTTTTTGGTCGAAACATGCATTTCGTAAAGTTTCGTAGAATCTAATTTTCAGATGATTATTTGCATTGACTCCATCATAACCTTCCCTCATAATATATATAAAGGATTCGAAAAGTTTTTTTCTTTTCGAACAGTCCTCGATTTAATTTGATTTTTCGACAAAAATTAGTATAAACTAGTGTATAATATATTATGATTTTTTAATCGAAACTTGCATTTCAAAAAGTAATGTAAAAACTAATTTTCAGATGATTTTTTTGCATGGACTTCCATCACAATCTTCTCTCGAAAATTATATAAATCATCTGAAAAGTATCGTATAATATCGAACAGTCCTTGATTTAATTTGATTTTTTGACGGAAACTAGTATAAACTAGTGTGTAATATATTATGATTTTTTGACCGAAACATGCATTTCGAAAAGTTTCGAGAATCTAATTTTCAGATGATTATTTGCATGGACTTCCATTATAACCTTCCCTCGTAACATATATAAAGGATTCGAAAAGTTTTTTATCATTTCGAACAGTCCTCGATTTAATTTGATTTTTCGACCAAAACTAGTATAAACTAGTGTATAATATATTATGATTTTTTTTTCGAAACTTGCATTTCAAAAAGTAATGTAAAAACTAATTTTCAGATGATTTTTTTGCATGGACTTCCATCACAATCTTCTCTCGAAAATTATATAATTCATCTGAAAAGTATCTTATAATATCGAACAGTCCTTGATTTAATTTGATTTTTTGACGGAAACTAGTATAAACTAGTGTGTAATATATTATGATTTTTTGACCGAAACATGCATTTCGAAAAGTTTCGAGAATCTAATTTTCAGATGATTATTTGCATGGACTTCCATCATAACCTTCCCTCGTAACATATATAATGGATTCAAAAAGTTTTTTATCATTTCGAACAGTCCTCGATTTAATTTGATTTTTCGACCAAAACTAGTATAAACTAGTGTATAATATATTATGATTTTTTTATCGAAACTTGCATTTCAAAAAGTAATGTAAAAACTAATTTTCAGATGATTTTTTTGCATGGACTTCCATCACAATCTTCTCTCGAAAATTATATAATTCATCTGAAAAGTATCGTATAATATCGAATAGTCCTTGATTTTAATTTGATTTTTTAACAGAAACTAGTATAAACTAGTGTATAATATATTATGATTTTTTGACCGAAACATGCATTTCGAAAAGTTTCGTAGAATCTAATTTTCAGATGATTATTTGCATGGACTTCCATCATAACCTTCCCTCGTAACATATATAAAGGATTCGAAAAGTTTTTTATCATTTCGAACAGTCCTCGATTTAATTTGATTTTTCGACCAAAACTAGTATAAACTAGTGTATAATATATTATGATGTTTTGATCGAAACTTGCTTCTCAAAAAGTATCGTAGAAACTAATTTTCAGATAATTTTTTTGCACAGACTTCCATCACAATCTTCTCTCGAAAAATATATAAATCATCTGAATAAGTATCATATAATTTCGAACAGTCCTTGATTTAATTTGATTTTTTAACAGAAACTAGTATAAACTAGTATATAATATATTATGATTTTTTGACCGAAACATGCATTTCGAAAAGTTTCGTAGAATCTAATTTTTAGATGATTATTTGCATGGACTCCATCATAACCTTCCCTCATAACATATATAAAGGATTCGAAAAGGTTTTTATCATTTCGAACAGTCCTCGATTTAATTTGGTTTTTCGACCAAAATTAGTATAAACTAGTGTATAATATATTATGATTTTTTGATCGAAACTTGCATTTCAAAAAGTAATGTAAAAACTAATTTTCAGATGATTTTTTTGCATGGACTTCCATCACAATCTTCTCTCGAAAATTATATAAATCATCTGAAAAGTATCGTATAATATCGAACAGTCCTTGATTTAATTTGATTTTTTGACGGAAACTAGTATAAACTAGTGTGTAATATATTATGATTTTTTGACCGAAACATGCATTTCGAAAAGTTTCGAGAATCTAATTTTCAGATGATTATTTGCATGGACTTCCATCATAACCTTCCCTCGTAACATATATAAAGGATTCGAAAAGTTTTTTATCATTTCGAACAGTCCTCGATTTAATTTGATTTTTCGACCAAAACTAGTATAAACTAGTGTATAATATATTATGATGTTTTGATCGAAACTTGCTTTTCAAAAAGTATCGTAGAAACTAATTTTCAGATAATTTTTTTGCACGGACTTCCATCACAATCTTCTCTCGAAAAATATATAAATCATCTGAATAAGTATCATATAATTTCGAACAGTCCTTGATTTAATTTGATTTTTTAACAGAAACTAGTATAAACTAGTATATAATATATTATGATTTTTTGACCGAAACATGCATTTCGAAAAGTTTCGTAGAATCTAATTTTCAGATGATTATTTGCATGGACTCCATCATAACCTTCCCTCATAACATATATAAAGGATTCGAAAAGTTTTTTATCATTTCGAACAGTCCTCGATTTAATTTGATTTTTCGACCAAAATTAGTATAAACTAGTGTATAATATATTATGATTTTTTGATCGAAACTTGCATTTCAAAAAGTAATGTAAAAACTAATTTTCAGATGATTTTTTTGCATGGACTTCCATCACAATCTTCTCTCGAAAATTATATAAATCATCTGAAAAGTATCGTATAATATCGAACAGTCCTTGATTTAATTTGATTTTTTGACGGAAACTAGTATAAACTAGTGTGTAATATATTATGATTTTTTGACCGAAACATGCATTTCGAAAAGTTTCGAGAATCTAATTTTCAGATGATTATTTGCATGGACTTCCATCATAACCTTCCCTCGTAACATATATAAAGGATTCGAAAAGTTTTTTATCATTTCGAACAGTCCTCGATTTAATTTGATTTTTCGACCAAAACTAGTATAAACTAGTGTATAATATATTATGATTTTTTGATCGAAACATGCATTTCAAAAAGTATCGTAGAAACTAATTTTCAGATGATTTTTTTGCATGGACTTCCATCACAATCTTCTCTCGAAAAATATATAAATCATCTGAAAAGTATCGTATAATATCGAACAGTCCTTGATTTTAATTTGATTTTTTGACGGAAACTAGTATAAACTAGTATATAATATATTATGATTTTTTGACCGAAACATGCATTTCGAAAAGTTTCGTAGAATCTAATTTTCAGATGATTATATGCATTGACTTCCATCATAACCTTCCCTCGTAACATATATAAAGGATTGAAAAAGTTTTTTATCATTTCAAACAGTCCTCGATTTAATTTGATTTTTCGACCAAAACTAGTATAAACTAGTGTATAATATATTATGATTTTTTGATCGAAACTTGCATTTCAAAAAGAATCGTAGAAACTAGTTTTCAGATAATTTTTTTGCATGGACTTCCATCACAATCTTCTCTCGAAAAATATATAATTCATCTGAATAAGTATCGTATAATTTCGAAAATTCCTTGATTTAAGTTGATTTTTTAACAGAAACTAGTATAAACTAGTGTATAATATATTATGATTTTTTGACCGAAACATGCATTTCGAAAAGTTTCGTAGAATCTAATTTTCAGATGATTATTTGCATGGACTTCCATCATAACCTTCCCTCGTAACATATATCAAGGATTCGAAAAGTTTTTTATCATTTCGAACAGTCCTCGATTTAATTTGATTTTTCGACCAAAACTAGTATAAACTAGTGTATAATATATTATGATTTTTTGATCGAAACTTGCATTTCAAAATGTATCGTAGAAACTAATTTTCAGATGATTTTTTTGCATGGACTTCCATCACAATCTTCTCTCGAAAATTATATAAATCATCTGAAAAGTATCGTATAATATCGAACAGTCCTTGATTTAATTTGATTTTTTGACGGAAACTAGTATAAACTAGTGTGTAATATATTATGATTTTTTGACCGAAACATGCATTTCAAAAAGTTTCGAGAATCTAATTTTCAGATGATTATTTGCATGGACTTCCATCATAACCTTCCCTCGTAACATATATAAAGGATTCGAAAAGTTTTTTATCATTTCGAACAGTCCTCGATTTAATTTGATTTTTCGACCAAAACTAGTATAAACTAGTGTATAATATATTATGATTTTTTGATCGAAACATGCATTTCAAAAAGTATCGTAGAAACTAATTTTCAGATGATTTTTTTGCATGGACTTCCATCACAATCTTCTCTCGAAAAATATATAAATCATCTGAAAAGTATCGTATAATATCGAACAGTCCTTGATTTTAATTTGATTTTTTGACGGAAACTAGTATAAACTAGTGTATAATATATTATGATTTTTTGACCGAAACATGCATTTCGAAAAGTTTCGTAGAATCTAATTTTCAGATGATTATATGCATTGACTTCCATCATAACCTTCCCTCGTAACATATATAAAGGATTGAAAAAGTTTTTTATCATTTCAAACAGTCCTCGATTTAATTTGATTTTTCGACCAAAACTAGTATAAACTAGTGTATAATATATTATGATTTTTTGATCGAAACTTGCATTTCAAAAAGAATCGTAGAAACTAGTTTTCAGATAATTTTTTTGCATGGACTTCCATCACAATCTTCTCTCGAAAAATATATAATTCATCTGAATAAGTATCGTATAATTTCGAAAATTCCTTGATTTAAGTTGATTTTTTAACAGAAACTAGTATAAACTAGTGTATAATATATTATGATTTTTTGACCGAAACATGCATTTCGAAAAGTTTCGTAGAATCTAATTTTCAGATGATTATTTGCATGGACTTCCATCATAACCTTCCCTCGTAACATATATCAAGGATTCGAAAAGTTTTTTATCATTTCGAACAGTCCTCGATTTAATTTGATTTTTCGACCAAAACTAGTATAAACTAGTGTATAATATATTATGATTTTTTGATCGAAACTTGCATTTCAAAATGTATCGTAGAAACTAATTTTCAGATGATTTTTTTGCATGGACTTCCATCACAATCTTCTCTCGAAAATTATATAAATCATCTGAAAAGTATCGTATAATATCGAACAGTCCTTGATTTAATTTGATTTTTTGACGGAAACTAGTATAAACTAGTGTGTAATATATTATGATTTTTTGACCGAAACATGCATTTCAAAAAGTTTCGAGAATCTAATTTTCAGATGATTATTTGCATGGACTTCCATCATAACCTTCCCTCGTAACATATATAAAGGATTCGAAAAGTTTTTTATCATTTCGAACAGTCCTCGATTTAATTTGATTTTTCGACCAAAACTAGTATAAACTAGTGTATAATATATTATGATGTTTTGATCGAAACTTGCTTCTCAAAAAGTATCGTAGAAACTAATTTTCAGATAATTTTTTTGCACAGACTTCCATCACAATCTTCTCTCGAAAAATATATAAATCATCTGAATAAGTATCATATAATTTCGAACAGTCCTTGATTTAATTTGATTTTTTAACAGAAACTAGTATAAACTAGTATATAATATATTATGATTTTTTGACCGAAACATGCATTTCGAAAAGTTTCGTAGAATCTAATTTTTAGATGATTATTTGCATGGACTCCATCATAACCTTCCCTCATAACATATATAAAGGATTCGAAAAGGTTTTTATCATTTCGAACAGTCCTCGATTTAATTTGGTTTTTCGACCAAAATTAGTATAAACTAGTGTATAATATATTATGATTTTTTGATCGAAACTTGCATTTCAAAAAGTAATGTAAAAACTAATTTTCAGATGATTTTTTTGCATGGACTTCCATCACAATCTTCTCTCGAAAATTATATAAATCATCTGAAAAGTATCGTATAATATCGAACAGTCCTTGATTTAATTTGATTTTTTGACGGAAACTAGTATAAACTAGTGTGTAATATATTATGATTTTTTGACCGAAACATGCATTTCGAAAAGTTTCGAGAATCTAATTTTCAGATGATTATTTGCATGGACTTCCATCATAACCTTCCCTCGTAACATATATAAAGGATTCGAAAAGTTTTTTATCATTTCGAACAGTCCTCGATTTAATTTGATTTTTCGACCAAAACTAGTATAAACTAGTGTATAATATATTATGATGTTTTGATCGAAACTTGCTTTTCAAAAAGTATCGTAGAAACTAATTTTCAGATAATTTTTTTGCACGGACTTCCATCACAATCTTCTCTCGAAAAATATATAAATCATCTGAATAAGTATCATATAATTTCGAACAGTCCTTGATTTAATTTGATTTTTTAACAGAAACTAGTATAAACTAGTATATAATATATTATGATTTTTTGACCGAAACATGCATTTCGAAAAGTTTCGTAGAATCTAATTTTCAGATGATTATTTGCATGGACTCCATCATAACCTTCCCTCATAACATATATAAAGGATTCGAAAAGTTTTTTATCATTTCGAACAGTCCTCGATTTAATTTGATTTTTCGACCAAAATTAGTATAAACTAGTGTATAATATATTATGATTTTTTGATCGAAACTTGCATTTCAAAAAGTAATGTAAAAACTAATTTTCAGATGATTTTTTTGCATGGACTTCCATCACAATCTTCTCTCGAAAATTATATAAATCATCTGAAAAGTATCGTATAATATCGAACAGTCCTTGATTTAATTTGATTTTTTGACGGAAACTAGTATAAACTAGTGTGTAATATATTATGATTTTTTGACCGAAACATGCATTTCGAAAAGTTTCGAGAATCTAATTTTCAGATGATTATTTGCATGGACTTCCATCATAACCTTCCCTCGTAACATATATAAAGGATTCGAAAAGTTTTTTATCATTTCGAACAGTCCTCGATTTAATTTGATTTTTCGACCAAAACTAGTATAAACTAGTGTATAATATATTATGATTTTTTGATCGAAACTTGCATTTCAAAAAGTATCGTAGAAACTAATTTTCAGATGATTTTTTTGCATGGACTTCCATCACAATCTTCTCTCGAAAAATATATAAATCATCTGAAAAGTATCGTATAATATCGAACAGTCCTTGATTTTAATTTGATTTTTTTACGGAAACTAGTATAAACTAGTGTATAATATATTATGATTTTTTGATCGAAACATGCATTTCGAAAAGTTTCGTAGAATCTAATTTTCAGATGATTATTTGCATTGACTTCCATCATAACCTTCCCTCGTAACATATATAAAGGATTGAAAAAGTTTTTTATCATTTCAAACAGTCCTCGATTTAATTTGATTTTTCGACCAAAACTAGTATAAACTAGTGTATAATATATTATGATTTTTTGATCGAAACTTGCATTTCAAAAAGAATCGTAGAAACTAGTTTTCAGATAATTTTTTTGCACGGACTTCCATCACAATCTTCTCACGAAAAATAAATAATTCATCTGAATAAGTATCGTATAATTTCGAACATTCCTTGAATTAATTTGATTTTTTAACAGAAACTAGTATCAACTAGTATATAATATATTATGATTTTTTGACCGAAACCTGCATTTCGAAAAGTTTCGTAGAATCTAATTTTCAGATGATTATTTGCATGGACTCCATCATAACCTTCCCTCATAACATATATAAAGGATTCGAAAAGTTTTTTATCATTTCGAACAGTCCTCGATTTAATTTGATTTTTCGACCAAAATTAGTATAAACTAGTGTATAATATATTATGATTTTTTGATCGAAACTTGCATTTCAAAATGTATCGTAGAAACTAATTTTCAGATGATTTTTTTGCATGGACTTCCATCACAATCTTCTCTCGAAAATTATATAAATCATCTGAAAAGTATCGTATAATATCGAACAGTCCTTGATTTAATTTGATTTTTTGACGGAAACTAGTATAAACTAGTGTGTAATATATTATGATTTTTTGACCGAAACATGCATTTCAAAAAGTTTCGAGAATCTAATTTTCAGATGATTATTTGCATGGACTTCCATCATAACCTTCCCTCGTAACATATATAAAGGATTCGAAAAGTTTTTTATCATTTCGAACAGTCCTCGATTTAATATGATTTTTCGACCAAAACTAGTATAAACTAGTGTATAATATATTATGATGTTTTGATCGAAACTTGCTTCTCAAAAAGTATTGTAGAAACTAATTTTCAGATAATTTTTTTGCACAGACTTCCATCACAATCTTCTCTCGAAAAATATATAAATCATCTGAATAAGTATCATATAATTTCGAACAGTCTTTGATTTAATTTGATTTTTTAACAGAAACTAGTATAAACTAGTATATAATATATTATGATTTTTTGACCGAAACATGCATTTCGAAAAGTTTCGTAGAATCTAATTTTTAGATGATTATTTGCATGGACTCCATCATAACCTTCCCTCATAACATATATAAAGGATTCGAAAAGGTTTTTATCATTTCGAACAGTCCTCGATTTAATTTGATTTTTCGACCAAAATTAGTATAAACTAGTGTATAATATATTATGATTTTTTGATCGAAACTTGCATTTCAAAAAGTAATGTAAAAACTAATTTTCAGATGATTTTTTTGCATGGACTTCCATCACAATCTTCTCTCGAAAATTATATAAATCATCTGAAAAGTATCGTATAATATCGAACAGTCCTTGATTTTAATTTGATTTTTTGACGGAAACTAGTATAAACTAGTGTGTAATATATTATGATTTTTTGACCGAAACATGCATTTCGAAAAGTTTCGAGAATCTAATTTTCAGATGATTATTTGCATGGACTTCCATCATAACCTTCCCTCGTAACATATATAAAGGATTCGAAAAGTTTTTTATCATTTCGAACAGTCCTCGATTTAATTTGATTTTTCGACCAAAACTAGTATAAACTAGTGTATAATATATTATGATGTTTTGATCGAAACTTGCTTTTCAAAAAGTATCGTAGAAACTAATTTTCAGATAATTTTTTTGCACGGACTTCCATCACAATCTTCTCTCGAAAAATATATAAATCATCTGAATAAGTATCATATAATTTCGAACAGTCCTTGATTTAATTTGATTTTTTAACAGAAACTAGTATAAACTAGTATATAATATATTATGATTTTTTGACCGAAACATGCATTTCGAAAAGTTTCGTAGAATCTAATTTTCAGATGATTATTTGCATGGACTCCATCATAACCTTCCCTCATAACATATATAAAGGATTCGAAAAGTTTTTTATCATTTCGAACAGTCCTCGATTTAATTTGATTTTTCGACTAAAATTAGTATAAACTAGTGTATAATATATTATGATTTTTTGATCGAAACTTGCATTTCAAAAAGTAATGTAAAAACTAATTTTCAGATGATTTTTTTGCATGGACTTCCATCACAATCTTCTCTCGAAAATTATATAAATCATCTGAAAAGTATCGTATAATATCGAACAGTCCTTGATTTAATTTGATTTTTTGACGGAAACTAGTATAAACTAGTGTGTAATATATTATGATTTTTTGACCGAAACATGCATTTCGAAAAGTTTCGAGAATCTAATTTTCAGATGATTATTTGCATGGACTTCCATCATAACCTTCCCTCGTAACATATATAAAGGATTCGAAAAGTTTTTTATCATTTCGAACAGTCCTCGATTTAATTTGATTTTTCGACCAAAACTAGTATAAACTAGTGTATAATATATTATGATTTTTTGATCGAAACTTGCATTTCAAAAAGTATCGTAGAAACTAATTTTCAGATGATTTTTTTGCATGGACTTCCATCACAATCTTCTCTCGAAAAATATATAAATCATCTGAAAAGTATCGTATAATATCGAACAGTCCTTGATTTTAATTTGATTTTTTGACGGAAACTAGTATAAACTAGTGTATAATATATTATGATTTTTTGATCGAAACATGCATTTCGAAAAGTTTCGTAGAATCTAATTTTCAGATGATTATTTGCATTGACTTCCATCATAACCTTCCCTCGTAACATATATAAAGGATTGAAAAAGTTTTTTATCATTTCAAACAGTCCTCGATTTAATTTGATTTTTCGACAAAAACTAGTATAAACTAGTGTATAATATATTATGATTTTTTGATCGAAACTTGCATTTCAAAAAGAATCGTAGAAACTAGTTTTCAGATAATTTTTTTGCACGGACTTCCATCACAATCTTCTCTCGAAAAATATATAATTCATCTGAATAAGTATCGTATAATTTCGAACATTCCTTGAATTAATTTGATTTTTTAACAGAAACTAGTATAAACTAGTATATAATATATTATGATTTTTTGACCGAAACATGCATTTCGAAAAGTTTCGTAGAATCTAATTTTCAGATGATTATTTGCATGGACTCCATCATAACCTTCCCTCATAACATATATAAAGGATTCGAAAATTTTTTTATCATTTCGAACAGTCCTCGATTTAATTTGATTTTTCCACCAAAATTAGTATAAACTAGTGTATAATATATTATGATTTTTTGATCGAAACTTGCATTTCAAAAAGTAATGTAAAAACAAATTTTCAGATGATTTTTTTGCATGGACTTCCATCACAATCTTCTCTCGAAAATTATATAAATCATCTGAAAAGTATCGTATAATATCGAACAGTCCTTGATTTAATTTGATTTTTTGACGGAAACTAGTATAAACTAGTGTGTAATATATTATGATTTTTTGACCGAAACATGCATTTCGAAAAGTTTCGAGAATCTAATTTTCAGATGATTATTTGCATGGATTTCCATCATAACCTTCCCTCGTAACATATATAAAGGATTCGAAAAGTTTTTTATCATTTCGAACAGTCCTCGATTTAATTTGATTTTTCGACCAAAACTAGTATAAACTAGTGTATAATATATTATGATTTTTTGATCGAAACTTGCATTTCAAAAAGTATCGTAGAAACTAATTTTCAGATGATTTTTTTGCATGGACTTCCATCACAATCTTCTCTCGAAAAATATATAAATCATCTGAAAAGTATCGTATAATATCGAACAGTCCTTGATTTTAATTTAATTTTTTGACGGAAACTAGTATAAACTAGTGTATAATATATTATGATTTTTTGACCGAAACATGCATTTCGAAAAGTTTCGTAGAATCTAATTTTCAGATGATTATTTGCATGGACTTCCATCATAACCTTCCCTCGTAACATATATAAAGGATTGAAAAAGTTTTTTTATCATTTCAAACAGTCCTCGATTTAATTTGATTTTTTGACCAAAACTAGTATAAACTAGTGTATAATATATTATGATTTTTTGATCGAAACTTGCATTTCAAAAAGAATCGTAGAAACTAGTTTTCAGATAATTTTTTTGCATGGACTTCCATCACAATCTTCTCTCGAAAAAGATATAATTCATCTGAATAAGTATCGTATAATTTCGAACATTCCTTGAATTAATTTGATTTTTTAACAGAAACTAGTATAAACTAGTATATAATATATTATGATTTTTTGACCGAAACATGCATTTCGAAAAGTTTCGTAGAATCTAATTTTCAGATGATTATTTGCATGGACTCCATCATAACCTTCCCTCGTAACATATATAAAGGATTCGAAAAGTTTTTTATCATTTCGAACAGCCCTCGATTTAATTTGATTTTTCGACCAAAATTAGTATAAACTAGTGTATAATATATTATGATTTTTTGATCGAAACTTGCATTTCAAAAAGAATCGTAGAAACTAGTTTTCAGATGATTTTTTTGCATGGACTTCCATCACAATCTTCTCTCGAAAATTATATAAATCATATGAAAAGTATCGTATAATATCGAACAGTCCTTGATTTAATTTGATTTTTTGACGGAAACGAGTATAAACTAGTGTGTAATATATTATGATTTTTTGACCGAAACATGCATTTCGAAAAGTTTCGAGAATCTAATTTTCAGATGATTATTTGCATGGACTTCCATCATAACCTTCCCTCGTAACATATATAAAGGATTCGAAAAGTTTTTTATCATTTCGAACAGTCCTCGATTTAATTTGATTTTTCGACCAAAACTAGTATAAACTAGTGTATAATATATTATGATTTTTTGATCGAAACTTGCATTTCAAAAAGTATCGTAGAAACTAATTTTCAGATGATTTTTTTGCATGGACTTCCATCACAATCTTCTCTCGAAAAATATATAAATAATCTGAAAAGTATCGTATAATATCGAACAGTCCTTGATTTTAATTTGATTTTTTGACGGAAACTAGTATAAACTAGTGTATAATATATTATGATTTTTTGACCGAAACATGCATTTCGAAAAGTTTCGTAGAATCTAATTTTCAGGTGATTATTTGCATTGACTTCCATCATAACCTTCCCTCGTAACATATATAAAGGATTGAAAAAGTTTTTTATCATTTCAAACAGTCCTCGATTTAATTTGATTTTTCGACCAAAACTAGTATAAACTAGTGTATAATATATTATGATTTTTTGATCGAAACTTGCATTTCAAAAAGAATCGTAGAAACTAGTTTTCAGATAATTTTTTTGCATGGACTTCCATCACAATCTTCTCTCGAAAAAGATATAATTCATCTGAATAAGTATCGTATAATTTCGAACATTCCTTGAATTAATTTGATTTTTTAACAGAAACTAGTATAAACTAGTATATAATATATTATGATTTTTTGACCGAAACATGCATTTCGAAAAGTTTCGTAGAATCTAATTTTCAGATTATTATTTGCATGGACTTCCATCATAACCTTCCCTCGTAACATATATAAAGGATTCAAAAAGTTTTTTATAATTTCGAACAGCCCTCGATTTAATTTGATTTTCGACCAAAACTAATATAAACTAGTGTATAATATATTATGATTTTTTGATCGAAACTTGCATTTCAAAAAGTATCGTAGAAACTAATTTTCAGATGATTTTTGTGCATGTACTTCCATCACAATCTTCTCTCGAAAATTATATAAATCATCTGAAAAGTATCGTATAATATCGAACAGTCCTTGATTTAATTTGATTTTTTGACGGAAACTAGTATAAACTAGTGTGTAATATATTATGATTTTTTGACCGAAACATGCATTTCGAAAAGTTTCGAGAATCTAATTTTCAGATGATTATTTGCATGGATTTCCATCATAACCTTCCCTCGTAACATATATAAAGGATTTGAAAAGTTTTTTATCATTTCGAACAGTCCTCGATTTAATTTGATTTTTCGACCAAAACTAGTATAAACTAGTGTATAATATATTATGATTTTTTGATCGAAACTTGCATTTCAAAAAGTATCGTAGAAACTAATTTTCAGATGATTTTTTTGCATGGACTTCCATCACAATCTTCTCTCGAAAAATATATAAATCATCTGAAAAGTATCGTATAATATCGAACAGTCCTTGATTTTAATTTGATTTTTTGACGGAAACTAGTATAAACTAGTGTATAATATATTATGATTTTTTGACCGAAACATGCATTTCGAAAAGTTTCGTAGAATCTAATTTTCAGATGATTATTTGCATGGACTTCCATCATAACCTTCCCTCGTAACATATATAAAGGATTGAAAAAGTTTTTTTATCATTTCAAACAGTCCTCGATTTAATTTGATTTTTTGACCAAAACTAGTATAAACTAGTGTATAATATATTATGATTTTTTGATCGAAACTTGCATTTCAAAAAGAATCGTAGAAACTAGTTTTCAGATAATTTTTTTGCATGGACTTCCATCATAATCTTCTCTCGAAAAATATATAATTCATCTGAATAAGTATCGTATAATTTCGAACATTCCTTGAATTAATTTGATTTTTTAACAGAAACTAGTATAAACTAGTGTATAATATATTATGATTTTTTGACCGATACATGCGTTTCGAAAAGTTTCGTAGAATCTAATTTTCAGATTATTATTTGCATGGACTTCCATCATAACCTTCCCTCGTAACATATATAAAGGATTCGAAAAGTTTTTTATAATTTCGAACAGCCCTCGATTTAATTTGATTTTTCGACCAAAACTAATATAAACTAGTGTATAATATATTATGATTTTTTGATCGAAACTTGCATTTCAAAAAGTATCGTAGAAACTAATTTTCAGATGATTTTTGTGCATGTACTTCCATCACAATCTTCTCTCGAAAATTATATAAATCATCTGAAAAGTATCGTATAATATCGAACAGTCCTTGATTTAATTTGATTTTTTGACGGAAACTAGTATAAACTAGTGTGTAATATATTATGATTTTTTGACCGAAACATGCATTTCGAAAAGTTTCAAGAATTTAATTTTCAGATGATTATTTGCATGGATTTCCATCATAACCTTCCCTCGTAACATATATAAAGGATTCGAAAAGTTTTTTATCATTTCGAACAGTCCTCGATTTAATTTGATTTTTCGACCAAAACTAGTATAAACTAGTGTATAATATATTATGATTTTTTGATCGAAACTTGCATTTCAAAAAGTATCGTAGAAACTAATTTTTAGATGATTTTTTTGCATGGACTTCCATCAAAATCTTCTCTCGAAAAATATATAAATCATCTGAAAAGTATCGTATAATATCGAACAGTCCTTGATTTTAATTTGATTTTTTGACGGAAACTAGTATAAACTAGTGTATAATATATTATGATTTTTTGACCAAAACATGCATTTCGAAAAGTATCGTAGAATCTAATTTTCAGATGATTATTTGCATGGACTTCCATCATAACCTTCCCTCGTAACATATATAAAGGATTGAAAAAGTTTTTTTATCATTTCAAACAGTCCTCGATTTAATTTGATTTTTCGACCAAAACTAGTATAAACTAGTGTATAATATATTATGATTTTTTGATCGAAACTTGCATTTCAAAAAGAATCGTAGAAACTAGTTTTCAGATAATTTTTTTGCATGGACTTCCATCACAATCTTCTCTCGAAAAATATATAATTCATCTGAATAAGTATCGTATAATTTCGAACATTCCTTGAATTAATTTGATTTTTTAACAGAAACTAGTATAAACAAGTGTATAATATATTATGATTTTTTGACCGAAACATGCATTTCGAAAAGTTTCGTAGAATCTAATTTTCAGATTATTATTTGCATGGACTTCCATCATAACCTTCCCTCGTAACATATATAAAGGATTCGAAAAGTTTTTTATAATTTCGAACAGCCCTCGATTTAATTTGATTTTTCGACCAAAACTAATATAAACTAGTGTATAATATATTATGATTTTTTGATCGAAACTTGCATTTCAAAAAGTATCGTAGAAACTAATTTCAGATGATTTTTGTGCATGTACTTCCATCACAATCTTCTCTCGAAAATTATATAAATCATTTGAAAAGTATCGTATAATATCGAACAGTCCTTGATTTAATTTGATTTTTTGACGGAAACTAGTATAAACTAGTGTGTAATATATTATGATTTTTTGAACGAAACATGCATTTCGAAAAGTTTCGAGAATCTAATTTTCAGATGATTATTTGCATGGATTTCCATCATAACCTTCCCTCGTAACATATATAAAGGATTCGAAAAGTTTTTTATCATTTCGAATAGTCCTCGATTTAATTTGATTTTTCGACCAAAACTAGTATAAACTAGTGTATAATATATTATGATTTTTTGATCGAAACTTGCATTTCAAAAAGTATCGTAGAAACTAATTTTTAGATGATTTTTTTGCATGGACTTCCATCACAATCTTCTCTCGAAAAATATATAAATCATCTGAAAAGTATCGTATAATATCGAACAGTCCTTGATTTTAATTTGATTTTTTGACGGAAACTAGTATAAACTAGTGTATAATATATTATGATTTTTTGACCAAAACATGCATTTCGAAAAGTTTCGTAGAATCTAATTTTCAGATGATTATTTGCATGGACTTCCATCATAACCTTCCCTCGTAACATATATAAAGGATTGAAATTTTTTTTTATCATTTCAAACAGTCCTCGATTTAATTTGATTTTTCGACCAAAACTAGTATAAACTAGTGTATAATATATTATGATTTTTTGATCGAAACTTGCATTTCAAAAAGAATCGTAGAAACTAGTTTTCAGATAATTTTTTTGCATGGACTTCCATCACAATCTTCTCTCGAAAAATATATAATTCATCTGAATAAGTATCGTATAATTTCGAACATTCCTTGAATTAATTTGATTTTTTAACAGAAACTAGTATAAACAAGTGTATAATATATTATGATTTTTTGACCGAAACATGCATTTCGAAAAGTTTCGTAGAATCTAATTTTCAGATTATTATTTGCATGGACTTCCATCATAACCTTCCCTCGTAACATATATAAAGGATTCGAAAAGTTTTTTATAATTTCGAACAGCCCTCGATTTAATTTGATTTTTCGACCAAAACTAATATAAACTAGTGTATAATATATTATGATTTTTTGATCGAAACTTGCATTTCAAAAAGTATCGTAGAAACTAATTTCAGATGATTTTTGTGCATGTACTTCCATCACAATCTTCTCTCGAAAATTATATAAATTATCTGAAAAGTATCGTATAATATCGAACAGTCCTTGATTTAATTTGATTTTTTGACGGAAACTAGTATAAACTAGTGTGTAATAAATTATGATTTTTTGACCGAAACATGCATTTCGAAAAGTTTCGAGAATCTAATTTTCAGATGATTATTTGCATGGATTACCATCATAACCTTCCCTCGTAACATATATAAAGGATTCGAAAAGTTTTTTATAATTTCGAACAGCCCTCGATTTAATTTGATTTTTCGACCAAAACTAATATAAACTAGTGTATAATATATTATGATTTTTTGATCGAAACTTGCATTTCAAAAAGTATCGTAGAAACTAATTTCAGATGATTTTTGTGCATGTACTTCCATCACAATCTTCTCTCGAAAATTATATAAATCATCTGAAAAGTATCGTATAATATCGAACAGTCCTTGATTTAATTTGATTTTTTGACGGAAACTAGTATAAACTAGTGTGTAATATATTATGATTTTTTGACCGAAACATGCATTTCGAAAAGTTTCGAGAATCTAATTTTCAGATGATTATTTGCATGGACTTCCATCATAACCTTCCCTCGTAACATATATAAAGGATTCGAAAAGTTTTTTATAATTTCGAACCGTCCTCGATTTAATTTGATTTTTCGACCAAAACTAGTATAAACTAGTGTATAATATATTATGATTTTTTGATCGAAACTTGCATTTCAAAAAGTATCGTAGAAACTAATTTTCAGATGATTTTTTTGCATGGACTTCCATCACAATCTTCTCTGGAAAATTATATAAATCATCTGAAAAGTATCGTATAATATCGAACAGTCCTTGATTTAATTTGATTTTTTGACGGAAACTAGTATAAACTAGTGTGTAATATATTATGATTTTTTGACCGAAACATGCATTTCGAAAAGTTTCGAGAATCTAATTTTCAGATGATTATTTGCATGGACTTCCATCATAACCTTCCCTCGTAACATATATAAAGGATTCGAAAAGTTTTTTATCATTTCGAACAGTCCTCGATTTAATTTGATTTTTCGACCAAAACTAGTATAAACTAGTGTATAATATATTATGATGTTTTGATCGAAACTTGCTTTTCAAAAAGTATCGTAGAAACTAATTTTCAGATAATTTTTTTGCACGGACTTCCATCACAATCTTCTCTCGAAAAATATATAAATCATCTGAATAAGTATCATATAATTTCGAACAGTCCTTGATTTAATTTGATTTTTTAACAGAAACTAGTATAAACTAGTATATAATATATTATGATTTTTTGACCGAAACATGCATTTCGAAAAGTTTCGTAGAATCTAATTTTCAGATGATTATTTGCATGGACTCCATCATAACCTTCCCTCATAACATATATAAAGGATTCGAAAAGTTTTTTATCATTTCGAACAGTCCTCGATTTAATTTGATTTTTCGACCAAAATTAGTATAAACTAGTGTATAATATATTATGATTTTTTGATCGAAACTTGCATTTCAAAAAGTAATGTAAAAACTAATTTTCAGATGATTTTTTTGCATGGACTTCCATCACAATCTTCTCTCGAAAATTATATAAATCATCTGAAAAGTATCGTATAATATCGAACAGTCCTTGATTTAATTTGATTTTTTGACGGAAACTAGTATAAACTAGTGTGTAATATATTATGATTTTTTGACCGAAACATGCATTTCGAAAAGTTTCGAGAATCTAATTTTCAGATGATTATTTGCATGGACTTCCATCATAACCTTCCCTCGTAACATATATAAAGGATTCAAAAAGTTTTTTATCATTTCGAACAGTCATCGATTTAATTTGATTTTTCGACCAAAACTAGTATAAACTAGTGTATAATATATTATGATTTTTTGATCGAAACTTGCATTTCAAAAAGTATCGTAGAAACTAATTTTCAGATGATTTTTTTGCATGGACTTCCATCACAATCTTCTCTCGAAAAATATATAAATCATCTGAAAAGTATCGTATAATATCGAACAGTCCTTGATTTTAATTTGATTTTTTGACGGAAACTAGTATAAACTAGTGTATAATATATTATGATTTTTTGACTGAAACATGCATTTCGAAAAGTTTCGTAGAATCTAATTTTCAGATGATTATTTGCATGGACTTCCATCAATACCTTCCCTCGTAACATATATAAAGGATTCGAAAAGTTTTTTATCATTTCGAACAGTCCTCAATTTAATTTGATTTTTCGACCAAAACTAGTATAAATTAGTGTATAATATATTATGATTTTTTGATCGAAACTTGCATTCAAAATGTATCGTAGAAACTAATTTTCAGATGATTTTTTTGCATGGACTTCCATCACAATCTTCTCTCGAAAATTATATAAATCAACTGAAAAGTATCGTATAATATCGAACAGTCCTTGATTTAATTTGATTTTTTGACGGAAACTAGTATAAACTAGTGTGTAATATATTATGATTTTTTGACCGAAACATGCATTTCGAAAAGTTTCGAGAATCTAATTTTCAGATGATTATTTGCATGGACTTCCATCATAACCTTCCCTCGTAACATATATAAAGGATTCGAAAAGTTTTTTATCATTTCGAACAGTCCTCGATTTAATTTGATTTTTCGACCAAAACTAGTATAAACTAGTGTATAATATATTATGATGTTTTGATCAAAACTTGCTTTTCAAAAAGTATCGTAGAAACTAATTTTCAGATAATTTTTTTGCACGGACTTCCATCACAATCTTCTCTCGAAAAATATATAAATCATCTGAATAAGTATCATATAATTTCGAACAGTCCTTGATTTAATTTGATTTTTTAACAGAAACTAGTATAAACTAGTATATAATATATTATGATTTTTTGACCGAAACATGCATTTCGAAAAGTTTCGTAGAATCTAATTTTCAGATGATTATTTGCATGGACTCCATCATAACCTTCCCTCATAACATATATAAAGGATTCGAAAAGTTTTTTATCATTTCGAACAGTCCTCGATTTAATTTGATTTTTCGACCAAAATTAGTATAAACTAGTGTATAATATATTATGATTTTTTGATCGAAACTTGCATTTCAAAAAGTAATGTGAAAACTAATTTTCAGATGATTTTTTTGCATGGACTTCCATCACAATCTTCTCTTGAAAATTATATAAATCATCTGAAAAGTATCGTATAATATCGAACAGTCCTTGATTTAATTTGATTTTTTGACGGAAACTAGTATAAACTAGTGTGTAATATATTATGATTTTTTGACCGAAACATGCATTTCGAAAAGTTTCGAGAATCTAATTTTCAGATGATTATTTGCATGTACTTCCATCATAACCTTCCCTCGTAACATATATAAAGGATTCGAAAAGTTTTTTATCATTTCGAACAGTCATCGATTTAATTTGATTTTTCGACCAAAACTAGTATAAACTAGTGTATAATATATTATGATTTTTTGATCGAAACTTGCATTTCAAAAAGTATCGTAGAAACTAATTTTCAGATGATTTTTTTGCATGGACTTCCATCACAATCTTCTCTCGAAAAATATATAAATCATCTGAAAAGTATCGTATAATATCGAACAGTCCTTGATTTTAATTTGATTTTTTGACGGAAACTAGTATAAACTAGTGTATAATATATTATGATTTTTTGACCGAAACATGCATTTCGAAAAGTTTTGTAGAATCTAATTTTCAGATGATTATTTGCATGGACTTCCATAAATACCTTCCCTCGTAACATATATAAAGGATTCGAAAAGTTATTTATCATTTCGAACAGTCCTCGATTTAATTTGATTTTTCGACCAAAACTAGTATAAACTAGTGTATAATGTATTATGATTTTTTGATCGAAACTTGCATTTCAAAATGTATCGTAGAAACTAATTTTCAGATGATTTTTTTGCATGGACTTCCATAACAATCTTCTCTCGAAAATTATATAAATCAACTGAAAAGTATCGTATAATATCGAACAGTCCTTGATTTAATTTGATTTTTTGACGGAAACTAGTATAAACTAGTGTGTAATATATTATGATTTTTTGACCGAAACATGCATTTCGAAAAGTTTCGAGAATCTAATTTTCAGATGATTATTTGCATGGACTTCCATCATAACCTTCCCTCGTAACATATATAAAGGATTCGAAAAGTTTTTTATCATTTCGAACAGTCCTCGATTTAATTTGATTTTTCGACCAAAACTAGTATAAACTAGTGTATAATATATTATGATGTTTTGATCAAAACTTGCTTTTCAAAAAGTATCGTAGAAACTAATTTTCAGATAATTTTTTTGCACGGACTTCCATCACAATCTTCTCTCGAAAAATATATAAATCATCTGAAAAGTATCGTATAATATCGAACAGTCCTTGGTTTTAATTTGATTTTTTGACGGAAACTAGTATAAACTAGTGTATAATATATTATGATTTTTTGACCGAAACATGCATTTCGAAAAGTTTCGTAGAATCTAATTTTCAGATGATTATTTGCATGGACTCCATCATAACCTTCCCTCATAACATATATAAAGGATTCGAAAAGTTTTTTATCATTTCGAATAGTCCTCGATTTAATTTGATTTTTTGACCAAAATTAGTATAAACTAGTGTATAATATATTATGATTTTTTGATCGAAACTTGCATTTCAAAAAGTAATGTAAAAACTAATTTTCAGATGATTTTTTTGCATGGACTTCCATCACAATCTTCTCTCGAAAATTATATAAATCATCTGAATAAGTATCGTATAATATCGAACAGTCCTTGATTTAATTTGATTTTTGACGGAAACTAGTATAAACTAGTGTGTAATATATTATGATTTTTTGACCGAAACATGCATATCGATAAGTTTCGAGAATCTAATTTTCAGATGATTATTTGCATGGACTTCCATCATAACCTTCCCTCGTAACATATATAAAGGATTCGAAAAGTTTTTTATCATTTCGAACAGTCCTCGATTTAATTTGATTTTTCGACCAAAACTAGTATAAACTAGTGTATAATATATTATGATGTTTTGATCAAAACTTGCTTTTCAAAAAGTATCGTAGAAACTAATTTTCAGATAATTTTTTTGCACGGACTTCCATCACAATCTTCTCTCGAAAAATATATAAATCATCTGAATAAGTATCATATAATTTCGAACAGTCCTTGATTTAATTTGATTTTTTAACAGAAACTAGTATAAACTAGTATATAATATATTATGATTTTTTGACCGAAACATGCATTTCGAAAAGTTTCGTAGAATCTAATTTTCAGATGATTATTTGCATGGACTCCATCATAACCTTCCCTCATAACATATATAAAGGATTCGAAAAGTTTTTTATCATTTCGAATAGTCCTCGATTTAATTTGATTTTTCGACCAAAACTAGTATAAACTAGTGTATAATATATTATGATTTTTTGATCGAAACTTGCACTTCAAAATGTATCGTAGAAACTAATTTTCAGATGATTTTTTTGCATGGACTTCCATCACAATCTTCTCTCGAAAATTATATAAATCAACTTAAAAGTATCGTATAATATCGAACAGTCCTTGATTTAATTTGATTTTTTGACGGAAACTAGTATAAACTAGTGTGTAATATATTATGATTTTTTGACCGAAACATGCATTTCGAAAAGTTTCGAGAATCTAATTTTCAGATGATTATTTGCATGGACTTCCATCATAACCTTCCCTCGTAACATATATAAAGGATTCGAAAAGTTTTTTATCATTTCGAACAGTCCTCGATTTAATTTGATTTTTCGACCAAAACTAGTATAAACTAGTGTATAATATATTATGATGTTTTGATCGAAACTTGCTTTTTAAAAAGTATCGTAGAAACTAATTTTCAGATAATTTTTTTGCACGGACTTCCATCACAATCTTCTCTCGAAAAATATATAAATCATCTGAATAAGTATCATATAATTTCGAACAGTCCTTGATTTAATTTAATTTTTTAACAGAAACTAGTATAAACTAGTATATAATATATTATGATTTTTTGACCGAAACATGCATTTCGAAAAGTTTCGTAGAATCTAATTTTCAGATGATTATTTGCATGGACTCCATCATAACCTTCCCTCATAACATATATAAAGGATTCGAAAAGTTTTTTATCATTTCGAACAGTCCTCGATTTAATTTGATTTTTCGACCAAAATTAGTATAAACTAGTGTATAATATATTATGATTTTTTGATCGAAACTTGCATTTCAAAAAGTAATGTAAAAACTAATTTTCAGATGATTTTTTTGCATGGACTTCCATCACAATCTTCTCTCGAAAATTATATAAATCATCTGAAAAGTATCGTATAATATCGAACAGTCCTTGATTTAATTTGATTTTTTGACGGAAACTAGTATAAACTAGTGTGTAATATATTATGATTTTTTGACCGAAACATGCATTTCGAAAAGTTTCGAGAATCTAATTTTCAGATGATTATTTGCATGGACTTCCATCATAACCTTCCCTCGTAACATATATAAAGGATTCAAAAAGTTTTTTATCATTTCGAACAGTCATCGATTTAATTTGATTTTTCGACCAAAACTAGTATAAACTAGTGTATAATATATTATGATTTTTTGATCGAAACTTGCATTTCAAAAAGTATCGTAGAAACTAATTTTCAGATGATTTTTTTGCATGGACTTCCATCACAATCTTCTCTCGAAAAATATATAAATCATCTGAAAAGTATCGTATAATATCGAACAGTCCTTGATTTTAATTTGATTTTTTGACGGAAACTAGTATAAACTAGTGTATAATATATTATGATTTTTTGACTGAAACATGCATTTCGAAAAGTTTCGTAGAATCTAATTTTCAGATGATTATTTGCATGGACTTCCATCAATACCTTCCCTCGTAACATATATAAAGGATTCGAAAAGTTTTTTATCATTTCGAACAGTCCTCAATTTAATTTGATTTTTCGACCAAAACTAGTATAAATTAGTGTATAATATATTATGATTTTTTGATCGAAACTTGCATTTCAAAATGTATCGTAGAAACTAATTTTCAGATGATTTTTTTGCATGGACTTCCATCACAATCTTCTCTCGAAAATTATATAAATCAACTGAAAAGTATCGTATAATATCGAACAGTCCTTGATTTAATTTGATTTTTTGACGGAAACTAGTATAAACTAGTGTGTAATATATTATGATTTTTTGACCGAAACATGCATTTCGAAAAGTTTCGAGAATCTAATTTTCAGATGATTATTTGCATGGACTTCCATCATAACCTTCCCTCGTAACATATATAAAGGATTCGAAAAGTTTTTTATCATTTCGAACAGTCCTCGATTTAATTTGATTTTTCGACCAAAACTAGTATAAACTAGTGTATAATATATTATGATGTTTTGATCAAAACTTGCTTTTCAAAAAGTATCGTAGAAACTAATTTTCAGATAATTTTTTTGCACGGACTTCCATCACAATCTTCTCTCGAAAAATATATAAATCATCTGAATAAGTATCATATAATTTCGAACAGTCCTTGATTTAATTTGATTTTTTAACAGAAACTAGTATAAACTAGTATATAATATATTATGATTTTTTGACCGAAACATGCATTTCGAAAAGTTTCGTAGAATCTAATTTTCAGATGATTATTTGCATGGACTCCATCATAACCTTCCCTCATAACATATATAAAGGATTCGAAAAGTTTTTTATCATTTCGAACAGTCCTCGATTTAATTTGATTTTTCGACCAAAATTAGTATAAACTAGTGTATAATATATTATGATTTTTTGATCGAAACTTGCATTTCAAAAAGTAATGTAAAAACTAATTTTCAGATGATTTTTTTGCATGGACTTCCATCACAATCTTCTCTCGAAAATTATATAAATCATCTGAAAAGTATCGTATAATATCGAACAGTCCTTGATTTAATTTGATTTTTTGACGGAAACTAGTATAAACTAGTGTGTAATATATTATGATTTTTTGACCGAAACATGCATTTCGAAAAGTTTCGAGAATCTAATTTTCAGATGATTATTTGCATGTACTTCCATCATAACCTTCCCTCGTAACATATATAAAGGATTCGAAAAGTTTTTTATCATTTGGAACAGTCATCGATTTAATTTGATTTTTCGACCAAAACTAGTATAAACTAGTGTATAATATATTATGATTTTTTGATCGAAACTTGCATTTCAAAAAGTATCGTAGAAACTAATTTTCAGATGATTTTTTTGCATGGACTTCCATCACAATCTTCTCTCGAAAAATATATAAATCATCTGAAAAGTATCGTATAATATCGAACAGTCCTTGATTTTAATTTGATTTTTTGACGGAAACTAGTATAAACTAGTGTATAATATATTATGATTTTTTGACCGAAACATGCATTTCGAAAAGTTTCGTAGAATCTAATTTTCAGATGATTATTTGCATGGACTTCCATAAATACCTTCCCTCGTAACATATATAAAGGATTCGAAAAGTTATTTATCATTTCGAACAGTCCTCGATTTAATTTGATTTTTCGACCAAAACTAGTATAAACTAGTGTATAATGTATTATGATTTTTTGATCGAAACTTGCATTTCAAAATGTATCGTAGAAACTAATTTTCAGATGATTTTTTTGCATGGACTTCCATAACAATCTTCTCTCGAAAATTATATAAATCAACTGAAAAGTATCGTATAATATCGAACAGTCCTTGATTTAATTTGATTTTTTGACGGAAACTAGTATAAACTAGTGTGTAATATATTATGATTTTTTGACCGAAACATGCATTTCGAAAAGTTTCGAGAATCTAATTTTCAGATGATTATTTGCATGGACTTCCATCATAACCTTCCCTCGTAACATATATAAAGGATTCGAAAAGTTTTTTATCATTTCGAACAGTCCTCGATTTAATTTGATTTTTCGACCAAAACTAGTATAAACTAGTGTATAATATATTATGATGTTTTGATCAAAACTTGCTTTTCAAAAAGTATCGTAGAAACTAATTTTCAGATAATTTTTTTGCACGGACTTCCATCACAATCTTCTCTCGAAAAATATATAAATCATCTGAAAAGTATCGTATAATATCGAACAGTCCTTGATTTTAATTTGATTTTTTGACGGAAACTAGTATAAACTAGTGTATAATATATTATGATTTTTTGACCGAAACATGCATTTCGAAAAGTTTCGTAGAATCTAATTTTCAGATGATTATTTGCATGGACTCCATCATAACCTTCCCTCATAACATATATAAAGGATTCGAAAAGTTTTTTATCATTTCGAATAGTCCTCGATTTAATTTGATTTTTTGACCAAAATTAGTATAAACTAGTGTATAATATATTATGATTTTTTGATCGAAACTTGCATTTCAAAAAGTAATGTAAAAACTAATTTTCAGATGATTTTTTTGCATGGACTTCCATCACAATCTTCTCTCGAAAATTATATAAATCATCTGAATAAGTATCGTATAATATCGAACAGTCCTTGATTTAATTTAATTTTTGACGGAAACTAGTATAAACTAGTGTGTAATATATTATGATTTTTTGACCGAAACATGCATTTCGAAAAGTTTCGAGAATCTAATTTTCAGATGATTATTTGCATGGACTTCCATCATAACCTTCCCTCGTAACATATATAAAGGATTCGAAAAGTTTTTTATCATTTCGAACAGTCCTCGATTTAATTTGATTTTTCGACCAAAACTAGTATAAACTAGTGTATAATATATTATGATGTTTTGATCAAAACTTGCTTTTCAAAAAGTATCGTAGAAACTAATTTTCAGATAATTTTTTTGCACGGACTTCCATCACAATCTTCTCTCGAAAAATATATAAATCATCTGAATAAGTATCATATAATTTCGAACAGTCCTTGATTTAATTTGATTTTTTAACAGAAACTAGTATAAACTAGTATATAATATATTATGATTTTTTGACCGAAACATGCATTTCGAAAAGTTTCGTAGAATCTAATTTTCAGATGATTATTTGCATGGACTCCATCATAACCTTCCCTCATAACATATATAAAGGATTCGAAAAGTTTTTTATCATTTCGAACAGTCCTCGATTTAATTTGATTTTTCGACCAAAATTAGTATAAACTAGTGTATAATATATTATGATTTTTTGATCGAAACTTGCATTTCAAAAAGTAATGTTAGAACTAATTTTCAGATGATTTTTTTGCATGGACTTCCATCACAATCTTCTCTCGAAAATTATATAAATCATCTGAATAAGTATCGTATAATATCGAACAGTCCTTGATTTAATTTGATTTTTTGACGGAAACTAGTATAAACTAGTGTGTAATATATTATGATTTTTTGACCGAAACATGCATTTCGAAAAGTTTCGAGAATCTAATTTTCAGATGATTATTTGCATGGACTTCCATCATAACCTTCCCTCGTAACATATATAAAGGATTCGAAAAGTTTTTTATCATTTCGAACAGTCATCGATTTAATTTGATTTTTCGACCAAAACTAGTATAAACTAGTGTATAATATATTATGATTTTTTGATCGAAACTTGCATTTCAAAAAGTATCGTAGAAACTAATTTTCAGATGATTTTTTTGCATGGACTTCAATCACAATCTTCTCTCGAAAAATATATAAATCATCTGAAAAGTATCGTATAATATCGAACAGTCCTTGATTTTAATTTGATTTTTTGACGGAAACTAGTATAAACTAGTGTATAATATATTATGATTTTTTGACCGAAACATGCATTTCGAAAAGTTTCGTAGAATCTAATTTTCAGATGATTATTTGCATGGACTTCCATCAATACCTTCCCTCGTAACATATATAAAGGATTCGAAAAGTTTTTTATCATTTCGAACAGTCCTCGATTTAATTTGATTTTTCGACCAAAATTAGTATAAACTAGTGTATAATATATTATGATTTTTTGATCGAAACTTGCATTTCAAAATGTATCGTAGAAACTAATTTTCAGATGATTTTTTTGCATGGACTTCCATCACAATCTTCTCTCGAAAATTATATAAATCAACTGAAAAGTATCGTATAATATCGAACAGTCCTTGATTTAATTTGATTTTTTGACGGAAACTAGTATAAACTAGTGTGTAATATATTATGATTTTTTGACCGAAACATGCATTTCGAAAGTTTCGAGAATCTAATTTTCAGATGATTATTTGCATGGACTTCCATCATAACCTTCCCTTGTAACATATATAAAGGATTCAAAAAGTTTTTTATCATTTCGAACAGTCCTCGATTTAATTTTATTTTTCGACCAAAACTAGTATAAACTAGTGTATAATATATTATGATGTTTTGATCGAAACTTGCTTTTCAAAAAGTATCGTAGAAACTAATTTTCAGATAATTTTTTTGCACGGACTTCCATCACAATCTTCTCTCGAAAAATATATAAATCATCTGAATAAGTATCATATAATTTCGAACAATCCTTGATTTAATTTGATTTTTTAAAAGAAACTAGTATAAACTAGTATATAATATATTATGATTTTTTGACCGAAACATGCATTTCGAAAAGTTTCGTAGAATCTAATTTTTAGATGATTATTTGCATGGACTCCATTATAACCTTCCCTCATAACATATATAAAGGATTCAAAAAGTTTTTTATCATTTCGAACAGTCCTCGATTTAATTTGATTTTTCGACCAAAATTAGTATAAACTAGTGTATAATATATTATGATTTTTTGATCGAAACTTGCATTTCAAAAAGTAATGTAAAAACTAATTTTCAGATGATTTTTTTGCATGGACTTCCATCACAATCTTCTCTCGAAAAATATATAAATCATCTGAAAAGTATCGTATAATATCGAACAGTCCTTGATTTAATTTGATTTTTTGACGGAAACTAGTATAAACTAGTGTGTAATATATTATGATTTTTTGACCGAAACATGCATTTCGAAAAGTTTCGAGAATCTAATTTTCAGATGATTATTTGCATGGACTTCCATCATAACCTTCCCTCGTAACATATATAAAGGATTCGAAAAGTTTTTTATCATTTCGAACAGTCCCCGATTTAATTTGATTTTTCGACCAAAACTAGTATAAACTAGTGTATAATATATTATGATTTTTTGATCGAAACTTGCATTTCAAAAAGTATCGTAGAAACTAATTTTCAGATGATTTTTTTGCATGGACTTCCATCACAATCTTCTCTCAAAAAATATATAAATCATCTGAAAAGAATCGTATAATATCGAACAGTCCTTGATTTTAATTTGATTTTTTGACGGAAACTAGTATAAACTAGTATATAATATATTATGATTTTTTGACCGAAACATGCATTTCGAAAAGTTTCGTAGAATCTAATTTTCAGATGATTATTTGCATTGACTTCCATCATAACCATCCCTCGTAACATATATAAAGGATTGAAAAAGTTTTTTATCATTTCAAACAGTCCTCGATTTAATTTGATTTTTCGACCAAAACTAGTATAAACTAGTGTATAATATATTATGATTTTTTGATCGAAACTTGCATTTCAAAAAGAATCGTAGAAACTAGTTTTCAGATAATTTTTTTGCATGGACTTCCATCACAATCTTCTCTCGAAAAATATATAATTCATCTGAATAAGTATCGTATAATTTCGAACATTCCTTGAATTAATTTGATTTTTTAACAGAAACTAGTATAAACTAGTATATAATATATTATGATTTTTTAACCGAAACATGCATTTCGAAAAGTTTCGTAGAATCTAATTTTCAGATGATTATTTGCATGGACTTCCATCATAACCTTCCTTCGTAACATATATAAAGGATTCGAAAAGTTTTTTATAATTTCGAACAGCCCTCGATTTAATTTGATTTTTCGACCAAAACTAATATAAACTAGTGTATAATATATTATGATTTTTTGATCGAAACTTGCATTTCAAAAAGTAATGTAAAAACTAATTTTCAGATGATTTTTTTGCATGGACTTCCATCACAATCTTCTCTCGAAAAATATATAAATCATCTGAAAAGTATCGTATAATATCGAACAGTCCTTGATTTAATTTGATTTTTTTGACGGAAACTAGTATAAACTAGTGTGTAATATATTATGATTTTTTGACCGAAACATGCATTTCGAAAAGTTTCGAGAATCTAATTTTCAGATGATTATTTGCATGGATTTCCATCATAACCTTCCCTCGTAACATATATAAAGGATTCGAAAAGTTTTTTATCATTTCGAACAGTCCTCGATTTAATTTGATTTTTCGACCAAAACTAGTATAAACTAGTGTATAATATATTATGATTTTTTGATCGAAACTTGCATTTCAAAATGTATCGTAGAAACTAATTTTCAGATGATTTTTTTGCATGGACTTCCATCACAATCTTCTCTCGAAAATTATATAAATCAACTGAAAAGTATCGTATAATATCGAACAGTCCTTGATTTAATTTGATTTTTTGACGGAAACTAGTATAAACTAGTGTGTAATATATTATGATTTTTTGACCGAAACATGCATTTCGAAAGTTTCGAGAATCTAATTTTCAGATGATTATTTGCATGGACTTCCATCATAACCTTCCCTTGTAACATATATAAAGGATTCAAAAAGTTTTTTATCATTTCGAACAGTCCTCGATTTAATTTGATTTTTCGACCAAAACTAGTATAAACTAGTGTATAATATATTATGATGTTTTGATCGAAACTTGCTTTTCAAAAAGTATCGTAGAAACTAATTTTCAGATAATTTTTTTGCACGGACTTCCATCACAATCTTCTCTCGAAAAATATATAAATCATCTGAATAAGTATCATATAATTTCGAACAATCCTTGATTTAATTTGATTTTTTAAAAGAAACTAGTATAAACTAGTATATAATATATTATGATTTTTTGACCGAAACATGCATTTCGAAAAGTTTCGTAGAATCTAATTTTTAGATGATTATTTGCATGGACTCCATCATAACCTTCCCTCATAACATATATAAAGGATTCGAAAAGTTTTTTATCATTTCGAACAGTCCTCGATTTAATTTGATTTTTCGACCAAAATTAGTATAAACTAGTGTATAATATATTATGATTTTTTGATCGAAACTTGCATTTCAAAAAGTAATGTAAAAACTAATTTTCAGATGATTTTTTTGCATGGACTTCCATCACAATCTTCTCTCGAAAAATATATAAATCATCTGAAAAGTATCGTATAATATCGAACAGTCCTTGATTTAATTTGATTTTTTGACGGAAACTAGTATAAACTAGTGTGTAATATATTATGATTTTTTGACCGAAACATGCATTTCGAAAAGTTTCGAGAATCTAATTTTCAGATGATTATTTGCATGGACTTCCATCATAACCTTCCCTCGTAACATATATAAAGGATTCGAAAAGTTTTTTATCATTTCGAACAGTCCCCGATTTAATTTGATTTTTCGACCAAAACTAGTATAAACTAGTGTATAATATATTATGATTTTTTGATCGAAACTTGCATTTCAAAAAGTATCGTAGAAACTAATTTTCAGATGATTTTTTTGCATGGACTTCCATCACAATCTTCTCTCAAAAAATATATAAATCATCTGAAAAGAATCGTATAATATCGAACAGTCCTTGATTTTAATTTGATTTTTTGACGGAAACTAGTATAAACTAGTATATAATATATTATGATTTTTTGACCGAAACATGCATTTCGAAAAGTTTCGTAGAATCTAATTTTCAGATGATTATTTGCATTGACTTCCATCATAACCATCCCTCGTAACATATATAAAGGATTGAAAAAGTTTTTTATCATTTCAAACAGTCCTCGATTTAATTTGATTTTTCGACCAAAACTAGTATAAACTAGTGTATAATATATTATGATTTTTTGATCGAAACTTGCATTTCAAAAAGAATCGTAGAAACTAGTTTTCAGATAATTTTTTTGCATGGACTTCCATCACAATCTTCTCTCGAAAAATATATAATTCATCTGAATAAGTATCGTATAATTTCGAACATTCCTTGAATTAATTTGATTTTTTAACAGAAACTAGTATAAACTAGTATATAATATATTATGATTTTTTAACCGAAACATGCATTTCGAAAAGTTTCGTAGAATCTAATTTTCAGATGATTATTTGCATGGACTTCCATCATAACCTTCCCTCGTAACATATATAAAGGATTCGAAAAGTTTTTTATAATTTCGAACAGCCCTCGATTTAATTTGATATTTCGACCAAAACTAATATAAACTAGTGTATAATATATTATGATTTTTTGATCGAAACTTGCATTTCAAAAAGTAATGTAAAAACTAATTTTCAGATGATTTTTTTGCATGGACTTCCATCACAATCTTCTCTCGAAAAATATATAAATCATCTGAAAAGTATCGTATAATATCGAACAGTCCTTGATTTAATTTGATTTTTTTGACGGAAACTAGTATAAACTAGTGTGTAATATATTATGATTTTTTGACCGAAACATGCATTTCGAAAAGTTTCGAGAATCTAATTTTCAGATGATTATTTGCATGGATTTCCATCATAACCTTCCCTCGTAACATATATAAAGGATTCGAAAAGTTTTTTATCATTTCGAACAGTCCTCGATTTAATTTGATTTTTCGACCAAAACTAGTATAAACTAGTGTATAATATATTATGATTTTTTGATCGAAACTTGCATTTCAAAAAGTATCGTAGAAACTAATTTTCAGATGATTTTTTTGCATGGTCTTCCATCACAATCTTCTCTCGAAAAATATATAAATCATCTGAAAAGTATCGTATAATATCGAACAGTCCTTGATTTTAATTTGATTTTTTGACGGAAACTAGTATAAACTAGTGTATAATATATTATGATTTTTTGACCGAAACATGCATTTCGAAATGTTTCGTAGAATCTAATTTTCAGATGATTATTTGCATGGACTTCCATCATAACCTTCCCTCGTAACATATATAAAGGATTGAAAAAGTTTTTTTATCATTTCAAACAGTCCTCGATTTAATTTGATTTTTCGACCAAAACTAGTATAAACTATTGTATAATATATTATGATTTTTTGATCGAAACTTGCATTTCAAAAAGAATCGTAGAAACTAGTTTTCAGATAATTTTTTTGCATGGACTTCCTTCACAATCTTCTCTCGAAAAATATATAATTCATCTGAATAAGTATCGTATAATTTCGAACATTCCTTGAATTAATTTGATTTTTTAACAGAAACTAGTATAAACTAGTGTATAATATATTATGATTTTTTGACCGAAACATGCATTTCGAAAAGTTTCGTAGAATCTAATTTTCAGATTATTATTTGCATGGACTTCCATCATAACCTTCCCTCGTAACATATATAAAGGATTCGAAAAGTTTTTTATAATTTCGAACAGCCCTCGATTTAATTTGATTTTTCGACCAAAACTAATATAAACTAGTGTATAATATATTATGATTTTTTGATCGAAACTTGCATTTCAAAAAGTATCGTAGAAACTAATTTTCAGATGATTTTTTTGCATGTACTTCCATCACAATCTTCTCTCGAAAATTATATAAATCATCTGAAAAGTATCGTATAATATCGAACAGTCCTTGATTTAATTTGATTTTTTGACGGAAACTAGTATAAACTAGTGTGTAATATATTATGATTTTTTGACCGAAACATGCATTTCGAAAATTTCGAGAATCTAATTTTCAGATGATTATTTGCATGGATTTCCATCATAACCTTCCCTCGTAACATATATAAAGGATTCGAAAAGTTTTTTATCATTTCGAACAGTCCTCGATTTAATTTGATTTTTCGACCAAAACTAGTATAAACTAGTGTATAATATATTATGATTTTTTGATCGAAACTTGCATTTCAAAAAGTATCGTAGAAACTAATTTTCAGATGATTTTTTTGCATGGACTTCAATCACAATCTTCTCTCGAAAAATATATAAATCATATGAAAAGTATCGTATAATATCGAACAGTCCTTGATTTTAATTTGATTTTTTGACGGAAACTAGTATAAACTAGTGTATAATATATTATGATTTTTTGACCGAAACATGCATTTCGAAAAGTTTCGTAGAATCTAATTTTCAGATGATTATTTGCATGGACTTTCATCAATACCTTCCCTCGTAACATATATAAAGGATTCGAAAAGTTTTTTATCATTTCGAACAGTCCTCGATTTAATTTGATTTTTCGACCAAAACTAGTATAAACTAGTGTATAATATATTATGATTTTTTGATCGAAACTTGCATTTCAAAATGTATCGTAGAAACTAATTTTCAGATGATTTTTTTGCATGGACTTCCATCACAATCTTCTCTCGAAAATTATATAAATCAACTGAAAAGTATCGTATAATATCGAACAGTCCTTGATTTAATTTGATTTTTTGACGGAAACTAGTATAAACTAGTGTGTAATATATTATGATTTTTTGACCGAAACATGCATTTCGAAAAGTTTCGAGAATCTAATTTTCAGATGATTATTTGCATGGACTTCCATCATAACCTTCCCTTGTAACATATATAAAGGATTCAAAAAGTTTTTTATCATTTCGAACAGTCCTTGATTTAATTTGATTTTTCGACCAAAACAAGTATAAACTAGTGTATAATATATTATGATTTTTTGATCGAAACTTGCATTTCAAAAAGTATCGTAGAAACTAATTTTCAGATGATTTTTTTGCATGGACTTCAATCACAATCTTCTCTCGAAAAATATACAAATCACATGAAAAGTATCGTATAATATCGAACAGTCCTTGATTTTAATTTGATTTTTTGACGGAAACTAGTATAAACTAGTGTATAATATATTATGATTTTTTGACCGAAACATGCATTTCGAAAAGTTTCGTAGAATCTAATTTTCAGATGATTATTTGCATGGACTTCCATCAATACCTTCCCTCGTAACATATATAAAGGATTCGAAAAGTTTTTTATCATTTCGAACATACCTCGATTTAATTTGATTTTTCGACCAAAACTAGTATAAACTAGTGTATAATATATTATGATTTTTTGATCGAAACTTGCATTTCAAAATGTATCGTAGAAACTAATTTTCAGATGATTTTTTTGCATGGACTTCCATCATAATCTTCTCTTGAAAATTATATAAATCAACTGAAAAGTATCGTATAATATCGAACAGTCCTTGATTTAATTTGATTTTTTGACGGAAACTAGTATAAACTAGTGTGTAATATATTATGATTTTTTGACCGAAACATGCATTTCGAAAAGTTTCGAGAATCTAATTTTCAGATGATTATTTGCATGGACTTCCATCATAACCTTCCCTTGTAACATATATAAAGGATTCAAAAAGTTTTTTATCATTTCGAACAGTCCTTGATTTAATTTGATTTTTCGACCAAAACTAGTATAAACTAGTGTATAATATATTATGATGTTTTGATCGAAACTTGCTTTTCAAAAAGTATCGTAGAAACTAATTTTCAGATAATTTTTTTGCACGGACTTCCATCACAATCTTCTCTCGAAAAATATATAAATGATCTGAATAAGTATCATATAATTTCGAACAGTCCTTGATTTAATTTGATTTTTTAAAAGAAACTAGTA
Source organism: Lathyrus aphaca (assembly GCA_963966055.1). Classification (NCBI taxonomy): domain Eukaryota; kingdom Viridiplantae; phylum Streptophyta; class Magnoliopsida; order Fabales; family Fabaceae; genus Lathyrus; species Lathyrus aphaca. Next base: position 613,887,173 of record OZ014520.1, on the reverse strand, counting down.
TAAACTAGTATATAATATATTATGATTTTTTGACCGAAACATGCATTTCGAAAAGTTTCGTAGAATCTAATTTTTAGATGATTATTTGCATGGACTCCATCATAACCTTCCCTCATAACATATATAAAGGATTCGAAAAGTTTTTTATCATTTCGAACAGTCCTCGATTTAATTTGATTTTTCGACCAAAATTAGTATAAACTAGTGTATAATATATTATGATTTTTTGATCGAAACTTGCATTTCAAAAAGTAATGTAAAAACTAATTTTCAGCTGATTTTTTTGCATGGACTTCCATCACAATCTTCTCCCGAAAAATATATAAATCATCTGAAAAGTATCGTATAATATCGAACAGTCCTTGATTTAATTTGATTTTTTTGACGGAAACTAGTATAAACTAGTGTGTAATATATTATGATTTTTTGACCGAAACATGCATTTCGAAAAGTTTCGAGAATCTAATTTTCAGATGATTATTTGCATGGACTTCCATCATAACCTTCCCTCGTAACATATATAAAGGATTCGAAAAGTTTTTTATCATTTCGAACAGTCCTCGATTTAATTTGATTTTTCGACCAAAACTAGTATAAACTAGTGTATAATATATTATGATTTTTTGATAGAAACTTGCATTTCAAAAAGTATCGTAGAAACTAATTTTCAGATGATTTTTTTGCATGGACTTCCATCACAATCTTCTCTCGAAAAATATATAAATCATCTGAAAAGTATCGTATAATATCGAACAGTCCTTGATTTTAATTTGATTTTTTGACGGAAACTAGTATAAACTAGTGTATAATATATTATGATTTTTTGACCGAAACATGCATTTCGAAAAGTTTCGTAGAATCTAATTTTCAGATGATTATTTGCATTGACTTCCATCATAACCTTCCCTCGTAACATATATAAAGGATTGAAAAAGTTTTTTATCATTTCAAACAGTCCTCGATTTAATTTGATTTTTCGACCAAAACTAGTATAAACTAGTGTATAATATATTATGATTTTTTGATCGAAACTTGCATTTCAAAAAGAATCGTAGAAACTAGTTTTCAGATAATTTTTTTGCATGGACTTCCATCACAATCTTCTCTCGAAAAATATATAATTCATCTGAATAAGTATCGTATAATTTCGAACATTCCTTGAATTAATTTGATTTTTTAACAGAAACTAGTATAAACTAGTATATAATATATTATGATTTTTTGACCGAAACATGCATTTCGAAAAGTTTCGTAGAATCTAATTTTCAGATGATTATTTGCATGGACTTCCATCATAACCTTCCCTCGTAACATATATAAAGGATTCGAAAAGTTTTTTATAATTTCGAACAGCCCTCGATTTAATTTGATTTTTCGACCAAAACTAATATAAACTAGTGTATAATATATTATGATTTTTTGATCGAAACTTGCATTTCAAAAAGTATCGTAGAAACTAATTTTCAGATGATTTTTTTGCATGTACTTCCATCACAATCTTCTCTCGAAAATTATATAAATCATCTGAAAAGTATCGTATAATATCGAATAGTCCTTGATTTAATTTGATTTTTTGACGGAAACTAGTATAAACTAGTGTGTAATATATTATGATTTTTTGACCGAAACATGCATTTCGAAAAGTTTCGAGAATCTAATTTTCAGATGATTATTTGCATGGATTTCCATCATAACCTTCCCTCGTAACATATATAAAGGATTCGAAAAGTTTTTTATCATTTCGAACAGTCCTCGATTTAATTTGATTTTTCGACCAAAACTAGTATAAACTAGTGTATAATATATTATGATTTTTTGATCGAAACTTGCATTTCAAAAAGTATCGTAGAAACTAATTTTCAGATGATTTTTTTGCATGGACTTCCATCACAATCTTCTCTCGAAAAATATATAAATCATCTGAAAAGTATCGTATAATATCGAACAGTCCTTGATTTTAATTTGATTTTTTGACGGAAACTAGTATAAACTAGTGTATAATATATTATGATTTTTTGACCGAAACATGCATTTCGAAAAGTTTCGTAGAATCAAATTTTCAGATGATTATTTGCATTGACTTCCATCATAACCTTCCCTCGTAACATATATAAAGGATTGAAAAAGTTTTTTATCATTTCAAACAGTCCTCGATTTAATTTGATTTTACGACCAAAACTAGTATAAACTAGTGTATAATATATTATGATTTTTTGATCGAAACTTGCATTTCAAAAAGAATCGTAGAAACTAGTTTTCAGATAATTTTTTTGCATGGACTTCCATCACAATCTTCTCTCGAAAAATATATAATTCATCTGAATAAGTATCGTATAATTTCGAACATTCCTTGAATTAATTTGATTTTTTAACAGAAACTAGTATAAACTAGTATATAATATATTCTGATTTTTTGACCGAAACATGCATTTCGAAAAGTTTCGTAGAATCTAATTTTCAGATGATTATTTGCATGGACTTCCATCATAACCTTCCCTCGTAACATATATAAAGGATTCGAAAAGTTTTTTATCATTTCGAACAGTCCTCGATTTAATTTGATTTTTCGACCAAAACTAGTATAAACTAGTGTATAATATATTATGATTTTTTGATCGAAACTTGCATTTCAAAAAGTATCGTAGAAACTAATTTTCAGATGATTTTTTTGCATGGACTTCCATCACAATCTTCTCTCGAAAAATATATAAATCATCTGAAAAGTATCGTATAATATCGAACAGTCCTTGATTTTAATTTGATTTTTTGACGGAAACTAGTATAAACTAGTGTATAATATATTATGATTTTTTGACCGAAACATGCATTTCGAAAAGTTTCGTAGAATCAAATTTTCAGATGATTATTTGCATTGACTTCCATCATAACCTTCCCTCGTAACATATATAAAGGATTGAAAAAGTTTTTTATCATTTCAAACAGTCCTCGATTTAATTTGATTTTACGACCAAAACTAGTATAAACTAGTGTATAATATATTATGATTTTTTGATCGAAACTTGCATTTCAAAAAGAATCGTAGAAACTAGTTTTCAGATAATTTTTTTGCATGGACTTCCATCACAATCTTCTCTCGAAAAATATATAATTCATCTGAATAAGTATCGTATAATTTCGAACATTCCTTGAATTAATTTGATTTTTTAACAGAAACTAGTATAAACTAGTATATAATATATTCTGATTTTTTGACCGAAACATGCATTTCGAAAAGTTTCGTAGAATCTAATTTTCAGATGATTATTTGCATGGACTTCCATCATAACCTTCCCTCGTAACATATATAAAGGATTCGAAAAGTTTTTTATCATTTCGAACAGTCCTCGATTTAATTTGATTTTTCGACCAAAACTAGTATAAACTAGTGTATAATATATTATGATTTTTTGATCGAAACTTGCATTTCAAAAAGTATCGTAGAAACTAATTTTCAGATGATTTTTTTGCATGTACTTCCATCACAATCTTCTCTCAAAAATTATATAAATCATCTGAAAAGTATCGTATAATATCGAACAGTCCTTGATTTAATTTGATTTTTTGACGGAAACGAGTATAAACTAGTGTGTAATATATTATGATTTTTTGACCGAAACATGCATTTCGAAAAGTTTCGAGAATCTAATTTTCAGATGATTATTTGCATGGATTTCCATCATAACCTTCCCTCGTAACATATATAAAGGATTCGAAAAGTTTTTTATCATTTCGAACAGTCCTCGATTTAATTTGATTTTTCGACCAAAACTAGTATAAACTAGTGTATAATATATTATGATTTTTTGATCGAAACTTGCATTTCAAAAAGTATCGTAGAAACTAATTTTCAGATGATTTTTTTGCATGGTCTTCCATCACAATCTTCTCTCGAAAAATATATAAATCATCTGAAAAGTATCGTATAATATCGAACAGTCCTTGATTTTAATTTGATTTTTTGACGGAAACTAGTATAAACTAGTGTATAATATATTATGATTTTTTGACCGAAACATGCATTTCGAAAAGTTTCGTAGAATCTAATTTTCAGATGATTATTTGCATGGACTTCCATCATAACCTTCCCTCGTAACATATATAAAGGATTGAAAAAGTTTTTTTATCATTTCAAACAGTCCTCGATTTAATTTGATTTTTCGACCAAAACTAGTATAAACTATTGTATAATATATTATGATTTTTTGATCGAAACTTGCATTTCAAAAAGAATCGTAGAAACTAGTTTTCAGATAATTTTTTTGCATGGACTTCCTTCACAATCTTCTCTCGAAAAATATATAATTCATCTGAATAAGTATCGTATAATTTCGAACATTCCTTGAATTAATTTGATTTTTTAACAGAAACTAGTATAAACTAGTGTATAATATATTATGATTTTTTGACCGAAACATGCATTTCGAAAAGTTTCGTAGAATCTAATTTTCAGATTATTATTTGCATGGACTTCCATCATAACCTTCCCTCGTAACATATATAAAGGATTCGAAAAGTTTTTTATAATTTCGAACAGCCCTCGATTTAATTTGATTTTTCGACCAAAACTAATATAAACTAGTGTATAATATATTATGATTTTTTGATCGAAACTTGCATTTCAAAAAGTATCGTAGAAACTAATTTTCAGATGATTTTTTTGCATGTACTTCCATCACAATCTTCTCTCGAAAATTATATAAATCATCTGAAAAGTATCGTATAATATCGAACAGTCCTTGATTTAATTTGATTTTTTGACGGAAACTAGTATAAACTAGTGTGTAATATATTATGATTTTTTGACCGAAACATGCATTTCGAAAATTTCGAGAATCTAATTTTCAGATGATTATTTGCATGGATTTCCATCATAACCTTCCCTCGTAACATATATAAAGGATTCGAAAAGTTTTTTATCATTTCGAACAGTCCTCGATTTAATTTGATTTTTCGACCAAAACTAGTATAAACTAGTGTATAATATATTATGATTTTTTGATCGAAACTTGCATTTCAAAAAGTATCGTAGAAACTAATTTTCAGATGATTTTTTTGCATGGACTTCAATCACAATCTTCTCTCGAAAAATATATAAATCATATGAAAAGTATCGTATAATATCGAACAGTCCTTGATTTTAATTTGATTTTTTGACGGAAACTAGTATAAACTAGTGTATAATATATTATGATTTTTTGACCGAAACATGCATTTCGAAAAGTTTCGTAGAATCTAATTTTCAGATGATTATTTGCATGGACTTTCATCAATACCTTCCCTCGTAACATATATAAAGGATTCGAAAAGTTTTTTATCATTTCGAACAGTCCTCGATTTAATTTGATTTTTCGACCAAAACTAGTATAAACTAGTGTATAATATATTATGATTTTTTGATCGAAACTTGCATTTCAAAATGTATCGTAGAAACTAATTTTCAGATGATTTTTTTGCATGGACTTCCATCACAATCTTCTCTCGAAAATTATATAAATCAACTGAAAAGTATCGTATAATATCGAACAGTCCTTGATTTAATTTGATTTTTTGACGGAAACTAGTATAAACTAGTGTGTAATATATTATGATTTTTTGACCGAAACATGCATTTCGAAAAGTTTCGAGAATCTAATTTTCAGATGATTATTTGCATGGACTTCCATCATAACCTTCCCTTGTAACATATATAAAGGATTCAAAAAGTTTTTTATCATTTCGAACAGTCCTTGATTTAATTTGATTTTTCGACCAAAACAAGTATAAACTAGTGTATAATATATTATGATTTTTTGATCGAAACTTGCATTTCAAAAAGTATCGTAGAAACTAATTTTCAGATGATTTTTTTGCATGGACTTCAATCACAATCTTCTCTCGAAAAATATACAAATCACATGAAAAGTATCGTATAATATCGAACAGTCCTTGATTTTAATTTGATTTTTTGACGGAAACTAGTATAAACTAGTGTATAATATATTATGATTTTTTGACCGAAACATGCATTTCGAAAAGTTTCGTAGAATCTAATTTTCAGATGATTATTTGCATGGACTTCCATCAATACCTTCCCTCGTAACATATATAAAGGATTCGAAAAGTTTTTTATCATTTCGAACATACCTCGATTTAATTTGATTTTTCGACCAAAACTAGTATAAACTAGTGTATAATATATTATGATTTTTTGATCGAAACTTGCATTTCAAAATGTATCGTAGAAACTAATTTTCAGATGATTTTTTTGCATGGACTTCCATCATAATCTTCTCTTGAAAATTATATAAATCAACTGAAAAGTATCGTATAATATCGAACAGTCCTTGATTTAATTTGATTTTTTGACGGAAACTAGTATAAACTAGTGTGTAATATATTATGATTTTTTGACCGAAACATGCATTTCGAAAAGTTTCGAGAATCTAATTTTCAGATGATTATTTGCATGGACTTCCATCATAACCTTCCCTTGTAACATATATAAAGGATTCAAAAAGTTTTTTATCATTTCGAACAGTCCTTGATTTAATTTGATTTTTCGACCAAAACTAGTATAAACTAGTGTATAATATATTATGATGTTTTGATCGAAACTTGCTTTTCAAAAAGTATCGTAGAAACTAATTTTCAGATAATTTTTTTGCACGGACTTCCATCACAATCTTCTCTCGAAAAATATATAAATGATCTGAATAAGTATCATATAATTTCGAACAGTCCTTGATTTAATTTGATTTTTTAAAAGAAACTAGTATAAACTAGTATATAATATATTATGATTTTTTGACCGAAACATGCATTTCGAAAAGTTTCGTAGAATCTAATTTTTAGATGATTATTTGCATGGACTCCATCATAACCTTCCCTCATAACATATATAAAGGATTCGAAAAGTTTTTTATCATTTCGAACAGTCCTCGATTTAATTTGATTTTTCGACCAAAATTAGTATAAACTAGTGTATAATATATTATGATTTTTTGATCGAAACTTGCATTTCAAAAAGTAATGTAAAAACTAATTTTCAGATGATTTTTTTGCATGGACTTCCATCACAATCTTCTCCCGAAAAATATATAAATCATCTGAAAAGTATCGTATAATATCGAACAGTCCTTGATTTAATTTGATTTTTTTGACGGAAACTAGTATAAACTAGTGTGTAATATATTATGATTTTTTGACCGAAACATGCATTTCGAAAAGTTTCGAGAATCTAATTTTCAGATGATTATTTGCATGGACTTCCATCATAACCTTCCCTCGTAACATATATAAAGGATTCGAAAAGTTTTTTATCATTTCGAACAGTCCTCGATTTAATTTGATTTTTCGACCAAAACTAGTATAAACTAGTGTATAATATATTATGATTTTTTGATAGAAACTTGCATTTCAAAAAGTATCGTAGAAACTAATTTTCAGATGATTTTTTTGCATGGACTTCCATCACAATCTTCTCTCGAAAAATATATAAATCATCTGAAAAGTATCGTATAATATCGAACAGTCCTTGATTTTAATTTGATTTTTTGACGGAAACTAGTATAAACTAGTGTATAATATATTATGATTTTTTGACCGAAACATGCATTTCGAAAAGTTTCGTAGAATCTAATTTTCAGATGATTATTTGCATTGACTTCCATCATAACCTTCCCTCGTAACATATATAAAGGATTGAAAAAGTTTTTTATCATTTCAAACAGTCCTCGATTTAATTTGATTTTTCGACCAAAACTAGTATAAACTAGTGTATAATATATTATGATTTTTTGATCGAAACTTGCATTTCAAAAAGAATCGTAGAAACTAGTTTTCAGATAATTTTTTTGCATGGACTTCCATCACAATCTTCTCTCGAAAAATATATAATTCATCTGAATAAGTATCGTATAATTTCGAACATTCCTTGAATTAATTTGATTTTTTAACAGAAACTAGTATAAACTAGTATATAATATATTATGATTTTTTGACCGAAACATGCATTTCGAAAAGTTTCGTAGAATCTAATTTTCAGATGATTATTTGCATGGACTTCCATCATAACCTTCCCTCGTAACATATATAAAGGATTCGAAAAGTTTTTTATAATTTCGAACAGCCCTCGATTTAATTTGATTTTTCGACCAAAACTAATATAAACTAGTGTATAATATATTATGATTTTTTGATCGAAACTTGCATTTCAAAAAGTATCGTAGAAACTAATTTTCAGATGATTTTTTTGCATGTACTTCCATCACAATCTTCTCTCGAAAATTATATAAATCATCTGAAAAGTATCGTATAATATCGAATAGTCCTTGATTTAATTTGATTTTTTGACGGAAACTAGTATAAACTAGTGTGTAATATATTATGATTTTTTGACCGAAACATGCATTTCGAAAAGTTTCGAGAATCTAATTTTCAGATGATTATTTGCATGGATTTCCATCATAACCTTCCCTCGTAACATATATAAAGGATTCGAAAAGTTTTTTATCATTTCGAACAGTCCTCGATTTAATTTGATTTTTCGACCAAAACTAGTATAAACTAGTGTATAATATATTATGATTTTTTGATCGAAACTTGCATTTCAAAAAGTATCGTAGAAACTAATTTTCAGATGATTTTTTTGCATGGACTTCCATCACAATCTTCTCTCGAAAAATATATAAATCATCTGAAAAGTATCGTATAATATCGAACAGTCCTTGATTTTAATTTGATTTTTTGACGGAAACTAGTATAAACTAGTGTATAATATATTATGATTTTTTGACCGAAACATGCATTTCGAAAAGTTTCGTAGAATCAAATTTTCAGATGATTATTTGCATTGACTTCCATCATAACCTTCCCTCGTAACATATATAAAGGATTGAAAAAGTTTTTTATCATTTCAAACAGTCCTCGATTTAATTTGATTTTACGACCAAAACTAGTATAAACTAGTGTATAATATATTATGATTTTTTGATCGAAACTTGCATTTCAAAAAGAATCGTAGAAACTAGTTTTCAGATAATTTTTTTGCATGGACTTCCATCACAATCTTCTCTCGAAAAATATATAATTCATCTGAATAAGTATCGTATAATTTCGAACATTCCTTGAATTAATTTGATTTTTTAACAGAAACTAGTATAAACTAGTATATAATATATTCTGATTTTTTGACCGAAACATGCATTTCGAAAAGTTTCGTAGAATCTAATTTTCAGATGATTATTTGCATGGACTTCCATCATAACCTTCCCTCGTAACATATATAAAGGATTCGAAAAGTTTTTTATCATTTCGAACAGTCCTCGATTTAATTTGATTTTTCGACCAAAACTAGTATAAACTAGTGTATAATATATTATGATTTTTTGATCGAAACTTGCATTTCAAAAAGTATCGTAGAAACTAATTTTCAGATGATTTTTTTGCATGGACTTCCATCACAATCTTCTCTCGAAAAATATATAAATCATCTGAAAAGTATCGTATAATATCGAACAGTCCTTGATTTTAATTTGATTTTTTGACGGAAACTAGTATAAACTAGTGTATAATATATTATGATTTTTTGACCGAAACATGCATTTCGAAAAGTTTCGTAGAATCTAATTTTCAGATGATTATTTGCATTGACTTCCATCATAACCTTCCCTCGTAACATATATAAAGGATTGAAAAAGTTTTTTATCATTTCAAACAGTCCTCGATTTAATTTGATTTTTCGACCAAAACTAGTATAAACTAGTGTATAATATATTGTGATTTTTTGATCGAAACTTGCATTTCAAAAAGAATCGTAGAAACTAGTTTTTCAGATATTTTTTTTGCATGGACTTCCATCACAATCTTCTCTCGTAAAATATATAATTCATCTGAATAAGTATCGTATAATTTCGAACATTCCTTGAATTAATTTGATTTTTTAACAGAAACTAGTATAAACTAGTATATAATATATTATGATTTTTTGACCGAAACATGCATTTCGAAAAGTTTCGTAGAATCTAATTTTCAGATGATTATTTGCATGGACTTCCATCATAACCTTCCCTCGTAACATATATAAAGGATTCGAAAAGTTTTTTATAATTTCGAACAGCCCTCGATTTAATTTGATTTTTCGACCAAAACTAATATAAACTAGTGTATAATATATTATGATTTTTTGATCGAAACTTGCATTTCAAAAAGTATCGTAGAAACTAATTTTCAGATGATTTTTTTGCATGTACTTCCATCACAATCTTCTCTCGAAAATTATATAAATCATCTGAAAAGTATCGTATAATATCGAATAGTCCTTGATTTAATTTGATTTTTTGACGGAAACTAGTATAAACTAGTGTGTAATATATTATGATTTTTTGACCGAAACATGCATTTCGAAAAGTTTCGAGAATCTAATTTTCAGATGATTATTTGCATGGATTTCCATCATAACCTTCCCTCGTAACATATATAAAGGATTCGAAAAGTTTTTTATCATTTCGAACAGTCCTCGATTTAATTTGATTTTTCGACCAAAACTAGTATAAACTAGTGTATAATATATTATGATTTTTTGATCGAAACTTGCATTTCAAAAAGTATCGTAGAAACTAATTTTCAGATGATTTTTTTGCATGGACTTCCATCACAATCTTCTCTCGAAAAATATATAAATCATCTGAAAAGTATCGTATAATATCGAACAGTCCTTGATTTTAATTTGATTTTTTGACGGAAACTAGTATAAACTAGTGTATAATATATTATGATTTTTTGACCGAAACATGCATTTCGAAAAGTTTCGTAGAATCAAATTTTCAGATGATTATTTGCATTGACTTCCATCATAACCTTCCCTCGTAACATATATAAAGGATTGAAAAAGTTTTTTATCATTTCAAACAGTCCTCGATTTAATTTGATTTTACGACCAAAACTAGTATAAACTAGTGTATAATATATTATGATTTTTTGATCGAAACTTGCATTTCAAAAAGAATCGTAGAAACTAGTTTTCAGATAATTTTTTTGCATGGACTTCCATCACAATCTTCTCTCGAAAAATATATAATTCATCTGAATAAGTATCGTATAATTTCGAACATTCCTTGAATTAATTTGATTTTTTAACAGAAACTAGTATAAACTAGTATATAATATATTCTGATTTTTTGACCGAAACATGCATTTCGAAAAGTTTCGTAGAATCTAATTTTCAGATGATTATTTGCATGGACTTCCATCATAACCTTCCCTCGTAACATATATAAAGGATTCGAAAAGTTTTTTATCATTTCGAACAGTCCTCGATTTAATTTGATTTTTCGACCAAAACTAGTATAAACTAGTGTATAATATATTATGATTTTTTGATCGAAACTTGCATTTCAAAAAGTATCGTAGAAACTAATTTTCAGATGATTTTTTTGCATGGACTTCCATCACAATCTTCTCTCGAAAAATATATAAATCATCTGAAAAGTATCGTATAATATCGAACAGTCCTTGATTTTAATTTGATTTTTTGACGGAAACTAGTATAAACTAGTGTATAATATATTATGATTTTTTGACCGAAACATGCATTTCGAAAAGTTTCGTAGAATCTAATTTTCAGATGATTATTTGCATTGACTTCCATCATAACCTTCCCTCGTAACATATATAAAGGATTGAAAAAGTTTTTTATCATTTCAAACAGTCCTCGATTTAATTTGATTTTTCGACCAAAACTAGTATAAACTAGTGTATAATATATTGTGATTTTTTGATCGAAACTTGCATTTCAAAAAGAATCGTAGAAACTAGTTTTTCAGATATTTTTTTTGCATGGACTTCCATCACAATCTTCTCTCGTAAAATATATAATTCATCTGAATAAGTATCGTATAATTTCGAACATTCCTTGAATTAATTTGATTTTTTAACAGAAACTAGTATAAACTAGTATATAATATATTATGATTTTTTGACCGAAACATGCATTTCGAAAAGTTTCGTAGAATCTAATTTTCAGATGATTATTTGCATGGACTTCAATCATAACCTTCCCTCGTAACATATATAAAGGATTCGAAAAGTTTTTTATAATTTCGAACAGCCCTCGATTTAATTTGATTTTTCGACCAAAACTAATATAAACTAGTGTATAATGTATTATGATTTTTTGATCGAAACTTGCATTTCAAAAAGTATCGTAGAAACTAATTTTCAGATGATTTTTTTGCATGTACTTCCATCACAATCTTCTCTCAAAAATTATATAAATCATCTGAAAAGTATCGTATAATATCGAACAGTCTTTGATTTAATTTGATTTTTTGACGGAAACGAGTATAAACTAGTGTGTAATATATTATGATTTTTTGACCGAAACATGCATTTCGAAAATTTTCGAGAATCTAATTTTCAGATGATTATTTGCATGGATTTCCATCATAACCTTCCCTCGTAACATATATAAAGGATTCGAAAAGTTTTTTATCATTTCGAACAGTCCTCGATTTAATTTGATTTTTCGACCAAAACTAGTATAAACTAGTGTATAATATATTATGATTTTTTGATCGAAACTTGCATTTCAAAAAGTATCGTAGAAACTAATTTTCAGATGATTTTTTTGCATGGACTTCCATCACAATCTTCTCTCGAAAAATATATAAATCATCTGAAAAGTATCGTATAATATCGAACAGTCCTTGATTTTAATTTGATTTTTTGACGGAAACTAGTATAAACTAGTGTATAATATATTATGATTTTTTGACCGAAACATGCATTTCGAAAAGTTTCGTAGAATCAAATTTTCAGATGATTATTTGCATTGACTTCCATCATAACCTTCCCTCGTAACATATATAAAGGATTGAAAAAGTTTTTTATCATTTCAAACAGTCCTCGATTTAATTTGATTTTTCGACCAAAACTAGTATAAACTAGTGTATAATATATTATGATTTTTTGATCGAAACTTGCATTTCAAAATGAATCGTAGAAACTAGTTTCAGATAATTTTTTTGCATGGACTTCCATCACAATCTTCTCTCGAAAAATATATAATTCATCTGAATAAGTATCGTATAATTTCGAACATTCCTTGAATTAATTTGATTTTTTAACAGAAACTAGTATAAACTAGTATATAATATATTCTGATTTTTTGACCGAAACATGCATTTCGAAAAGTTTCGTAGAATCTAATTTTCAGATGATTATTTGCATGGACTTCCATCATAACCTTCCCTCGTAACATATATAAAGGATTCGAAAAGTTTTTTATCATTTCGAACAGTCCTCGATTTAATTTGATTTTTCGACCAAAACTAGTATAAACTAGTGTATAATATATTATGATTTTTTGATCGAAACTTGCATTTCAAAAAGTATCGTAGAAACTAATTTTCAGATGATTTTTTTGCATGTACTTCCATCACAATCTTCTCTCGAAAATTATATAAATCATCTGAAAAGTATCGTATAATATCGAACAGTCCTTGATTTAATTTGATTTTTTGACGGAAACTAGTATAAACTAGTGTGTAATATATTATGATTTTTTGACCGAAACATGCATTTCGAAAAGTTTCGAGAATCTAATTTTCAGATGATTATTTGCATGGATTTCCATCATAACCTTCCCTCGTAACATATATAAAGGATTCGAAAAGTTTTTTATCATTTCGAACAGTCCTCGATTTAATTTGATTTTTCGACCAAAACTAGTATAAACTAGTGTATAATATATTATGATTTTTTGATCGAAACTTGCATTTCAAAAAGTATCGTAGAAACTAATTTTCAGATGATTTTTTTGCATGGACTTCCATCACAATCTTCTCTCGAAAAATATATAAATCATCTGAAAAGTATCGTATAATATCGAACAGTCCTTGATTTTAATTTGATTTTTTGACGGAAACTAGTATAAACTAGTGTATAATATATTATGATTTTTTGACCGAAACATGCATTTCGAAAAGTTTCGTAGAATCAAATTTTCAGATGATTATTTGCATTGACTTCCATCATAACCTTCCCTCGTAACATATATAAAGGATTGAAAAAGTTTTTTATCATTTCAAACAGTCCTCGATTTAATTTGATTTTTCGACCAAAACTAGTATAAACTAGTGTATAATATATTATGATTTTTTGATCGAAACTTGCATTTCAAAAAGAATCGTAGAAACTAGTTTTCAGATAATTTTTTTGCATGGACTTCCATCACAATCTTCTCTCGAAAAATATATAATTCATCTGAATAAGTATCGTATAATTTCGAACATTCCTTGAATTAATTTGATTTTTTAACAGAAACTAGTATAAACTAGTATATAATATATTATGATTTTTTGACCGAAACATGCATTTCGAAAAGTTTCGTAGAATCTAATTTTCAGATTATTATTAGCATGGACTTCCATCATAACCTTCCCTCGTAACATATATAAAGGATTCGAAAAGTTTTTCATAATTTCGAACAGCCCTCGATTTAATTTGATTTTTCGACCAAAACTAATATAAACTAGTGTATAATATATTATGATTTTTTGATCGAAACTTGCATTTCAAAAAGTATCGTAGAAACTAATTTTCAGATGATTTTTTTGCATGTACTTCCATCACAATCTTCTCTCGAAAATTATATAAATCATCTGAAAAGTATCGTATAATATCGAACAGTCCTTGATTTAATTTGATTTTTTGACGGAAACTAGTATAAACTAGTGTGTAATATATTATGATTTTTTGACCGAAACATGCATTTCGAAAAGTTTCGAGAATCTAATTTTCAGATGATTATTTGCATGGATTTCCATCATAACCTTCCCTCGTAACATATATAAAGGATTCGAAAAGTTTTTTATCATTTCGAACAGTCCTCGATTTAATTTGATTTTTCGACCAAAACTAGTATAAACTAGTGTATAATATATTATGATTTTTTGATCGAAACTTGCATTTCAAAAAGTATCGTAGAAACTAATTTTCAGATGATTTTTTTGCATGGACTTCCATCACAATCTTCTCTCGAAAAATATATAAATCATCTGAAAAGTATCGTATAATATCGAACAGTCCTTGATTTTAATTTGATTTTTTGACGGAAACTAGTATAAACTAGTGTATAATATATTATGATTTTTTGACCGAAACATGCATTTCGAAAAGTTTCGTAGAATCAAATTTTCAGATGATTATTTGCATTGACTTCCATCATAACCTTCCCTCGTAACATATATAAAGGATTGAAAAAGTTTTTTATCATTTCAAACAGTCCTCGATTTAATTTGATTTTACGACCAAAACTAGTATAAACTAGTGTATAATATATTATGATTTTTTGATCGAAACTTGCATTTCAAAAAGAATCGTAGAAACTAGTTTTCAGATAATTTTTTTGCATGGACTTCCATCACAATCTTCTCTCGAAAAATATATAATTCATCTGAATAAGTATCGTATAATTTCGAACATTCCTTGAATTAATTTGATTTTTTAACAGAAACTAGTATAAACTAGTATATAATATATTCTGATTTTTTGACCGAAACATGCATTTCGAAAAGTTTCGTAGAATCTAATTTTCAGATGATTATTTGCATGGACTTCCATCATAACCTTCCCTCGTAACATATATAAAGGATTCGAAAAGTTTTTTATCATTTCGAACAGTCCTCGATTTAATTTGATTTTTCGACCAAAACTAGTATAAACTAGTGTATAATATATTATGATTTTTTGATCGAAACTTGCATTTCAAAAAGTATCGTAGAAACTAATTTTCAGATGATTTTTTTGCATGTACTTCCATCACAATCTTCTCTCGAAAAATATATAAATCATCTGAAAAGTATCGTATAATATCGAACAGTCCTTGATTTAATTTGATTTTTTGACGGAAACTAGTATAAACTAGTGTGTAATATATTATGATTTTTTGACCGAAACATGCATTTCGAAAAGTTTCGAGAATCTAATTTTCAGATGATTATTTGCATGGATTTCCATCATAACCTTCCCTCGTAACATATATAAAGGATTCGAAAAGTTTTTTATCATTTCGAACAGTCCTCGATTTAATTTGATTTTTCGACCAAAACTAGTATAAACTAGTGTATAATATATTATGATTTTTTGATCGAAACTTGCATTTCAAAAAGTATCGTAGAAACTAATTTTCAGATGATTTTTTTGCATGGACTTCCATCACAATCTTCTCTCGAAAAATATATAAATCATCTGAAAAGTATCGTATAATATCGAACAGTCCTTGATTTTAATTTGATTTTTTGACGGAAACTAGTATAAACTAGTGTATAATATATTATGATTTTTTGACCGAAACATGCATTTCGAAAAGTTTCGTAGAATCTAATTTTCAGATGATTATTTGCATGGACTTCCATCATAACCTTCCCTCGTAACATATATAAAGGATTGAAAAAGTTTTTTTATCATTTCAAACAGTCCTCGATTTAATTTGATTTTTCGACCAAAACTAGTATAAACTATTGTATAATATATTATGATTTTTTGATCGAAACTTGCATTTCAAAAAGAATCGTAGAAACTAGTTTTCAGATAATTTTTTTGCATGGACTTCCATCACAATCTTCTCTCGAAAAATATATAATTCATCTGAATAAGTATCGTATAATTTCGAACATTCCTTGAATTAATTTGATTTTTTAACAGAAACTAGTATAAACTAGTGTATAATATATTATGATTTTTTGACCGAAACATGCATTTCGAAAAGTTTCGTAGAATCTAATTTTCAGATTATTATTTGCATGGACTTCCATCATAACCTTCCCTCGTAACATATATAAAGGATTCGAAAAGTTTTTTATAATTTCGAACAGCCCAAGATTTAATTTGATTTTTCGACCAAAACTAATATAAACTAGTGTATAATATATTATGATTTTTTGATCGAAACTTGCATTTCAAAAAGTATCGTAGAAACTAATTTTCAGATGATTTTTTTGCATGTACTTCCATCACAATCTTCTCTCGAAAATTATATAAATCATCTGAAAAGTATCGTATAATATCGAACAGTCCTTGATTTAATTTGATTTTTTGACGAAAACTAGTATAAACTAGTGTGTAATATATTATGATTTTTTGACCGAAACATGCATTTCGAAAAGTTTCGAGAATCTAATTTTCAGATGATTATTTGCATGGATTTCCATCATAACCTTCCCTCGTAACATATATAAAGGATTCGAAAAGTTTTTTATCATTTCGAACAGTCCTCGATTTAATTTAATTTTTCGACCAAAACTAGTATAAACTAGTGTATAATATATTATGATTTTTTGATCAAAACTTGCATTTCAAAAAGTATCGTAGAAACTAATTTTTAGATGATTTTTTTGCATGGACATCCATCACAATCTTCTCTCGAAAAATATATAAATCATCTGAAAAGTATCGTATAATATCGAACAGTCCTTGATTTTAAATTGTTTTTTTGACGGAAACTAGTATAAACTAGTGTATAATATATTATGATTTTTTGACCGAAACATGCATTTCGAAAAGTTTCGTAGAATCTAATTTTCAGATGATTATTTGCATGGACTTCCATCATAACCTTCCCTCGTAACATATATAAAGGATTGAAAAATTTTTTTTATCATTTCAAACAGTCCTCGATTTAATTTGATTTTTCGACCAAAACTAGTATAAACTAGTGTATAATATATTATGATTTTTTGATCGAAACTTGCATTTCAAAAAGAATCGTAGAAACTAGTTTTCAGATAATTTTTTTGCATGGACTTCCATCACAATCTTCTCTCGAAAAATATATAATTCATCTGAATAAGTATCGTATAATTTCGAACATTCCTTGAATTAATTTGATTTTTTAACAAAAACTAGTATAAACTAGTGTATAATATATTATGATTTTTTGACCGAAACATGCATTTCGAAAAGTTTCGTAGAATCTAATTTTCAGATTATTATTAGCATGGACTTCCATCATAACCTTCCCTCGTAACATATATAAAGGATTCGAAAAGTTTTTCATAATTTCGAACAGCCCTCGATTTAATTTGATTTTTCGACCAAAACTAATATAAACTAGTGTATAATATATTATGATTTTTTGATCGAAACTTGCATTTCAAAAAGTATCGTAGAAACTAATTTTCAGATGATTTTTTTGCATGTACTTCCATCACAATCTTCTCTCGAAAATTATATAAATCATCTGAAAAGTATCGTATAATATCGAACAGTCCTTGATTTAATTTGATTTTTTGACGGAAACTAGTATAAACTAGTGTGTAATATATTATGATTTTTTGACCGAAACATGCATTTCGAAAAGTTTCGAGAATCTAATTTTCAGATGATTATTTGCATGGATTTCCATCATAACCTTCCCTCGTAACATATATAAAGGATTCGAAAAGTTTTTTATCATTTCGAACAGTCCTCGATTTAATTTGATTTTTCGACCAAAACTAGTATAAACTAGTGTATAATATATTATGATTTTTTGATCGAAACTTGCATTTCAAAAAGTATCGTAGAAACTAATTTTCAGATGATTTTTTTGCATGGACTTCCATCACAATCTTCTCTCGAAAAATATATAAATCATCTGAAAAGTATCGTATAATATCGAACAGTCCTTGATTTTAATTTGATTTTTTGACGGAAACTAGTATAAACTAGTGTATAATATATTATGATTTTTTGACCGAAACATGCATTTCGAAAAGTTTCGTAGAATCTAATTTTCAGATGATTATTTGCATTGACTTCCATCATAACCTTCCCTCGTAACATATATAAAGGATTGAAAAAGTTTTTTATCATTTCAAACAGTCCTCGATTTAATTTGATTTTTCGACCAAAACTAGTATAAACTAGTGTATAATATATTATGATTTTTTGATCGAAACTTGCATTTCAAAATGAATCGTAGAAACTAGTTTTCAGATAATTTTTTTGCATGGACTTCCATCACAATCTTCTCTCGAAAAATATATAATTCATCTGAATAAGTATCGTATAATTTCGAACATTCCTTGAATTAATTTGATTTTTTAACAGAAACTAGTATAAACTAGTATATAATATATTCTGATTTTTTGACCGAAACATGCATTTCGAAAAGTTTCGTAGAATCTAATTTTCAGATGATTATTTGCATGGACTTCCATCATAACCTTCCCTCGTAACATATATAAAGGATTCGAAAAGTTTTTTATCATTTCGAACAGTCCTCGATTTAATTTGATTTTTCGACCAAAACTAGTATAAACTAGTGTATAATATATTATGATTTTTTGATCGAAACTTGCATTTCAAAAAGTATCGTAGAAACTAATTTTCAGATGATTTTTTTGCATGTACTTCCATCACAATCTTCTCTCGAAAAATATATAAATCATCTGAAAAGTATCGTATAATATCGAACAGTCCTTGATTTAATTTGATTTTTTGACGGAAACTAGTATAAACTAGTGTGTAATATATTCTGATTTTTTGACCGAAACATGCATTTCGAAAAGTTTCGAGAATCTAATTTTCAGATGATTATTTGCATGGATTTCCATCATAACCTTCCCTCGTAACATATATAAAGGATTCGAAAAGTTTTTTATCATTTCGAACAGTCCTCGATTTAATTTGATTTTTCGACCAAAACTAGTATAAACTAGTGTATAATATATTATGATTTTTTGATCGAAACTTGCATTTCAAAAAGTATCGTAGAAACTAATTTTCAGATGATTTTTTTGCATGGACTTCCATCACAATCTTCTCTCGAAAAATATATAAATCATCTGAAAAGTATCGTATAATATCGAACAGTCCTTGATTTTAAATTGTTTTTTTGACGGAAACTAGTATAAACTAGTGTATAATATATTATGATTTTTTGACCGAAACATGCATTTCGAAAAGTTTCGTAGAATCTAATTTTCAGATGATTATTTGCATGGACTTCCATCATAACCTTCCCTCGTAACATATATAAAGGATTGAAAAAGTTTTTTTATCATTTCAAACAGTCCTCGATTTAATTTGATTTTTCGACCAAAACTAGTATAAACTAGTGTATAATATATTATGATTTTTTGATCGAAACTTGCATTTCAAAAAGAATCGTAGAAACTAGTTTTCAGATAATTTTTTTGCATGGACTTCCATCACAATCTTCTCTCGAAAAATATATAATTCATCTGAATAAGTATCGTATAATTTCGAACATTCCTTGAATTAATTTGATTTTTTAACAAAAACTAGTATAAACTAGTGTATAATATATTATGATTTTTTGACCGAAACATGCATTTCGAAAAGTTTCGTAGAATCTAATTTTCAGATTATTATTAGCATGGACTTCCATCATAACCTTCCCTCGTAACATATATAAAGGATTCGAAAAGTTTTTCATAATTTCGAACAGCCCTCGATTTAATTTGATTTTTCGACCAAAACTAATATAAACTAGTGTATAATATATTATGATTTTTTGATCGAAACTTGCATTTCAAAAAGTATCGTAGAAACTAATTTTCAGATGATTTTTTTGCATGTACTTCCATCACAATCTTCTCTCGAAAATTATATAAATCATCTGAAAAGTATCGTATAATATCGAACAGTCCTTGATTTAATTTGATTTTTTGACGGAAACTAGTATAAACTAGTGTGTAATATATTATGATTTTTTGACCGAAACATGCATTTCGAAAAGTTTCGAGAATCTAATTTTCAGATGATTATTTGCATGGATTTCCATCATAACCTTCCCTCGTAACATATATAAAGGATTCGAAAAGTTTTTTATCATTTCGAACAGTCCTCGATTTAATTTGATTTTTCGACCAAAACTAGTATAAACTAGTGTATAATATATTATGATTTTTTGATCGAAACTTGCATTTCAAAAAGTATCGTAGAAACTAATTTTCAGATGATTTTTTTGCATGGACTTCCATCACAATCTTCTCTCGAAAAATATATAAATCATCTGAAAAGTATCGTATAATATCGAACAGTCCTTGATTTTAATTTGATTTTTTGACGGAAACTAGTATAAACTAGTGTATAATATATTATGATTTTTTGACCGAAACATGCATTTCGAAAAGTTTCGTAGAATCTAATTTTCAGATGATTATTTGCATTGACTTCCATCATAACCTTCCCTCGTAACATATATAAAGGATTGAAAAAGTTTTTTATCATTTCAAACAGTCCTCGATTTAATTTGATTTTTCGACCAAAACTAGTATAAACTAGTGTATAATATATTATGATTTTTTGATCGAAACTTGCATTTCAAAATGAATCGTAGAAACTAGTTTTCAGATAATTTTTTTGCATGGACTTCCATCACAATCTTCTCTCGAAAAATATATAATTCATCTGAATAAGTATCGTATAATTTCGAACATTCCTTGAATTAATTTGATTTTTTAACAGAAACTAGTATAAACTAGTGTATAATATATTATGATTTTTTGACCGAAACATGCATTTCGAAAAGTTTCGTAGAATCTAATTTTCAGATTATTATTTGCATGGACTTCCATCATAACCTTCCCTCGTAACATATATAAAGGATTCGAAAAGTTTTTTATAATTTCGAACAGCCCTCGATTTAATTTGATTTTTCGACCAAAACTAATATAAACTAGTGTATAATGTATTATGATTTTTTGATCGAAACTTGCATTTCAAAAAGTATCGTAGAAACTAATTTTCAGATGATTTTTTTGCATGTACTTCCATCACAATCTTCTCTCAAAAATTATATAAATCATCTGAAAAGTATCGTATAATATCGAACAGTCCTTGATTTAATTTGATTTTTTGACGGAAACGAGTATAAACTAGTGTGTAATATATTATGATTTTTTGACCGAAACATGCATTTCGAAAAGTTTCGAGAATCTAATTTTCAGATGATTATTTGCATGGATTTCCATCATAACCTTCCCTCGTAACATATATAAAGGATTCAAAAAGTTTTTTATCATTTCGAACAGTCCTCGATTTAATTTGATTTTTCGACCAAAACTAGTATAAACTAGTGTATAATATATTATGATTTTTTGATCGAAACTTGCATTTCAAAAAGTATCGTAGAAACTAATTTTCAGATGATTTTTTTGCATGGACTTCCATCACAATCTTCTCTCGAAAAATATATAAATCATCTGAAAAGTATCGTATAATATCGAACAGTCCTTGATTTTAATTTGATTTTTTGACGGAAACTAGTATAAACTAGTGTATAATATATTATGATTTTTTGACCGAAACATGCATTTCGAAAAGTTTCGTAGAATCTAATTTTCAGATGATTATTTGCATGGACTTCCATCATAACCTTCCCTCGTAACATATATAAAGGATTGAAAAAGTTTTTTTATCATTTCAAACAGTCCTCGATTTAATTTGATTTTTCGACCAAAACTAGTATAAACTAGTGTATAATATATTATGATTTTTTGATCGAAACTTGCATTTCAAAAAGAATCGTAGAAACTAGTTTTCAGATAATTTTTTTGCATGGACTTCCATCACAATCTTCTCTCGAAAAATATATAATTCATCTGAATAAGTATCGTATAATTTCGAACATTCCTTGAATTAATTTGATTTTTTAACAGAAACTAGTATAAACTAGTGTATAATATATTATGATTTTTTGACCGAAACATGCATTTCCAAAAGTTTCGTAGAATCTAATTTTCAGATTATTATATGCATGGACTTCCATCATAACCTTCCCTCGTAACATATATAAAGGATTCGAAAAGTTTTTTATAATTTCGAACAGCCCTCGATTTAATTTGATTTTTCGACCAAAACTAATATAAACTAGTGTATAATATATTATGATTTTTTGATCGAAACTTGCATTTCAAAAAGTATCGTAGAAACTAATTTTCAGATGATTTTTTTGCATGTACTTCCATCACAATCTTCTCTCAAAAATTATATAAATCATCTGAAAAGTATCGTATAATATCGAACAGTCCTTGATTTAATTTGATTTTTTGACGGAAACTAGTATAAACTAGTGTGTAATATATTATGATTTTTTGACCGAAACATGCATTTCGAAAAGTTTCGAGAATCTAATTTTCAGATGATTATTTGCATGGATTTCCATCATAACCTTCCCTCGTAACATATATAAAGGATTCGAAAAGTTTTTTATCATTTCAAACAGTCCTCGATTTAATTTAATTTTTCGACCAAAACTAGTATAAACTAGTGTATAATATATTATGATTTTTTGATCAAAACTTGCATTTCAAAAAGTATCGTAGAATCTAATTTTTAGATGATTTTTTTGCATGGACTTCCATCACAATCTTCTCTCGAAAAATATATAAATCATCTGAAAAGTATCGTATAATATCGAACAGTCCTTGATTTTAAATTGTTTTTTTGACGGAAACTAGTATAAACTAGTGTATAATATATTATAATTTTTTGACCGAAACATGCATTTCGAAAAGTTTCGTAGAATCTAATTTTCAGATGATTATTTGCATGGACTTCCATCATAACCTTCCCTCGTAACATATATAAAGGATTGAAAAAGTTTTTTTATCATTTCAAACAGTCCTCGATTTAATTTGATTTTTCGACCAAAACTAGTATAAACTAGTGTATAATATATTATGATTTTTTGATCGAAACTTGCATTTCAAAAAGAATCGTAGAAACTAGTTTTCAGATAATTTTTTTGCATGGACTTCCATCACAATCTTCTCTCGAAAAATATATAATTCATCTGAATAAGTATCGTATAATTTCGAACATTCCTTGAATTAATTTGATTTTTTAACAGAAACTAGTATAAACTAGTGTATAATATATTATGATTTTTTGACCGAAACATGCATTTCGAAAAGTTTCGTAGAATCTAATTTTCAGATTATTATTTGCATGGACTTCCATCATAACCTTCCCTCGTAACATATATAAAGGATTCGAAAAGTTTTTTATAATTTCGAACAGCCCTCGATTTAATTTGATTTTTCGACCAAAACTAATATAAACTAGTGTATAATATATTATGATTTTTTGATCGAAACTTGCATTTCAAAATGTATCGTAGAAACTAATTTTCAGATGATTTTTTTGCATGTACTTCCATCACAATCTTCTCTCGAAAATTATATAAATCATCTGAAAAGTATCGTATAATATCGAACAGTCCTTGATTTAATTTGATTTTTTGACGGAAACTAGTATAAACTAGTGTGTAATATATTATGATTTTTTGACCGAAACATGCATTTCGAAAAGTTTCGAGAATCTAATTTTCAGATGATTATTTGCATGGATTTCCATCATAACCTTCCCTCGTAACATATATAAAGGATTCGAAAAGTTTTTTATCATTTCGAACAGTCCTCGATTTAATTTAATTTTTCGACCAAAACTAGTATAAACTAGTGTATAATATATTATGATTTTTTGATCAAAACTTGCATTTCAAAAAGTATCGTAGAAACTAATTTTTAGATGATTTTTTTGCATGGACATCCATCACAATCTTCTCTCGAAAAATATATAAATCATCTGAAAAGTATCGTATAATATCGAACAGTCCTTGATTTTAAATTGTTTTTTTGACGGAAACTAGTATAAACTAGTGTATAATATATTATGATTTTTTGACCGAAACATGCATTTCGAAAAGTTTCGTAGAATCTAATTTTCAGATGATTATTTGCATGGACTTCCATCATAACCTTCCCTCGTAACATATATAAAGGATTGAAAAAGTTTTTTTATCATTTCAAACAGTCCTCGATTTAATTTGATTTTTCGACCAAAACTAGTATAAACTAGTGTATAATATATTATGATTTTTTGATCGAAACTTGCATTTCAAAAAGAATCGTAGAAACTAGTTTTCAGATAATTTTTTTGCATGGACTTCCATCACAATCTTCTCTCGAAAAATATATAATTCATCTGAATAAGTATCGTATAATTTCGAACATTCCTTGAATTAATTTGATTTTTTAACAAAAACTAGTATAAACTAGTGTATAATATATTATGATTTTTTGACCGAAACATGCATTTCGAAAAGTTTCGTAGAATCTAATTTTCAGATTATTATTTGCATGGACTTCCATCATAACCTTCCCTCGTAACATATATAAAGGATTCGAAAAGTTTTTCATAATTTCGAACAACCCTCGATTTAATTTGATTTTTCGACCAAAACTAATATAAACTAGTGTATAATATATTATGATTTTTTGATCGAAACTTGCATTTCAAAAAGTATCGTAGAAACTAATTTTCAGATGATTTTTTTGCA
The DNA here is from genome assembly GCA_963966055.1 of Lathyrus aphaca. Classification (NCBI taxonomy): domain Eukaryota; kingdom Viridiplantae; phylum Streptophyta; class Magnoliopsida; order Fabales; family Fabaceae; genus Lathyrus; species Lathyrus aphaca. The sequence goes on along the minus strand of OZ014520.1, from coordinate 613,861,843 downwards.
TGTACTTCCATCACAATCTTCTCTCGAAAATTATATAAATCATCTGAAAAGTATCGTATAATATCGAACAGTCCTTGATTTAATTTGATTTTTTGACGGAAACTAGTATAAACTAGAGTGTAATATATTATGATTTTTTGACCGAAACATGCATTTCGAAAAGTTTCGAGAATCTAATTTTTAGATGATTATTTGCATGGATTTCCATCATAACCTTCCCTCGTAACATATATAAAGGATTCGAAAAGTTTTTTATCATTTCGAACAGTCCTCGATTTAATTTGATTTTTCGACCAAAACTAGTATAAACTAGTGTATAATATATTATGATTTTTTGATCAAAACTTGCATTTCAAAAAGTATCGTAGAAACTAATTTTTAGATGATTTTTTTGCATGGACTTCCATCACAATCTTCTCTCGAAAAATATATAAATCATCTGAAAAGTATCGTATAATATCGAACAGTCCTTGATTTTAATTTGTTTTTTTGACGGAAACTAGTATAAACTAGTGTATAATATATTATGATTTTTTGACCGAAACATGCATTTCGAAAAGTTTCGTAGAATCTAATTTTCAGATGATTATTTGCATGGACTTCCATCATAACCTTCCCTCGTAACATATATAAAGGATTGAAAAAGTTTTTTTATCATTTCAAACAGTCCTCGATTTAATTTGATTTTTCGACCAAAACTAGTATAAACTAGTGTATAATATATTATGATTTTTTGATCGAAACTTTCATTTCAAAAAGTAATGTAAAAACTAATTTTCAAATGATTTTTTTGCATGGACTTCCATCACAATCTTCTCTCGAAAATTATATAAATCATCTGAAAAGTATCGTATAATATCGAACAGTCCTTGATTTAATTTGATTTTTTAACAAAAACTAGTATAAACTAGTGTATAATATATTATGATTTTTTGACCGAAACATGCATTTCGAAAAGTTTCGTAGAATCTAATTTTCAGATTATTATTTGCATGGACTTCCATCATAACCTTCCCTCGTAACATATATAAAGGATTCGAAAAGTTTTTTATAATTTCGAACAGCCCTCGATTTAATTTGATTTTTCGACCAAAACTAATATAAACTAGTGTATAATATATTATGATTTTTTGATCGAAACTTGCATTTCAAAAAGTATCGTAGAAACTAATTTTCAGATGATTTTTTTGCATGTACTTCCATCACAATCTTCTCTCGAAAATTATATAAATCATCTGAAAAGTATCGTATAATATCGAACAGTCCTTGATTTAATTTGATTTTTTGACGGAAACTAGTATAAACTAGTGTGTAATATATTATGATTTTTTGACGGAAACATGCATTTCGAAAAGTTTCGAGAATCTAATTTTCAGATGATTATTTGCATGGATTTCCATCATAACCTTCCCTCGTAACATATATAAAGGATTCTAAAAGTTTTTTATCATTTCGAACAGTCCTCGATTTAATTTGATTTTTCGACCAAAACTAGTATAAACTAGTGTATAATATATTATGATGTTTTGATCGAAACTTGCATTTCAAAAAGTATCGTAGAAACTAATTTTTAGATGATTTTTTTGCATGGACTTCCATCACAATCTTCTCTCGAAAAATATATAAATCATCTGAAAAGTATCGTATAATTTCGAACAGTCCTTGATTTAATTTGATTTTTTGACGAAAACTAGTATAAACTAGTATATAATATATTATGATTTTTTGACCGAACATGCATTTCGAAAAGTTTCGTAGAATCTAATTTTCAGATTATTATTTGCATGGACTTCCATCATAACCTTCCCTCGTAACATATATAAAGGATTCGAAAAGTTTTTTATCATTTCGAACAGCCCTCGATTTAATTTGATTTTTCGACCAAAACTAGTATAAACTAGTGTATAATATATTATGATTTTTTGATCGAAACTTTCATTTCAAAAAGTAATGTAAAAACTAATTTTCAAATGATTTTTTTGCATGGACTTCCATCACAATCTTCTCTCGAAAATTATATAAATCATCTGAAAAGTATCGTATAATATCGAACAGTCCTTGATTTAATTTAATTTTTTGACGGAAACTAGTATAAACTAGTGTGTAATATATTATGATTTTTTGACCTAAACATGCATTTCGAAAAGTTTCAAGAATCTAATTTTCTGATGATTTTTTGCATGGACTTCCATCATAACCTTCCCTCGTAACATATATAAAGGATTCGAAAAGTTTTTTATCATTTCGAACAGTCCTCGATTTAATTTGATTTTTCGACCAAAACTAGTATAAACTAGTGTATAATATATTATGATTTTTTGATCGAAACTTGCATTTCAAAATGTATCGTAGAAACTAATTTTCAGATGATTTTTTTGCATGGACTTCCATCACAATCTTCTCTCGAAAATTATATAAATCATCTGAAAAGTATCGTATAATATCGAACAGTCCTTGATTTAATTTGATTTTTTGACGGAAACTAGTATAAACTAGTGTGTAATATATTATGATTTTTTGACCGAAACATGCATTTCGAAAAGTTTCGAGAATCTAATTTTCAGATGATTATTTGCATGGACTTCCATCATAACCTTCCCTCGTAACATATATAAAGGATTCAAAAAGTTTTTTATCATTTCGAACAGTCCTCGATTTAATTTGATTTTTCTACCAAAACAAGTATAAACTAGTGTATAATATATTATGATGTTTTGATCGAAACTTGCTTTTCAAAAAGTATCGTAGAAACTAATTTTCAGATAATTTTTTTGCACGGACTTCCATCACAATCTTCTCTCGAAAAATATATAAATGATCTGAATAAGTATCATATAATTTCGAACAGCCCTTGATTTAATTTGATTTTTTAAAAGAAACTAGTATAAACTAGTATATAATATATTATGATTTTTTGACCGAAACATGCATTTCGAAAAGTTTCATAGAATCTAATTTTTAGATGATTATTTGCATGGACTCCATCATAACCTTCCCTCATAACATATATAAAGGATTCGAAAAGTTTTTTATCATTTCGAACAGTCCTCGATTTAATTTGATTTTTCGATCAAAATTAGTATAAACTAATGTATAATATATTATGATTTTTTGATCGAAACTTGCATTTCAAAAAGTAATGTAAAAACTAATTTTCAGATGATTTTTTTGCATGGACTTCCATCACAATCTTCTCTCGAAAAATATATAAATCATCTGAAAAGTATCGTATAATATCGAACAGTCCTTGATTTAATTTGATTTTTTGACGGAAACTACTATAAACTAGTGTATAATAATATATTATGATTTTTTGACCGAAACATGCATTTCGAAAAATTTCGTAGAATCTTATTTTTAGATGATTATTTGCATGGACTTCCATCATAACCTTCCCTCTTAACATATATAAAGGATTCGAAAAGTTTTTTATCATTTCGAACAGTCCTCGATTTAATTTGATTTTTCGACCAAAACTAGTATAAAATAGTGTATAATATTTTATGATTTTTTGATCGAAACTTGCATTTTAAAAAGTATCATAGAAACTAATTTTCAGATGATTTTTTTGCATGGACTTCCATCACAATCTTCTCTCGAAAAATATATAAATCATCTGAAAAGTATCATATAATATCGAACAGTCCTTGATTTAATTTGATTTTTTGATGGAAACTAGTATAAACTAGTGTGTAATATATTATGATTTTTTGACCGAAACATGCATTTCGAAAAGTTTCGTAAAATCTAATTTTCAGATGATTATTTGCATGGACTTCCATCATAACCTTCCCTCGTAACATATATAAAGGATTCGAAAAGTTTTTTATCATTTCGAACAGTCCTCGATTTAATTTGATTTTTCGACCAAAACTAGTATAAACTAGTGTATAATATATTATGATTTTTTGACCGAAACATGCATTTCGAAAAGTTTCGTAGAATCTAATTTTCAGATGATTATTTGCATGGACTTCCATCATAACCTTCCCTCGTAACATATATAAAGGATTGAAAAAGTTTTTTTATCATTTCAAACAGTCCTCGATTTAATTTGATTTTTCGACCAAAACTAGTATAAACTAGTGTATAATATATTATGATTTTTTGATCGAAACTTGCATTTCAAAAAGAATCGTAGAAACTAGTTTTCAGATAATTTTTTTGCATGGACTTCCATCACAATCTTCTCTCGAAAAATATATAATTCATCTGAATAAGTATCGTATAATTTCGAACATTCCTTGAATTAATTTGATTTTTTAACAAAAACTAGTATAAACTAGTGTATAATATATTATGATTTTTTGACCGAAACATGCATTTCGAAAAGTTTCGTAGAATCTAATTTTCAGATTATTATTTGCATGGACTTCCATCATAACCTTCCCTCGTAACATATATAAAGGATTCGAAAAGTTTTTTATAATTTCGAACAGCCCTCGATTTAATTTGATTTTTCGACCAAAACTAATATAAACTAGTGTATAATATATTATGATTTTTTGATCGAAACTTGCATTTCAAAAAGTAATGTAAAAACTAATTTTCAGATGATTTTTTTGCATGGACTTCCATCACAATCTTCTCTCGAAAAATATATAAATCATCTGAAAAGTATCGTATAATATCGAACAGTCCTTGATTTAATTTGATTTTTTGACGGAAACTAGTATAAACTAGTGTATAATAATATATTATGATTTTTTGACGGAAACATGCATTTCGAAAAGTTTCGAGAATCTAATTTTCAGATGATTATTTGCATGGATTTCCATCATAACCTTCCCTCATAACATATATAAAGGATTCGAAAAGTTTTTTATCATTTCGAACAGTCCTCGATTTAATTTGATTTTTCGACCAAAACTAGTATAAACTAGTGTATAATATATTATGATGTTTTGATCGAAACTTGCATTTCAAAATGTATCGTAGAAACTAATTTTTAGATGATTTTTTTGCATGGACTTCCATCACAATCTTCTCTCGAAAATTATATAAATCATCTGAAAAGTATCGTATAATTTCGAACAGTCCTTGATTTAATTTGATTTTTTGACGGAAACTAGTATAAACTAGTGTGTAATATATTATGATTTTTTGACCGAAACATGCATTTCGAAAAGTTTCGAGAATCTAATTTTCAGATGATTATTTGCATGGACTTCCATCATAACCTTCCCTCGTAACATATATAAAGGATTCAAAAAGTTTTTTATCATTTCGAACAGTCCTCGATTTAATTTGATTTTTCTACCAAAACAAGTATAAACTAGTGTATAATATATTATGATGTTTTGATCGAAACTTGCTTTTCAAAAAGTATCGTAGAAACTAATTTTCAGATAATTTTTTTGCACGGACTTCCATCACAATCTTCTCTCGAAAAATATATAAATGATCTGAATAAGTATCATATAATTTCGAACAGCCCTTGATTTAATTTGATTTTTTAAAAGAAACTAGTATAAACTAGTATATAATATATTATGATTTTTTGACCGAAACATGCATTTCGAAAAGTTTCATAGAATCTAATTTTTAGATGATTATTTGCATGGACTCCATCATAACCTTCCCTCATAACATATATAAAGGATTCGAAAAGTTTTTTATCATTTCGAACAGTCCTCGATTTAATTTGATTTTTCGATCAAAATTAGTATAAACTAGTGTATAATATATTATGATTTTATGACCGAAACTTGCATTTCAAAAAGTAATGTAAAAACTAATTTTCAGATGATTTTTTTGCATGGACTTCCATCACAATCTTCTCTCGAAAAATATATAAATCATCTGAAAAGTATCGTATAATATCGAACAGTCCTTGATTTAATTTGATTTTTTGACGGAAACTAGTATAAACTAGTGTGTAATATATTATGATTTTTTGACGGAAACATGCATTTCGAAAAGTTTCGAGAATCTAATTTTCAGATGATTATTTGCATGGATTTCCATCATAACCTTCCCTCGTAACATATATAAAGGATTCTAAAAGTTTTTTATCATTTCGAACAGTCCTCGATTTAATTTGATTTTTCGACCAAAACTAGTATAAACTAGTGTATAATATATTATGATGTTTTGATCGAAACTTGCATTTCAAAAAGTATCGTAGAAACTAATTTTTAGATGATTTTTTTGCATGGACTTCCATCACAATCTTCTCTCGAAAAATATATAAATCATCTGAAAAGTATCGTATAATTTCGAACAGTCCTTGATTTAATTTGATTTTTTGACGGAAACTAGTATAAACTAGTATATAATATATTATGATTTTTTGACCGAACATGCATTTCGAAAAGTTTCGTAGAATCTAATTTTCAGATTATTATTTGCATGGACTTCCATCATAACCTTCCCTCGTAACATATATAAAGGATTCGAAAAGTTTTTTATCATTTCGAACAGCCCTCGATTTAATTTGATTTTTCGACCAAAACTAGTATAAACTAGTGTATAATATATTATGATTTTTTGATCGAAACTTGCATTTCAAAAAGTAATGTAAAAACTAATTTTCAAATGATTTTTTTGCATGGACTTCCATCACAATCTTCTCTCGAAAATTATATAAATCATCTGAAAAGTATCGTATAATATCGAACAGTCCTTGATTTAATTTAATTTTTTGACGGAAACTAGTATAAACTAGTTTGTAATATATTATGATTTTTTGACCTAAACATGCATTTCGAAAAGTTTCGAGAATCTAATTTTCTGATGATTTTTTGCATGGACTTCCATCATAACCTTCCCTCGTAACATATATAAAGGATTCGAAAAGTTTTTTTATCATTTCGAACAGTCCTCGATTTAATTTGATTTTTCGACCAAAACTAGTATAAACTAGTGTATAATATATTATGATTTTTTGATCGAAACTTGCATTTCAAAATGTATCGTAGAAACTAATTTTCAGATGATTTTTTTGCATGGACTTCCATCACAATCTTCTCTCGAAAATTATATAAATCATCTGAAAAGTATCGTATAATATCGAACAGTCCTTGATTTAATTTGATTTTTTGACGGAAACTAGTATAAACTAGTGTGTAATATATTATGATTTTTTGACCGAAACATGCATTTCGAAAAGTTTCGAGAATCTAGTTTTCAGATGATTATTTGCATGGACTTCCATCATAACCTTCCCTCGTAACATATATAAAGGATTCAAAAAGTTTTTTATCATTTCGAACAGTCCTCGATTTAATTTGATTTTTCTACCAAAACAAGTATAAACTAGTGTATAATATATTATGATGTTTTGATCGAAACTTGCTTTTCAAAAAGTATCGTAGAAACTAATTTTCAGATAATTTTTTTGCACGGACTTCCATCACAATCTTCTCTCGAAAAATATATAAATGATCTGAATAAGTATCATATAATTTCGAACAGCCCTTGATTTAATTTGATTTTTTAAAAGAAACTAGTATAAACTAGTATATAATATATTATGATTTTTTGACCGAAACATGCATTTCGAAAAGTTTCATAGAATCTAATTTTTAGATGATTATTTGCATGGACTCCATCATAACCTTCCCTCATAACATATATAAAGGATTCGAAAAGTTTTTTATCATTTCGAACAGTCCTCGATTTAATTTGATTTTTCGATCAAAATTAGTATAAACTAGTGTATAATATATTATGATTTTTTGATCGAAACTTGCATTTCAAAAAGAATCGTAGAAACTAGTTTTCAGATAATTTTTTTGCATGGACTTCCATCACAATCTTCTCTCGAAAAATATATAATTCATCTGAATAAGTATCGTATAATTTCGAACATTCCTTGAATTAATTTGATTTTTTAACAAAAACTAGTATAAACTAGTGTATAATATATTATGATTTTTTGACCGAAACATGCATTTCGAAAAGTTTCGTAGAATCTAATTTTCAGATTATTATTTGCATGGACTTCCATCATAACCTTCCCTCGTAACATATATAAAGGATTCGAAAAGTTTTTTATAATTTCGAACAGCCCTCGATTTAATTTGATTTTTCGACCAAAACTAATATAAACTAGTGTATAATATATTATGATTTTTTGATCGAAACTTGCATTTCAAAAAGTATCGTAGAAACTAATTTTCAGATGATTTTTTTGCATGTACTTCCATCACAATCTTCTCTCGAAAATTATATAAATCATCTGAAAAGTATCGTATAATATCGAACAGTCCTTGATTTAATTTGATTTTTTGACGGAAACTAGTATAAACTAGTGTATAATATATTATGATTTTTTGACCGAAACATGCATTTCGAAAAGTTTCGTAGAATCTAATTTTCAGATTATTATTTGCATGGACTTCCATCATAACCTTCCCTCGTAACATATATAAAGGATTCGAAAAGTTTTTTATCATTTCGAACAGCCCTCGATTTAATTTGATTTTTCGACCAAAACTAGTATAAACTAGTTTATAATATATTATGATTTTTTGATCGAAACTTGCATTTCAAAAAGTAATGTAAAAACTAATTTTCAAATGATTTTTTTGCATGGACTTCCATCACAATCTTCTCTCGAAAATTATATAAATCATCTGAAAAGTATCGTATAATATCGAACAGTCCTTGATTTAATTTAATTTTTTGACGGAAACTAGTATAAACTAGTTTGTAATATATTATGATTTTTTGACCTAAACATGCATTTCGAAAAGTTTCGAGAATCTAATTTTCTGATGATTTTTTGCATGGACTTCCATCATAACCTTCCCTCGTAACATATATAAAGGATTCGAAAAGTTTTTTTATCATTTCGAACAGTCCTCGATTTAATTTGATTTTTCGACCAAAACTAGTATAAACTAGTGTATAATATATTATGATTTTTTGATCGAAACTTGCATTTCAAAATGTATCGTAGAAACTAATTTTCAGATGATTTTTTTGCATGGACTTCCATCACAATCTTCTCTCGAAAATTATATAAATCATCTGAAAAGTATCGTATAATATCGAACAGTCCTTGATTTAATTTGATTTTTTGACGGAAACTAGTATAAACTAGTGTGTAATATATTATGATTTTTTGACCGAAACATGCATTTCGAAAAGTTTCGAGAATCTAGTTTTCAGATGATTATTTGCATGGACTTCCATCATAACCTTCCCTCGTAACATATATAAAGGATTCAAAAAGTTTTTTATCATTTCGAACAGTCCTCGATTTAATTTGATTTTTCTACCAAAACAAGTATAAACTAGTGTATAATATATTATGATGTTTTGATCGAAACTTGCTTTTCAAAAAGTATCGTAGAAACTAATTTTCAGATAATTTTTTTGCACGGACTTCCATCACAATCTTCTCTCGAAAAATATATAAATGATCTGAATAAGTATCATATAATTTCGAACAGCCCTTGATTTAATTTGATTTTTTAAAAGAAACTAGTATAAACTAGTATATAATATATTATGATTTTTTGACCGAAACATGCATTTCGAAAAGTTTCATAGAATCTAATTTTTAGATGATTATTTGCATGGACTCCATCATAACCTTCCCTCATAACATATATAAAGGATTCGAAAAGTTTTTTATCATTTCGAACAGTCCTCGATTTAATTTGATTTTTCGATCAAAATTAGTATAAACTAGTGTATAATATATTATGATTTTTTGATCGAAACTTGCATTTCAAAAAGAATCGTAGAAACTAGTTTTCAGATAATTTTTTTGCATGGACTTCCATCACAATCTTCTCTCGAAAAATATATAATTCATCTGAATAAGTATCGTATAATTTCGAACATTCCTTGAATTAATTTGATTTTTTAACAAAAACTAGTATAAACTAGTGTATAATATATTATGATTTTTTGACCGAAACATGCATTTCGAAAAGTTTCGTAGAATCTAATTTTCAGATTATTATTTGCATGGACTTCCATCATAACCTTCCCTCGTAACATATATAAAGGATTCGAAAAGTTTTTTATAATTTCGAACAGCCCTCGATTTAATTTGATTTTTCGACCAAAACTAATATAAACTAGTGTATAATATATTATGATTTTTTGATCGAAACTTGCATTTCAAAAAGTATCGTAGAAACTAATTTTCAGATGATTTTTTTGCATGTACTTCCATCACAATCTTCTCTCGAAAATTATATAAATCATCTGAAAAGTATCGTATAATATCGAACAGTCCTTGATTTAATTTGATTTTTTGACGGAAACTAGTATAAACTAGTGTGTAATATATTATGATTTTTTGACGGAAACATGCATTTCGAAAAGTTTCGAGAATCTAATTTTCAGATGATTATTTGCATGGATTTCCATCATAACCTTCCCTCGTAACATATATAAAGGATTCTAAAACTTTTTTATCATTTCGAACAGTCCTCGATTTAATTTGATTTTTCGACCAAAACTAGTATAAACTAGTGTATAATATATTATGATGTTTTGATCGAAACTTGCATTTCAAAAAGTATCGTAGAAACTAATTTTTAGATGATTTTTTTGCATGGACTTCCATCACAATCTTCTCTCGAAAAATATATAAATCATCTGAAAAGTATCGTATAATTTCGAACAGTCCTTGATTTAATTTGATTTTTTGACGGAAACTAGTATAAACTAGTATATAATATATTATGATTTTTTGACCGAACATGCATTTCGAAAAGTTTCGTAGAATCTAATTTTCAGATTATTATTTGCATGGACTTCCATCATAACCTTCCCTCGTAACATATATAAAGGATTCGAAAAGTTTTTTATCATTTCGAACAGCCCTCGATTTAATTTGATTTTTCGACCAAAACTAGTATAAACTAGTGTATAATATATTATGATTTTTTGATCGAAACTTGCATTTCAAAAAGTAATGTAAAAACTAATTTTCAAATGATTTTTTTGCATGGACTTCCATCACAATCTTCTCTCGAAAATTATATAAATCATCTGAAAAGTATCGTATAATATCGAACAGTCCTTGATTTAATTTAATTTTTTGACGGAAACTAGTATAAACTAGTGTGTAATATATTATGATTTTTTGACCTAAACATGCATTTCGAAAAGTTTCGAGAATCTAATTTTCTGATGATTTTTTGCATGGACTTCCATCATAACCTTCCCTCGTAACATATATAAAGGATTCGAAAAGTTTTTTATCATTTCGAACAGTCCTCGATTTAATTTGATTTTTCGACCAAAACTAGTATAAACTAGTGTATAATATATTATGATTTTTTGATCGAAACTTGCATTTCAAAATGTATCGTAGAAACTAATTTTCAGATGATTTTTTTGCATGGACTTCCATCACAATCTTCTCTCGAAAATTATATAAATCATCTGAAAAGTATCGTATAATATCGAACAGTCCTTGATTTAATTTGATTTTTTGACGGAAACTAGTATAAACTAGTGTGTAATATATTATGATTTTTTGACCGAAACATGCATTTCGAAAAGTTTCGAGAATCTAATTTTCAGATGATTATTTGCATGGACTTCCATCATAACCTTCCCTCGTAACATATATAAAGGATTCAAAAAGTTTTTTATCATTTCGAACAGTCCTCGATTTAATTTGATTTTTCTACCAAAACAAGTATAAACTAGTGTATAATATATTATGATGTTTTGATCGAAACTTGCTTTTCAAAAAGTATCGTAGAAACTAATTTTCAGATAATTTTTTTGCACGGACTTCCATCACAATCTTCTCTCGAAAAATATATAAATGATCTGAATAAGTATCATATAATTTCGAACAGCCCTTGATTTAATTTGATTTTTTAAAAGAAACTAGTATAAACTAGTATATAATATATTATGATTTTTTGACCGAAACATGCATTTCGAAAAGTTTCATAGAATCAAATTTTTAGATGATTATTTGCATGGACTCCATCATAACCTTCCCTCATAACATATATAAAGGATTCGAAAAGTTTTTTATCATTTCGAACAGTCCTCGATTTAATTTGATTTTTCGATCAAAATTAGTATAAACTAGTGTATAATATATTATGATTTTTTGATCGAAACTTGCATTTCAAAAAGTAATGTAAAAACTAATTTTCAGATGATTTTTTTGCATGGACTTCCATCACAATCTTCTCTCGAAAAATATATAAATCATCTGAAAAGTATCGTATAATATCGAACAGTCCTTGATTTAATTTGATTTTTTGACGGAAACTACTATAAACTAGTGTATAATAATATATTATGATTTTTTGACCGAAACATGCATTTCGAAAAATTTCGTAGAATCTTATTTTTAGATGATTATTTGCATGGACTTCCATCATAACCTTCCCTCTTAACATATATAAAGGATTCGAAAAGTTTTTTATCATTTCGAACAGTCCTCGATTTAATTTGATTTTTCGACCAAAACTAGTATAAAATAGTGTATAATATTTTATGATTTTTTGATCGAAACTTGCATTTTAAAAAGTATCATAGAAACTAATTTTCAGATGATTTTTTTGCATGGACTTCCATCACAATCTTCTCTCGAAAAATATATAAATCATCTGAAAAGTATCGTATAATATCGAACAGTCCTTGATTTAATTTGATTTTTTGATGGAAACTAGTATAAACTAGTGTGTAATATATTATGATTTTTTGACCGAAACATGCATTTCGAAAAGTTTCGTAAAATCTAATTTTCAGATGATTATTTGCATGGACTTCCATCATAACCTTCCCTCGTAACATATATAAAGGATTCGAAAAGTTTTTTATCATTTCGAACAGTCCTCGATTTAATTTGATTTTTCGACCAAAACTAGTATAAACTAGTGTATAATATATTATGATTTTTTGATCGAAACTTGCATTTCAAAAAGTATCGTAGAAACTAATTTTTAGATGATTTTTTTACATGGAATTCCATCACAATTTTCTCTCGAAAAATATATAAATCATCTGAAAAGTATCGTATAATATCGAACAGTCCTTGATTTAATTTGATTTTTTGACGGAAACTAGTATAAACTAGTGTGTAATATATTATGATTTTTTGACCGAAACATGCATTTCGAAAAGTTTCGTAGAATCTAATTTTCAGATGATTATTTGCATGGACTGCCATCATAACCTTCCCTCGTAACATATATAAAGGATTCGAAAAGTTTTTTATCATTTCTAATAGTCCTCGATTTAATTTGATTTTTCGACTAAAACTAGTATAAACTAGTGTATAATATATTATGATTTTTTGATCGAAACTTGCATTTCAAAAAGTATCATAGAAACTAATTTTCAGATGAATTTTTTGCATGGACTTCTATCACAATCTTCTCTCGAAAAATATATAAATCATCTGAAAAGTATCGTATAATTTCGAACAGTCCTTGATTTAATTTGATTTTCTTAACGGAAACTAGTATAAACTAGTGTATAATATATTATGATTTTATGACCGAAACATGTATTTCGAAAAGTTTCGTAGAATCTAATTTTCAGAAGATTATTTGCATGGACTTCCATCATAACCTTCCCTCGTAACATATATAAAGGATTCAAAAAGTTTTTTTATCATTTCGAACACTCGATTTAATTTGATTTTTCGACCAAAACTAGTATAAACTAGTGTAAATTATATTATGATGTTTTGATCGAAACTTGCATTTCAAAAAATTATCGTAGAAACTAGTTTTCAGATAATTTTTTTGCACGGACTTCCATCACAATCTTCTCTCGAAAAATATATAAATCATCTGAATAAGTATCGTATAATTTCGAACAGTCCTTGATTTAATTTGATTTTTTAACAGAAACTAGTATAAACTAGTATATAATATATTATGATTTTTTGACCGAAACATGCATTTCGAAAAGTTTCGTAGAATCTAATTTTCAGATGATTATTTGCATGGACTCCATCATAACCTTCCCTCGTAACATATATAAAGGATTCGAAAAGTTTTTTATCATTTCGAACAGTCCTCGATTTAATTTGATTTTTCGACCAAAACTAGTGTATAATATATTATGATTTTTTGATCGAAACTTGCATTTCAAAAAGTATCGTAGAAACTAATTTTCAGATGATTTTTTTGCATGGACTTCCATCACAATCTTCTTTCGAAAATTATATAAATCATCTGAAAAGTATCGTATAATATCGAATAGTCCTTGATTTAATTTGATTTTTTGACGGAAACTAGTATAAACTAGTGTGTAATATATTATGATTTTTTGACCGAAACATGCATTTCGAATAGTTTCGAGAATCTAATTTTCAGATGATTATTTACATGCACTCCATCATAACCTTCCCTCGTAACATATATAAAGGATTCGAAAAGTTTTTTATCATTTCGAACAGTCCTCGATTTAATTTGATTTTTCGACCAAAACTAGTATAAACTAGTGTATAATATATTACGATTTTTTGATCGAAACTTGCATTTCAAAAGGTATCGTAGAAACTAATTTTTAGATGATTTTTTTGCATGGACTTTCATCACAATCTTCTCTCGAAAACTATATAAAGCATCTGAAAAGTATCGTATAATGTCGAACAGTCCTTGATTTAATTTGATTTTTTGATGGAAACTACTATAAACTAGTGTATAATATATTATGATTTTTTGACCGAAACATGCATTTCGAAAAATTTCGTAGAATCTTATTTTCAGATGATTATTTGCATGGACTTCCATCATAACCTTCCCTCATAACATATATAAAGGATTCGAAAAGTTTTTTATCATTTCGAACAGTCCTCGATTTAATTTGATTTTTCGACTAAAACTAGTATAAACTAGTGTATAATATATTATGATTTTTTGATCGAAACTTGGATTTTAAAAAGTATCGTAGAAACTAATTTTTAGATGATTTTTTTGCATGGACTTCCTTCACAATCTTCTCTCGAAAAATATATAAATCATCTGAAAAGTATCGTATAATATCGAACAGTCCTTGATTTAATTTGATTTTTTGATGGCAACTAGTATAAACTAGTGTGTAATATATTATGATTTTTTGACCGAAACACGCATTTTGAAAAGTTTCGTAGAATCTAATATTCAGATGATTATTTGCATGGACTTCCATCATAACCTTCCCTCGTAACATATATAAAGGATTCAAAATGTTTTTTTTCATTTCGAACATTCCTCGATTTAATTTGATTTTTCGACCAAAACTAGTATAAACTAGGGTATAATATATTATGATGTTTTGATCGAAACTTGCTTTTCAAAAAGTATCGTAGAAACTAATTTTCAGATAATTTTTTTGCACGGACTTCCATCACAATCTTCTCTCGAAAAATATATAAATCATCTGAATAAGTATCATATAATTTCGAACAGTCCTTGATTTAATTTGATTTTTTAACAGAAACTAGTATAAACTAGTATATAATATATTATGATTTTTTGACCGAAACATGCATTTCGAAAAGTTTCGTAGAATCTAATTTTCAGATGATTATTTGCATGGACTCCATCATAACCTTCCCTCATAATATATATAAAGGATTCAAAAAGTTTTTTATCATTTCGAACAGTCCACAATTTAATTTGATGTTTCGACCAAAATTAGTATAAACTAGTGTATAATATATTATGATTTTTTGATCGAAACTTGAATTTCAAAAAGTATCGTAGAAACTAATTTTCAGATGATTTTTTTGCATGGACTTCCATCACAATCTTCTCTTGAAAAATATATAAATCATCTGAAAAGTATCGTATAATATCGAACAGTCCTTGATTTAATTTGATTTTTTGACATAAACTAGTATAAACTAGTGTGTAATATATTATGATTTTTTGACCGAAACATGCATTTCGAAAAGTTTCGAGAATCTAATTTTCAGATGATTATATGCATGGATTTCCATCATAACCTTCCCTCGTAACATATATAAATGATTCGAAAAGTTTTTTATCATTTCGAACAGTTCTCGATTTAATTTGATTTTTCGACCAAAACTAGTATAAACTAGTGTATAATATATTATGATTTTTTGATCGAAACTTGCATTTCAAAAAGTATCGTAGAAACTAATTTTTAGATGATTATTTTGCATGGATTTCCCTCACAATCTTCTCTCGAAAAATATATAAATCATCTGAAAAGTATCGTATAATATCGAACAGTCCTTGATTTTAATTTGATTTTTTGACGGAAACTAGTATAAACTAGTGTATAATATATTATGATTTTTTGACCGAAACATGCATTTCGAAAAGTTTCGTAGAATCTAATTTTCAGATGATTATTTGCATGGACTTCCATCATAACCTTCCCTCGTAACATATATAAAGGATTGAAAAAGTTTTTTATCATTTCAAACAGTCCTCAATTTAATTTGATTTTTCGACCAAAACTAGTATAAACTAGTGTATAATATATTATGATTTTTTGATCGAAACTTGCATTTCAAAAAGTATCGTAGAAACTAGTTTTCAGATAATTTTTTTGCATGGACTTCCATCACAATCTTCTCTCGAAAAATATATAAATCATCTGAATAAGTATCGTATAATTTCGAACAGTCCTTGATTTAATTTGATTTTTTAACAGAAACTAGTATAAACTAGTGTATAATATATTATGATTTTTTGACCGAAACATGCATTTCGAAAAGTTTCGTAGAATCTAATTTTCAGATGATTATTTGCATGGACTTCCATCATAACCTTCCCTCGTAACATATATAAAGGATTCGAAAAGTTTTTTATCATTTCGAACAGTCCTCAATTTAATTTGATTTTTCGACCAAAACTAGTATAAACTAGTGTATAATATATTATGATTTTATGACCGAAACTTGCATTTCAAAAAGTATCGTAGAAACTAAATTTCAGATGATTTTTTTGCATGGACTTCCATCACAATCTTCTCTCGAAAATTATATAAATCATCTGAAAAGTATCGTATAATAACGAACAGTCCTTGATTTAATTTGATTTTTTGACGGAAACTAGTATAAACTAGTGTGTATTATATTATGATTTTTTGACCGAAACATGCATTTCGAAAAGTTTCGAGAATCTAATTTTCAGATGATTATTTGCATGGCCTTCCATCATAACCTTCCCTCGTAACATATATAAAGGATTCGAAAAGTTTTTTTATCATTTCGAACAGTCCTCGATTTAATTTGATTTTTCGACCAAAACTAGTATAAACTAGTGTATAATATATTATGATTTTTTGATCGAAACTTGCATTTCAAAAAGTATCGTAGAAACTAATTTTCAGATAATTTTTTTGCACGGACTTCCATCACAATCTTCTCTCGAAAAATATATAAATCATCTGAATAAGTATCATATAATTTCGAACAGTCCTTGATTTAATTTGATTTTTTAATAGAAACTAGTATAAACTAGTATATAATATATTATGATTTTTTTGACCGAAACATGCATTTCGAAAAGTTTCGTAGAATCTAATTTTCAGATGATTATTTGCATGGACATCCATCATAACCTTCCCTCGTAACATATATAAAGGATTCGAAAAGTTTTTTATCATTTCAAACAGTCCTCGATTTAATTTGATTTTTTGACCAAAACTAGTATAAACTAGTGTATAATATATTATGATTTTTTGATCGAAACTTGCATTTCAAAAAGTATCGTAGAAACTAATTTTTAGATGATTTTTTTGCATGGACTTCCATCACAATCTTCTCTCGAAAAATATATAAATCATCTGAAAAGTATCGTATAATATCGAACACTCCTTGATTTTAATTAGATTTTTTGACGGAAACTAGTATAAACTAGTGTATAATATATTATGATTTTTTGACCGAAACATGCATTTCGAAAAGTTTCGTAGAATCTAATTTTCAGATGATTATTTGCATGGACTTCCATTATAACCTTCCCTCGTAACATATATAAAGGATTGAAAAAGTTTTTTATCATTTTGAACAGTCCTCGATTTAATTTGATTTTTCGACCAAAACTAGTATAAACTAGTGTATAATATATTATGATTTTTTGATCGAAACTTGCATTTCAAAAAGTATCGTAGAAACTAATTTTCAGATAATGTTTTTGCACGGACTTCCATCACAATCTTCTTTCAAAAAATATATAAATCATCTGAATAAGTATCATATAATTTCGAACAGTCCTTGATTTAATTTGATTTTTTAACAGAAACTAGTATAAACTAGTATATAATATATTATGATTTTTTGACCGAAACATGCATTTTGAAAAGTTTCGTAGAATCTAATTTTCAGATGATTATTTGCATGGACTCCATCATAACCTTCCCTCATAATATATATAAAGGATTCGAAAAGTTTTTTATCATTTCGAACAGTCCTCAATTTAATTTGATTTTTCGACCAAAATTAGTATAAACTAGTGTATAATATATTATGATTTTTTGATCGAAACTTGAATTCCAAAAAGTATCGTAGAAACTAATTTTCAGATGATTTTTTTGCATGGACTTCCATCACAATCTTCTCTTGAAAAATATATAAATCATCTGAAAAGTATCATATAATATCGAACAGTCCTTGATTTAATTTTATTTTTTGACATAAACTAGTATAAACTAGTGTGTAATATATTATGATTTTTTTACCGAAACATGCATTTCGAAAAGTTTCGAGAATCTAATTTTCAGATGATTATATGCATGGATTTCCATCATAACCTTCCCTCGTAACATATATAAAGGATTCGAAAAGTTTTTTATCATTTCGAACAGTTCTCGATTTAATTTGAATTTTCGACCAAAACTAGTATAAACTAGTGTATAATATATTATGATTTTTTAATCGAATCTTGCATTTCAAAAAGTATCGTAGAAACTAATTTTTAGATGATTTTTTTGCATGGATTTCCCTCACAATCTTCTCTCGAAAAATATATAAATCATCTGAAAAGTATCGTATAATATCGAACAGTCCTTGATTTTAATTTGATTTTTTGACGGAAACTAGTATAAACTAGTGTATAATATAATATGATTTTTTGACCGAAACATGCATTTCGAAAAGTTTCGTAGAATCTAATTTTCAGTTGATTATTTGCATGGACATCCATCATAACCTTCCCTCGTAACATATATAAAGGATTCGAAAAGTTTTTTATCATTTCGAACAGTCCTCGATTTAATTTGATTTTTCGACCAAAACTAGTATAAACTAGTGTATAATATATTATGATTTTTTGATCGAAACTTGCATTTCAAAAAGTATCGTAGAAACTAGTTTTCAGATAATTTTTTTGCATGGACTTCCATCACAATCTTCTCTCGAAAAATATATAAATCATCTGAATAAGTATCGTATAATTTCGAACAGTCCTTGATTTAATTTGATTTTTTAACAGAAACTAGTATAAACTAGTGTATAATATATTATGATTTTTTGACCGAAACATGCATTTCGAAAAGTTTCATAGAATCTAATTTTCAGATGATTATATGCATGGACTTCCATCATAACCTTCCCTCGTAACATATATAAAGGATTCGAAAAGTTTTTTATCATTTAGAACAGTCCTCGATTTAATTTGATTTTTCGACCAAAACTAGTATAAACTAGTGTATAATATATTATGATTTTTTGATCGAAACTTGCATTTCAAAAAGTATCGTAGAAACTAAATTTCAGATGATTTTTTTGCATGGACTTCCATCACAATCTTCTCTCGAAAATTATATAAATCATCTGAAAAGTATCGTATAATAACGAACAGTCCTTGATTTAATTTGAATTTTTTGACGGAAACTAGTATAAACTAGTGTATAATAATATATTATGATTTTTTGACCGAAACATGCATTTCGAAAAGTTTCGAGAATCTAATTTTCAGATGATTATTTGCATGGCCTTCCATCATAACCTTCCCTCGTAACATATATAAAGGATTCGAAAAGTTTTTTTTTATCATTTCGAACAGTCCTCGATTTAATTTGATTTTTTGACCAAAACTAGTATAAACTAGTGTATAATATATTATGATTTTTTGATCGAAACTTGCATTTCAAAAAGTATCGTAGAAACTAATTTTCAGATAATTTTTTTGCACGGACTTCCATCACAATCTTCTCTCGAAAAATATATAAATCATCTGAATAAGTATCATATAATTTCGAACAGTCCTTGATTTAATTTGATTTTTTAACAGAAACTAGTATAAACTAGTATATAATATATTATGATTTTTTGACCGAAACATGCATTTCGAAAAGTTTCGTAAAATCTAATTTTCAGATGATTATTTGCATGGACATCCATCATAACCTTCCCTCGTAACATATATAAAGGATTAGAAAAGTTTTTTATCATTTCGAACAGTCCTCGATTTAATTTGATTTTTTGACCAAAACTAGTATAAACTAGTGTATAATATATTATGATTTTTTGATCGAAACTTGCATTTCAAAAAGTATCGTAGAAACTAACTTTTAGATGATTTTTTTGCATGGACTTCCATCACAATCTTCTCTCGAAAAATATATAAATCATCTGAAAAGTATCGTATAATATCGAACAGTCCTTGATTTTAATTTGATTTTTTGACGGAAACTAGTATAAACTAGTGTATAATATATTATGATTTTTTGACCGAAACATGCATTTCGAAAAGTTTCGTAGAATCTAATTTTCAGATGATTATTTGCATGGACTTCCATTATAACCTTCCCTCGTAACATATATAAAGGATTGAAAAAGTTTTTTATCATTTCGAACAGTCCTCGATTTAATTTGATTTTTCGACCAAAACTAGTATAAACTAGTGTATAATATATTATGATTTTTTGATCGAAACTTGCATTTCAAAAAGTATCGTAGAAACTAATTTTCAGATAATGTTTTTGCACGGACTTCCATCACAATCTTCTTTCAAAAAATATATAAATCATCTGAATAAGTATCATATAATTTCGAACATTCCTTGATTTAATTTGATTTTTTAACAGAAACTAGTATAAACTAGTATATAATATATTATGATTTTTTGACCGAAACATGCATTTTGAAAAGTTTCGTAGAATCTAATTTTCAGATGATTATTTGCATGGACTCCATCATAACCTTCCCTCATAATATATATAAAGGATTGAAAAAGTTTTTTATCATTTCGAACAGTCCTCGATTTAATTTGATTTTTCGACCAAAACTAGTATAAACTAGTGTATAATATATTAAGATTTTTTGATCGAAACTTGAATTCCAAAAAGTATCGTAGAAACTAATTTTCAGATGATTTTTTTGCATGGACTTCCATCACAATCTTCTCTTGAAAAATATATAAATCATCTGAAAAGTATCATATAATATCGAACAGTCCTTGATTTAATTTTATTTTTTGACATAAACTAGTATAAACTAGTGTGTAATATATTATGATTTTTTTACCGAAACATGCATTTCGAAAAGTTTCGAGAATCTAATTTTCAGATGATTATATGCATGGATTTCTATCATAACCTTCCCTCGTAACATATATAAAGGATTCGAAAAGTTTTTTATCATTTCGAACAGTTCTCGATTTTATTTGAATTTTCGACCAAAACTAGTATAAACTAGTGTATAATATATTATGATTTTTTTATCGAATCTTGCATTTCAAAAAGTATCGTAGAAATTAATTTTTAGATGATTTTTTTGCATGGATTTCCCTCACAATCTTCTCTCGAAAAATATATAAATCATCTGAAAAGTATCGTATAATATCGAACAGTCCTTGATTTTAATTTGATTTTTTGACGGAAACTAGTATAAACTAGTGTATAATATAATATGATTTTTTGACCGAAACATGCATTTCGAAAAGTTTCGTAGAATCTAATTTTCAGTTGATTATTTGCATGGACATCCATCATAACCTTCCCTCGTAACATATATAAAGGATTCGAAAAGTTTTTTATCATTTCGAACAGTCCTCGATTTAATTTGATTTTTCGACCAAAACTAGTATAAACTAGTGTATAATATATTATGATTTTTTGATCGAAACTTGCATTTCAAAAAGTATCGTAGAAACTAGTTTTCAGATAATTTTTTTGCATGGACTTCCATCACAATCTTCTCTCGAAAAATATATAAATCATCTGAATAAGTATCGTATAATTTCGAACAGTCCTTGATTTAATTTGATTTTTTAACAGAAACTAGTATAAACTAGTGTATAATATATTATGATTTTTTGACCGAAACATGCATTTCGAAAAGTTTCATAGAATCTAATTTTCAGATGATTATATGCATGGACTTCCATCATAACCTTCCCTCGTAACATATATAAAGGATTCGAAAAGTTTTTTATCATTTCGAACAGTCCTCGATTTAATTTGATTTTTCGACCAAAACTAGTATAAACTAGTGTATAATATATTATGATTTTTTGATCGAAACTTGCATTTCAAAAAGTATCGTAGAAACTAAATTTCAGATGATTTTTTTGCATGGACTTCCATCACAATCTTCTCTCGAAAATTATATAAATCATCTGAAAAGTATCGTATAATAACGAACAGTCCTTGATTTAATTTGAATTTTTTGACGGAAACTAGTATAAACTAGTGTATAATAATATATTATGATTTTTTGACCGAAACATGCATTTCGAAAAGTTTCGAGAATCTAATTTTCAGATGATTATTTGCATGGCCTTCCATCATAACCTTCCCTCGTAACATATATAAAGGATTCGAAAAGTTTTTTTTTATCATTTCGAACAGTCCTCGATTTAATTTGATTTTTTGACCAAAACTAGTATAAACTAGTGTATAATATATTATGATTTTTTGATCGAAACTTGCATTTCAAAAAGTATCGTAGAAACTAATTTTCAGATAATTTTTTTGCACGGACTTCCATCACAATCTTCTCTCGAAAAATATATAAATCATCTGAATAAGTATCATATAATTTCGAACAGTCCTTGATTTAATTTGATTTTTTAACAGAAACTAGTATAAACTAGTATATAATATATTATGATTTTTTGACCGAAACATGCATTTCGAAAAGTTTCGTAAAATCTAATTTTCAGATGATTATTTGCATGGACATCCATCATAACCTTCCCTCGTAACATATATAAAGGATTAGAAAAGTTTTTTATCATTTCGAACAGTCCTCGATTTAATTTGATTTTTTGACCAAAACTAGTATAAACTAGTGTATAATATATTATGATTTTTTGATCGAAACTTGCATTTCAAAAAGTATCGTAGAAACTAACTTTTAGATGATTTTTTTGCATGGACTTCCATCACAATCTTCTCTCGAAAAATATATAAATCATCTGAAAAGTATCGTATAATATCGAACAGTCCTTGATTTTAATTTGATTTTTTGACGGAAACTAGTATAAACTAGTGTATAATATATTATGATTTTTTGACCGAAACATGCATTTCGAAAAGTTTCGTAGAATCTAATTTTCAGATGATTATTTGCATGGACTTCCATTATAACCTTCCCTCGTAACATATATAAAGGATTGAAAAAGTTTTTTATCATTTCGAACAGTCCTCGATTTAATTTGATTTTTCGACCAAAACTAGTATAAACTAGTGTATAATATATTATGATTTTTTGATCGAAACTTGCATTTCAAAAAGTATCGTAGAAACTAATTTTCAGATAATGTTTTTGCACGGACTTCCATCACAATCTTCTTTCAAAAAATATATAAATCATCTGAATAAGTATCATATAATTTCGAACATTCCTTGATTTAATTTGATTTTTTAACAGAAACTAGTATAAACTAGTATATAATATATTATGATTTTTTGACCGAAACATGCATTTCGAAAAGTTTCGTAGAATCTAATTTTCAGATGATTATTTGCATGGACTTCCATTATAACCTTCCCTCGTAACATATATAAAGGATTGAAAAAGTTTTTTATCATTTCGAACAGTCCTCGATTTAATTTGATTTTTCGACCAAAACTAGTATAAACTAGTGTATAATATATTATGATTTTTTTGCATGGACTTCCATCACAATCTTCTTTCAAAAAATATATAAATCATCTGAATAAGTATCGTATAATATCGAACATTCCTTGATTTAATTTGATTTTTTGACATAAACTAGTATAAACTAGTGTGTAATATATTATGATTTTTTTACCGAAACATGCATTTCGAAAAGTTTCGAGAATCTAATTTTCAGATGATTATATGCATGGATTTCCATCATAACCTTCCCTCGTAACATATATAAAGGATTCGAAAAGTTTTTTATCATTTCGAACAGTCCTCAATTTAATTTGATTTTTCGAACAAAATTAGTATAAACTAGTGTATAATATATTATGATTTTTTGATCGAATCTTGCATTTCAAAAAGTATCGTAGAAACTAATTTTTAGATGATTTTTTTGCATGGATTTCCCTCACAATCTTCTCTCGAAAAATATATAAATCATCTGAAAAGTATCGTATAATATCGAACAGTCCTTGATTTTAATTTGATTTTTTGACGGAAACTAGTATAAACTAGTGTATAATATAATATGATTTTTTGACCGAAACATGCATTTCGAAAAGTTTCGTAGAATCTAATTTTCAGATGATTATTTGCATGGACATCCATCATAACCTTCCCTCGTAACATATATAAAGGATTCGAAAAGTTTTTTATCATTTCGAACAGTCCTCGATTTAATTTGATTTTTTGACCAAAACTAGTATAAACTAGTGTATAATATATTATGATTTTTTGATCGAAACTTGCATTTCAAAAAGTATCGTAGAAACTAGTTTTCAGATGATTTTTTTGCATGGACTTCCATCACAATCTTCTCTCGAAAAATATATAAATCATCTGAATAAGTATCGTATAATTTCGAACAGTCCTTGATTTAATTTGATTTTTTAACAGAAACTAGTATAAACTAGTGTATAATATATTATGATTTTTTGACCGAAACATGCATTTCGAAAAGTTTCATAGAATCTAATTTTCAGATGATTATTTGCATGGACTTCCATCATAACCTTCCCTCGTAACATATATAAAGGATTCGAAAAGTTTTTTATCATTTCGAACAGTCCTCGATTTAATTTGATTTTTCGACCAAAACTAGTATAAACTAGTGTATAATATATTATGATTTTTTGATCGAAACTTGCATTTCAAAAAGTATCGTAGAAACTAAATTTCAGATGATTTTTAAGCATGGACTTCCATCACAATCTTCTCTCGAAAATTATATAAATCATCTGAAAAGTATCGTATAATATCGAACAGTCCTTGATTTAATTTGAATTTTTTGACGGAAACTAGTATAAACTAGTGTGTAATATATTATGATTTTTTGACCTAAACATGCATTTCGAAAAGTTTCGAGAATCTAATTTTCAGATGATTATTTGCATGGCCTTCCATCATAACCTTCCCTCGTAACATATATAAAGGATTCGAAAAGTTTTTTTTATCATTTCGAACAGTCCTCGATTTAATTTGATTTTTCGACCAAAACTAGTATAAACTAGTGTATAATATATTATGATTTTTTGATCGAAACTTGTATTTCAAAAAGTATCGTAGAAACTAATTTTTAGATGATTTTATTGCATGGACTTCCATCACAATCTTCTCTCGAAAAATATATAAATCATCTGAAAAGTATCGTATAATATCGAACAGTCCTTGATTTAATTTGATTTTTTGACGGAAACTACTATAAACTAGTGTATAATAATATATTATGATTTTTTGACCGAAACATGCATTTCGAAAAATTTCGTAGAATCTTATTTTTAGATGATTATTTGCATGGACTTCCATCATAACCTTCCCTCTTAACATATATAAAGGATTCGAAAAGTTTTTTATCATTTCGAACAGTCCTCGATTTAATTTGATTTTTCGACCAAAACTAGTATAAACTAGTGTATAATATATTATGATTTTTTGATCGAAACTTGCATTTTAAAAAGTATCGTAGAAACTAATTTTCAGATGATTTTTTTGCATGGACTTCCATCACAATCTTCTCTCGAAAAATATATAAATCATCTGAAAAGTATCGTATAATATCGAACAGTCCTTGATTTAATTTGATTTTTTGATGGAAACTAGTATAAACTAGTGTGTAATATATTATGATTTTTTGACCGAAACATGCATTTCGAAAAGTTTCGTAAAATCTAATTTTCAGATGATTATTTGCATGGACATCCATCATAACCTTCCCTCGTAACATATATAAAGGATTCGAAAAGTTTTTTATCATTTCGAACAGTCCTCGATTTAATTTGATTTTTTGACCAAAACTAGTATAAACTAGTGTATAATATATTATGATTTTTTGATCGAAACTTGCATTTCAAAAAGTATCGTAGAAACTAATTTTTAGATGATTTTTTTGCATGGACTTCCATCACAATCTTCTCTCGAAAAATATATAAATCATATGAAAAGTATCGTATAATATAGAACAGTCCTTGATTTTAATTTGATTTTTTGACGGAAACTAGTATAAACTAGTGTATAATATATTATGATTTTTTGACCGAAACATGCATTTCGAAAAGTTTCGTAGAATCTAATTTTCAGATGATTATTTGCATGGACTTCCATTATAACCTTCCCTCGTATCATATATAAAGGATTGAAAAAGTTTTTTATCATTTCGAACAGTCCTCGATTTAATTGTATTTTTCGACCAAAACTAGTATAAACTAGTGTATAATATATTATGATTTTTTGATCGAAACTTGCATTTCAAAAAGTATCGTAGAAACTAATTTTTAGATGATTTTTTTGCATGGACTTCCATCACAATCTTCTCTCAAAAAATATATAAATCATCTGAAAAGTATCGTATAATATCGAACAGTCCTTGATTTTAATTTGATTTTTTGACGGAAACTAGTATAAACTAGTGTATAATATATTATGATTTTTTGACCGAAACATGCATTTCGAAAAGTTTCGTAGAATCTAATTTTCAGATGATTATTTGCATGGACATCCATCATAACCTTCCCTCGTAACATATATAAAGGATTGAAAAAGTTTTTTATCATTTCAAACAGTCCTCGATTTAATTTGATTTTTCGACAAAAACTAGTATAAACTAGTGTATAATATATTATGATTTTTTGATCGAAACTTGCATTTCAAAAAGTATCGTAGAAACTAGTTTTCAGATAATTTTTTTGCATGGACTTCCATCACAATCTTCTCTCGAAAAATATATAAATCATCTGAATAAGTATCGTATAATTTCGAACAGTCCTTGATTTAATTTGATTTTTTAACAGAAACTAGTATAAACTAGTGTATAATATATTATGATTTTTTGACCGAAACATGCATTTCGAAAAGTTTCATAGAATCTAATTTTCAGATGATTATTTGCATGGACTTCCATCATAACCTTCCCTCGTAACATATATAAAGGATTCGAAAAGTTTTTTATCATTTCGAACAGTCCTCGATTTAATTTGATTTTTCGACCAAAACTAGTATAAACTAGTGTATAATATATTATGATTTTTTGATCGAAACTTGCATTTCAAAAAGTATCGTAGAAACTAAATTTCAGATGATTTTTTTGCATGGACTTCCATCACAATCTTCTCTCGAAAATTATATAAATCATCTGAAAAGTATCGTATAATAACGAACAGTCCTTGATTTAATTTGAATTTTTTGACGGAAACTAGTATAAACTAGTGTGTAATATATTATGATTTTTTGACCGAAACATGCATTTCGAAAAGTTTCGAGAATCTAATTTTCAGATGATTATTTTCATGGCCTTCCATCATAACCATCCCTCGTAACATATATAAAGGATTCGAAAAGTTTTTTTTATCATTTCGAACAGTCCTCGATTTAATTTGATTTTTCGACCAAAACTAGTATAAACTAGTGTATAATATATTATGATTTTTTGATCGAAACTTGCATTTCAAAAAGTATCGTAGAAACTAGTTTTCAGATAATTTTTTTGCATGGACTTCCATCACAATCTTTTCTCGAAAAATATATAAATCATCTGAATAAGTATCGTATAATTTCGAACAGTCCTTGATTTAATTTGATTTTTTAACAGAAACTAGTATAAACTAGTGTATAATATATTATGATTTTTTGACCGAAACATGCATTTCGAAAAGTTTCATAGAATCTAATTTTCAGATGATTATTTGCATGGACTTCCATCATAACCTTCCCTCGTAACATATATAAAGGATTCAAAAAGTTTTTTATCATTTCGAACAGTCCTCGATTTAATTTGATTTTTCGACCAAAACTAGTATAAACTAGTGTATAATATATTATGATTTTTTGATCGAAACTTGCATTTCAAAAAGTATCGTAGAAACTAATTTTCAGATAATTTTTTTGCACAGACTTCCATCACAATCTTCTCTCGAAAAATATATAAATCATCTGAATAAGTATCATATAATTTCGAACAGTCCTTGATTTAATTTGATTTTTTAACAGAAACTAGTATAAACTAGTATATAATATATTATGATTTTTTGACCGAAACATGCATTTCGAAAACTTTCGTAGAATCTAATTTTCAGATGATTATTTGCATGGACTCCATCATAACCTTCCCTCATAACATATATAAAGGATTCAAAAAGTTTTTTATCATTTCGAACAGTCCTCGATTTAATTTGATTTTTCGACCAAAACTAGTATAAACTAGTGTATAATATATTATGATTTTTTGATCGAAACTTGCATTTCAAAAAGTATCGTAGAAACTAATTTTTAGATGATTTTTTTGCATGGACTTCCATCACAATCTTCTCTCGAAAAATATATAAATCATCTGAAAAGTATCGTATAATATCGAACAGTCCTTGATTTTAATTTGATTTTTTGAAGGAAACTAGTATAAACTAGTGTATAATGTATTATGATTTTTTGACCGAAACATGCATTTCGAAAAGTTTCGTAGAATCTAATTTTCAGATTATTATTTGCATGGACTGCCATCATTACCTTCCCTCGTAACATATATAAAGGATTCAAAAAGTTTTTTATCATTTCGAATAGTCCTCGATTTAATTTGATTTTTCCACCAAAACTAGTATAAACTAGTGTATAATATATTATGATTTTTTGATCGAAACTTGTATTTCAAAAAGTATCGTAGAAACTAATTTTTAGATGATTTTATTGCATGGACTTCCATCACAATCTTCTCTCGAAAAATATATAAATCATCTGAAAAGTATCGTATAATATCGAACAGTCCTTGATTTAATTTGATTTTTTGACGGAAACTACTATAAACTAGTGTATAATAATATATTATGATTTTTTGACCGAAACATGAATTTCGAAAAATTTCGTAGAATCTTATTTTTAGATTATTATTTGCATGGACTTCCATCATAACCTTCCCTCTTAACATATATAAAGGATTCGAAAAGTTTTTTATCATTTCGAATAGTCCTCGATTTAATTTGATTTTTCGACCAAAACTAGTATAAACTAGTGTATAATATATTATGATTTTTTGATCGAAACTTGCATTTTAAAAAGTATCGTAGAAACTAATTTTCAGATGATTTTTTTGCATGGACTTCCATCACAATCTTCTCTCGAAAAATATATAAATCATCTGAAAAGTATCGTATAATATCGAACAGTCCTTGATATAATTTGATTTTTTGATGGAAACTAGTATAAACTAGTGTGTAATATATTATGATTTTTTGACCGAAACATGCATTTCGAAAAGTTTCGTAAAATCTAATTTTCAGATGATTATTTGCATAGACATCCATCATAACCTTCCCTCGTAACATATATAAAGGATTCGAAAAGTTTTTTATCATTTCGAACAGTCCTCGATTTAATTTGATTTTTCGACCAAAACTAGTATAAACTAGTGTATAATATATTATGATTTTTTGATCGAAACTTGCATTTCAAAAAGTATCGTAGAAACTAATTTTTAGATGATTTTTTTGCACGGACTTCCATCACAATCTTCTCTCGAAAAATATATAAATCATATGAAAAGTATCGTATAATATCGAACAGTCCTTGATTTAATTTGATTTTTTAACGGAAACTAGTATAAACTAGTATATAATATATTATGATTTTTTGACCGAAACATGCATTTCGAAAAGTTTCGTAGAATCTAACTTTCAGATGATTATTTGCATAGACTCCATCATAACCTTCCCTCGTAACATATATAAAGGATTCAAAAAGTTTTTTATCATTTCGAACAGTCCTTGATTTAATTTGATTTTTCGACCAAAACTAGTATAAACTTGTGTATAATATATTATGATTTTTTGATCGAAACTTGCATTTCAAAAAGTATCGTAGAAACTAATTTTCAGATGATTTTTTTGCATGGACTTCCATCACTATCTTCTCTCGAAAATTATATAAATCATCTGAAAAGTATCGTATAATATCGAACAGTCCTTGATTTAATTTGATTTTTTGACGGAAACTAGTATAAACTATTGTGTAATATATTATGATTTTTTGACCGAAACATGCATTTCGAAAAGTTTCGAGAATCTAATTTTCAGATGATTATTTGCATGGACTTCCATCATAACCTTCCCTCGTAACATATATAAAGGATTCGAAAAGTTTTTTATCATTTCGAACAGTCCTCGATTTAATTTTATTTTTCGACCAAAACTAATATAAACTAGTGTATAATATATTATGATTTTTTAATCGAAACTTGCATTTCAAAAAGTATCGTAGAAACTAATTTTCAGATGATTTTTTTGCATGGACTTCCATCACAATCTTCTCTCGAAAAATATATAAATCATCTGAAAAGTATCGTATAATATCGAACAGTCCTTGATTTAATTTGAATTTTTAACGGAAACTACTATAAACTAGTGTATAATATATTATGATTTTTTGACCGAAACATGCATTTCGAAAAGTTTCGTAGAATCTAATTTTCAGATGATTATTTGCATGGACTGCCATCATAACCTTCCCTCGTAACATATATAAAGGATTCAAATTTTTTTTATCATTTCGAACTTTCCTCGATTTAATTTGATTTTTCGACCAAAACTAGTATAAACTACTGTATAATATATTATGATTTTTTGATCGAAACTTGCATTTCAAAAAGTATCGTAGAAACTAATTTTCAGATGATTTTTTTTGCATGGACTTCCATCACAATCTTTTATCGAAAAATATATAAATCATCTGAAAAGTATCATATAATTTCGAACACTCCTTGATTTAATTTGATTTTTTAACGGAAACTAGTATAAACTAGTGTATAATATATTATGATTTTTTGACCGAAACATGTATTTCGAAAAGTTTCGTAGAATCTATTTTTCAGATGATTATTTGCATGGACTTCCATCATAACCTTCCCTCGTAACATATATAAAGGATTCAAAAAGTTTTTTTTATCATTTCGAACACTCGATTTAATTTGAGTTTTCGACCAAAACTAGTATAAACTAGTGTAAATTATATTATGATGTTTTGATCGAAACTTGCACTTCAAAAAGTATCGTAGAAACTAGTTTTCAGATAATTTTTTTGCACGGACTTCCATCACAATCTTCTCTTGAAAAATATATAAATCATCTGAATAAGTATCGTATAATTTCGAACAGTCCTTGATTTAATTTGATTTTTTAACAGAAACTAGTATAAACTAGTATATAATATATTATGATTTTTTGACCGAAACATGCATTTCGAAACGTTTCGTAGAATCTAACTTTCAGATGATTATTTGCATAGACTCCATCATAACCTTCCCTCGTAACATATATAAAGGATTCAAAAAGTTTTTTATCATTTCGAACAGTCCTCGATTTAATTTGATTTTTCGACCAAAACTAGTATAAACTAGTGTATAATATATTATGATTTTTTGATCGAAACTTGCATTTCAAAAAGTATCGTAGAAACTAATTTTCAGATGATTTTTTTGCATGGACTTCCATCACTATCTTCTCTCGAAAATTATATAAATCATCTGAAAAGTATCGTATAATATCGAACAGTCCTTGATTTAATTTGATTTTTTGACGGAAACTAGTATAAACTAGTGTGTAATATATTATGATTTTTTGACCGAAACATGCATTTCGAAAAGTTTCGAGAATCTAATTTTCAGATGATTATTTGCATGGACTTCCATCATAACCTTCCCTCGTAACATATATAAAGGATTCGAAAAGTTTTTTATCATTTCGAACAGTCCTCGATTTAATTTTATTTTTCGACCAAAACTAATATAAACTAGTGTATAATATATTATGATTTTTTGATCGAAACTTGCATTTCAAAAAGTATCGTAGAAACTAATTTTCAGATGATTTTTTTGCATGGACTTCCATCACAATCTTCTCTCGAAAAATATATAAATCATCTGAAAAGTATCGTATAATATCGAACAGTCCTTGATTTAATTTGATTTTTTGACGGAAACTACTATAAACTAGTGTATAATATATTATGATTTTTTGACCGAAACATGCATTTCGAAAAGTTTCGTAGAATCTAATTTTCAGATGATTATTTGCATGGACTGCCATCATAACCTTCCCTCGTAACATATATAAAGGATTCAAATTTTTTTTATCATTTCGAACTTTCCTCGATTTAATTTGATTTTTCGACCAAAACTAGTATAAACTAGTGTATAATATATTATGATTTTTTGATCGAAACTTGCATTTCAAAAAGTATCGTAGAAACTAATTTTCAGATGATTTTTTTTGCATGGACTTCCATCACAATCTTTTATCGAAAAATATATAAATCATCTGAAAAGTATCATATAATTTCGAACACTCCTTGATTTAATTTGATTTTTTAACGGAAACTAGTATAAACTAGTGTATAATATATTATGATTTTTTGACCGAAACATGTATTTCGAAAAGTTTCGTAGAATCTATTTTTCAGATGATTATTTGCATGGACTTCCATCATAACCTTCCCTCGTAACATATATAAAGGATTCAAAAAGTTTTTTTTATCATTTCGAACACTCGATTTAATTTGAGTTTTCGACCAAAACTAGTATAAACTAGTGTAAATTATATTATGATGTTTTGATCGATACTTGCATTTCAAAAAGTATCGTAGAAACTAGTTTTCAGATAATTTTTTTGCACGGACTTCCATCACAATCTTCTCTTGAAAAATATATAAATCATCTGAATAAGTATCGTATAATTTCGAATAGTCCTTGATTTAATTTGATTTTTTAACAGAAACTACTATAAACTAGTATATAATATATTATGATTTTTTGACCGAAACATGCATTTCGAAAAGTTTCGTAGAATCTAACTTTCAGATGATTATTTGCATAGACTCCATCATAACCTTCTCTCGTAACATATATAAAGGATTCAAAAAGTTTTTTATCATTTCGAACAGTCCTCGATTTAATTTGATTTTTCGACCAAAACTAGTATAAACTAGTGTATAATATATTATGATTTTTTGATCGAAACTTGCATTTCAAAAAGTATCGTAGAAACTAATTTTCAGATGATTTTTTTGCATGGACTTCCATCACTATCTTCTCTCGAAAATTATATAAATCATCTGAAAAGTATCGTATAATATCGAACAGTCCTTGATTTAATTTGATTTTTTGACGGAAACTAGTATAAACTAGTGTGTAATATATTATGATTTTTTGACCGAAACATGCATTTCGAAAAGTTTCGAGAATCTAATTTTCAGATGATTATTTGCATGGACTTCCATCATAACCTTCCCTCGTAACATATATAAAGGATTCGAAAAGTTTTTTATCATTTCGAACAGTCCTCGATTTAATTTTATTTTTCGACCAAAACTAATATAAACTAGTGTATAATATATTATGATTTTTTGATCGAAACTTGCATTTCAAAAAGTATCGTAGAAACTAATTTTCAGATGATTTTTTTGCATGGACTTCCATCACAATCTTCTCTCGAAAAATATATAAATCATCTGAAAAGTATCGTATAATATCGAACAGTCCTTGATTTAATTTGATTTTTTGACGGAAACTACTATAAACTAGTGTATAATATATTATGATTTTTTGACCGAAACATGCATTTCGAAAAGTTTCGTAGAATCTAATTTTCAGATGATTATTTGCATGGACTGCCATCATAACCTTCCCTCGTAACATATATAAAGGATTCAAATTTTTTTTATCATTTCGAACTTTCCTCGATTTAATTTGATTTTTCGACCAAAACTAGTATAAACTAGTGTATAATATATTATGATTTTTTGATCGAAACTTGCATTTCAAAAAGTATCGTAGAAACTAAATTTCAGATGATTTTTTTGCATGGACTTACATCACTATCTTCTCTCGAAAATTATATAAATCATCTGAAAAGTATCGTATAATATCGAACAGTCCTTGATTTAATTTGATTTTTTGACGGAAACTAGTATAAACTAGTGTGTAATATATTATGATTTTTTGACCGAAACATGCATTTCGAAAAGTTTCGAGAATCTAATTTTCAGATGATTATTTGCATGGACTTCCATCATAACCTTCCCTCGTAACATATATAAAGGATTCGAAAAGTTTTTTATCATTTCGAACAGTCCTCGATTTAATTTTATTTTTCGACCAAAACTAATATAAACTAGTGTATAATATATTATGATTTTTTAATCGAAACTTGCATTTCAAAAAGTATCGTAGAAACTAATTTTCAGATGATTTTTTTGCATGGACTTCCATCACAATCTTCTCTCGAAAAATATATAAATCATCTGAAAAGTATCGTATAATATCGAACAGTCCTTGATTTAATTTGATTTTTTGACGGAAACTACTATAAACTAGTGTATAATATATTATGATTTTTTGACCGAAACATGCATTTCGAAAAGTTTCGTAGAATCTAATTTTCAGATGATTATTTGCATGGACTGCCATCATAACCTTCCCTCGTAACATATATAAAGGATTCAAATTTTTTTATCATTTCGAACTTTCCTCGATTTAATTTGATTTTTCGACCAAAACTAGTATAAACTACTGTATAATATATTATGATTTTTTGATCGAAACTTGCATTTCAAAAAGTATCGTAGAAACTAATTTTCAGATGATTTTTTTTGCATGGACTTCCATCACAATCTTTTCTCGAAAAATATATAAATCATCTGAAAAGTATCATATAATTTCGAACACTCCTTGATTTAATTTGATTTTTTTAACGGAGACTAGTATAAACTAGTCTATAATATATTATGATTTTTTGACCGAAACATGTATTTCGAAAAGTTTCGTAGAATCTAATTTTCAGATGATTATTTGCATGGACTTCCATCATAACCTTCCCTCGTAACATATATAAAGGATTCAAAAAGTTTTTTTTATCATTTCGAACACTCGATTTAATTTGAGTTTTCGACCAAAACTAGTATAAACTAGTGTAAATTATATTATGATGTTTTGATCGAAACTTGCATTTCAAAAAGTATCGTAGAAACTAGTTTTCAGATAATTTTTTTGCACGGACTTCCATCACAATCTTCTCTTGAAAAATATATAAATCATCTGAATAAGTATCGTATAATTTCGAACAGTCCTTGATTTAATTTGATTTTTTAACAGAAACTACTATAAACTAGTATATAATATATTATGATTTTTTGACCGAAACATGCATTTCGAAAAGTTTCGTAGAATCTAACTTTCAGATGATTATTTGCATAGACTCCATCATAACCTTCCCTCGTAACATATATAAAGGATTCAAAAAGTTTTTTATCATTTCGAACAGTCCTCGATTTAATTTGATTTTTCGACCAAAACTAATATAAACTAGTGTATAATATATTATGATTTTTTGATCGAAACTTGCATTTCAAAAAGTATCGTAGAAACTAATTTTCAGATGATTTTTTTGCATGGACTTCCATCACTATCTTCTCTTGAAAATTATATAAATCATCTGAAAAGTATCGTATAATATCGAACAGTCCTTGATTTAATTTGATTTTTTGACGGAAACTAGTATAAACTAGTGTGTAATATATTATGATTTTTTGACCGAAACATGCATTTCGAAAAGTTTCGAGAATCTAATTTTCAGATGATTATTTGCATGGACTTCCATCATAACCTTCCCTCGTAACATATATAAAGGATTCGAAAAGTTTTTTATCATTTCGAACAGTCCTCGATTTAATTTTATTTTTCGACCAAAACTAATATAAACTAGTGTATAATATATTATGATTTTTTGATCGAAACTTGCATTTCAAAAAGTATCGTAGAAACTAATTTTCAGATGATTTTTTTGCATGGACTTCCATCACAATCTTCTCTCGAAAAATATATAAATCATCTGAAAAGTATCGTATAATATCTAACAGTCCTTGATTTAATTTGATTTTTTGACGGAAACTACTATAAACTAGTGTATAATATATTATGATTTTTTGACCGAAACATGCATTTCGAAAAGTTTCGTAGAATCTAATTTTCAGATGATTATTTGCATGGACTGCCATCATAACCTTCCCTCGTAACATATATAAAGGATTCAAATTTTTTTTATCATTTCGAACTTTCCTCGATTTAATTTGATTTTTCGACCAAAACTAGTATAAACTAGTGTATAATATATTATGATTTTTTGATCGAAACTTGCATTTCAAAAAGTATCATAGAAACTAATTTTCAGATGATTTTTTTGCATGGACTTCCATCACTATCTTCTCTCGAAAATTATATAAATCATCTGAAAAGTATCGTATAATATCGAACAGTCCTTGATTTAATTTGATTTTTTGACGGAAACTAGTATAAACTAGTGTGTAATATATTATGATTTTTTGACCGAAACATGCATTTCGAAAATTTTCGAGAATCTAATTTTCAGATGATTATTTGCATGGACTTCCATCATAACCTTCCCTCGTAACATATATAAAGGATTCGAAAAGTTTTTTATCATTTCGAACAGTCCTCGATTTAATTTTATTTTTCGACCAAAACTAATATAAACTAGTGTATAATATATTATGATTTTTTGATCGAAACTTGCATTTCAAAAAGTATCGTAGAAACTAATTTTCAGATGATTTTTTTGCATGGACTTCCATCACAATCTTCTCTCGAAAAATATATAAATCATCTGAAAAGTATCGTATAATATCGAACAGTCCTTGATTTAATTTGATTTTTTGACGGAAACTACTATAAACTAGTGTATAATATATTATGATTTTTTGACCGAAACATGCATTTCGAAAAGTTTCGTAGAATCTAATTTTCAGATGATTATTTGCATGGACTGCCATCATAACCTTCCCTCGTAACATATATAAAGGATTCAAATTTTTTTTATCATTTCGAACTTTCCTCGATTTAATTTGATTTTTCGACCAAAACTATTATAAACTACTGTATAATATATTATGATTTTTTGATCGAAACTTGCATTTCAAAAAGTATCGTAGAAACTAATTTTCAGATGATTTTTTTTGCATGGACTTCCTTCACAATCTTTTCTCGAAAAATATATAAATCATCTGAAAAGTATCATATAATTTCGAACACTCCTTGATTTAATTTGATTTTTTAACGGAAACTAGTATAAACTAGTGTATAATATATTATGATTTTTTGACCGAAACATGTATTTCGAAAAGTTTCGTAGAATCTAATTTTCAGACGATTATTTGCATGGACTTCCATCATAACCTTCCCTCGTAACATATATAAAGGATTCAAAAAGTTTTTTTTATCATTTCGAACACTCGATTTAATTTGAGTTTTCGACCAAAACTAGTATAAACTAGTGTAAATTATATTATGATGTTTTGATCGAAACATGCATTTCAAAAAGTATCGTAGAAACTAGTTTTCAGATAATTTTTTTGCACGGACTTCCATCACAATCTTCTCTCAAAAAATATATAAATCATTTGAATAAGTATCGTATAATTTCGAACAGTCCTTGATTTAATTTGATTTTTTAACAGAAACTAGTATAAACTAGTATATAATATATTATGATTTTTTGACCGAAACATGCATTTCGAAAAGTTTCGTAGAATCTAATTTTCAGATGATTATTTGCATAGACTCCATCATAACCTTCCCTCGTAAAATATATAAAGGATTCGAAAAGTTTTTTATCATTTCGAACAGTCCTCGATTTAATTTGATTTTTCGACCAAAACTAGTATAAACTAGTGTATAATATATTATGATTTTTTGATCGAAACTTGCATTTCAAAAAGTATCGTAGAAACTAATTTCAGATGATTTTTTTTGCAAGGACTTCCATCACAATCTTCTCTCGAAAATTATATAAATCATCTGAAAAGTATCGTATAATATCGAACAGTCCTTGATTTAATTTAATTTTTTGAAGGAAACTATTATAAACTAGTGTGTAATATATTATGATTTTTTGACCGAAACATGCATTTCGAAAAGTTTCGAGAATCTAATTTTCAGATGATTATTTGCATGGACTTCCATCATAACCTTGCCTCGTAACATATATAAAGATTCGAAAAGTTTTTTATCATTTCGAACAGTCCTCGATTTAATTTGATTTTTCGACCAAAACTAATATAAACTAGTGTATAATATATTATGATTTTTTGATCGAAACATGCATTTCAAAAAGTATCGTAGAAACTAATTTTCAGATGATTTTTTTGCATGGACTTCCATCACAATCTTCTCTCGAAAAAAATATAAATCATCTGAAAAGTATCGTATAATATCGAACAGTCCTTGATTTAATTTGATTTTTTGACGGAAACTACTATAAACTAGTGTATAATATATTATGATTTTTTGACCGAAACATGCATTTCGAAAAGTTTCGTAGAATCTAATTTTCAGATGATTATTTGCATGGACTGCCATCATAACCTTCCCTCGTAACATATATAAAGGATTCAAATTTTTTTTATCATTTCGAACTTTCCTCGATTTAATTTGATTTTTCGACCAAAACTAGTATAAACTAGTGTATAATATATTATGATTTTTTGATCGAAACTTGCATTTCAAAAAGTATCGTAGAAACTAATTTTCAGATGATTTTTTTGCATGAACTTCCATCACTATCTTCTCTCGAAAATTATATAAATCATATGAAAAGTATCGTATAATATCGAACAGTCCTTGATTTAATTTGATTTTTTGACGGAAACTAGTATAAACTAGTGTGTAATATATTATGATTTTTTGACCGAAACATGCATTTCGAAAATTTTCGAGAATCTAATTTTCAGATGATTATTTGCATGGACTTCCATCATAACCTTCCCTCGTAACATATATAAAGGATTCGAAAAGTTTTTTATCATTTCGAACAGTCCTCGATTTAATTTGATTTTTCGACCAAAACTAATAGAAACTAGTGTATAATATATTATGATTTTTTGATCGAAACTTGCATTTCAAAAAGTATCGTAGAAACTAATTTTCAGATGATTTTTTTGCATGGACTTCCATCACAATCTTTTCTCAAAAATTATATAAATCATCTGAAAAGTATCGTATAATATCGAACAGTCCTTGATTTAATTTGATTTTTTGACGGAAACTAGTATAATCTAGTGTGTAATATATTATGATTTTTTGACCGAAACATGCATTTCGAAAAGTTTCGAGAATCTAATTTTCAGATGATTATTTGCATGGACTTCCTTCATAACCTTCCCTCGTAACATATATAAAGGATTCGAAAAGTTTTTTATCATTTCGAACACTCCTCGATTTAATTTGATTTTTCGACCAAAACTAATATAAACTAGTGTATAATATATTATGATTTTTTGATCGAAACTTGCATTTCAAAAAGTATCGTAGAAACTAATTTTCAGATGATTTTTTTGCATGGACTTCCATCACAATCTTTTCTCGAAAAATATATAAATCATCTAAAAAGTATCGTATAATTTCGAACACTCCTTGATTTAATTTGATTTTTTAACTGAAACTAGTATAAACTAGTGTATAATATATTATGATTTTTTGACCGAAACATGTATTTCGAAAAGTTTCATAGAATCTAATTTTCAGATGATTTTTTTGCATGGACTTCCATCACAATCTTTTCTCGAAAAATATATAAATCATCTGAAAAGTATCGTATAATTTCGAACACTCCTTGATTTAATTTGATTTTTTAACTGAAACTAGTATAAACTAGTGTATAATATATTATGATTTTTTGACCGAAACATGCATTTCGAAATGTTTCGTAGAATCTAATTTTCAGATGATTATTTGCATGGACTTCAACCATAACCTTCCCTTGTACCATATATAAAGGATTCGAAAAAAAATTTATCATTTCGAACAGTCCTCGATTTAATTCGATTTTTCTACCAAAACTAGTATAAACTAGTGTATAATATATTATGATTTTTGGATCGAAAATGGCATTTCAAAAAGTATCGTAGAAACTAATTTTCAGATGATTTTTTTGCCGTAACTTCCATCCCAATATTCTCTCGAAAAATATATAAATCATCTGAAAAGTATCGTATAATTTCGAATAGTCCTTGATTTAATTTTATTTTTCGACGGAAACTAGTATAAACTAGTGTATAATATATTATGATTTTTTGACCAAAACATGCATTTTGGAAAGTTTCGTAGAATCTAATTTCCAGATGATTATTTGAATGGACTTCCATCATAACCTTCCATCGTAACATATATAAAGGATTCGAAAAGTTTTTTATTATTTCAAACAGTCCTCGATTTAATTTTATTTTTCGACCAAAACTAATATAAACTAGTGTATAATATATTAGGATTTTTTGATCGAAACTTGCATTTCAAAAAGTATCGTAGAAACTAATTTTCAGATGATTTTTTTGCATGGACTTCCATCACAATCTTCTCTCGAAAAATATATAAATCATCTGAAAAGTATCATATAATTTCGAACACTCCTTGATTTAATTGGATTTTTTAACGGAAACTAGTATAAACTAGTGTATAATATATTATGATTTTTGACCGAAACATGTATTTCGAAAAGTTTCGTAGAATCTAATTTTCAGACGATTATTTGCATGGACTTCCATCATAACCTTCCCTCGTAACATATATAAAGGATTCAAAAAGTTTTTTTTATCATTTCGAACACTCGATTTAATTTGAGTTTTCGACCAAAACTAGTATAAACTAGTGTAAATTATATTATGATGTTTTGATCGAAACATGCATTTCAAAAAGTATCGTAGAAACTAGTTTTCAGATAATTTTTTTGCACGGACTTCCATCACAATCTTCTCTCAAAAAATATATAAATCATCTGAATAAGTATCGTATAATTTCGAACAGTCCTTGATTTAATTTGATTTTTTAACAGAAACTAGTATAAACTAGTATATAATATATTATGATTTTTTGACCGAAACATGCATTTCGAAAAGTTTCGTAGAATCTAATTTTCAGATGATTATTTGCATAGACTCCATCATAACCTTCCCTCGTAAAATATATAAAGGATTCGAAAAGTTTTTTATCATTTCGAACAGTCCTCGATTTAATTTGATTTTTCGACCAAAACTAGTATAAACTAGTGTATAATATATTATGATTTTTTGATCGAAACTTGCATTTCAAAAAGTATCGTAGAAACTAATTTCAGATGATTTTTTTTGCAAGGACTTCCATCACAATCTTCTCTCGAAAATTATATAAATCATCTGAAAAGTATCGTATAATATCGAACAGTCCTTGATTTAATTTAATTTTTTGAAGGAAACTATTATAAACTAGTGTGTAATATATTATGATTTTTTGACCGAAACATGCATTTCGAAAAGTTTCGAGAATCTAATTTTCAGATGATTATTTGCATGGACTTCCATCATAACCTTGCCTCGTAACATATATAAAGGATTCGAAAAGTTTTTTATCATTTCGAACAGTCCTCGATTTAATTTGAATTTTCGACCAAAACTAATATAAACTAGTGTATAATATATTATGATTTTTTGATCGAAACATTCATTTCAAAAAGTATCGTAGAAACTAATTTTCAGATGATTTTTTTGCATGGACTTCCATCACAATCTTCTCTCGAAAAATATATAAATCATCTGAAAAGTATCGTATAATATCGAACAGTCCTTGATTTAATTTGATTTTTTGACGAAAACTAGTATAAACTAGTGTATAATATATTATGATTTTTTGACCGAAACATGCATTTCGAAAAGTTTCGTATAATCTAATTTTCAGATGATTATTTGCATGGACTTCCATCATAACCTTCCCTCGTAACATATATAAAGGATTCGAAAAGTTTTTTATCATTTCGAACAGTCCTCGATTTAATTTTATTTTTCGACCAAAACTAGTATAAACTAGTGTATAATATATTATGATTTTTTGATCGAAACATGCATTTCAAAAAGTATCGTAGAAACTAATTTTCAGATGATTTTTTTGCATGGACTTCCATCACAATCTTCTCTCGAAAAATATATAAATCACCTGAAAAGTATCGTATAATATCGAACAGTCCTTGATTTAATTTGATTTTTTGACGGAAACTACTATAAACTAGTGTATAATATATTATGATTTTTTGACCGAAACATGCATTTCGAAAAGTTTCGTAGAATCTAATTTTCAGATGATTATTTGCATGGACTGCCATCATAACCTTCCCTCGTAACATATATAAAGGATTCAAATTTTTTTTATCATTTCGAACTTTCCTCGATTTAATTTGTTTTTTCGACCAAAACTAGTATAAACTAGTGTATAATATATTATGATTTTTTGATCGAAACTTGCATTTCAAAAAGTATCGTAGAAACTAATTTTCAGATGATTTTTTTGCATGGACTTCCATCACTATCTTCTCTCGAAAATTATATAAATCATCTGAAAAGTATCGTATAATTTCGAACAGTCCTTGATTTAATTTGATTTTTTGACGGAAACTAGTATAAACTAGTGTGTAATATATTATGATTTTTTGACCGAAACATGCATTTCGAAAATTTTCGAGAATCTAATTTTCAGATGATTATTTGCATGGACTTCCATCATAACCTTCCCTCGTAACATATATAAAGGATTCGAAAAGTTTTTTATCATTTCGAACAGTCCTCGATTTAATTTGATTTTTCGACCAAAACTAATATAAACTAGTGTATAATATATTATGATTTTTTGATCGAAACTTGCATTTCAAAAAGTATCGTAGAAACTAATTTTCAGATGATTTTTTTGCATGGACTTCCATCACAATCTTTTCTCAAAAATTATATAAATCATCTTAAAAGTATCGTATAATATCGAAAAGTCCTTG
This sequence comes from Lathyrus aphaca, assembly GCA_963966055.1. Classification (NCBI taxonomy): domain Eukaryota; kingdom Viridiplantae; phylum Streptophyta; class Magnoliopsida; order Fabales; family Fabaceae; genus Lathyrus; species Lathyrus aphaca. The sequence goes on along the minus strand of OZ014520.1, from coordinate 613,818,544 downwards.
ATTTAATTTGATTTTTTGACGGAAACTAGTATAAACTAGTGTGTAATATATTATGATTTTTTGACCGAAACATGCATTTCGAAAAGTTTCGAGAATCTAATTTTCAGATGATTATTTGCATGGACTTCCTTCATAACCTTCCCTCGTAACATATATAAAGGATTCGAAAAGTTTTTTATCATTTCGAACACTCCTCGATTTAATTTGATATTTCGACCAAAACTAATATAAACTAGTGTATAATATATTATGATTTTTTGATCGAAACTTGCATTTCAAAAAGTATCGTAGAAACTAATTTTCAGATGATTTTTTTGCATGGACTTCCATCACAATCTTTTCTCGAAAAATATATAATCATCTGAAAAGTATCGTATAATTTCGAACACTCCTTGATTTAATTTGATTTTTTAACTGAAACTAGTATAAACTAGTGTATAATATATTATGATTTTTTGACCGAAACATGTATTTCGAAAAGTTTCATAGAATCTAATTTTCAGATGATTTTTTTGCATGGACTTCCATCACAATCTTTTCTCGAAAAATATATAAATCATCTGAAAAGTATCGTATAATTTCGAACACTCCTTGATTTAATTTGATTTTTTAACTGAAACTAGTATAAACTAGTGTATAATATATTATGATTTTTTGACCGAAACATGCATTTCGAAATGTTTCGTAGAATCTAATTTTCAGATGATTATTTGCATGGACTTCAACCATAACCTTCCCTTGTACCATATATAAAGGATTCGAAAAAAAATTTATCATTTCGAACAGTCCTCGATTTAATTCGATTTTTCTACCAAAACTAGTATAAACTAATGTATAATATATTATGATTTTTGGATCGAAAATGGCATTTCAAAAAGTATCGTAGAAACTAATTTTCAGATGATTTTTTTGCCGTAACTTCCATCCCAATATTCTCTCGAAAAATATATAAATCATCTGAAAAGAATCGTATAATTTCGAATAGTCCTTGATTTAATTTTATTTTTCGACGGAAACTAGTATAAACTAGTGTATAATATATTATGATTTTTTGACCAAAACATGCATTTCGGAAAGTTTCGTAGAATCTAATTTCCAGATGATTATTTGAATGGACTTCCATCATAACCTTCCATCGTAACATATATAAAGGATTCGAAAAGTTTTTTATTATTTCAAACAGTCCTCGATTTAATTTTATTTTTCGACCAAAACTAATATAAACTAGTGTATAATATATTAGGATTTTTTGATCGAAACTTGCATTTCAAAAAGTATCGTAGAAACTAATTTTCAGATGATTTTTTTGCATGGACTTCCATCACAATCTTCTCTCAAAAAATATATAAATCATCTGAAAAGTATCATATAATTTCGAACAGTCCTTGATTTAATTTGATTTTTTGACGGAAACTAGTATAAACTAGTGTATAATATATTATGATTTTTTGACCGAAACATGCATTTCGAAAAGTTTCGTAGAATCTAATTTTCAGATGATTATTTGCATGGACTGCCATCATAACCTTCCCTCGTAACATATATAAAGGATTCAAATTTTTTTTATCATTTCGAACTTTCCTCGATTTAATTTGATTTTTCGACCAAAACTAGTATAAACTAGTGTATAATATATTATGATTTTTTGATCGAAACTTGCATTTCAAAAAGTATCGTAGAAACTAATTTTCAGATAATTTTTTTGCATGGACTTCCATCACAATCTTTTCTCGAAAAATATATAAATCATCTGAAAAGTATCGTATAATTTCGAACACTCCTTGATTTAATTTGATTTTTTAACTGAAACTAGTATAAACTAGTGTATAATATATTATGATTTTTTGACCGAAACATGTATTTCGAAAAGTTTCATAGAATCTAATTTTCAGATGATTTTTTTGCATGGACTTCCATCACAATCTTTTCTCGAAAAATATATAAATCATCTGAAAAGTATCGTATAATTTCGAACACTCCTTGATTTAATTTGATTTTTTAACTGAAACTAGTATAAACTAGTGTATAATATATTATGATTTTTTGACCGAAACATGCATTTCGAAATGTTTCGTAGAATCTAATTTTCAGATGATTATTTGCATGGACTTCAACCATAACCTTCCCTTGTACCATATATAAAGGATTCGAAAAAAAATTTATCATTTCGAACAGTCCTCGATTTAATTCGATTTTTCTACCAAAACTAGTATAAACTAGTGTATAATATATTATGATTTTTGGATCGAAAATGGCATTTCAAAAAGTATCGTAGAAACTAATTTTCAGATGATTTTTTTGCCGTAACTTCCATCCCAATATTCTCTCGAAAAATATATAAATCATCTGAAAAGAATCGTATAATTTCGAATAGTCCTTGATTTAATTTTATTTTTCGACGGAAACTAGTATAAACTAGTGTATAATATATTATGATTTTTTGACCAAAACATGCATTTCGGAAAGTTTCGTAGAATCTAATTTCCAGATGATTATTTGAATGGACTTCCATCATAACCTTCCATCGTAACATATATAAAGGATTCGAAAAGTTTTTTATTATTTCAAACAGTCCTCGATTTAATTTTATTTTTCGACCAAAACTAATATAAACTAGTGTATAATATATTAGGATTTTTTGATCGAAACTTGCATTTCAAAAAGTATCGTAGAAACTAATTTTCAGATGATTTTTTTGCATGGACTTCCATCACAATCTTCTCTCGAAAAATATATAAATCATCTGAAAAGTATCATATAATTTCGAACAGTCCTTGATTTAATTTGATTTTTTGACGGAAACTAGTATAAACTAGTGTATAATATATTATGATTTTTTGACCGAAACATGCATTTCGAAAAGTTTCGTAGAATCTAATTTTCAGATGATTATTTGCATGGACTGCCATCATAACCTTCCCTCGTAACATATATAAAGGATTCAAATTTATTTTATCATTTCGAACTTTCCTCGATTTAATTTGATTTTTCGACCAAAACTAGTATAAACTAGTGTATAATATATTATGATTTTTTGATCGAAACTTGCATTTCAAAAAGTATCGTAGAAACTAATTTTCAGATGATTTTTTTGCATGGACTTCCATCACAATCTTTTCTCGAAAAATATATAAATCATCTGAAAAGTATCGTATAATTTCGAACACTCCTTGATTTAATTTGATTTTTTAACTGAAACTAGTATAAACTAGTGTATAATATATTATGATTTTTTGACCGAAACATGTATTTCGAAAAGTTTCATAGAATCTAATTTTCAGATGATTTTTTTGCATGGACTTCCATCACAATCTTTTCTCGAAAAATATATAAATCATCTGAAAAGTATCGTATAATTTCGAACACTCCTTGATTTAATTTGATTTTTTAACTGAAACTAGTATAAACTAGTGTATAATATATTATGATTTTTTGACCGAAACATGCATTTCGAAATGTTTCGTAGAATCTAATTTTCAGATGATTATTTGCATGGACTTCAACCATAACCTTCCCTTCTACCATATATAAAGGATTCGAAAAAAAATTTATCATTTCGAATAGTCCTCGATTTAATTCGATTTTTCGACCAAAACTAGTATAAACTAGTGTATAATATATTATGATTTTTGGATCGAAAATGGCATTTCAAAAAGTATCGTAGAAACTAATTTTCAGATGATTTTTTTGCCGTAACTTCCATCACAATATTCTCTCGAAAAATATATAAATCATCTGAAAAGTATCGTATAATTTAGAATAGTCCTTGATTTAATTTTATTTTTCGACGGAAACTAGTATAAACTAGTGTATAATATATTATGATTTTTTGACCAAAACATGCATTTCGGAAAGTTTCGTAGAATCTAATTTCCAGATGATTATTTGCATGGACTTCCATCATAACCTTCCATCGTAACATATATAAAGGATTCGAAAAGTTTTTTATTATTTCAAACAGTCCTCGATTTAATTTGATTTTTCGACAAAAACTAATATAAACTAGTGTATAATATATTAGGATTTTTTGATCGAAACTTGCATTTCAAAAAGTATCGTAGAAACTAATTTTCAGATGATTTTTTTGCATGGACTTCCATCACAATCTTCTCTCGAAAAATATATAAATCATCTGAAAAGTATCATATAATTTCGAACAGTCCTTGATTTAATTTGATTTTTTGACGGAAACTAGTATAAACTAGTGTATAATATATTATGATTTTTTGACCGAAACATGCATTTCGAAAAGTTTCGTAGAATTTAATTTTCAGATGATTATTTGCATGGATTTCCATCATAACCATCCCTCGTAACATATATAAAGGATTCGAAAAGTTTTTTTTATCATTATGAACAATCCTCGATTTAATTTGATTTTTCGACCAAAACTAGTATAAACTAGTGTATAATATATTAGGATTTTTTGATCGAAACTTGCATTTCAAAAAGTATCGTAGAATCTAATTTTCAAATGATTATTTGCATGGACTTCCATTATAACCTTCCCACGTAACATATATAAAGGATTCAAAAAGTTTTTTATCATTTTGAACAGTCCTCGATTTAATTTGATTTTTCGACCAAAACTAATATAAACTAGTGTATAATATATTAGGATTTTTGATCGAAACTTGCATTTCAAAAAGTATCGTAGAAACTAATTTTCAGATAATTTTTTTGCATGAACTTCCATCACAATCTTCTCTCGAAAAATATATAAATCATCTGAAAAGTATCATAAAATTTCGAACAGTCCTTGATTTAATTTGAATTTTTGACGGAAATTAGTATAAACTAGTGTATACTATATTATGATTTTTTGACCGAAACATGCATTTCGAAAAGTTTCGTAGAATTTAATTTTCAGATGATTATTTGCATGAATTTCCATCATAACCATCCTCGTAACATATATAAAGGATTCGAAAAGTTTTTTTATCATTATGAACAATCCTCGATTTAATTTGATTTTTCGACCAAAACTAGTATAAACTAGTGTATAATATATTAGGATTTTTTGATCGAAACTTGCATTTCAAAAAGTATCGTAGAATCTAATTTTCAAATGATTATTTGCATGGACTTCCATTATAACCTTCCCACGTAACATATATAAAGGATTCGAAAAGTTTTTTATCATTTTGAACAGTCCTCGATTTAATTTGATTTTCGACCAAAACTAATATAAACTAGTGTATAATATATTAGGATTTTTGATCGAAACTTGCATTTCAAAAAGTATCGTAGAAACTAATTTTCAGATAATTTTTTTGCATGAACTTCCATCACAATCTTCTCTCGAAAAATATATAAATCATCTGAAAAGTATCATAAAATTTCGAACAGTCCTTGATTTAATTTGATTTTTTGACGGAAACTAGTATAAACTAGTGTATACTATATTATGATTTTTTTGACCGAACATGCATTTCGAAATGTTTCGTAGAATCTAATTTTCAGATGATTATTTGCATGGACTTCAAACATAACCTTCCCTTGTACCATATATAAAGGATTCGAAAATAAATTTATCATTTCTATCAATCCTCGATTTAATTTGATTTTTCGACCAAAACTAGTATAAACTAGTGTATAATATATTATGATTTTTTGATCGAAACTTGCATTTCAAAAAGTATCGTAGAAACTAATTTTCAGATGATTTTTTTGTCGTAACTTCCATCACAATATTCTCTCGAAAAATATATAAATCATCTGAAAAGTATCGTATAATTTCGAATAGTCCTTGATTTAATTTTATTTTTCGACGAAAACTAGTATAAACTAGTGTATAATATATTATGATTTTTTGACCGAAACATGCATTTCGGAAAGTTTCGTAGAATCTAATTTCCAAATTACTATTTGCATGGACTTCCTACATAACCTTCCATCGTAACAAATATAATGGATTCGAAAAGTTTTTTATTATTTCAAACAATCCTTGATTTAATTTGATTTTTTGACCAAAACTAATAAAAACTAGTGTATAATATATTAGGACTTTTTGATCAAAACTTGCATTTCAAAAAGTATCGTAGAAACTAATTTTCAGATGATTTTTTTGCATGGACTTGCATCACAATCTTCTCTCGAAAAATATATAAATCATCTGAAAAGTATCATATAATTTCGAACAGTCCTTGATTTAATTTGATTTTTTGACGGAAACTAGTATAATAGTGTATAATATATTATGATTTTTTGACTGAAACATGCATTTCGAAAAGTTTCGTAGAATCTAATTTTCAGATGATTATTTGCATGGACTTCCATCATAACCTTCCCTCGTAACATATATAAAGGATTCGAAAAGTTTTTTTATCATTTCGAACAATCCTCTATTTAATTTGATTTTTCGACCAAAACTAGTATAAACTAGTGTATAATATATTAGGATTTTTTTATCAAAACTTGCACTTCAAAAAGTATCGTAGAATCTAAATTTTAGATGATTATTTGCATGGACTTCCATTATAACCTTCCCTCTTAACATTTATACAGGATTCGAAAAGTTTTTTATCATTTCGAACAGTCCTCGATTTAATTTGATATTTCGACCAAAACTAATATAAACTAGTGTATAATATATTAGGATTTTTGATCGAAACTTGCATTTCCAAAATTATCGTAGAAACTAATTTTCAAATGATTTTTTTGCATGGACTTCCATCACAATCTTTTCTCGAAAAATATATAAATCATCTGAAAAGTATCGTATAATTTCGAACACTCCTTGATTTAATTTGATTTTTTAACTGAAACTAGTATAAACTAGTGTATAATATATTATGATTTTTTGACCGAAACATGCATTTCGAAATGTTTCGTAGAATCTAATTTCCAGATGATTATTTGCATGGACTTCAACCATAACCTTCCCTTGTACCATATATAAAGGATTCGAAAAAAAATTTATCATTTCGAACAGTCCTCGATTTAATTCGATTTTTCGACCAAAACTAGTATAAACTAGTGTATAATATATTATGATTTTTGGATCGAAAATGGCATTTCAAAAAGTATCGTAGAAACTAATTTTCAGATGATTTTTTTGCCGTAACTTCCATCCCAATATTCTCTCGAAAAATATATAAATCATCTGAAAAGTATCGTATAATTTCGAATAGTCCTTGATTTAATTTTATTTTTCGACAGAAACTAGTATAAACTAGTGTATAATATATTATGATTTTTTGACCAAAACATGCATTTCGGAAAGTTTCGTAGAATCTAATTTCCAGATGATTATTTGCATGGACTTCCATCATAACCTTCCATCGTAACATATATAAAGGATTCGAAAAGTTTTTTATTATTTCAAACAGTCCTCGATTTAATTTGATTTTTCGACCAAAACTAATATAAACTAGTGTATAATATATTAGGATTTTTTGATTGAAACTTGCATTTCAAAAAGTATCGTAGAAACTAATTTTCAGATGATTTTTTTGCATGGACTTCCATCACAATCTTCTCTCGAAAAATATATAAATCATCTGAAAAGTATCATATAATTTCGAACAGTCCTTGATTTAATTTGATTTTTTGACGGAAACTAGTATAAACTAGTGTATAATATATTATGATTTTTTGACCGAAACATGCATTTCTAAAAGTTTCGTAGAATCTAATTTTCAGATGATTATTTGCATGGACTGCCATTATAACCTTCCCTCGTAACATATATAAAGGATTCAATTTTTTTTTATCATTTCGAACTTTCCTCGATTTAATTTGATTTTTCGACCAAAACTAGTATAAACTAGTGTATAATATATTATGATTTTTTGATTGAAACTTGCATTTCAAAAAGTATCGTAGAAACTAATTTTCAGATGATTTTTTTGCATGGACTTCCATCACAATCTTTTCTCGAAAAATATATAAATCATCTGAAAAGTATCGTATAATTTCGAACACTCCTTGATTTAATTTGATTTTTTAACTGAAACTAGTATAAACTAGTGTATAATATATTATGATTTTTTGACCGAAACATGTATTTCGAAAAGTTTCATAGAATCTAATTTTCAGATGATTTTTTTGCATGGACTTCCATCACAATCTTTTCTCGAAAAATATATAAATCATCTGAAAAGTATCGTATAATTTCGAACACTCCTTGATTTAATTTGATTTTTTAACTGAAACTAGTATAAACTAGTGTATAATATATTATGATTTTTTGACCGAAACATGCATTTCGAAATGTTTCGTAGAATCTAATTTTCAGATGATTATTTGCATGGACTTCAACCATAACCTTCCCTTGTACCATATATAAAGGATTAGAAAAAAAATTTATCATTTCGAATAGTCCTCGATTTAATTCGATTTTTCGACCAAAACTAGTATAAACTAGTGTATAATATATTATGATTTTTGGATCGAAAATGGCATTTCAAAAAGTATCGTAGAAACTAATTTTCAGATGATTTTTTTGCCGTAACTTCCATCACAATATTCTCTCGAAAAATATATAAATCATCTGAAAAGTATCGTATAATTTCGAATAGTCCTTGATTTAATTTTATTTTTCGACAGAAACTAGTATAAACTAGTGTATAATATATTATGATTTTTTGACCAAAACATGCATTTCGGAAAGTTTCGTAGAATCTAATTTCCAGATGATTATTTGCATGGACTTCCATCATAACCTTCCATCGTAACATATATAAAGGATTCGAATAGTTTTTTTATCATTTCGAACAATCCTCTATTTAATTTGATTTTTCGACCAAAACTAGTATAAACTAGTGTATAATATATTAGGATTTTTTTATCAAAACTTGCACTTCAAAAAGTATCGTAGAATCTAAATTTTAGATGATTATTTGCATGGACTTCCATTATAACCTTCCCTCTTAACATTTATACAGGATTCGAAAAGTTTTTTATCATTTCGAACAGTCCTCGATTTAATTTGATATTTCGACCAAAACTAATATAAACTAGTGTATAATATATTAGGATTTTTGATCGAAACTTGCATTTCCAAAATTATCGTAGAAACTAATTTTCAAATGATTTTTTTGCATGGACTTCCATCACAATCTTTTCTCGAAAAATATATAAATCATCTGAAAATTTATCGTATAATTTCGAACACTCCTTGATTTAATTTGATTTTTTAACTGAAACTAGTATAAACTAGTGTATAATATATTATGATTTTTTGACCGAAACATGCATTTCGAAATGTTTCGTAGAATCTAATTTCCAGATGATTATTTGCATGGACTTCAACCATAACCTTCCCTTGTACCATATATAAAGGATTCGAAAAAAAATTTATCATTTCGAACAGTCCTCGATTTAATTCGATTTTTCGACCAAAACTAGTATAAACTAGTGTATAATATATTATGATTTTTGGATCGAAAATGGCATTTCAAAAAGTATCGTAGAAACTAATTTTCAGATGATTTTTTTGCCGTAACTTCCATCCCAATATTCTCTCGAAAAATATATAAATCATCTGAAAAGTATCGTATAATTTCGAATAGTCCTTGATTTAATTTTATTTTTCGACAGAAACTAGTATAAACTAGTGTATAATATATTATGATTTTTTGACCAAAACATGCATTTCGGAAAGTTTCGTAGAATCTAATTTCCAGATGATTATTTGCATGGACTTCCATCATAACCTTCCATCGTAACATATATAAAGGATTCGAAAAGTTTTTTATTATTTCAAACAGTCCTCGATTTAATTTGATTTTTCGACCAAAACTAATATAAACTAGTGTATAATATATTAGGATTTTTTGATCGAAACTTGCATTTCAAAAAGTATCGTAGAAACTAATTTTCAGATGATTTTTTTGCATGGACTTCCATCACAATCTTCTCTCGAAAAATATATAAATCATCTGAAAAGTATCATATAATTTCGAACAGTCCTTGATTTAATTTGATTTTTTGACGGAAACTAGTATAAACTAGTGTATAATATATTATGATTTTTTGACCGAAACATGCATTTCGAAAAGTTTCGTAGAATCTAATTTTCAGATGATTATTTGCATGGACTGCCATCATAACCTTCCCTCGTAACATATATAAAGGATTCAAATTTTTTTTATCATTTCGAACTTTCCTCGATTTAATTTGATTTTTCGACCAAAACTAGTATAAACTAGTGTATAATATATTATGATTTTTTGATTGAAACTTGCATTTCAAAAAGTATCGTAGAAACTAATTTTCAGATGATTTTTTTGCATGGACTTCCATCACAATCTTTTCTCGAAAAATATATAAATCATCTGAAAAGTATCGTATAATTTCGAACACTCCTTGATTTAATTTGATTTTTTAACTGAAACTAGTATAAACTAGTGTATAATATATTATGATTTTTTGACCGAAACATGTATTTCGAAAAGTTTCATAGAATCTAATTTTCAGATGATTTTTTTGCATGGACTTCCATCACAATCTTTTCTCGAAAAATATATAAATCATCTGAAAAGTATCGTATAATTTCGAACACTCCTTGATTTAATTTGATTTTTTAACTGAAACTAGTATAAACTAGTGTATAATATATTATGATTTTTTGACCGAAACATGCATTTCGAAATGTTTCGTAGAATCTAATTTTCAGATGATTATTTGCATGGACTTCAACCATAACCTTCCCTTGTACCATATATAAAGGATTAGAAAAAAAATTTATCATTTCGAATAGTCCTCGATTTAATTCGATTTTTCGACCAAAACTAGTATAAACTAGTGTATAATATATTATGATTTTTGGATCGAAAATGGCATTTCAAAAAGTATCGTAGAAACTAATTTTCAGATGATTTTTTTGCCGTAACTTCCATCATAATATTCTCTCGAAAAATATATAAATCATCTGAAAAGTATCGTATAATTTCGAATAGTCCTTGATTTAATTTTATTTTTCGACGGAAACTAGTATAAACTAGTGTATAATATATTATGATTTTTTGACCAAAACATGCATTTCGGAAAGTTTCGTAGAATCTAATTTCCAGATGATTATTTGCATGGACTTCCATCATAACCTTCCATCGTAACATATATAAAGGATTCGAAAAGTTTTTTTATCATTTCGAACAATCCTCTATTTAATTTGATTTTTCGACCAAAACTAGTATAAACTAGTGTATAATATATTAGGATTTTTTTATCAAAACTTGCACTTCAAAAAGTATCGTAGAATCTAAATTTTAGATGATTATTTGCATGGACTTCCATTATAACCTTCCCTCTTAACATTTATACAGGATTCGAAAAGTTTTTTATCATTTCGAACAGTCCTCGATTTAATTTGATATTTCGACCAAAACTAATATAAACTAGTGTATAATATATTAGGATTTTTGATCGAAACTTGCATTTCCAAAATTATCGTAGAAACTAATTTTCAAATGATTTTTTTGCATGGACTTCCATCACAATCTTTTCTCGAAAAATATATAAATCATCTGAAAAGTATCGTATAATTTCGAACACTCCTTGATTTAATTTGATTTTTTAACTGAAACTAGTATAAACTAGTGTATAATATATTATGATTTTTTGACCGAAACATGCATTTCGAAATGTTTCGTAGAATCTAATTTCCAGATGATTATTTGCATGGACTTCAACCATAACCTTCCCTTGTACCATATATAAAGGATTCGAAAAAAAATTTATCATTTCGAACAGTCCTCGATTTAATTCGATTTTTCGACCAAAACTAGTATAAACTAGTGTATAATATATTATGATTTTTGGATCGAAAATGGCATTTCAAAAAGTATCGTAGAAACTAATTTTCAGATGATTTTTTTGCCGTAACTTCCATCCCAATATTCTCTCGAAAAATATATAAATCATCTGAAAAGTATCGTATAATTTCGAATAGTCCTTGATTTAATTTTATTTTTCGACAGAAACTAGTATAAACTAGTGTATAATATATTATGATTTTTTGACCAAAACATGCATTTCGGAAAGTTTCGTAGAATCTAATTTCCAGATGATTATTTGCATGGACTTCCATCATAACCTTCCATCGTAACATATATAAAGGATTCGAAAAGTTTTTTATTATTTCAAACAGTCCTCGATTTAATTTGATTTTTCGACCAAAACTAATATAAACTAGTGTATAATATATTAGGATTTTTTGATTGAAACTTGCATTTCAAAAAGTATCGTAGAAACTAATTTTCAGATGATTTTTTTGCATGGACTTCCATCACAATCTTCTCTCGAAAAATATATAAATCATCTGAAAAGTATCATATAATTTCGAACAGTCCTTGATTTAATTTGATTTTTTGACGGAAACTAGTATAAACTAGTGTATAATATATTATGATTTTTTGACCGAAACATGCATTTCGAAAAGTTTCGTAGAATCTAATTTTCAGATGATTATTTGCATGGACTGCCATCATAACCTTCCCTCGTAACATATATAAAGGATTCAATTTTTTTTTATCATTTCGAACTTTCCTCGATTTAATTTGATTTTTCGACCAAAACTAGTATAAACTAGTGTATAATATATTATGATTTTTTGATTGAAACTTGCATTTCAAAAAGTATCGTAGAAACTAATTTTCAGATGATTTTTTTGCATGGACTTCCATCACAATCTTTTCTCGAAAAATATATAAATCATCTGAAAAGTATCGTATAATTTCGAACACTCCTTGATTTAATTTGATTTTTTAACTGAAACTAGTATAAACTAGTGTATAATATATTATGATTTTTTGACCGAAACATGTATTTCGAAAAGTTTCATAGAATCTAATTTTCAGATGATTTTTTTGCATGGACTTCCATCACAATCTTTTCTCGAAAAATATATAAATCATCTGAAAAGTATCGTATAATTTCGAACACTCCTTGATTTAATTTGATTTTTTAACTGAAACTAGTATAAACTAGTGTATAATATATTATGATTTTTTGACCGAAACATGCATTTCGAAATGTTTCGTAGAATCTAATTTTCAGATGATTATTTGCATGGACTTCAACCATAACCTTCCCTTGTACCATATATAAAGGATTAGAAAAAAAATTTATCATTTCGAATAGTCCTCGATTTAATTCGATTTTTCGACCAAAACTAGTATAAACTAGTGTATAATATATTATGATTTTTGGATCGAAAATGGCATTTCAAAAAGTATCGTAGAAACTAATTTTCAGATGATTTTTTTGCCGTAACTTCCATCACAATATTCTCTCGAAAAATATATAAATCATCTGAAAAGTATCGTATAATTTCGAATAGTCCTTGATTTAATTTTATTTTTCGACGGAAACTAGTATAAACTAGTGTATAATATATTATGATTTTTTGACCAAAACATGCATTTCGGAAAGTTTCGTAGAATCTAATTTCCAGATGATTATTTGCATGGACTTCCATCATAACCTTCCATCGTAACATATATAAAGGATTCGAAAAGTTTTTTTATCATTTCGAACAATCCTCTATTTAATTTGATTTTTCGACCAAAACTAGTATAAACTAGTGTATAATATATTAGGATTTTTTTATCAAAACTTGCACTTCAAAAAGTATCGTAGAATCTAAATTTTAGATGATTATTTGCATGGACTTCCATTATAACCTTCCCTCTTAACATTTATACAGGATTCGAAAAGTTTTTTATCATTTCGAACAGTCCTCGATTTAATTTGATATTTCGACCAAAACTAATATAAACTAGTGTATAATATATTAGGATTTTTGATCGAAACTTGCATTTCCAAAATTATCGTAGAAACTAATTTTCAAATGATTTTTTTGCATGGACTTCCATCACAATCTTTTCTCGAAAAATATATAAATCATCTGAAAAGTATCGTATAATTTCGAACACTCCTTGATTTAATTTGATTTTTTAACTGAAACTAGTATAAACTAGTGTATAATATATTATGATTTTTTGACCGAAACATGCATTTCGAAATGTTTCGTAGAATCTAATTTCCAGATGATTATTTGCATGGACTTCAACCATAACCTTCCCTTGTACCATATATAAAGGATTCGAAAAAAAATTTATCATTTCGAACAGTCCTCGATTTAATTCGATTTTTCGACCAAAACTAGTATAAACTAGTGTATAATATATTATGATTTTTGGATCGAAAATGGCATTTCAAAAAGTATCGTAGAAACTAATTTTCAGATGATTTTTTTGCCGTAACTTCCATCCCAATATTCTCTCGAAAAATATATAAATCATCTGAAAAGTATCGTATAATTTCGAATAGTCCTTGATTTAATTTTATTTTTCGACAGAAACTAGTATAAACTAGTGTATAATATATTATGATTTTTTGACCAAAACATGCATTTCGGAAAGTTTCGTAGAATCTAATTTCCAGATGATTATTTGCATGGACTTCCATCATAACCTTCCATCGTAACATATATAAAGGATTCGAAAAGTTTTTTATTATTTCAAACAGTCCTCGATTTAATTTGATTTTTCGACCAAAACTAATATAAACTAGTGTATAATATATTAGGATTTTTTGATCGAAACTTGCATTTCAAAAAGTATCGTAGAAACTAATTTTCAGATGATTTTTTTGCATGGACTTCCATCACAATCTTCTCTCGAAAAATATATAAATCATCTGAAAAGTATCATATAATTTCGAACAGTCCTTGATTTAATTTGATTTTTTGACGGAAACTAGTATAAACTAGTGTATAATATATTATGATTTTTTGACCGAAACATGCATTTCGAAAAGTTTCGTAGAATCTAATTTTCAGATGATTATTTGCATGGACTGCCATCATAACCTTCCCTCGTAACATATATAAAGGATTCAAATTTTTTTTATCATTTCGAACTTTCCTCGATTTAATTTGATTTTTCGACCAAAACTAGTATAAACTAGTGTATAATATATTATGATTTTTTGATTGAAACTTGCATTTCAAAAAGTATCGTAGAAACTAATTTTCAGATGATTTTTTTGCATGGACTTCCATCACAATCTTTTCTCGAAAAATATATAAATCATCTGAAAAGTATCGTATAATTTCGAACACTCCTTGATTTAATTTGATTTTTTAACTGAAACTAGTATAAACTAGTGTATAATATATTATGATTTTTTGACCGAAACATGTATTTCGAAAAGTTTCATAGAATCTAATTTTCAGATGATTTTTTTGCATGGACTTCCATCACAATCTTTTCTCGAAAAATATATAAATCATCTGAAAAGTATCGTATAATTTCGAACACTCCTTGATTTAATTTGATTTTTTAACTGAAACTAGTATAAACTAGTGTATAATATATTATGATTTTTTGACCGAAACATGCATTTCGAAATGTTTCGTAGAATCTAATTTTCAGATGATTATTTGCATGGACTTCAACCATAACCTTCCCTTGTACCATATATAAAGGATTAGAAAAAAAATTTATCATTTCGAATAGTCCTCGATTTAATTCGATTTTTCGACCAAAACTAGTATAAACTAGTGTATAATATATTATGATTTTTGGATCGAAAATGGCATTTCAAAAAGTATCGTAGAAACTAATTTTCAGATGATTTTTTTGCCGTAACTTCCATCACAATATTCTCTCGAAAAATATATAAATCATCTGAAAAGTATCGTATAATTTCGAATAGTCCTTGATTTAATTTTATTTTTCGACGGAAACTAGTATAAACTAGTGTATAATATATTATGATTTTTTGACCAAAACATGCATTTCGGAAAGTTTCGTAGAATCTAATTTCCAGATGATTATTTGCATGGACTTCCATCATAACCTTCCATCGTAACATATATAAAGGATTCGAAAAGTTTTTTTATCATTTCGAACAATCCTCTATTTAATTTGATTTTTCGACCAAAACTAGTATAAACTAGTGTATAATATATTAGGATTTTTTTATCAAAACTTGCACTTCAAAAAGTATCGTAGAATCTAAATTTTAGATGATTATTTGCATGGACTTCCATTATAACCTTCCCTCTTAACATTTATACAGGATTCGAAAAGTTTTTTATCATTTCGAACAGTCCTCGATTTAATTTGATATTTCGACCAAAACTAATATAAACTAGTGTATAATATATTAGGATTTTTGATCGAAACTTGCATTTCCAAAATTATCGTAGAAACTAATTTTCTAATGATTTTTTTGCATGGACTTCCATCACAATCTTTTCTCGAAAAATATATAAATCATCTGAAAAGTATCGTATAATTTCGAACACTCCTTGATTTAATTTGATTTTTTAACTGAAACTAGTATAAACTAGTGTATAATATATTATGATTTTTTGACCGAAACATGCATTTCGAAATGTTTCGTAGAATCTAATTTCCAGATGATTATTTGCATGGACTTCAACCATAACCTTCCCTTGTACCATATATAAAGGATTCGAAAAAAAATTTATCATTTCGAACAGTCCTCGATTTAATTCGATTTTTCGACCAAAACTAGTATAAACTAGTGTATAATATATTATGATTTTTGGATCGAAAATGGCATTTCAAAAAGTATCGTAGAAACTAATTTTCAGATGATTTTTTTGCCGTAACTTCCATCCCAATATTCTCTCGAAAAATATATAAATCATCTGAAAAGTATCGTATAATTTCGAATAGTCCTTGATTTAATTTTATTTTTCGACAGAAACTAGTATAAACTAGTGTATAATATATTATGATTTTTTGACCAAAACATGCATTTCGGAAAGTTTCGTAGAATCTAATTTCCAGATGATTATTTGCATGGACTTCCATCATAACCTTCCATCGTAACATATATAAAGGATTCGAAAAGTTTTTTATTATTTCAAACAGTCCTCGATTTAATTTGATTTTTCGACCAAAACTAATATAAACTAGTGTATAATATATTAGGATTTTTTGATCGAAACTTGCATTTCAAAAAGTATCGTAGAAACTAATTTTCAGATGATTTTTTTGCATGGACTTCCATCACAATCTTCTCTCGAAAAATATATAAATCATCTGAAAAGTATCATATAATTTCGAACAGTCCTTGATTTAATTTGATTTTTTGACGGAAACTAGTATAAACTAGTGTATAATATATTATGATTTTTTGACCGAAACATGCATTTCGAAAAGTTTCGTAGAATCTAATTTTCAGATGATTATTTGCATGGACTGCCATCATAACCTTCCCTCGTAACATATATAAAGGATTCAAAATTTTTTTATCATTTCGAACTTTCCTCGATTTAATTTGATTTTTCGACCAAAACTAGTATAAACTAGTGTATAATATATTATGATTTTTTGATTGAAACTTGCATTTCAAAAAGTATCGTAGAAACTAATTTTCAGATGATTTTTTTGCATGGACTTCCATCACAATCTTTTCTCGAAAAATATATAAATCATCTGAAAAGTATCGTATAATTTCGAACACTCCTTGATTTAATTTGATTTTTTAACTGAAACTAGTATAAACTAGTGTATAATATATTATGATTTTTTGACCGAAACATGTATTTCGAAAAGTTTCATAGAATCTAATTTTCAGATGATTTTTTTGCATGGACTTCCATCACAATCTTTTCTCGAAAAATATATAAATCATCTGAAAAGTATCGTATAATTTCGAACACTCCTTGATTTAATTTGATTTTTTAACTGAAACTAGTATAAACTAGTGTATAATATATTATGATTTTTTGACCGAAACATGCATTTCGAAATGTTTCGTAGAATCTAATTTTCAGATGATTATTTGCATGGACTTCAACCATAACCTTCCCTTGTACCATATATAAAGGATTAGAAAAAAAATTTATCATTTCGAATAGTCCTCGATTTAATTCGATTTTTCGACCAAAACTAGTATAAACTAGTGTATAATATATTATGATTTTTGGATCGAAAATGGCATTTCAAAAAGTATCGTAGAAACTAATTTTCAGATGATTTTTTTGCCGTAACTTCCATCACAATATTCTCTCGAAAAATATATAAATCATCTGAAAAGTATCGTATAATTTCGAATAGTCCTTGATTTAATTTTATTTTTCGACGGAAACTAGTATAAACTAGTGTATAATATATTATGATTTTTTGACCAAAACATGCATTTCGGAAAGTTTCGTAGAATCTAATTTCCAGATGATTATTTGCATGGACTTCCATCATAACCTTCCATCGTAACATATATAAAGGATTCGAAAAGTTTTTTATTATTTCAAACAGTCCTCGATTTAATTTGATTTTTCGACAAAAACTAATATAAACTAGTGTATAATATATTAGGATTTTCTGATCGAAACTTGCATTTCAAAAAGAATCGTAGAAACTAATTTTCAGATGATTTTTTTGCATGGACTTCCATCACAATCTTCTCTCGAAAAATATATAAATCATCTGAAAAGTATCATATAATTTCGAACAGTCCTTGATTTAATTTGATTTTTTGACGGAAACTAGTATAAACTAGTGTATAATATATTATGATTTTTTGACCGAAACATGCATTTCGAAAAGTTTCGTAGAATTTAATTTTCAGATGATTATTTGCATGGATTTCCATCATAACCATCCCTCGTAACATATATAAAGGATTCGAAAAGTTTTTTTATCATTATGAACAATCCTCGATTTAATTTGATTTTTCGACCAAAACTAGTATAAACTAGTGTATAATATATTAGGATTTTTTGATCGAAACTTGCATTTCAAAAAGTATCGTAGAATCTAATTTTCAAATGATTATTTGCATGGACTTCCATTATAACCTTCCCTCGTAACATATATAAAGGATTCGAAAAGTTTTTTATCATTTTGAACAGTCCTCGATTTAATTTGATTTTTCGACCAAAACTAATATAAACTAGTGTATAATATATTAGGATTTTTGATCGAAACTTGCATTTCAAAAAGTATCGTAGAAACTAATTTTCAGATAATTTTTTTTCATGAACTTCCATCACAATCTTCTCTCGAAAAATATATAAATCATCTGAAAAGTATCATAAAATTTCGAACAGTCCTTGATTTAATTTGATTTTTTGACGGAAACTAGTATAAACTAGTGTATAATATATTATGATTTTTTGACCGAAACATGCATTTCGAAAAGTTTCGTAGAATTTAATTTTCAGATGATTATTTGCATGGATTTCCATCATAACCATCCCTCGTAACATATATAAAGGATTCGAAAAGTTTTTTTATCATTATGAACAATCCTCGATTTAATTTGATTTTTCGACCAAAACTAGTATAAACTAGTGTATAATATATTAGGATTTTTTGATCGAAACTTGCATTTCAAAAAGTATCGTAGAATCTAATTTTCAAATGATTATTTGCATGGACTTCCATTATAACCTTCCCTCGTAACATATATAAAGGATTCGAAAAGTTTTTTATCATTTTGAACAGTCCTCGATTTAATTTGATTTTTCGACCAAAACTAATATAAACTAGTGTATAATATATTAGGATTTTTGATCGAAACTTGCATTTCAAAAAGTATCGTAGAAACTAATTTTCAGATAATTTTTTTTCATGAACTTCCATCACAATCTTCTCTCGAAAAATATATAAATCATCTGAAAAGTATCATAAAATTTCGAACAGTCCTTGATTTAATTTGATTTTTTGACGGAAACTAGTATAAACTAGTGTATAATATATTATGATTTTTTGACTGAAACATGCATTTCGAAAAGTTTCGTAGAATTTAATTTTCAGATGATTATTTGCATGGATTTCCATCATAACCATCCCTCGTAACATATATAAAGGATTCGAAAAGTTTTTTTATCATTATGAACAATCCTCGATTTAATTTGATTTTTCGACCAAAACTAGTATAAACTAGTGTATAATATATTAGGATTTTTTGATCGAAACATGCATTTCAAAAAGTATCGTAGAATCTAATTTTCAAATGATTATTTGCATGGACTTCCATTATAACCTTCCCTCGTAACATATATAAAGGATTCGAAGAGTTTTTTTATCATTTTGAACAGTCCTCGATTTAATTTGATTTTTCGACCAAAACTAATATAAACTAGTGTATAATATATTAGGATTTTTGATCGAAACTTGCATTTCAAAAAGTATCGTAGAAACTAATTTTCAGATAATTTTTTTGCATGAACTTCCATCACAATCTTCTCTCGAAAAATATATAAATCATCTGAAAAGTATCATAAAATTTCGAACAGTCCTTGATTTAATTTGATTTTTTGACGGAAACTAGTATAAACTAGTGTATACTATATTATGATTTTTTTGACCGAACATGCATTTCGAAATGTTTCGTAGAATCTAATTTTCAGATGATTATTTGCATGGACTTCAAACATAACCTTCCCTTGTACCATATATAAAGGATTCGAAAATAAATTTATCATTTCTATCAGTCCTCGATTTAATTTGATTTTTCGACCAAAACTAGTATAAACTAGTGTATAATATATTATGATTTTTTGATCGAAACTTGCATTTCAAAAAGTATCGTAGAAACTAATTTTCAGATGATTTTTTTGCCGTAACTTCCATCACAATATTCTCTCGAAAAATATATAAATCATCTGAAAAGTATCGTATAATTTCGAATAGTCCTTGATTTAATTTTATTTTTCGACGAAAACTAGTATAAACTAGTGTATAATATATTATGATTTTTTGACCGAAACATGCATTTCGGAAAGTTTCGTAGAATCTAATTTCCAAATTATTATTTGCATGGACTTCCTACATAACCTTCCATCGTAACAAATATAAAGGATTCGAAAAGTTTTTTATTATTTCAAACAATCCTTGATTTAATTTGACTTTTTGACCAAAACTAATAAAAACTAGTGTATAATATATTAGGACTTTTTGATCAAAACTTGCATTTCAAAAAGTATCGTAGAAACTAATTTTCAGATGATTTTTTTGCATGGACTTCCATCACAATCTTCTCTCGAAAAATATATAAATCATCTGAAAAGTATCATATAATTTCGAACAGTCCTTGATTTAAATTGATTTTTGGACGGAAACTAGTATAAACTAGTGTATAATATATTATGATTTTTTGACCGAAACATGCATTTCGAAAAGTTTCGTAGAATTTAATTTTCAGATGATTATTTGCATGGATTTCCATCATAACCATCCCTCGTAACATATATAAAGGATTCGAAAAGTTTTTTTATCATTATGAACAATCCTCGATTTAATTTGATTTTTCGACCAAAACTAGTATAAACTAGTGTATAATATATTAGGATTTTTTGATCGAAACTTGCATTTCAAAAAGTATCGTAGAATCTAATTTTCAAATGATTATTTGCATGGACTTCCA
Organism: Lathyrus aphaca; assembly: GCA_963966055.1. Classification (NCBI taxonomy): domain Eukaryota; kingdom Viridiplantae; phylum Streptophyta; class Magnoliopsida; order Fabales; family Fabaceae; genus Lathyrus; species Lathyrus aphaca. The sequence goes on along the minus strand of OZ014520.1, from coordinate 613,797,184 downwards.
TTATAACCTTCCCTCGTAACATATATAAAGGATTCGAAAAGTTTTTTATCATTTTGAACAGTCCTCGATTTAATTTGATTTTTCGACCAAAACCTATATAAACTAGTGTATAATATATTAGGATTTTTGATCGAAACTTGCATTTCAAAAAGTATCGTAGAAACTAATTTTCAGATAATTTTTTTGCATGAACTTCCATCACAATCTTCTCTCGAAAAATATATAAATCATCTGAAAAGTATCATAAAATTTCGAACAGTCCCTGATTTAATTTGATTTTTTGACGGAAACTAGTATAAACTAGTGTATACTATATTATGATTTTTTTGACCGAACATGCATTTCGAAATGTTTCGTAGAATCTAATTTTCAGATGATTATTTGCATGGACTTCAAACATAACCTTCCCTTGTACCATATATAAAGGATTCGAAAATAAATTTATCATTTCTATCAGTCCTCGATTTAATTTGATTTTTCGACCAAAACTAGTATAAACTAGTGTATAATATATTATGATTTTTTGATCGAAACATGCATTTCAAAAAGTATCGTAGAAACTAATTTTCAGATGATTTTTTTGCCGTAACTTCCATCACAATATTCTCTCGAAAAATATATAAATCATCTGAAAAGTATCGTATAATTTCGAATAGTCCTTGATTTAATTTTATTTTTCGAAGAAAACTAGTATAAACTAGTGTATAATATATTATGATTTTTTGACCAAAACATGCATTTCGGAAAGTTTCGTAGAATCTAATTTCCAAATTATTATTTGCATGGACTTCCTACATAACCTTCCATCGTAACAAATATAAAGGATTCGAAAAGTTTTTTATTATTTCAAACAATCCTTGATTTAATTTGACTTTTTGACCAAAACTAATAAAAACTAGTGTATAATATATTAGGACTTTTTGATCAAAACTTGCATTTCAAAAAGTATCGTAGAAACTAATTTTCAGATGATTTTTTTGCATGGACTTCCATCACAATCTTCTCTCGAAAAATATATAAATCATCTGAAAAGTATCATATAATTTCGAACAGTCCTTGATTTAATTTGATTTTTGGACGGAAACTAGTATAAACTAGTGTATAATATATTATGATTTTTTGACCGAAACATGCATTTCGAAAAGTTTCGTAGAATTTAATTTTCAGATGATTATTTGCATGGATTTCCATCATAACCATCCCTCGTAACATATATAAAGGATTCGAAAAGTTTTTTTATCATTATGAACAATCCTCGATTTAATTTGATTTTTCGACCAAAACTAGTATAAACTAGTGTATAATATATTATGATTTTTTGATCGAAACTTGCATTTCAAAAAGTATCGTAGAATCTAATTTTCAAATGATTATTTGCATGGACTTCCATTATAACCTTCCCTCGTAACATATATAAAGGATTCGAAAAGTTTTTTATCATTTTGAACAGTCCTCGATTTAATTTGATTTTTCGACCAAAACTAATATAAACTAGTGTATAATATATTAGGATTTTTGATCGAAACTTGCATTTCAAAAAGTATCGTAGAAACTAATTTTCAGATAATTTTTTTGCATGAACTTCCATCACAATCTTCTCTCGAAAAATATATAAATCATCTGAAAAGTATCATAAAATTTCGAACAGTCCTTGATTTAATTTGATTTTTTGACGGAAACTAGTATAAACTAGTGTATACTATATTATGATTTTTTTGACCGAACATGCATTTCGAAATGTTTCGTAGAATCTAATTTTCAGATGATTATTTGCATGGACTTCAAACATAACCTTCCCTTGTACCATATATAAAGGATTCGAAAATAAATTTATCATTTCTATCAGTCCTCGATTTAATTTGATTTTTCGACCAAAACTAGTATAAACTAGTGTATAATATATTATGATTTTTTGATCGAAACTTGCATTTCAAAAAGTATCGTAGAAACTAATTTTCAGATGATTTTTTTGCCGTAACTTCCATCACAATATTCTCTCGAAAAATATATAAATCATCTGAAAAGTATCGTATAATTTCGAATAGTCCTTGATTTAATTTTATTTTTCGACGAAAACTAGTATAAACTAGTGTATAATATATTATGATTTTTTGACCAAAACATGCATTTCGGAAAGTTTCGTAGAATCTAATTTCCAAATTATTATTTGCATGGACTTCCTACATAACCTTCCATCGTAACAAATATAAAGGATTCGAAAAGTTTTTTATTATTTCAAACAATCCTTGATTTAATTTGACTTTTTGACCAAAACTAATAAAAACTAGTGTATAATATATTAGGACTTTTTGATCAAAACTTGCATTTCAAAAAGTATCGTAGAAACTAATTTTCAGATGATTTTTTTGCATGGACTTCCATCACAATCTTCTCTCGAAAAATATATAAATCATCTGAAAAGTATCATATAATTTCGAACAGTCCTTGATTTAATTTGATTTTTGGACGGAAACTAGTATAAACTAGTGTATAATATATTATGATTTTTTGACCGAAACATGCATTTCGAAAAGTTTCGTAGAATTTAATTTTCAGATGATTATTTGCATGGATTTCCATCATAACCATCCCTCGTAACATATATAAAGGATTCGAAAAGTTTTTTTATCATTATGAACAATCCTCGATTTAATTTGATTTTTCGACCAAAACTAGTATAAACTAGTGTATAATATATTATGATTTTTTGATCGAAACTTGCATTTCAAAAAGTATCGTAGAATCTAATTTTCAAATGATTATTTGCATGGACTTCCATTATAACCTTCCCTCGTAACATATATAAAGGATTCGAAAAGTTTTTTATCATTTTGAACAGTCCTCGATTTAATTTGATTTTTCGACCAAAACTAATATAAACTAGTGTATAATATATTAGGATTTTTGATCGAAACTTGCATTTCAAAAAGTATCGTAGAAACTAATTTTCAGATAATTTTTTTGCATGAACTTCCATCACAATCTTCTCTCGAAAAATATATAAATCATCTGAAAAGTATCATAAAATTTCGAACAGTCCTTGATTTAATTTGATTTTTAGACGGAAACTAGTATAAACTAGTGTATACTATATTATGATTTTTTTGACCGAACATGCATTTCGAAATGTTTCGTAGAATCTAATTTTCAGATGATTATTTGCATGGACTTCAAACATAACCTTCCCTTGTACCATATATAAAGGATTCGAAAATAAATTTATCATTTCTATCAGTCCTCGATTTAATTTGATTTTTCGACCAAAACTAGTATAAACTAGTGTATAATATATTATGATTTTTGGATCGAAAATGGCATTTCAAAAAGTATCGTAGAAACTAATTTTCAGATGATTTTTTTGCCGTAACTTCCATCACAATATTCTCTCGAAAAATATATAAATCATCTGAAAAGTATCGTATAATTTCGAATAGTCCTTGATTTAATTTTATTTTTCGACAGAAACTAGTATAAACTAGTGTATAATATATTATGATTTTTTGACCAAAACATGCATTTCGGAAAGTTTCGTAGAATCTAATTTCCAGATGATTATTTGCATGGACTTCCATCATAACCTTCCATCGTAACATATATAAAGGATTCGAAAAGTTTTTTATTATTTCAAACAGTCCTCGATTTAATTTGATTTTTCGACCAAAACTAATATAAACTAGTGTATAATATATTAGGATTTTTTGATTGAAACTTGCATTTCAAAAAGTATCGTAGAAACTAATTTTCAGATGATTTTTTTGCATGGACTTCCATCACAATCTTCTCTCGAAAAATATATAAATCATCTGAAAAGTATCATATAATTTCGAACAGTCCTTGATTTAATTTGATTTTTTGACGGAAACTAGTATAAACTAGTGTATAATATATTATGATTTTTTGACCGAAACATGCATTTCGAAAAGTTTCGTAGAATCTAATTTTCAGATGATTATTTGCATGGACTGCCATTATAACCTTCCCTCGTAACATATATAAAGGATTCAATTTTTTTTTATCATTTCGAACTTTCCTCGATTTAATTTGATTTTTCGACCAAAACTAGTATAAACTAGTGTATAATATATTATGATTTTTTGATTGAAACTTGCATTTCAAAAAGTATCGTAGAAACTAATTTTCAGATGATTTTTTTGCATGGACTTCCATCACAATCTTTTCTCGAAAAATATATAAATCATCTGAAAAGTATCGTATAATTTCGAACACTCCTTGATTTAATTTGATTTTTTAACTGAAACTAGTATAAACTAGTGTATAATATATTATGATTTTTTGACCGAAACATGTATTTCGAAAAGTTTCATAGAATCTAATTTTCAGATGATTTTTTTGCATGGACTTCCATCACAATCTTTTCTCGAAAAATATATAAATCATCTGAAAAGTATCGTATAATTTCGAACACTCCTTGATTTAATTTGATTTTTTAACTGAAACTAGTATAAACTAGTGTATAATATATTATGATTTTTTGACCGAAACATGCATTTCGAAATGTTTCGTAGAATCTAATTTTCAGATGATTATTTGCATGGACTTCAACCATAACCTTCCCTTGTACCATATATAAAGGATTAGAAAAAAAATTTATCATTTCGAATAGTCCTCGATTTAATTCGATTTTTCGACCAAAACTAGTATAAACTAGTGTATAATATATTATGATTTTTGGATCGAAAATGGCATTTCAAAAAGTATCGTAGAAACTAATTTTCAGATGATTTTTTTGCCGTAACTTCCATCACAATATTCTCTCGAAAAATATATAAATCATCTGAAAAGTATCGTATAATTTCGAATAGTCCTTGATTTAATTTTATTTTTCGACGGAAACTAGTATAAACTAGTGTATAATATATTATGATTTTTTGACCAAAACATGCATTTCGGAAAGTTTCGTAGAATCTAATTTCCAGATGATTATTTGCATGGACTTCCATCATAACCTTCCATCGTAACATATATAAAGGATTCGAAAAGTTTTTTTATCATTTCGAACAATCCTCTATTTAATTTGATTTTTCGACCAAAACTAGTATAAACTAGTGTATAATATATTAGGATTTTTTTATCAAAACTTGCACTTCAAAAAGTATCGTAGAATCTAAATTTTAGATGATTATTTGCATGGACTTCCATTATAACCTTCCCTCTTAACATTTATACAGGATTCGAAAAGTTTTTTATCATTTCGAACAGTCCTCGATTTAATTTGATATTTCGACCAAAACTAATATAAACTAGTGTATAATATATTAGGATTTTTGATCGAAACTTGCATTTCCAAAATTATCGTAGAAACTAATTTTCAAATATTTTTTTGCATGGACTTCCATCACAATCTTTTCTCGAAAAATATATAAATCATCTGAAAAGTATCGTATAATTTCGAACACTCCTTGATTTAATTTGATTTTTTAACTGAAACTAGTATAAACTAGTGTATAATATATTATGATTTTTTGACCGAAACATGCATTTCGAAATGTTTCGTAGAATCTAATTTCCAGATGATTATTTGCATGGACTTCAACCATAACCTTCCCTTGTACCATATATAAAGGATTCGAAAAAAAATTTATCATTTCGAACAGTCCTCGATTTAATTCGATTTTTCGACCAAAACTAATATAAACTAGTGTATAATATATTATGATTTTTGGATCGAAAATGGCATTTCAAAAAGTATCGTAGAAACTAATTTTCAGATGATTTTTTTGCCGTAACTTCCATCCCAATATTCTCTCGAAAAATATATAAATCATCTGAAAAGTATCGTATAATTTCGAATAGTCCTTGATTTAATTTTATTTTTCGACAGAAACTAGTATAAACTAGTGTATAATATATTATGATTTTTTGACCAAAACATGCATTTCGGAAAGTTTCGTAGAATCTAATTTCCAGATGATTATTTGCATGGACTTCCATCATAACCTTCCATCGTAACATATATAAAGGATTCGAAAAGTTTTTTATTATTTCAAACAGTCCTCGATTTAATTTGATTTTTCGACCAAAACTAATATAAACTAGTGTATAATATATTAGGATTTTTTGATCGAAACTTGCATTTCAAAAAGTATCGTAGAAACTAATTTTCAGATGATTTTTTTGCATGGACTTCCATCACAATCTTCTCTCGAAAAATATATAAATCATCTGAAAAGTATCATATAATTTCGAACAGTCCTTGATTTAATTTGATTTTTTGACGGAAACTAGTATAAACTAGTGTATAATATATTATGATTTTTTGACCGAAACATGCATTTCGAAAAGTTTCGTAGAATCTAATTTTCAGATGATTATTTGCATGGACTGCCATCATAACCTTCCCTCGTAACATATATAAAGGATTCAAATTTTTTTTATCATTTCGAACTTTCCTCGATTTAATTTGATATTTCGACCAAAACTAGTATAAACTAGTGTATAATATATTATGATTTTTTGATTGAAACTTGCATTTCAAAAAGTATCGTAGAAACTAATTTTCAGATGATTTTTTTGCATGGACTTCCATCACAATCTTTTCTCGAAAAATATATAAATCATCTGAAAAGTATCGTATAATTTCGAACACTCCTTGATTTAATTTGATTTTTTAACTGAAACTAGTATAAACTAGTGTATAATATATTATGATTTTTTGACCGAAACATGTATTTCGAAAAGTTTCATAGAATCTAATTTTCAGATGATTTTTTTGCATGGACTTCCATCACAATCTTTTCTCAAAAAATATATAAATCATCTGAAAAGTATCGTATAATTTCGAACACTCCTTGATTTAATTTGATTTTTTAACTGAAACTAGTATAAACTAGTGTATAATATATTATGATTTTTTGACCGAAACATGCATTTCGAAATGTTTCGTAGAATCTAATTTTCAGATGATTATTTGCATGGACTTCAACCATAACCTTCCCTTGTACCATATATAAAGGATTAGAAAAAAAATTTATCATTTCGAATAGTCCTCGATTTAATTCGATTTTTCGACCAAAACTAGTATAAACTAGTGTATAATATATTATGATTTTTGGATCGAAAATGGCATTTCAAAAAGTATCGTAGAAACTAATTTTCAGATGATTTTTTTGCCGTAACTTCCATCACAATATTCTCTCGAAAAATATATAAATCATCTGAAAAGTATCGTATAATTTCGAATAGTCCTTGATTTAATTTTATTTTTCGACGGAAACTAGTATAAACTAGTGTATAATATATTATGATTTTTTGACCAAAACATGCATTTCGGAAAGTTTCGTAGAATCTAATTTCCAGATGATTATTTGCATGGACTTCCATCATAACCTTCCATCGTAACATATATAAAGGATTCGAAAAGTTTTTTTATCATTTCGAACAATCCTCTATTTAATTTGATTTTTCGACCAAAACTAGTATAAACTAGTGTATAATATATTAGGATTTTTTTATCAAAACTTGCACTTCAAAAAGTATCGTAGAATCTAAATTTTAGATGATTATTTGCATGGACTTCCATTATAACCTTCCCTCTTAACATTTATACAGGATTCGAAAAGTTTTTTATCATTTCGAACAGTCCTCGATTTAATTTGATATTTCGACCAAAACTAATATAAACTAGTGTATAATATATTAGGATTTTTGATCGAAACTTGCATTTCCAAAATTATCGTAGAAACTAATTTTCAAATGATTTTTTTGCATGGACTTCCATCACAATCTTTTCTCGAAAAATATATAAATCATCTGAAAAGTATCGTATAATTTCGAACACTCCTTGATTTAATTTGATTTTTTAACTGAAACTAGTATAAACTAGTGTATAATATATTATGATTTTTTGACCGAAACATGCATTTCAAAATGTTTCGTAGAATCTAATTTCCAGATGATTATTTGCATGGACTTCAACCATAACCTTCCCTTGTACCATATATAAAGGATTCGAAAAAAAATTTATCATTTCGAACAGTCCTCGATTTAATTCGATTTTTCGACCAAAACTAATATAAACTAGTGTATAATATATTATGATTTTTGGATCGAAAATGGCATTTCAAAAAGTATCGTAGAAACTAATTTTCAGATGATTTTTTTGCCGTAACTTCCATCCCAATATTCTCTCGAAAAATATATAAATCATCTGAAAAGTATCGTATAATTTCGAATAGTCCTTGATTTAATTTTATTTTTCGACAGAAACAAGTATAAACTAGTGTATAATATATTATGATTTTTTGACCAAAACATGCATTTCGGAAAGTTTCGTAGAATCTAATTTCCAGATGATTATTTGCATGGAATTCCATCATAACCTTCCATCGTAACATATATAAAGGATTCGAAAAGTTTTTTATTATTTCAAACAGTCCTCGATTTAATTTGATTTTTCGACCAAAACTAATATAAACTAGTGTATAATATATTAGGATTTTTTGATCGAAACTTGCATTTCAAAAAGTATCGTAGAAACTAATTTTCAGATGATTTTTTTGCATGGACTTCCATCACAATCTTCTCTCGAAAAATATATAAATCATCTGAAAAGTATCATATAATTTCGAACAGTCCTTGATTTAATTTGATTTTTTGACGGAAACTAGTATAAACTAGTGTATAATATATTATGATTTTTTGACCGAAACATGCATTTCGAAAAGTTTCGTAGAATCTAATTTTCAGATGATTATTTGCATGGACTGCCATCATAACCTTCCCTCGTAACATATATAAAGGATTCAAATTTTTTTTATCATTTCGAACTTTCCTCGATTTAATTTGATATTTCGACCAAAACTAGTATAAACTAGTGTATAATATATTATGATTTTTTGATTGAAACTTGCATTTCAAAAAGTATCGTAGAAACTAATTTTCAGATGATTTTTTTGCATGGACTTCCATCACAATCTTTTCTCGAAAAATATATAAATCATCTGAAAAGTATCGTATAATTTCGAACACTCCTTGATTTAATTTGATTTTTTAACTGAAACTAGTATAAACTAGTGTATAATATATTATGATTTTTTGACCGAAACATGTATTTCGAAAAGTTTCATAGAATCTAATTTTCAGATGATTTTTTTGCATGGACTTCCATCACAATCTTTTCTCGAAAAATATATAAATCATCTGAAAAGTATCGTATAATTTCGAACACTCCTTGATTTAATTTGATTTTTTAACTGAAACTAGTATAAACTAGTGTATAATATATTATGATTTTTTGACCGAAACATGCATTTCGAAATGTTTCGTAGAATCTAATTTTCAGATGATTATTTGCATGGACTTCAACCATAACCTTCCCTTGTACCATATATAAAGGATTAGAAAAAAAATTTATCATTTCGAATAGTCCTCGATTTAATTCGATTTTTCGACCAAAACTAGTATAAACTAGTGTATAATATATTATGATTTTTGGATCGAAAATGGCATTTCAAAAAGTATCGTAGAAACTAATTTTCAGATGATTTTTTTGCCGTAACTTCCATCACAATATTCTCTCGAAAAATATATAAATCATCTGAAAAGTATCGTATAATTTCGAATAGTCCTTGATTTAATTTTATTTTTCGACGGAAACTAGTATAAACTAGTGTATAATATATTATGATTTTTTGACCAAAACATGCATTTCGGAAAGTTTCGTAGAATCTAATTTCCAGATGATTATTTGCATGGACTTCCATCATAACCTTCCATCGTAACATATATAAAGGATTCGAAAAGTTTTTTTATCATTTCGAACAATCCTCTATTTAATTTGATTTTTCGACCAAAACTAGTATAAACTAGTGTATAATATATTAGGATTTTTTTATCAAAACTTGCACTTCAAAAAGTATCGTAGAATCTAAATTTTAGATGATTATTTGCATGGACTTCCATTATAACCTTCCCTCTTAACATTTATACAGGATTCGAAAAGTTTTTTATCATTTCGAACAGTCCTCGATTTAATTTGATATTTCGACCAAAACTAATATAAACTAGTGTATAATATATTAGGATTTTTGATCGAAACTTGCATTTCCAAAATTATCGTAGAAACTAATTTTCAAATGATTTTTTTGCATGGACTTCCATCACAATCTTTTCTCGAAAAATATATAAATCATCTGAAAAGTATCGTATAATTTCGAACACTCCTTGATTTAATTTGATTTTTTAACTGAAACTAGTATAAACTAGTGTATAATATATTATGATTTTTTGACCGAAACATGCATTTCGAAATGTTTCGTAGAATCTAATTTCCAGATGATTATTTGCATGGACTTCAACCATAACCTTCCCTTGTACCATATATAAAGGATTCGAAAAAAAATTTATCATTTCGAACAGTCCTCGATTTAATTCGATTTTTCGACCAAAACTAATATAAACTAGTGTATAATATATTATGATTTTTGGATCGAAAATGGCATTTCAAAAAGTATCGTAGAAACTAATTTTCAGATGATTTTTTTGCCGTAACTTCCATCCCAATATTCTCTCGAAAAATATATAAATCATCTGAAAAGTATCGTATAATTTCGAATAGTCCTTGATTTAATTTTATTTTTCGACAGAAACAAGTATAAACTAGTGTATAATATATTATGATTTTTTGACCAAAACATGCATTTCGGAAAGTTTCGTAGAATCTAATTTCCAGATGATTATTTGCATGGAATTCCATCATAACCTTCCATCGTAACATATATAAAGGATTCGAAAAGTTTTTTATTATTTCAAACAGTCCTCGATTTAATTTGATTTTTCGACCAAAACTAATATAAACTAGTGTATAATATATTAGGATTTTTTGATCGAAACTTGCATTTCAAAAAGTATCGTAGAAACTAATTTTCAGATGATTTTTTTGCATGGACTTCCATCACAATCTTCTCTCGAAAAATATATAAATCATCTGAAAAGTATCATATAATTTCGAACAGTCCTTGATTTAATTTGATTTTTTGACGGAAACTAGTATAAACTAGTGTATAATATATTATGATTTTTTGACCGAAACATGCATTTCGAAAAGTTTCGTAGAATCTAATTTTCAGATGATTATTTGCATGGACTGCCATCATAACCTTCCCTCGTAACATATATAAAGGATTCAAATTTTTTTTATCATTTCGAACTTTCCTCGATTTAATTTGATATTTCGACCAAAACTAGTATAAACTAGTGTATAATATATTATGATTTTTTGATTGAAACTTGCATTTCAAAAAGTATCGTAGAAACTAATTTTCAGATGATTTTTTTGCATGGACTTCCATCACAATCTTTTCTCGAAAAATATATAAATCATCTGAAAAGTATCGTATAATTTCGAACACTCCTTGATTTAATTTGATTTTTTAACTGAAACTAGTATAAACTAGTGTATAATATATTATGATTTTTTGACCGAAACATGTATTTCGAAAAGTTTCATAGAATCTAATTTTCAGATGATTTTTTTGCATGGACTTCCATCACAATCTTTTCTCGAAAAATATATAAATCATCTGAAAAGTATCGTATAATTTCGAACACTCCTTGATTTAATTTGATTTTTTAACTGAAACTAGTATAAACTAGTGTATAATATATTATGATTTTTTGACCGAAACATGCATTTCGAAATGTTTCGTAGAATCTAATTTTCAGATGATTATTTGCATGGACTTCAACCATAACCTTCCCTTGTACCATATATAAAGGATTAGAAAAAAAATTTATCATTTCGAATAGTCCTCGATTTAATTCGATTTTTCGACCAAAACTAGTATAAACTAGTGTATAATATATTATGATTTTTGGATCGAAAATGGCATTTCAAAAAGTATCGTAGAAACTAATTTTCAGATGATTTTTTTGCCGTAACTTCCATCACAATATTCTCTCGAAAAATATATAAATCATCTGAAAAGTATCGTATAATTTCGAATAGTCCTTGATTTAATTTTATTTTTCGACGGAAACTAGTATAAACTAGTGTATAATATATTATGATTTTTTGACCAAAACATGCATTTCGGAAAGTTTCGTAGAATCTAATTTCCAGATGATTATTTGCATGGACTTCCATCATAACCTTCCATCGTAACATATATAAAGGATTCGAAAAGTTTTTTTATCATTTCGAACAATCCTCTATTTAATTTGATTTTTCGACCAAAACTAGTATAAACTAGTGTATAATATATTAGGATTTTTTGATCGAAACATGCATTTCAAAAAGTATCGTAGAATCTAATTTTCAAATGATTATTTGCATGGACTTCCATTATAACCTTCCCTCGTAACATATATAAAGGATTCGAAGAGTTTTTTATCATTTTGAACAGTCCTCGATTTAATTTGATTTTTCGACCAAAACTAATATAAACTAGTGTATAATATATTAGGATTTTTGATCGAAACTTGCATTTCAAAAAGTATCGTAGAAACTAATTTTCAGATAATTTTTTTGCATGAACTTCCATCACAATCTTCTCTCGAAAAATATATAAATCATCTGAAAAGTATCATAAAATTTCGAACAGTCCTTGATTTAATTTGATTTTTTGACGGAAACTAGTATAAACTAGTGTATACTATATTATGATTTTTTTGACCGAACATGCATTTCGAAATGTTTCGTAGAATCTAATTTTCAGATGATTATTTGCATGGACTTCAAACATAACCTTCCCTTGTACCATATATAAAGGATTCGAAAATAAATTTATCATTTCTATCAGTCCTCGATTTAATTTGATTTTTCGACCAAAACTAGTATAAACTAGTGTATAATATATTATGATTTTTTGATCGAAACTTGCATTTCAAAAAGTATCGTAGAAACTAATTTTCAGATGATTTTTTTGCCGTAACTTCCATCACAATATTCTCTCGAAAAATATATAAATCATCTGAAAAGTATCGTATAATTTCGAATAGTCCTTGATTTAATTTTATTTTTCGACGAAAACTAGTATAAACTAGTGTATAATATATTATGATTTTTTGACCGAAACATGCATTTCGGAAAGTTTCGTAGAATCTAATTTCCAAATTATTATTTGCATGGACTTCCTACATAACCTTCCATCGTAACAAATATAAAGGATTCGAAAAGTTTTTTATTATTTCAAACAATCCTTGATTTAATTTGACTTTTTGACCAAAACTAATAAAAACTAGTGTATAATATATTAGGACTTTTTGATCAAAACTTGCATTTCAAAAAGTATCGTAGAAACTAATTTTCAGATGATTTTTTTGCATGGACTTCCATCACAATCTTCTCTCGAAAAATATATAAATCATCTGAAAAGTATCATATAATTTCGAACAGTCCTTGATTTAATTTGATTTTTGGACGGAAACTAGTATAAACTAGTGTATAATATATTATGATTTTTTGACCGAAACATGCATTTCGAAAAGTTTCGTAGAATTTAATTTTCAGATGATTATTTGCATGGATTTCCATCATAACCATCCCTCGTAACATATATAAAGGATTCGAAAAGTTTTTTTATCATTATGAACAATCCTCGATTTAATTTGATTTTTCGACCAAAACTAGTATAAACTAGTGTATAATATATTAGGATTTTTTGATCGAAACTTGCATTTCAAAAAGTATCGTAGAATCTAATTTTCAAATGATTATTTGCATGGACTTCCATTATAACCTTCCCTCGTAACATATATAAAGGATTCGAAAAGTTTTTTATCATTTTGAACAGTCCTCGATTTAATTTGATTTTTCGACCAAAACTAATATAAACTAGTGTATAATATATTAGGATTTTTGATCGAAACTTGCATTTCAAAAAGTATCGTAGAAACTAATTTTCAGATAATTTTTTTGCATGAACTTCCATCACAATCTTCTCTCGAAAAATATATAAATCATCTGAAAAGTATCATAAAATTTCGAACAGTCCTTGATTTAATTTGATTTTTTGACGGAAACTAGTATAAACTAGTGTATACTATATTATGATTTTTTTGACCGAACATGCATTTCGAAATGTTTCGTAGAATCTAATTTTCAGATGATTATTTGCATGGACTTCAAACATAACCTTCCCTTGTACCATATATAAAGGATTCGAAAATAAATTTATCATTTCTATCAGTCCTCGATTTAATTTGATTTTTCGACCAAAACTAGTATAAACTAGTGTATAATATATTATGATTTTTTGATCGAAACATGCATTTCAAAAAGTATCGTAGAAACTAATTTTCAGATGATTTTTTTGCCGTAACTTCCATCACAATATTCTCTCGAAAAATATATAAATCATCTGAAAAGTATCGTATAATTTCGAATAGTCCTTGATTTAATTTTATTTTTCGACGAAAACTAGTATAAACTAGTGTATAATATATTATGATTTTTTGACCAAAACATGCATTTCGGAAAGTTTCGTAGAATCTAATTTCCAAATTATTATTTGCATGGACTTCCTACATAACCTTCCATCGTAACAAATATAAAGGATTCGAAAAGTTTTTTATTATTTCAAACAATCCTTGATTTAATTTGACTTTTTGACCAAAACTAATAAAAACTAGTGTATAATATATTAGGACTTTTTGATCAAAACTTGCATTTCAAAAAGTATCGTAGAAACTAATTTTCAGATGATTTTTTTGCATGGACTTCCATCACAATCTTCTCTCGAAAAATATATAAATCATCTGAAAAGTATCATATAATTTCGAACAGTCCTTGATTTAATTTGATTTTTGGACGGAAACTAGTATAAACTAGTGTATAATATATTATGATTTTTTGACCGAAACATGCATTTCGAAAAGTTTCGTAGAATTTAATTTTCAGATGATTATTTGCATGGATTTCCATCATAACCATCCCTCGTAACATATATAAAGGATTCGAAAAGTTTTTTTATCATTATGAACAATCCTCGATTTAATTTGATTTTTCGACCAAAACTAGTATAAACTAGTGTATAATATATTAGGATTTTTTGATCGAAACTTGCATTTCAAAAAGTATCGTAGAATCTAATTTTCAAATGATTATTTGCATGGACTTCCATTATAACCTTCCCTCGTAACATATATAAAGGATTCGAAAAGTTTTTTATCATTTTGAACAGTCCTCGATTTAATTTGATTTTTCGACCAAAACTAATATAAACTAGTGTATAATATATTAGGATTTTTGATCGAAACTTGCATTTCAAAAAGTATCGTAGAAACTAATTTTCAGATAATTTTTTTGCATGAACTTCCATCACAATCTTCTCTCGAAAAATATATAAATCATCTGAAAAGTATCATAAAATTTCGAACAGTCCTTGATTTAATTTGATTTTTTGACGGAAACTAGTATAAACTAGTGTATACTATATTATGATTTTTTTGACCGAACATGCATTTCGAAATGTTTCGTAGAATCTAATTTTCAGATGATTATTTGCATGGACTTCAAACATAACCTTCCCTTGTAACATATATAAAGGATTCGAAAATAAATTTATCATTTCTATCAGTCCTCGATTTAATTTGATTTTTCGACCAAAACTAGTATAAACTAGTGTATAATATATTATGATTTTTTGATCGAAACATGCATTTCAAAAAGTATCGTAGAAACTAATTTTCAGATGATTTTTTTGCCGTAACTTCCATCACAATATTCTCTCGAAAAATATATAAATCATCTGAAAAGTATCGTATAATTTCGAATAGTCCTTGATTTAATTTTATTTTTCGACGAAAACTAGTATAAACTAGTGTATAATATATTATGATTTTTTGACCAAAACATGCATTTCGGAAAGTTTCGTAGAATCTAATTTCCAAATTATTATTTGCATGGACTTCCTACATAACCTTCCATCGTAACAAATATAAAGGATTCGAAAAGTTTTTTATTATTTCAAACAATCCTTGATTTAATTTGACTTTTTGACCAAAACTAATAAAAACTAGTGTATAATATATTAGGACTTTTTGATCAAAACTTGCATTTCAAAAAGTATCGTAGAAACTAATTTTCAGATGATTTTTTTGCATGGACTTCCATCACAATCTTCTCTCGAAAAATATATAAATCATCTGAAAAGTATCATATAATTTCGAACAGTCCTTGATTTAATTTGATTTTTGGACGGAAACTAGTATAAACTAGTGTATAATATATTATGATTTTTTGACCGAAACATGCATTTCGAAAAGTTTCGTAGAATTTAATTTTCAGATGATTATTTGCATGGATTTCCATCATAACCATCCCTCGTAACATATATAAAGGATTCGAAAAGTTTTTTTATCATTATGAACAATCCTCGATTTAATTTGATTTTTCGACCAAAACTAGTATAAACTAGTGTATAATATATTATGATTTTTTGATCGAAACTTGCATTTCAAAAAGTATCGTAGAATCTAATTTTCAAATGATTATTTGCATGGACTTCCATTATAACCTTCCCTCGTAACATATATAAAGGATTCGAAAAGTTTTTTATCATTTTGAACAGTCCTCGATTTAATTTGATTTTTCGACCAAAACTAATATAAACTAGTGTATAATATATTAGGATTTTTGATCGAAACTTGCATTTCAAAAAGTATCGTAGAAACTAATTTTCAGATAATTTTTTTGCATGAACTTCCATCACAATCTTCTCTCGAAAAATATATAAATCATCTGAAAAGTATCATAAAATTTCGAACAGTCCTTGATTTAATTTGATTTTTTGACGGAAACTAGTATAAACTAGTGTATACTATATTATGATTTTTTTGACCGAACATGCATTTCGAAATGTTTCGTAGAATCTAATTTTCAGATGATTATTTGCATGGACTTCAAACATAACCTTCCCTTGTACCATATATAAAGGATTCGAAAATAAATTTATCATTTCTATCAGTCCTCGATTTAATTTGATTTTTCGACCAAAACTAGTATAAACTAGTGTATAATATATTATGATTTTTTGATCGAAACTTGCATTTCAAAAAGTATCGTAGAAACTAATTTTCAGATGATTTTTTTGCCGTAACTTCCATCACAATATTCTCTCGAAAAATATATAAATCATCTGAAAAGTATCGTATAATTTCGAATAGTCCTTGATTTAATTTTATTTTTCGACGAAAACTAGTATAAACTAGTGTATAATATATTATGATTTTTTGACCAAAACATGCATTTCGGAAAGTTTCGTAGAATCTAATTTCCAAATTATTATTTGCATGGACTTCCTACATAACCTTCCATCGTAACAAATATAAAGGATTCGAAAAGATTTTTATTATTTCAAACAATCCTTGATTTAATTTGACTTTTTGACCAAAACTAATAAAAACTAGTGTATAATATATTAGGACTTTTTGATCAAAACTTGCATTTCAAAAAGTATCGTAGAAACTAATTTTCAGATGATTTTTTTGCATGGACTTCCATCACAATCTTCTCTCGAAAAATATATAAATCATCTGAAAAGTATCATATAATTTCGAACAGTCCTTGATTTAATTTGATTTTTGGACGGAAACTAGTATAAACTAGTGTATAATATATTATGATTTTTTGACCGAAACATGCATTTCGAAAAGTTTCGTAGAATTTAATTTTCAGATGATTATTTGCATGGATTTCCATCATAACCATCCCTCGTAACATATATAAAGGATTCGAAAAGTTTTTTTATCATTATGAACAATCCTCGATTTAATTTGATTTTTCGACCAAAACTAGTATAAACTAGTGTATAATATATTATGATTTTTTGATCGAAACTTGCATTTCAAAAAGTATCGTAGAATCTAATTTTCAAATGATTATTTGCATGGACTTCCATTATAACCTTCCCTCGTAACATATATAAAGGATTCGAAAAGTTTTTTATCATTTTGAACAGTCCTCGATTTAATTTGATTTTTCGACCAAAACTAATATAAACTAGTGTATAATATATTAGGATTTTTGATCGAAACTTGCATTTCAAAAAGTATCGTAGAAACTAATTTTCAGATAATTTTTTTGCATGAACTTCCATCACAATCTTCTCTCGAAAAATATATAAATCATCTGAAAAGTATCATAAAATTTCGAACAGTCCTTGATTTAATTTGATTTTTTGACGGAAACTAGTATAAACTAGTGTATACTATATTATGATTTTTTTGACCGAACATGCATTTCGAAATGTTTCGTAGAATCTAATTTTCAGATGATTATTTGCATGGACTTCAAACATAACCTTCCCTTGTACCATATATAAAGGATTCGAAAATAAATTTATCATTTCTATCAGTCCTCGATTTAATTTGATTTTTCGACCAAAACTAGTATAAACTAGTGTATAATATATTATGATTTTTTGATCGAAACTTGCATTTCAAAAAGTATTGTAGAAACTAATTTTCAGATGATTTTTTTGCCGTAACTTCCATCACAATATTCTCTCGAAAAATATATAAATCATCTGAAAAGTATCGTATAATTTCGAATAGTCCTTGATTTAATTTTATTTTTCGACGAAAACTAGTATAAACTAGTGTATAATATATTATGATTTTTTGACCGAAACATGCATTTCGGAAAGTTTCGTAGAATCTAATTTCCAGATGATTATTTGCATGGACTTCCAACATAACCTTCACTTGTAACAAATATAAAGGATTCGAAATGTTATTTATTATTTCAAACAATCCTTGATTTAATTTGATTTTTTTACCAAAACTTATAAAAACTAGTGTATAATATATTAAGACTTTTTGATCAAAACTTGCATTTCAAAAAGTATCGTAGAAACTAATTTTTATATGATTTTTTTGCATGGACTTCCATCACAATCTTCTCTCAGAAAATATATAAATCATCTGAAGAGTATCATATAATTTCGAACAGTCCTTGATTTAATTTGATTTTATGACGGAAACTAGTATAAACTAGTGTATAATATATTATGATTTTTTGACTGAAACATGCATTTCGAAAAGTTTCGTAGAATCTTATTTTCAGATGATTATTTGCATGGACTTCCATCATAACCTTCCCTCGTAACATTAATAAAGGATTCGAAAAGTTTTTTTTATCATTTCGAACAATCCTCTATTTAATTTGATTTTTCGACCAAAACTAGTATAAACTAGTGTATAATATATTAGGATTTTTTTATCGAAACTTGCATTTCAAAAAGTATCGTAGAATCTAAATTTCAGATGATTATTTGCATGGACTTCCATTATAACCATCCCTCTTAACATATATACAGGATTCGAAAAGTTTTTTATCATTTCGAACAGTCCTCGATTTAATTTGATATTTCGACCAAAACTAATATAAACTAGTGTATAATATATTAGGATTTTTGATCGAAACTTGCATTTCCAAAATTATCGTAGAAACTAATTTTCAAATGATTTTTTTGCATGAACTTCCATCACAATCTTCTCTCGAAAAATATATAAATCATCTGAAAAGTATCGTATAATTTCGAACAGTCCTTGATTTAATTTGTTTTTTTGACGGAAACTAGTATAAACTAGTGTATCCTATATTATGATTTTTTTGACCGAAACATGCATTTCGAAATGTTTCGTAGAATCTAATTTTCAGATGATTATTTGCATGGACTTCCACCATAACCTTCCCTTGTACCATATATAAAGGATTCGGAAAAAATTTATCATTTCGAACAGTCCTCGATTTAATTTGATTTTTCGACCAAAACTAGTATAAAATAGTGTATAATATATGATGATATTTTGATCGAAACTTGCATTTCAAAAAGTATCGTAGAAACTAATTTTCAGATGATTTTTTTGCCGTAACTTCCATCACAATATTCTCTCGAAAAATATATAAATCATCTGAAAAGTATCGTATAATTTCGAATAGTCCTTGATTTAATTTTATTTTTCGACGGAAACTAGTATAAACTAGTGTATAATATATTATGATTTTTTGACCGAAACATGCATTTCGGAAAGTTTCGTAGAATCTAATTTCCAGATGATTATTTGCATGGAATTCCATCATAACCTTCCATCGTAACATATATAAAGGATTCGAAAAGTTTTTTATTATTTCAAAACAGTCCTCGATTTAATTTGATTTTTCGACCAAAACTAATATAAACTAGTGTATAATATATTAGGATTTTTTTATCGAAACTTGCATTTCAAAAAGTATCGTAGAAACTAATTTTCAGATGATTTTTTTGCAAGGACTTCCATCACAATCTTCTCTCGAAAAATATATAAATCATCGGAAAAGTATCATATAATTTCGAACAGTCCTTGATTTAATTTGATTTTTGGACGGAAACTAGTATAAACTAGTGTATAATATATTATGATTTTTTGACCGAAACATGCATTTCGAAAAGTTTCGTAGAATTTAATTTTCAAATGATTATTTGCATGGACTTCCATCATAACCATCCCTCGTAACATATATAAAGGATTCGAAAAGTTTTTTTATCATTATGAACAATCCTCGATTTAATTTGATTTTTCGACCAAAACTAATATAAACTAGTGTATAATTTATTAGGATTTTTTGATCGAAACTTGCATTTCAAAAAGTATCGTAGAATCTAATTTTCAGATGATTATTTGCATGGACTTCCATTATAACCTTCCCTCGTAACATATATAAAGGATTCGAAGAGTTTTTTATCATTTTGAACAGTCCTCGATTTAATTTGATTTTTCGACCAAAACTAATATAAACTAGTGTATAATATATTAGGATTTTTGATCGAAACTTGCATTTCAAAAAGTATCGTAGAAACTAATTTTCAGATAATTTTTTTGCATGAACTTCCATCACAATCTTCTCTCGAAAAATTTATAAATCATCTGAAAAGTATCATAAAATTTCGAACAGTCCTTGATTTAATTTTATTTTTTGACGGAAACTAGTATAAACTAGTGTATACTATATTATGATTTTTTTGACCGAACATGCATTTCGAAATGTTTCGTAGAATCTAATTTTCAGATGATTATTTGCATGGACTTCAAACATAACCTTCCCTTGTACCATATATAAAGGATTCGAAAATAAATTTATCATTTCTATCAGTCCTCTATTTAATTTGATTTTTCGACCAAAACTAGTATAAACTAGTGTATA
Organism: Lathyrus aphaca; assembly: GCA_963966055.1. NCBI lineage: Eukaryota > Viridiplantae > Streptophyta > Magnoliopsida > Fabales > Fabaceae > Lathyrus > Lathyrus aphaca. Next base: position 613,776,039 of record OZ014520.1, on the reverse strand, counting down.
ATATATTATGATTTTTTGATCGAAACTTGCATTTCAAAAAGTATCGTAGAAACTAATTTTCAGATGATTTTTTTGCCGTAACTTCCATCACAATATTCTCTCGAAAAATATATAAATCATCTGAAAAGTATCGTATAATTTCGAATAGTCCTTGATTTAATTTTATTTTTCGACGAAAACTAGTATAAACTAGTGTATAATATATTATGATTTTTTGACCGAAACATGCATTTCGGAAAGTTTCGTAGAATCTAATTTCCAAATTATTATTTACATGGACTTCCTACATAACCTTCCATCGTAACAAATATAAAGGATTCGAAAAGTTTTTTATTATTTCAAACAATCCTTGATTTAATTTGATTTTTTGACCAAAACTAATAAAAACTAATGTATAATATATTAGGACTTTTTGATCAAAACTTGCATTTCAAAAAGTATCGTAGAAGCTAATTTTCAGATGATTTTTTTGCATGGACTTCCATCACAATCTTCTCTCGAAAAATATATAAATCATCTGAAAAGTATCATATAATTTCGAACAGTCCTTGATTTAATTTGATTTTTCGACGGAAACTAGTATAAACTAGTGTATAATATATTATGATTTTTTGACCGAAACATGCATTTCGAAAAGTTTCGTAGAATTTAATTTTCAGATGATTATTTGCATGGACTTCCATCATAACCATCCCTCGTAACATATATAAAGGATTCGAAAAGTTTTTTTATCATTATGAACAATCCTCGATTTAATTTGATTTTTCGACCAAAACTAATATAAACTAGTGTATAATATATTAGGATTTTTTGATCGAAACTTGCATTTCAAAAAGTATCATAGAATCTAATTTTCAAATGATTATTTGCATGGACTTCCATTATAACCTTCCCTCGTAACATATGTAAAGGATTCAAAAAGTTTTTTATCATTTTGAACAGTCCTCGATTTAATTTGATTTTTCGACCAAAACTAATATAAACTAGTGTATAATATATTCGGATTTTTTATCGAAACTTGCATTTCAAAAACTATCGTAGAAACTAATTTTCAGATAATTTTTTTGCATGAACTTCCATCACAATCTTCTCTCGAAAAATATATAAATCATCTGAAAAGTATCATAAAATTTCGAACAGTCCTTGATTTAATTTTATTTTTTGACGGAAACTAGTATAAACTAGTGTATACTATATTATGATTTTTTTGACCGAACATGCATTTCGAAATGTTTCGTAGAATCTAATTTTCAGATGATTATTTGCATGGACTTCAAACATAACCTTCCCTTGTACCATATATAAAGGATTCGAAAATAAATTTATCATTTCTATCAGTCCTCTATTTAATTTGATTTTTCGACCAAAACTAGTATAAACTAGTGTATAATATATTATGATTTTTTGATCGAAACTTGCATTTCAAAAAGTATCGTAGAAACTAATTTTCAGATGATTTTTTTGCCGTAACTTCCATCACAATATTCTCTCGAAAAATATATAAATCATCTGAAAAGTATCGTATAATTTCGAATAGTCCTTGATTTAATTTTATTTTTCGACGAAAACTAGTATAAACTAGTGTATAATATATTATGATTTTTTGACCGAAACATGCATTTCGGAAAGTTTCGTAGAATCTAATTTCCAAATTATTATTTGCATGGACTTCCTACATAACCTTCCATCGTAACAAATATAAAGGATTCGAAAAGTTTTTTATTATTTCAAACAATCCTTGATTTAATTTGATTTTTTGACCAAAACTAATAAAAACTAGTGTATAATATATTAGGACTTTTTGATCAAAACTTGCATTTCAAAAAGTATCGTAGAAGCTAATTTTCAGATGATTTTTTTGCATGGACTTCCATCACAATCTTCTCTCGAAAAATATATAAATCATCTGAAAAGTATCATATAATTTCGAACAGTCCTTGATTTAATTTGATTTTTCGACGGAAACTAGTATAAACTAGTGTATAATATATTATGATTTTTTGACCGAAACATGCATTTCGAAAAGTTTCGTAGAATTTAATTTTCAGATGATTATTTGCATGGACTTCCATCATAACCATCCCTCGTAACATATATAAAGGATTCGAAATGTTTTTTTATCATTATGAACAATCCTCGATTTAATTTGATTTTTCGACCAAAACTAATATAAACTAGTGTATAATATATTAGGATTTTTTGATCGAAACTTGCATTTCAAAAAGTATCATAGAATCTAATTTTCAAATGATTATTTGCATGGACTTCCATTATAACCTTCCCTCGTAACATATGTAAAGGATTCAAAAAGTTTTTTATCATTTTGAACAGTCCTCGATTTAATTTGATTTTTCGACCAAAACTAATATAAACTAGTGTATAATATATTCGGATTTTTTATCGAAACATGCATTTCAAAAACTATCGTAGAAACTAATTTTCAGATAATTTTTTTGCATGAACTTCCATCACAATCTTCTCTCGAAAAATATATAAATCATCTGAAAAGTATCATAAAATTTCGAACAGTCCTTGATTTAATTTTATTTTTTGACGGAAACTAGTATAAACTAGTGTATACTATATTATGATTTTTTTGACCGAACATGCATTTCGAAATGTTTCGTAGAATCTAATTTTCAGATGATTATTTGCATGGACTTCAAACATAACCTTCCCTTGTACCATATATAAAGGATTCGAAAAAAAATTTATCATTTCGAACAGTCCTCGATTTAATTTGATTTTTCGACCAAAACTAGTATAAACTAGTGTATAATATATTATGATTTTTTGATCGAAACTTGCATTTCAAAAAGTATCGTAGAAACTAATTTTCAGATGATTTTTTTGCCGTAACTTCCATCACAATATTCTCTCGAAAAATATATAAATCATCTGAAAAGTATCGTATAATTTCGAATAGTCCTTGATTTAATTTTATTTTTCGACGAAAACTAGTATAAACTAGTGTATAATATATTATGATTTTTTGACCGAAACATGCATTTCGGAAAGTTTCGTAGAATCTAATTTCCAAATTATTATTTGCATGGACTTCCTACATAACCTTCCATCGTAACAAATATAAAGGATTCGAAAAGTTTTTTATTATTTCAAACAATCCTTGATTTAATTTGACTTTTTGACCAAAACTAATAAAAACTAGTGTATAATATATTAGGACTTTTTGATCAAAACTTGCATTTCAAAAAGTATCGTAGAAACTAATTTTCAGATGATTTTTTTGCATGGACTTGCATCACAATCTTCTCTCGAAAAATATATAAATCATCTGAAAAGTATCATATAATTTCGAACAGTCCTTGATTTAATTTGATTTTTGGACGGAAACTAGTATAAACTAGTGTATAATATATTATGATTTTTTGACCGAAACATGCATTTCGAAAAGTTTCGTAGAATTTAATTTTCAGATGATTATTTGCATGGATTTCCATCATAACCATCCCTCGTAACATATATAAAGGATTCGAAAAGTTTTTTTATCATTATGAACAATCCTCGATTTAATTTGATTTTTCGACCAAAACTAGTATAAACTAGTGTATAATATATTAGGATTTTTTGATCGAAACTTGCATTTCAAAAAGTATCGTAGAATCTAATTTTCAAATGATTATTTGCATGGACTTCCATTATAACCTTCCCTCGTAACTTATATAAAGGATTCGAAAAGTTTTTTATCATTTTGAACAGTCCTCGATTTAATTTGATTTTTCGACCAAAACTAATATAAACTAGTGTATAATATATTAGGATTTTTGATCGAAACCTGCATTTCAAAAACTATCGTAGAAACTAATTTTCAGATAATTTTTTTGCATGAACTTCCATCACAATCTTCTCTCGAAAAATATATAAATCATCTGAAAAGTATCATAAAATTTCGAATAGTCCTTGATTTAATTTTATTTTTTGACGGAAACTAGTATAAACTAGTGTATACTATATTATGATTTTTTTGACCGAACATGCATTTCGAAATGTTTCGTAGAATCTAATTTTCAGATGATTATTTGCATGGACTTCAAACATAACCTTCCCTTGTACCATATATAAAGGATTCGAAAAAAAATTTATCATTTCGAACAGTCCTCGATTTAATTTGATTTTTCGACCAAAAATAGTATAAACTAGTGTATAATATATTATGATTTTTTGATCCAAACTTGCATTTCATAAAGTATCGTAGAAACTAATTTTCAGATGATATTTTTGCCGTAACTTCCATCACAATATTCTCTCGAAAAATATATAAATCATCTGAAAAGTATCGTATAATTTCGAATAGTCCTTGATTTAATTTTATTTTTCGACGAAAACTAGTATAAACTAGTGTATAATATATTATGATTTTTTGACCGAAACATGCATTTCGGAAAGTTTCGTAGAATCTAATTTCCAGATGATTATTTGCATGGACTTCCAACATAACCTTCACTTGTAACAAATATAAAGGATTCGAAATGTTATTTATTATTTCAAACAATCCTTGATTTAATTTGATTTTTTTACCAAAACTAATAAAAACTAGTGTATAATATATTAAGACTTTTTGATCAAAACTTGCATTTCAAAAAGTATCGTAGAAACTAATTTTTATATGATTTTTTTGCATGGACTTCCATCACAATCTTCTCTCAGAAAATATATAAATCATCTGAAGAGTATCATATAATTTCGAACAGTCCTTGATTTAATTTGATTTTATGACGGAAACTAGTATAAACTAGTGTATAATATATTATGATTTTTTGACTGAAACATGCATTTCGAAATGTTTCGTAGAATCTTATTTTCAGATGATTATTTTCATGGACTTCCATCATAACCTTCCCTCGTAACATTAATAAAGGATTCGAAAAGTTTTTTTTATCATTTCGAACAATCCTCTATTTAATTTGATTTTTCGACCAAAACTAGTATAAACTAGTGTATAATATATTAGGATTTTTTTATCGAAACTTGCATTTCAAAAAGTATCGTAGAATCTAAATTTCAGATAATTATTTGCATGGACTTCCATTATAACCATCCCTCTTAACATATATACAGGATTCGAAAAGTTTTTTATCATTTCGAACAGTCCTCGATTTAATTTGATATTTCGACCAAAACTAATATAAACTAGTGTATAATATATTAGGATTTTTGATCGAAACCTGCATTTCCAAAATTATCGTAGAAACTAATTTTCAAATGATTTTTTTGCATGAACTTCCATCACAATCTTCTCTCGAAAAATATATAAATCATCTGAAAAGTATCGTAAAATTTCGAACAGTCCTTGATTTAATTTGATTTTTTGACGGAAACTAGTATAAACTAGTGTATCCTATATTATGATTTTTTTGACCGAAACATGCATTTCGAAATGTTTCGTAGAATCTAATTTTCAGATGATTATTTGCATGGACTTCCACCATAACCTTCCCTTGTACCATATATAAAGGATTCGGAAAAAATTTATCATTTCGAACAGTCCTCGATTTAATTTGATTTTTCGACCAAAACTAGTATAAAATAGTGTATAATATATGATGATATTTTGATCGAAACTTGCATTTCAAAAAGTATCGTAGAAACTAATTTTCAGATGATTATTTTGCCGTAACTTCCATCACAATATTCTCTCGAAAAATATATAAATCATCTGAAAAGTATCGTATAATTTCGAATAGTCCTTGATTTAATTTTATTTTTCGACGGAAACTAGTATAAACTAGTGTATAATATATTATGATTTTTTGACCGAAACATGCATTTCGGAAAGTTTCGTAGAATCTAATTTCCAGATGATTATTTGCATGGAATTCCATCATAACCTTCCATCGTAACATATATAAAGGATTCGAAAAGTTTTTTATTATTTCAAAATAGTCCTCGATTTAATTTGATTTTTCGACCAAAACTAATATAAACTAGTGTATAATATATTAGGATTTTTTTATCGAAACTTGCATTTCAAAAAGTATCGTAGAAACTAATTTTCAGATGATTTTTTTGCAAGGACTTCCATCACAATCTTCTCTCGAAAAATATATAAATCATCGGAAAAGTATCATATAATTTCGAACAGTCCTTGATTTAATTTGATTTTTGGACGGAAACTAGTATAAACTAGTGTATAATATATTATGATTTTTTGACCGAAACATGCATTTCGAAAAGTTTCGTAGAATTTAATTTTCAAATGATTATTTGCATGGACTTCCATCATAACCATCCCTCGTAACATATATAAAGGATTCGAAAAGTTTTTTTATCATTATGAACAATCCTCGATTTAATTTGATTTTTCGACCAAAACTAATATAAACTAGTGTATAATATATTAGGATTTTTTGATCGAAACTTGCATTTCAAAAAGTATCGTAGAATCTAATTTTCAGATGATTATTTGCATGGACTTCCATTATAACCTTCCCTCGTAACATATATAAAGGATTCGAAGAGTTTTTTATCATTTTGAACAGTCCTCGATTTAATTTGATTTTTCGACCAAAACTAATATAAACTAGTGTATAATATATTCGGATTTTTGATCGAAACCTGCATTTCAAAAAGTATCGTAGAAACTAATTTTCAGATAATTTTTTTGCATGAACTTCCATCACAATCTTCTCTCGAAAAATTTATAAATCATCTGAAAAGTATCATAAAATTTCGAACAGTCCTTGATTTAATTTGATTTTTTGACGGAAACTAGTATAAACTAGTGTATACTATATTATGATTTTTTTGACCGAACATGCATTTCGAAATGTTTCGTAGAATCTAATTTTCAGATGATTATTTGCATGGACTTCAAACATAACCTTCCCTTGTACCATATATAAAGGATTCGAAAATAAATTTATCATTTCTATCAGTCCTCGATTTAATTTGATTTTTCGACCAAAACTAGTATAAACTAGTGTATAATATATTATGATTTTTTGATCGAAACTTGCATTTCAAAAAGTATCGTAGAAACTAATTTTCAGATGATTTTTTTGCCGTAACTTCCATCACAATATTCTCTCGAAAAATATATAAATCATCTGAAAAGTATCGTATAATTTCGAATAGTCCTTGATTTAATTTTATTTTTCGACGAAAACTAGTATAAACTAGTGTATAATATATTATGATTTTTTGACCGAAACATGCATTTCGGAAAGTTTCGTAGAATCTAATTTCCAAATTATTATTTGCATGGACTTCCTACATAACCTTCCATCGTAACAAATATAAAGGATTCGAAAAGTTTTTTATTATTTCAAACAATCCTTGATTTAATTTGACTTTTTGACCAAAACTAATAAAAACTAGTGTATAATATATTAGGACTTTTTGATCAAAACTTGCATTTCAAAAAGTATCGTAGAAACTAATTTTCAGATGATTTTTTTGCATGGACTTCCATCACAATCTTCTCTCGAAAAATATATAAATCATCTGAAAAGTATCATATAATTTCGAACAGTCCTTGATTTAATTTGATTTTTGGACGGAAACTAGTATAAACTAGTGTATAATATATTAAGATTTTTTGACCGAAACATGCATTTCGAAAAGTTTCGTAGAATTTAATTTTCAGATGATTATTTGCATGGACTTCCATCATAACCATCCCTCGTAACATATATAAAGGATTCGAAAATCTTTTTTATCATTATGAACAATCCTCGATTTAATTTGATTTTTCGACCAAAACTAATATAAACTAGTGTATAATATATTAGGATTTTTTGATCGAAACTTGCATTTCAAAAAGTATCATAGAATCTAATTTTCAGATGATTATTTGCATGGACTTCCATTATAACCTTCCCTCGTAACATATATAAAGGATTCAAAAAGTTTTTTATCATTTTGAACAGTCCTCGATTTAATTTGATTTTTCGACCAAAACTATTATAAACTAGTGTATAATATATTCGGATTTTTTATCGAAACCTGCATTTCAAAAAGTATCGTAGAAACTAATTTTCAGATAATTTTTTTGCATGAACTTCCATCACAATCTTCTCTCGAAAAATATATAAATCATCTGAAAAGTATCATAAAATTTCGAATAGTCCTTGATTTAATTTTATTTTTTGACGGAAACTAGTATAAACTAGTGTATACTATATTATGATTTTTTTGACCGAACATGCATTTCGAAATGTTTCGTAGAATCTAATTTTCAGATGATTATTTGCATGGACTTCAAACATAACCTTCCCTTGTACCATATATAAAGGATTAGAAAAAAAATTTATCATTTCGAACAGTCCTCGATTTAATTTGATTTTTCGACCAAAACTAGTATAAACTAGTGTATAATATATTATGATTTTTTGATCCAAACTTGCATTTCATAAAGTATCGTAGAAACTAATTTTCAGATGATATTTTTGCCGTAACTTCCATCACAATATTCTCTCGAAAAATATATAAATCATCTGAAAAGTATCGTATAATTTCGAATAGTCCTTGATTTAATTTTATTTTTCGACGAAAACTAGTATAAACTAGTGTATAATATATTATGATTTTTTGACCGAAACATGCATTTCGGAAAGTTTCGTAGAATCTAATTTCCAGATGATTATTTGCATGGACTTCCAACATAACCTTCACTTGTAACAAATATAAAGGATTCGAAATGTTATTTATTATTTCAAACAATCCTTGATTTAATTTGATTTTTTTACCAAAACTAATAAAAACTAGTGTATAATATATTAAGACTTTTTGATCAAAACTTGCATTTCAAAAAGTATCGTAGAAACTAATTTTTATATGATTTTTTTGCATGGACTTCCATCACAATCTTCTCTCAGAAAATATATAAATCATCTGAAGAGTATCATATAATTTCGAACAGTCCTTGATTTAATTTGATTTTATGACGGAAACTAGTATAAACTAGTGTATAATATATTATGATTTTTTGACTGAAACATGCATTTCGAAAAGTTTCGTAGAATCTTATTTTCAGATGATTATTTGCATGGACTTCCATCATAACCTTCCCTCGTAACATTAATAAAGGATTCGAAAAGTTTTTTTTATCATTTCGAACAATCCTCTATTTAATTTGATTTTTCGACCAAAACTAGTATAAACTAGTGTATAATATATTAGGATTTTTTTATCGAAACTTGCATTTCAAAAAGTATCGTAGAATCTAAATTTCAGATAATTATTTGCATGGACTTCCATTATAACCATCCCTCTTAACATATATACAGGATTCGAAAAGTTTTTTATCATTTCGAACAGTCCTCGATTTAATTTGATATTTCGACCAAAACTAATATAAACTAGTGTATAATATATTAGGATTTTTGATCGAAACTTGCATTTCCAAAATTATCGTAGAAACTAATTTTCAAATGATTTTTTTGCATGAACTTCCATCACAATCTTCTCTCGAAAAATATATAAATCATCTGAAAAGTATCGTATAATTTCGAACAGTCCTTGATTTAATTTGATTTTTTGACGGAAACTAGTATAAACTAGTGTATCCTATATTATGATTTTTTTGACCGAAACATGCATTTCGAAATGTTTCGTAGAATCTAATTTTCAGATGATTATTTGCATGGACTTCCACCATAACCTTCCCTTGTACCATATATAAAGGATTCGGAAAAAATTTATCATTTCGAACAGTCCTCGATTTAATTTGATTTTTCGACCAAAACTAGTATAAAATAGTGTATAATATATGATGATATTTTGATCGAAACTTGCATTTCAAAAAGTATCGTAGAAACTAATTTTCATATGATTTTTTTGCCGTAACTTCCATCACAATATTCTCTCGAAAAATATATAAATCATCTGAAAAGTATCGTATAATTTCGAATAGTACTTGATTTAATTTTATTTTTCGACGGAAACTAGTATAAACTAGTGTATAATATATTATGATTTTTTGACCGAAACATGCATTTCGAAAAGTTTCGTAGAATCTAATTTCCAGATGATTATTTGCATGGAATTTCATCATAACCTTCCATCGTAACATATATAAAGGATTCGAAAAGTTTTTTATTATTTCAAAACAGTCCTCGATTTAATTTGATTTTTCGACCAAAACTAATATAAACTAGTGTATAATATATTAGGATTTTTTTATCGAAACTTGCATTTCAAAAAGTATCGTAGAAACTAAATTTCAGATGATTTTTTGGCAAGGACTTCCATCACAATCTTCTCTCGAAAAATATATAAATCATCGGAAAAGTATCATATAATTTCGAACAGTCCTTGATTTAATTTGATTTTTGGACGGAAACTAGTATAAACTAGTGTATAATATATTATGATTTTTTGACCGAAACATGCATTTCGAAAAGTTTCGTAGAATTTAATTTTCAAATGATTATTTGCATGGACTTCCATCATAACCATCCCTCGTAACATATATAAAGGATTCGAAAAGTTTTTTTATCATTATGAACAATCCTCGATTTAATTTGATTTTTCGACCAAAACTAATATAAACTAGTGTATAATATATTAGGATTTTTTGATCGAAACTTGCATTTCAAAAAGTATCGTAGAATCTAATTTTCAGATGATTATTTGCATGGACTTCCATTATAACCTTCCCTCGTAACATATATAAAGGATTCAAAGAGTTTTTTATCATTTTGAACAGTCCTCGATTTAATTTGATTTTTCGACCAAAACTAATATAAACTAGTGTATAATATATTAGGATTTTTGATCGAAACTTGCATTTCAAAAAGTATCGTAGAAACTAATTTTCAGATAATTTTTTGGCATGAACTTCCATCACAATCTTCTCTCGAAAAATTTATAAATCATCTGAAAAGTATCATAAAATTTCGAATAGTCCTTGATTTAATTTTATTTTTTGACGGAAACTAGTATAAACTAGTGTATACTATATTATGGTTTTTTTGACCGAACATGCATTTCGAAATGTTTCGTAGAATCTAATTTTCAGATGATTATTTGCATGGACTTCAAACATAACCTTCCCTTGTACCATATATAAAGGATTCGAAAATAAATTTATCATTTCTATCAGTCCTCTATTTAATTTGATTTTTCGACCAAAACTAGTATAAACTAGTGTATAATATATTATGATTTTTTGATCGAAACTTGCATTTCAAAAAGTATCGTAGAAACTAATTTTCAGATGATTTTTTTGCCGTAACTTCCATCACAATATTCTCTCGAAAAATATATAAATCATCTGAAAAGTATCGTATAATTTTGAATAGTCCTTGATTTAATTTTATTTTTCGACGAAAACTAGTATAAACTAGTGTATAATATATTATGATTTTTTGACCGAAACATGCATTTCGGAAAGTTTCGTAGAATCTAATTTCCAAATTATTATTTGCATGGACTTCCTACATAACCTTCCATCGTAACAAATATAAAGGATTCGAAAAGTTTTTTATTATTTCAAACAATCCTTGATTTAATTTGATTTTTTGACCAAAACTAATAAAAACTAGTGTATAATATATTAGGACTTTTTGATCAAAACTTGCATTTCAAAAAGTATCGTAGAAACTAATTTTCAGTTGATTTTTTTGCATGGACTTCCATCACAATCTTCTCTCGAAAAATATATAAATCATCTGAAAAGTATCATATAATTTCGAACAGTCCTTGATTTAATTTGATTTTTCGACGGAAACTAGTATAAACTAGTGTATAATATATTATGATTTTTTGACCGAAACATGCATTTCGAAAAGTTTCGTAGAATTTAATTTTCAGATGATTATTTGCATGGACTTCCATCATAACCATCCCTCGTAACATATATAAAGGATTCGAAAAGTTTTTTTATCATTATGAACAATCCTCGATTTAATTTGATTTTTCGACCAAAACTAATATAAACTAGTGTATAATATATTAGGATTTTTTGATCGAAACTTGCATTTCAAAAAGTATCATAGAATCTAATTTTCAGATGATTATTTGCATGGACTTCCATTATAACCTTCCCTCGTAACATATATAAAGGATTCAAAAAGTTTTTTATCATTTTGAACAGTCCTCGATTTAATTTGATTTTTCGACCAAAACTAATATAAACTAGTGTATAATATATTCGGATTTTTTATCGAAACTTGCATTTCAAAAACTATCGTAGAAACTAATTTTCAGATAATTTTTTTGCATGAACTTCCATCACAATCTTCTCTCGAAAAATATATAAATCATCTGAAAAGTATCATAAAATTTCGAACAGTCCTTGATTTAATTTTATTTTTTGACGGAAACTAGTATAAACTAGTGTATACTATATTATGATTTTTTTGACCGAACATGCATTTCGAAATGTTTCGTAGAATCTAATTTTCAGATGATTATTTGCATGGACTTCAAACATAACCTTCCCTTGTACCATATATAAAGGATTCGAAAAAAAATTTATCATTTCGAACAGTCCTCGATTTAATTTGATTTTTCGACCAAAACTAGTATAAACTAGTGTATAATATATTATGATTTTTTGATCCAAACTTGCATTTCAAAAAGTATCGTAGAAACTAATTTTCAGATGATATTTTTGCCGTAACTTCCATCACAATATTCTCTCGAAAAATATATAAATCATCTGAAAAGTATCGTATAATTTCGAATAGTCCTTGATTTAATTTTATTTTTCGACGAAAACTAGTATAAACTAGTGTATAATATATTATGATTTTTTGACCGAAACATGCATTTCGGAAAGTTTCGTAGAATCTAATTTCCAGATGATTATTTGCATGGACTTCCAACATAACCTTCACTTGTAACAAATATAAAGGATTCGAAATGTTATTTATTATTTCAAACAATCTTTGATTTAATTTGATTTTTTTACCAAAACTAATAAAAACTAGTGTATAATATATTAGGACTTTTTGATCAAAACTTGCATTTCAAAAAGTATCGTAGAAACTAATTTTTAGATGATTTTTTTGCATGGACTTCCATCACAATATTCTCTCAGAAAATATATAAATCATCTGAAGAGTATCATATAATTTCGAACAGTCCTTGATTTAATTTGATTTTATGACGGAAACTAGTATAAACTAGTGTATAATATATTATGATTTTTTGACTGAAACATGCATTTCGAAAAGTTTCGTAGAATCTTATTTTCAGATGATTATTTGCATGGACTTCCATCATAACCTTCCCTCGTAACATTAATAAAGGATTCGAAAAGTTTTTTTTATCATTTCGAACAATCCTCTATTTAATTTGATTTTTCGACCAAAACTAGTATAAACTAGTGTATAATATATTAGGATTTTTTTATCGAAACTTGCATTTCAAAAAGTATCGTAGAATCTAAATTTCAGATGATTATTTGCATGGACTTCCATTATAACCTTCCCTCTTAACATATATACAGGATTCGAAAAGTTTTTTATCATTTCGAACAGTCCTCGATTTAATTTGATATTTCGACCAAAACTAATATAAACTAGTGTATAATATATTAGGATTTTTGATCGAAACTTGCATTTCCAAAATTATCGTAGAAACTAATTTTCAAATGATTTTTTTGCATGAACTTCCATCACAATCTTCTCTCGAAAAATATATAAATCATTTGAAAAGTATCGTATAATTTCGAACAGTCCTTGATTTAATTTGATTTTTTGACGGAAACTAGTATAAACTAGTGTATCCTATATTATGATTTTTTTGACCGAAACATGCATTTCGAAATGTTTCGTAGAATCTAATTTTCAGATGATTATTTGCATGGACTTCCACCATAACCTTCCCTTGTACCATATATAAAGGATTCGAAAAAAATTTATCATTTCGAACAGTCCTCGATTTAATTTGATTTTTCGACCAAAACTAGTATAAACTAGTGTATAATATATGATGATATTTTGATCGAAACTTGCATTTCAAAAAGTATCGTAGAAACTAATTTTCAGATGATTTTTTTGCCGTAACTTCTATCACAATATTCTCTCGAAAAATATATAAATCATCTGAAAAGTATCGTATAATTTTGAATAGTCCTTGATTTAATTTTATTTTTTGACGGAAACTAGTATAAACTAGTGTATAATATATTATGATTTTTTGACCGAAACATGCATTTCGGAAAGTTTCGTAGAATCTAATTTCCAGATGATTATTTGCATGGACTTCCATCATAACCTTCCATCGTAACATATATAAAGGATTCGAAAAGTTTTTTATTATTTCAAACAGTCCTCGATTTAATTTGATTTTTCAACCAAAACTAATATAAACTAGTGTATAATATATTAGGATTTTTTGATCGAAACTTGCATTTCAAAAAGTATCGTAGAAACTAATTTTTCAGATGATTTTTTTGCATGTACTTCCATCACATTCTTCTCTCGAAAAATATATAAATCATCTGAAAAGTATCATATAATTTCGAACAGTCCTTGATTTAATTTGATTTTTTGACGGAAACTAGTATAAACTAGTGTATAATATATTATGATTTTTTGACCGAAACATGCATTTCGAAAAGTTTCGTAGAATTTAATTTTCAAATGATTATTTGCATGGACTTCCATCATAACCTTCCCATGTAACATATATAAAGGATTCGAAAAGTTTTTTTAGCATTTTGAACAGTCCTCAATTTAATTTGATTTTTCGACCAAAACTAGTATAAACTAGTGTATAATATATTATGATTTTTTGATCGAAACATGCATTTCAAAAAGTATCGTAGAATCTAATTATCAGATGATTATTTGCATGGACTTCCATCATAAACTTCCCTTGTAACATATATAAAGGATTCGGAAAAAAATTTATCATTTCGAACAGTCCTCGATTTAATTTGATTTTTCGACCAAAACTAATATAAACTAGTGTATAATATATTAGGATTTTTGAACGAAACTTGCATTTCAAAAAGTATCGTAGAAACTAATTTTCAGAAGAGTTTTTTGCATGAACTTCCATCACAATCTTCTCTCGAAAAATATATAAATCATCTGAAAAGTATCGTATAATTTCGAACAGTCCTTGATTTAATTTGATTTTTCGACGGAAACTAGTATAAACTAGTGTATACTATATTATGATTTTTTTGACCGAAACATGCATTTCGAAATGTTTCGTAGAATCTAATTTTCAGATGATTATTTGCATGGACTTCAACCATAACCTTCCCTTGTACCATATATAAAGGATTCGGAAAAAAATTTATCATTTCGAACAGTCCTCGATTTAATTTGATTTTTCGACCAAAACTAGTATAAACTAGTGTATAATATATTATGATTTTTGGATCGAAACTGGAATTTCAAAAAGTATCAAAGAAACTAATTTTCAGATGATTTTTTTGCCATAACTTCCATCACAATATTCTCTCGAAAAATATATAAATCATCTGAAAAGTATCGTATAATTTCGAACAGTCCTTGATTTAATTTTATTTTTCGACGGAAACTAGTATAAACTAGTGTATACTATATTATGATTTTTTGACCGAAAAATGCATTTCGAAATGTTTCGTTGAATCTAATTTCCAGATGATTATTTGTATGGACTTCCATCATAACCTTCCATCGTAACATATATAAAGGATTCGAAAAGTTTTTTATTATTTCAAACAGTCCTCGATTTAATTTGATTTTTCGACCAAAACTAATATAAACTAGTGTATAATATATTAGGATTTTTGATCGAAACTTGCATTTCAAAAAGTATCGTAGAAACTAATTTTCAGAAGATTTTTTTGCATGAACTTCCATCACAATCTTCTCTCGAAAAATATATAAATCATCTGAAAAGTATCGTATAATTTCGAACACTCCTTGATTTAATTTTATTTTTTGACGG
Source organism: Lathyrus aphaca (assembly GCA_963966055.1). Classification (NCBI taxonomy): domain Eukaryota; kingdom Viridiplantae; phylum Streptophyta; class Magnoliopsida; order Fabales; family Fabaceae; genus Lathyrus; species Lathyrus aphaca. The sequence goes on along the minus strand of OZ014520.1, from coordinate 613,760,181 downwards.
AAACTAGTATAAACTAGTGTATACTATATTATGATTTTTTTGACCGAAACATGCATTTCGAAATGTTTCGTAGAATCTAATTTTCAGATGATTATTTGCATGGACTTCAACCATAACCTTCCCTTGTACCATATATAAAGGATTCGAAAAAAATTTATCATTTCGAACAGTCCTCGATTTAATTTGATTTTTCGACCAAAACTAGTATAAGCTAGTGTATAATATATTATGATTTTTTGATCGAAACTTGCATTTCAAAAAGTATTGTAGAAACTAATCTTCAGATGATTTTTTTGCCGTAAGTTCCATCACAATATTCTCTCGAAAAATATATAAATCATCTGAAAAGTATCGTATAATTTTGAATAGTCCTTGATTTAATTTTATTTTTCGACGGAAACTAGTATAAACTAGTGTATAATATATTATGATTTTTTGACCGAAACTTGCATTTCAGATAGTTTCGTAGAATCTTATTTCCAGATGATTATTTGCATGACTTTCCATCATAACGTTCCATCGTAACATATATAAAGGATTCGAAAAGTTTTTTATTATTTCAAACAATCCTTGATTTAATTTGATTTTTTTACCAAAACTAATAAAAACTAGTGTATAATATATTAGGACTTTTTGATCAAAACTTGCATTTCAAAAAGTATCGTAGAAACTAATTTTCAGATGATTTTTTTGCATGGACTTCCATCACAATCTTCTCTCAAAAAATATATAAATCTTCTGAAAAGTATCATATAATTTTGAACCGTCCTTGATTTAATTTGATTTTTTGACGTAAACTAGTATAAACTAGTGTATAATATATTATGATTTTTTGACTGAAACATGCATTTCGAAAAGTTTCGTAGAATCTAATTTTCAGATGATTATTTGCATGGACTTCCATCATAACCTTCCCTCGTAACATATATAAAGGATTCGAAAAGTTTTTTTATCATTTCGAACAATCCTCTATTTAATTTGATTTTTCGACCAAAACTAGTATAAACTAGTGTATAATATATTAGGATTTTTTTATCGAAACTTGCATTTCAAAAAGTATCGTAGAATCTAAATTTCAGATGATTATTTGCATGGACTTCCATTATAACCTTCCCTCATAACATATATATAGGATTCGAAAATATTTTATCATTTCGAACAGTCCTCGATTTAATTTGATATTTCCACAAAAACTAATATAAACTAGTGTATAATATATTAGGATTTTTGATCGAAACTTGCATTTCCAAAAGTATCGTAGAAACTAATTTTCAGATGATTTTTTTGCATGAACTTCCATCACAATCTTCTCTCGAAAAATATATAAATCATCTGAAAAGTATCGTATAATTTCGAACACTCCTGAATTTAATTTGATTTTTTGACGGAAACTAGTATAAACTAGTGTATTCTATATTATGATTTTTTTGACCGAAACATGCATTTCGAAATGTTTCGTAGAATCTAATTTTCAGATGATTATTTGCATGGACTTCCACCATAACCTTCCCTTGTACCATATATAAAGGATTCAAAAAAAAATTTATCATTTCGAACAGTCCTCGATTTAATTTGATTTTTCGACCAAAACTAGTATAAACTAGTGTATAATATATTATGATTTTTTGATCGAAACTTGCATTTCAAAAAGTATCGTAGAAACTAATTTTCAAATGATTTTTTTGCAGTAACTTCCATCACAATATTCTCTCGAAAAATATATAAATCATCTGAAAAGTATCGTATAATTTCGAATAGTCCTTGATTTAATTTTATTTTTCGACGGAAACTAGTATAAACTAGTGTATAATATATTATGATTTTTTGACCGAAACATGCATTTCAGAAAGTTTCGTAGAATCTAATTTCCAGATGATTATTTGCATGGACTTCCATCATAACCTTCCACCGTAACATATATAAACGATTCGAAAAGTTTTTTTTTATTTCAAATAGTCCTCGATTTAATTTGATTTTTCGACCAAAACTAATATAAACTAGTGTATAATATATTAGGATTTTTTGATCGAAACTTGCATTTCAAAAAGTATCGTAGAAACTAATTTTCAGATGATTTTTTTGCATGGACTTCCATCACAATCTTCTCTCGAAAAATATATAAATCATCTGAAAAGTATCATATAATTTCGAACAGTCCTTGATTTAATTTGATTTTTGGACGGAAACTAGTATAAACTAGTGTATAATATATTATGATTTTTTGACCGAAACATGCATTTCGAAAAGTTTCGTAGAATCTAATTTTCAGATGATTATTTGCATGGACTTCCATCATAACCTTCCCTCATAACATATATAAAGGATTCGAAATGTTTTTTATCATTATGAACAATCCTCGATTTAATTTGATTTTTCGACCAAAACTAGTATAAACTAGTGTATAATATATTAGGATTTTTTGATCGAAACTTGCATTTCAAAAAGTATCGTAGAATCTAATTTTCAGATGATTATTTGCATGGACTTCCATTATAACCTTCCCTCGTAACATATATAAAGGATTCGAAAAGGTTTTTATCATTTCGAACATTCCTCGATTTAATTTGATTTTTCGACCAAAACTAATATAAACTAATGTATAATATATTATGATTTTTTGATCGAAACTTGCATTTCAAAAAGTATCGTAGAAACAAATTTTCAAATGATTTTTTTGCCGTAACTTCCATCACAATATTCTCTCGAAAAATATATAAATCATCTGAAAAGTATCGTATAATTTCGAATAGTCCTTGATTTAATTTTATTTTTCGACGGAAACTAGTATAAACTAGTGTATAATATATTATGATTTTTTGACCGAAACATGCATTTCGGAAAGTTTCGTAGAATCTAATTTCCAGATGATTATTTGCATGGACTTCCATCATAACCTTCCATCGTAACATATATAAAGGATTCGAAAAGTTTTTTTTTATTTCAAACAGTCCTCGATTTAATTTGATTTTTCGACCAAAACTAATATAAACTAGTGTATAATATATTAGGATTTTTTGATCGAAACTTGCATTTCAAAAAGTATCGTAGAAACTAATTTTCAGATGATTTTTTTGCATGGACTTCCATCACAATCTTCTCTCGAAAAATATATAAATCATCTGAAAAGTATCATATAATTTCAAACAGTCCTTGATTTAATTTGACTTTTTGACGGAAACTAGTATAAACTAGTGTATAATATATTATGATTTTTTGACCGAAACATGCATTTCGAAAAGTTTCGTAGAATCTAATTTTCAGATGATTATTTGCATGGACTTCCATCATAACCTTCCCTCATAACATATATATAGGATTCGAAATGTTTTTTTATCATTATGAACAATCCTCGATTTAATTTGATTTTTCGACCAAAACTAGTATAAACTAGTGTATAATATATTAGGATTTTTTGATCGAAACTTGCATTTCAAAAAGTATCGTAGAATCTAATTTTCAGATGATTATTTGCATGGACTTCCAATATAACCTTCCCTCGTAACATATATAAAGGATTCGAAAAGTTTTTTATCATTTCGAACATTCCTCGATTTAATTTGATTTTTCAACCAAAACTAATATAAACTAGTGTATAATATATTAGGATTTTTGATCGAAACTTGCATTTCAAAAAGTATCGTAGAAACTAATTTTCAGAAGATTTTTTTGCATGAACTTCCATCACAATCTTCTCTCGAAAAATATATAAATCATCTGAAAAGTATCATATAATTTCGAACAGTCCTTGATTTAATTTGATTTTTCGACGGAAACTAGTATAAACTAGTGTATACTATATTATGATTTTTTTGACCGAAACATGCATTTCGAAATGTTTCGTAGAATCTAATTTTCAGATGATTATTTGCATGGACTTCAACCATAACCTTACCTTGTACCATATATAAAGGATTCGGAAAAAAATTTATCATTTCGAACAGTCCTCGATTTAATTTGATTTTTCGACCAAAACTAGTATAAACTAGTGTATAATATATTATGATTTTTGGATCGAAACTGGCATTTCAAAAAGTATCGTAGAAACTAATTTTCAGATGATATTTTTGCCATAACTTCCATCACAATATTCTCTCGAAAAATATATAAATCATCTGAAAAGTATCGTATAATTTCGAACAGTCCTTGATTTAATTTTATTTTTCGACGGAAACTAGTATAAACTAGTGTATACTATATTATGATTTTTTGACCGAAACATGCATTTCGAAATGTTTCGTTGAATCTAATTTCCAGATGATTATTTGCATGGACTTCCATCATAACCTTCCATCGTAACATATATAAAGGATTCGAAAAGTTTTTTATTATTTCAAACAGTCCTCGATTTAATTTGATTTTTCGACCAAAACTAATATAAACTAGTGTATAATATATTAGGATTTTTGATCGAAACTTGCATTTCAAAAAGTATCTTAGAAACTAATTTTCAGAAGATTTTTTTGCATGAACTTCCATCACAATCTTCTCTCGAAAAATATATAAATCATCTGAAAAGTATCGTATAATTTCGAACAGTCCTTGATTTAAATTGATTTTTCGACGGAAACTAGTATAAACTAGTGTATACTATATTATGATTTTTTTGACCGAAACATGCATTTCGAAATGTTTCGTAGAATCTAATTTTCAGATGATTATTTGCATGGACTTCAACCATAACCTTCCCTTGTACCATATATAAAGGATTCGAAAAAAAATTTATCATTTCGAACAGTCCTCGATTTAATTTGATTTTTCGACCAAAACTAGTATAAGCTAGTGTATAATATATTATGATTTTTTGATCGAAACTTGCGTTTCAAAAAGTATTGTAGAAACTAATCTTCAGATGATTTTTTTCCCGTAAGTTCCATCACAATATTCTCTCGAAAAATATATAAATCATCTGAAAAGTATCGTATAATTTTGAATAGTCCTTGATTTAATTTTATTTTTCGACGGAAACTAGTATAAACTAGTGTATAATATATTATGATTTTTTGACCGAAACTTGCATTTCAGATAGTTTCGTAGAATCTTATTTCCAGATGATTATTTGCATGACTTTCCATCATAACGTTCCATCGTAACATATATAAAGGATTCGAAAAGTTTTTTATTATTTCAAACAATCCTTGATTTAATTTGATTTTTTTACCAAAACTAATAAAAACTAGTGTATAATATATTAGGACTTTTTGATCAAAACTTGCATTTCAAAAAGTATCGTAGAAACTAATTTTCAGATGATTTTTTTGCATGGACTTCCATCACAATCTTCTCTCAAAAAATATATAAATCTTCTGAAAAGTATCATATAATTTCGAACCGTCCTTGATTTAATTTGATTTTTTGACGTAAACTAGTATAAACTAGTGTATAATATATTATGATTTTTTGACTGAAACATGCATTTCGAAAAGTTTCGTAGAATCTAATTTTCAGATGATTATTTGCATGGACTTCCATCATAAACTTCCCTCGTAACATATATTAAGGATTCGAAAAGTTTTTTTATCATTTCGAACAATCCTCTATTTAATTTGATTTTTCGACCAAAACTAGTATAAACTAGTGTATAATATATTAGGATTTTTTTATCGAAACTTGCATTTCAAAAAGTATCGTAGAATCTAAATTTCAGATGATTATTGGCATGGACTTCCATTATAACCTTCCCTCATAACATATATACAGGATTCGAAAATATTTTATCATTTCGAACAGTCCTCGATTTAATTTGATATTTCCACAAAAACTAATATAAACTAGTGTATAATATATTAGGATTTTTGATCGAAACTTGCATTTCCAAAAGTATCGTAGAAACTAATTTTCAGATGATTTTTTTGCATGAACTTCCATCACAATCTTCTCTCGAAAAATATATAAATCATCTGAAAAGTATCGTATAATTTCGAACAATCCTTGATTTAATTTGATTTTTTGACGGAAACTAGTATAAACTAGTGTATCCTATATTATGATTTTTTTGACCGAAACATGCATTTCGAAATGTTTCGTAGAATCTAATTTTCAGATGATTATTTGCATGGACTTCCACCATAACCTTCCCTTGTACCATATATAAAGGATTCAAAAAAAAATTTATCATTTCGAACAGTCCTCGATTTAATTTGATTTTTCGACCAAAACTAGTATAAACTAGTGTATAATATATTATGATTTTTTGATCGAAACTTGCATTTCAAAAAGTATCGTAGAAACTAATTTTCAAATGATTTTTTTGCCGTAACTTCCATCACAATATTCTCTCGAAAAATATATAAATCATCTGAAAAGTATCGTATAATTTCGAATAATCCTTGATTTAATTTTATTTTTCGACGGAAACTAGTATAAACTAGTGTATAATATATTATGATTTTTTGACCGAAACATGCATTTCGGAAAGTTTCGTAGAATCTAAGTTCCAGATGATTATTTGCATGGACTTCCATCATAACCATCCATCGTAACATATATAAAGGATTCGAAAAGTTTTTTTTTATTTCAAACAGTCCTCGATTTAATTTGATTTTTCGACCAAAACTAATATAAACTAGTGTATAATATATTAGGATTTTTTGATCGAAACTTGCATTTCAAAAAGTATCGTAGAAACTAATTTTCAGATGATTTTTATGCATGGACTTCCATCACAATCTTCTCTCGAAAAATATATAAATCATCTGAAAAGTATCATATAATTTCAAACAGTCCTTGATTTAATTTGACTTTTTGACGAAAACTAGTATAAACTAGTGTATAATATATTATGATTTTTTGACCGAAACATGCATTTCGAAAAGTTTCGTAGAATCTAATTTTCAGATGATTATTTGAATGGACTTCCATCATAACCTTCCCTCATAACCTATATAAAGGATTCGAAATGTTTTTTTATCATTATGAACAATCCTCGATTTAAATTGATTTTTCGACCAAAACTAATATAAACTAGTGTATAATATATTAGGATTTTTTGATCGAAACTTGCATTTCAAAAAGTATCGTAGAATCTAATTTTCAGATGATTATTTGCATGGACTTCCATTATAACCTTCCCTCGTAACATATATAAAGGATTCGAAAAGGTGTTTATCATTTCGAACATTCCTCGATTTAATTTGATTTTTCGACCAAAACTAATATAAACTAGTGTATAATATATTAGGATTTTTGATCGAAACATGCATTTAAAAAAGTATCGTAGAAACTAATTTTCAGAAGATTTTTTTGCATGAACTTCCATCACAATCTTCTCTCGAAAAATATATAAATCATCTGAAAAGTATCGTATAATTTCGAACAGTCCTTGATTTAATTTGATTTTTCGACGGAAACTAGTATAAACTAGTGTATACTATATTATGATTTTTTGACCGAAACATGCATTTCGAAATGTTTCATAGAATTTAATTTTCAGATGATTATTTGCATGGACTTCAACCATAACCTTCCCTTGTACCATATATAAAGGATTCGGAAAAAAATTTATCATTTCGAACAGTCCTCGATTTAATTTGATTTTTCGACCAAAACTAGTATAAACTAGTGTATAATATATTAAGATTTTTGGATCGAAACTGGCATTTCAAAAAGTATCGTAGAAACTAATTTTCAGATGATTTTTTTGCCATAACTTCCATCACAATATTCTCTCGAAAAATATATAAATCATCTGAAAAGTATCGTATAATTTCGAACAGTCCTTGATTTAATTTTATTTTTCGACGGAAACTAGTATAAACTAGTGTATACTATATTATGATTTTTTGACCGAAACATGCATTTCGAAATGTTTCGTTGAATCTAATTTCCAGATGATTATTTGCATGGACTTCCATCATAACCTTCCATCGTAACATATATAAAGGATTCGAAAAGTTTTTTATTATTTCAAATAGTCCTCGATTTAATTTGATTTTTCGACCAAAACTAATATAAACTAGTGTATAATATATTAGGATTTTTGATCGAAACTTGCATTTCAAAAAGTATCGTAGAAACTAATTTTCAGAAGATTTTTTTGCATGAACTTCCATCTCAATCTTCTCTCGAAAAATATATAAATCATCTGAAAAGTATCGTATAATTTCGAACAGTCCTTGATTTAATTTGATTTTTCGACGGAAACTAGTATAAACTAGTGTATACTATATTATGATTTTTTTGACCGAAACATGCATTTCGAAATGTTTCGTAGAATCTAATTTTCAGATGATTATTTGCATGGACTTCAACCATAACCTTCCCTTGTACCATATATAAAGGATTCGAAAAAAAATTTATCATTTCGAACAGTCCTCGATTTAATTTGATTTTTCGACCAAAACTAGTATAAGCTAGTGTATAATATATTATGATTTTTTGATCGAAACTTGCATTTCAAAAAGTATTGTAGAAACTAATCATCAGATGATTTTTTTGCCGTAAGTTCCATCACAATATTCTCTCGAAAAATATATAAATCATCTGAAAAGTATCGTATAATTTTGAATAGTCCTTGATTTAATTTTATTTTTCGACGGAAACTAGTATAAACTAGTGTATAATATATTATGATTTTTTGACCGAAACATGCATTTCGGATAGTTTCGTAGAATCTTATTTCCAGATGATTATTTGCATGACTTTCCATCATAACGTTCCATCGTAACATATATAAAGGATTCGAAAAGTTTTTTATTATTTCAAACAATCCTTGATTTAATTTTATTTTTTGACCAAAACTAATAAAAACTAGTGTATAATATATTAGGACTTTTTGATCAAAACTTGCATTTCAAAAAGTATCGTAGAAACTAATTTTCAGATGATTTTTTTGCATGGACTTCCATCACAATCTTCTCTCAAAAAATATATAAATCTTCTGAAAAGTATCATATAATTTCGAACCGTCCATGATTTAATTTGATTTTTTGACGTAAACTAGTATAAACTAGTGTATAATATATTATGATTTTTTGACTGAAACATGCATTTCGAAAAGTTTCGTAGAATCTAATTTTCAGATGATTATTTGCATGGACTTCCATCATAACCTTCCCTCGTAACATATATAAAGGATTCGAAAAGTTTTTTTATCATTTCGAACAATCCTCTATTTAATTTGATTTTTCGACCAAAACTAGTATAAACTAGTGTATAATATATTAGGATTTTTTATCGAAACTTGCATTTCAAAAAGTATCGTAGAATCTAAATTTCAGATGATTATTTGCATGGACTTCCATTATAACCTTCACTCATAACATATATACAGGATTCGAAAATATTATATCATTACGAACAGTCCTCGATTTAATTTGATATTTCCACCAAAACTAATATAAACTAGTGTATAATATATTAGGATTTTTGATTGAAACTTGCATTTCCAAAAGTATCGTAGAAACTAATTTTCAGATGATTTTTTTGCATGAACTTCCATCACAATCTTCTCTCGAAAAATATATAAATCATCTGAAAAGTATCGTATAATTTCGAATAGTCCTTGATTTAATTTTATTTTTCGACGGAAACTAGAATAAACTAGTGTATAATATATTATGATTTTTTGACCGAAACATGCATTTCGGAAAGTTTCGTAGAATCTAATTTCCAGATGATTATTTGCATGGACTTCCATCATAACCTTCCATCGTAACATATATAATGGATTCGAAAAGTTTTTTTTTATTTCAAATAGTCCTCGATTTAATTTGATTTTTCGACCAAAACTAATATAAACTAGTGTATAATATATTATGATTTTTTGATCGAAACTTGCATTTCAAAAAGTATCGTAGAAACTAATTTTCAGATGATTTTTTTGCATGGACTTCCATCACAATCTTCTCTCGAAAAATATATAAATCATCTGAAAAGTATCATATAATTTCGAACAGTCCTTGATTTAATTTGACTTTTTGACGGAAACTAGTATAAACTAGCGTATAATATATTATGATTTTTTGACTGAAACATGCATTTCGAAAAGTTTCGTAGAATCTAATTTTCAGATGATTATTTGCATGGACTTCCATCATAACCTTCCCTCATAACATATATAAAGGATTCGAAATGTTTTTTTTATCATTATGAACAATCCTCGATTTAATTTGATTTTTCGACCAAAACTAGTATAAACTAGTGTATAATATATTAGGATATTTTGATCGAAACTTGCATTTCAAAAAGTATCGTAGAATCTAATTTTCAGTTGATTATTTGCATGGACTTCCATTATAACCTTCCCTCGTAACATATATAAAGGATTCGAAAAGGTTTTTATCATTTCGAACATTCCTCGATTTAATTTGATTTTTCGACCAAAACTAATATAAACTAGTGTATAATATATTAGACTTTTTTGATCGAAACTTGCATTTCAAAAAGTATCGTAGAAATTAATTTTCAGAAGATTTTTTTGCATGAACTTCCATCACAATCTTCTCTCGAAAAATATATAAATCATCTGAAAAGTATCGTATAATTTCGAACACTCCTTGATTTAATTTGATTTTTCGACGGAAACTAGTATAAACTAGTGTATACTATATTATGATTTTTTTGACCGAAACATGCATTTCGAAATGTTTCGTAGAATCTAATTTTCAGATGATTATTTGCATGGACTTCAACCATAACCTTCCCTTGTACCATATATAAAGGATTCAAAAAAAAATTTATCATTTCGAACAGTCCTCGATTTAATTTGATTTTTCGACCAAAACTAGTATAAGCTAGTGTATAATATATTATGATTTTTTGATCGAAACTTGCATTTCAAAAAGTATTGTAGAAACTAATCTTCAGATGATTTTTTTGCCGTAAGTTCCATCACAATATTCTCTCGAAAAATATATAAATCATCTGAAAAGTATCGTATAATTTTGAATAGTCCTTGATTTAATTTTATTTTTCGACGGAAACTAGTATAAACTAGTGTATAATATATTATGATTTTTTGACCGAAACATGCATTTCGGATAGTTTCGTAGAATCTTATTTCCAGATGATTATTTGCATGACTTTCCATCATAACCTTCCATCGTAACATATATAAAGGATTCGAAACGTTTTTTATTATTTCAAACAACCCTTGATTTAATTTGATTTTTTGACCAAAACTAATAAAAACTAGTGTATAATATATTAGGACTTTTTGATCAAAACTTGCATTTCAAAAAGTATCGTAGAAACTAATTTTCAGATGATTTTTTTGCATGGACTTCCATCACAATCTTCTCTCAAAAAATATATAAATCATCTGAAAAGTATCATATAATTTCGAACCGTCCTTGATTTAATTTGATTTTTTGACGTAAACTAGTATAAACCAGTGTATAATATATTATGATTTTTTGACTGAAACATGCATTTCGAAAAGTTTCGTAGAATCTAATTTTCAGATGATTATTTGCATGGACTTCCATCATAACCTTCCCTCGTAACATATATAAAGGATTCGAAAAGTTTTTTTATCATTTCGAACAATCCTCTATTTAATTTGATTTTTCGACCAAAACTAGTATAAACTAGTGTATAATATATTAGGATTTTTTTATCGAAACTTGCATTTCAAAAAGTATCGTAGAATTTAAATTTCAGATGATTATTTGCATGGACTTCCATTATAACCTTCCCTCATAACATATATACAGGATTCGAAAATATTTTATCATTTCGAACAGTCCTCGATTTAATTTGATATTTCCACCAAAACTAATATAAACTAGTGTATAATATATTAGGATTTTTGATCGAAACTTGCATTTCCAAAAGTATCTTAGAAACTAATTTTCAGATGATTTTTTTGCATGAACTTCCATCACAATCTTCTCTCGAAAAATATATAAATCATTTGAAAAGTATCGTATAATTTCGAACACTCCTTGATTTAATTTAATTTTTTGACGGAAACTAGTATAAACTAGTGTATCCTATATTATGATTTTTTTGACCGAAACAAGCATTTCGAAATGTTTCGTAGAATCTAATTTTCAGATGATTATTTGAATGGACTTCCACCATAACCTTCCCTTGTACCATATATAAAGGATTCGAAAAAAAATTTAACATTTCGAACAGTCCTCGATTTAATTTGATTTTTCGACCAAAACTAGTATAAACTAGTGAATAATATATTATGATTTTTTGATCGAAACTTGCATTTCAAAACGTATCGTAGAAACTAATTTTCAAATGATTTTTTTGCCGTAACTTCCATCACAATATTCTCTCGAAAAATATATAAATCATCTAAAAAGTATCGTATAATTTCGAATAGTCCTTGATTTAATTTTATTTTTCGACGGAAACTAGTATAAACTAGTTTATAATATATTATGATTTTTTGACCGAAACATGCATTTCGGAAAGTTTCGTAGAATCTAATTTCCAGATGATTATTTGCATGGACTTCCATCATAACCTTCCATCGTAACATATATAAAGGATTCGAAAAGTTTTTTTTTATTTCAAACAGTCATCGATTTAATTTTATTTTTCGACCAAAACTAATATAAACTAGTGTATAATATATTAGGATTTTTTGATCGAAACTGGCATTTCAAAAAGTATCGTAGAAACTAATTTTCAGATGATTTTTTTGCCATAACTTCCATCACAATATTCTATCGAAAAATATATAAATCATCTGAAAAGTATCGTACAATTTCGAATAGTCCTTGATTTAATTTTATTTTTCGACGAAAACTAGTATAAACTAATGTATACTATATTATGATTTTTTGACCGAAACATGCATTTCGAAATGTTTCGTAGAATCTAATTTTCAGATGATTATTTGCATGGACTTCCATCATAACCTTCCCTCGTAACATATATAAAGGATTCGAAAAGTTTTTTTATCATTTCGAACAATCCTCTATTTAATTTGATTTTTCGACCAAAACTAGTATAAACTAGTGTATAATATATTAGGATTTTTTTATCGAAACTTGCATTTCAAAAAGTATCGTAGAATTTAAATTTCAGATGATTATTTGCATGGACTTCCATTATAACCTTCCCTCATAACATATATACAGGATTCGAAAATATTTTATCATTTCGAACAGTCCTCGATTTAATTTGATATTTCCACCAAAACTAATATAAACTAGTGTATAATATATTAGGATTTTTGATCGAAACTTGCATTTCCAAAAGTATCTTAGAAACTAATTTTCAGATGATTTTTTTGCATGAACTTCCATCACAATCTTCTCTCGAAAAATATATAAATCATTTGAAAAGTATCGTATAATTTCGAACACTCCTTGATTTAATTTAATTTTTTGACGGAAACTAGTATAAACTAGTGTATCCTATATTATGATTTTTTTGACCGAAACAAGCATTTCGAAATGTTTCGTAGAATCTAATTTTCAGATGATTATTTGAATGGACTTCCACCATAACCTTCCCTTGTACCATATATAAAGGATTCGAAAAAAAATTTAACATTTCGAACAGTCCTCGATTTAATTTGATTTTTCGACCAAAACTAGTATAAACTAGTGAATAATATATTATGATTTTTTGATCGAAACTTGCATTTCAAAACGTATCGTAGAAACTAATTTTCAAATGATTTTTTTGCCGTAACTTCCATCACAATATTCTCTCGAAAAATATATAAATCATCTAAAAAGTATCGTATAATTTCGAATAGTCCTTGATTTAATTTTATTTTTCGACGGAAACTAGTATAAACTAGTTTATAATATATTATGATTTTTTGACCGAAACATGCATTTCGGAAAGTTTCGTAGAATCTAATTTCCAGATGATTATTTGCATGGACTTCCATCATAACCTTCCATCGTAACATATATAAAGGATTCGAAAAGTTTTTTTTTATTTCAAACAGTCATCAATTTAATTTTATTTTTCGACCAAAACTAATATAAACTAGTGTATAATATATTAGGATTTTTTGATCGAAACTGGCATTTCAAAAAGTATCGTAGAAACTAATTTTCAGATGATTTTTTTGCCATAACTTCCATCACAATATTCTATCGAAAAATATATAAATCATCTGAAAAGTATCGTACAATTTCGAATAGTCCTTGATTTAATTTTATTTTTCGACGAAAACTAGTATAAACTAATGTATACTATATTATGATTTTTTGACCGAAACATGCATTTCGAAATGTTTCGTAGAATCTAATTTTCAGATGATTATTTGCATGGACTTCCATCATAACCTTCCCTCGTAACATATATAAAGGATTCGAAAAGTTTTTTTATCATTTCGAACAATCCTCTATTTAATTTGATTTTTCGACCAAAACTAGTATAAACTAGTGTATAATATATTAGGATTTTTTTATCGAAACTTGCATTTCAAAAAGTATCGTAGAATTTAAATTTCAGATGATTATTTGCATGGACTTCCATTATAACCTTCCCTCATAACATATATACAGGATTCGAAAATATTTTATCATTTCGAACAGTCCTCGATTTAATTTGATATTTCCACCAAAACTAATATAAACTAGTGTATAATATATTAGGATTTTTGATCGAAACTTGCATTTCTAAAAGTATCGTAGAAACTAATTTTCAGATGATTTTTTTGCATGAACTTCCATCACAATCTTCTCTCGAAAAATATATAAATCATTTGAAAAGTATCGTATAATTTCGAACACTCCTTGATTTAATTTAATTTTTTGACGGAAACTAGTATAAACTAGTGTATCCTATATTATGATTTTTTTGACCGAAACAAGCATTTCGAAATGTTTCATAGAATCTAATTTTCAGATGATTATTTGAATGGACTTCCACCATAACCTTCCCTTGTACCATATATAAAGGATTCGAAAAAAAATTTAACATTTCGAACAGTCCTCGATTTAATTTGATTTTTCGACCAAAACTAGTATAAACTAGTGTATAATATATTATGATTTTTTGATCGAAACTTGCATTTCAAAACGTATCGTAGAAACTAATTTTCAAATGAGTTTTTTGCCGTAACTTCCATCACAATATTCTCTCGAAAAATATATAAATCATCTGAAAAGTATCGTATAATTTCGAATAGTCCTTGATTTAATTTTATTTTTCGACGGAAACTAGTATAAACTAGTGTATAATATATTATGATTTTTTGATCGAAACATGCATTTCGAAAAGTTTCGTAGAATCTAATTTCCAGATGATTATTTGCATGGACTTCCATCATAACCTTCCATCGTAACATATATAAAGGATTCGAAAAGTTTTTTTTTATTTCAAACAGTCATCGATTTAATTTGATTTTTCGACCAAAACTAATATAAACTAGTATATAATATATTAGGATTTTTTGATCGAAATTTGCATTTCAAAAAGTATCGTAGAAACTAATTTTCAGATGATTTTTTTGCATGGACTTCCATCACAATCTTCTCTCGAAAAATATATAAATCATCTGAAAAGTATCATATAATTTCGAACAGTCCTTGATTTAATTTGACTTTTTACGGAAACTAGTATAAACTAGTGTATAATATATTATGATTTTTTGACCGAAACATGCATTTCGAAAAGTTTCGTAGAATCTAATTTTCAGATGATTTTTTGCATGGACTTCCATCATAACCTTCCCTCGTAACATATATAAAGGATTCGAAAAGTTTTTTTATCATTATGAACAATCCTCGATTTAATTTGATTTTCCGACAAAAACTAGTATAAACTAGTGTATAATATATTAGGATTTTTTGATCGAAACTTGCATTTCAAAAAGTATCGTAGAATCTAATTTTCAGATGATTATTTGCATGGACTTCCATTATAACCTTCCCTCGTAACATATATAAAGGATTCGAAAAGTCTTTTATCATTTCGAACATTCCTCGATTTAATTTGATTTTTAGACCAAAACTAATATAAACTAGTGTATAATATATTAGGATTTTTGATTTAAACTTGCATTTCAAAAAGTATCGTAGAAACTAATTTTCAGAAGATTTTTTTGCATGAACTTCCATCACAATCTTCTCTCGAAAAATATTTAAATCATCTGAAAAGTATCGTATAATTTCGAACAGTCTTTGATTTAATTTGATTTTTCGACGGAAACTAGTATAAACTAGTGTATACTATATTATGATTTTTTTGACCGAAACATGCATTTCGAAATGTTTCGTAGAATCTAATTTTCAGATGATTATTTGCATGGACTTCAACCATAACCTTCCCTTGTACCATATATAAAGGATTCGGAAAAAAATTTATCATTTCGAACAGTCCTTGATTTAATTTTATTTTTCGACCCAAAACTAGTATAAACTAGTGTATAATATATTATGATTTTTGGATCGAAACTGGCATTTCAAAAAGTATCGTAGAAACTAATTTTCAGATGATTTTTTTGCCATAACTTCCATCACAATATTCTATCGAAAAATATATAAATCATCTGAAAAGTATCGTACAATTTCGAATAGTCCTTGATTTAATTTTATTTTTCGACGAAAACTAGTATAAACTAATGTATACTATATTATGATTTTTTGACCGAAACATGCATTTCGAAATGTTTCGTAGAATCTAATTTTCACATGATTATTTGCATGGACTTCCACCATAACCTTCCCTTGTACCATATATAAAGGATTCGAAAAAAAATTTATCATTTCGAACAGTCCTCGATTTAATTTGATTTTTCGACCAAAAATAGTATAAACTAGTGTATAATATATTATGATTTTTTGATCAAAACTAGCATTTCAAAAAGTATCGTAGAAACTAGTTTTCAGATGATTTTTTTGCATGGACTTCCATCACAATCTTCTCTCAAAAAATATATAAATCTTCTGAAAAGTATCATATAATTTCGAACCGTCCATGATTTAATTTGATTTTTTGACGTAAACTAGTATAAACTAGTGTATAATATATTATGATTTTTTGACTGAAACATGCATTTCGAAAAGTTTCGTAGAATCTAATTTTCAGATGATTATTTGCATGGACTTCCATCATAACCTTCCCTCGTAACATATATAAAGGATTCGAAAAGTTTTTTTATCATTTCGAACAATCCTCTATTTAATTTGATTTTTCGACCAAAACTAGTATAAACTAGTGTATAATATATTAGGATTTTTTATCGAAACTTGCATTTCAAAAAGTATCGTAGAATCTAAATTTCAGATGATTATTTGCATGGACTTCCATTATAACCTTCACTCATAACATATATACAGGATTCGAAAATATTATATCATTACGAACAGTCCTCGATTTAATTTGATATTTCCACCAAAACTAATATAAACTAGTGTATAATATATTAGGATTTTTGATTGAAACTTGCATTTCCAAAAGTATCGTAGAAACTAATTTTCAGATGATTTTTTTGCATGAACTTCCATCACAATCTTCTCTCGAAAAATATATAAATCATCTGAAAAGTATCGTATAATTTCGAATAGTCCTTGATTTAATTTTATTTTTCGACGGAAACTAGTATAAACTAGTGTATAATATATTATGATTTTTTGACCGAAACATGCATTTCGGAAAGTTTCGTAGAATCTAATTTCCAGATGATTATTTGCATGGACTTCCATCATAACCTTCCATCGTAACATATATAATGGATTCGAAAAGTTTTTTTTTATTTCAAATAGTCCTCGATTTAATTTGATTTTTCGACCAAAACTAATATAAACTAGTGTATAATATATTATGATTTTTTGATCGAAACTTGCATTTCAAAAAGTATCGTAGAAACTAATTTTCAGATGATTTTTTTGCATGGACTTCCATCACAATCTTCTCTCGAAAAATATATAAATCATCTGAAAAGTATCATATAATTTCGAACAGTCCTTGATTTAATTTGACTTTTTGACGGAAACTAGTATAAACTAGCGTATAATATATTATGATTTTTTGACCGAAACATGCATTTCGAAAAGTTTCGTAGAATCTAATTTTCAGATGATTATTTGCATGGACTTCCATCATAACCTTCCCTCATAACATATATAAAGGATTCGAAATGTTTTTTTTATCATTATGAAAAATCCTCGATTTAATTTGATTTTTCGACCACAACTAGTATAAACTAGTGTATAATATATTAGGATATTTTGATCGAAACTTGCATTTCAAAAAGTATCGTAGAATCTAATTTTCAGTTGATTATTTGCATGGACTTCCATTATAACCTTCCCTCGTAACATATATAAAGGATTCGAAAAGGTTTTTATCATTTCGAACATTCCTCGATTTAATTTGATTTTTCGACCAAAACTAATATAAACTAGTGTATAATATATTAGACTTTTTTGATCGAAACTTGCATTTCAAAAAGTATCGTAGAAATTAATTTTCAGAAGATTTTTTTGCATGAACTTCCATCACAATCTTCTCTCGAAAAATATATAAATCATCTGAAAAGTATCGTATAATTTCGAACACTCCTTGATTTAATTTGATTTTTTGACGGAAACTAGTATAAACTAGTGTATCCTATATTATGATTTTTTTAACCGAAACATGCATTTCGAAATGTTTCGTAGAATCTAATTTTCAGATGATTATTTGCATGGACTTCCACCATAACCTTCCCTTGTACCATATATAAAGGATTCAAAAAAAAATTTATCATTTCGAACAGTCCTCGATTTAATTTGATTTTTCGACCAAAACTAGTATAAACTAGTGTATAATATATTGTGATTTTTTGATCGAAACTTGCATTTCAAAAAGTATCGTAGAAACTAATTTTCAAATGATTTTTTTGCCGTAACTTCCATCACAATCTTCTCTCGTAAAATATATAAATCATCTGAAAAGTATCGTATAATTTCGAACAGTCCTTGATTTAATTTTATTTTTCGACGGAAACTAGTATAAACTAGTGTATAATATATTATGATTTTTTGACCGAAACATGCATTTCGGAAAGTTTCGTAGAATCTAATTTCCAGATGATTATTTGCATGGACTTCCATCATAACCTTCCATCGTAACATATATAAAGGATTCGAAAAGTTTTTTATTATTTCAAACAGTCCTCGATTTAATTTGATTTTTCGACCAAAACTAATATAAACTAGTGTATAATATATTAGGATTTTTTTGATCGAAACTTGCATTTCAAAAAGTATGGTAGAAACTAATTTTCAGAAGATTTTTTTGCATGAACTTCCATCACAATCTTCTCTCGTAAAATATATAAATCATCTGAAAAGTATCGTATAATTTCGAACAGTCCTTGATTTAATTTGTTTTTTCGACGGAAACTAGTATAAAATAGTGTATACTATATTATGATTTTTTTGACCGAAACATGCATTTCGAAATGTTTCGTAGAATCTAATTTTCAGATGATTATTTGCATGGACTTCAACCATAACCTTCCCTTGTACCATATATAAAGGATTCGAAAAAAAATTTATCATTTCGAACAGTCCTCGATTTAATTTGATTTTTCGACCAAAACTAGTATAAGCTAGTGTATAATATATTATGATTTTTTGATCGAAACTTGCATTTCAAAAAGTATTGTAGAAACTAATCTTCAGATGATTTTTTTGCCGTAAGTTCCATCACAATATTCTCTCGAAAAATATATAAATCATCTGAAAAGTATCGTATAATTTTGAATAGTCCTTGATTTAATTTTATTTTTCGACGGAAACTAGTATAAACTAGTGTATAATATATTATGATTTTTTGACCGAAACATGCATTTCGGATAGTTTCGTAGAATCTTATTTCCAGATGATTATTTGCATGACTTTCCATCATAACCTTCCATCGTAACATATATAAAGGATTCGAAACGTTTTTTATTATTTCAAACAAACCTTGATTTAATTTGATTTTTTGACCAAAACTAATAAAAACTAGTGTATAATATATTAGGACTTTTTGATCAAAACTTGCATTTCAAAAAGTATCGTAGAAACTAATTTTCAGATGATTTTTTTGCATGGACTTCCATCACAATCTTCTCTCAAAAAATATATAAATCATCTGAAAAGTATCATATAATTTCGAACCGTCCTTGATTTAATTTGATTTTTTGACGTAAACTAGTATAAACCAGTGTATAATATATTATGATTTTTTGACTGAAACATGCATTTCGAAAAGTTTCGTAGAATCTAATTTTCAGATGATTATTTGCATGGACTTCCATCATAACCTTCCCTCGTAACATATATAAAGGATTCGAAAAGTTTTTTTATCATTTCGAACAATCCTCTATTTAATTTGATTTTTCGACCAAAACTAGTATAAACTAGTGTATAATATATTATGATTTTTTGACTGAAACATGCATTTCGAAAAGTTTCGTAGAATCTAATTTTCAGATGATTATTTGCATGGACTTCCATCATAACCTTCCCTCGTAACATATATAAAGGATTCGAAAAGTTTTTTTATCATTTCGAACAATCCTCTATTTAATTTGATTTTTCGACCAAAACTAGTATAAACTAGTGTATAATATATTAGGATTTTTTATCGAAACTTGCATTTCAAAAAGTATCGTAGAATCTAAATTTCAGATGATTATTTGCATGGACTTCCATTATAACCTTCACTCATAACATATATACAGGATTCGAAAATATTATATCATTACGAACAGTCCTCGATTTAATTTGATATTTCCACCAAAACTAATATAAACTAGTGTATAATATATTAGGATTTTTGATTGAAACTTGCATTTCCAAAAGTATCGTAGAAACTAATTTTCAGATGATTTTTTTGCATGAACTTCCATCACAATCTTCTCTCGAAAAATATATAAATCATCTGAAAAGTATCGTATAATTTCGAATAGTCCTTGATTTAATTTTATTTTTCGACGGAAACTAGTATAAACTAGTGTATAATATATTATGATTTTTTTAACCGAAACATGCATTTCGAAATGTTTCGTAGAATCTAATTTTCAGATGATTATTTGCATGGACTTCCACCATAACCTTCCCTTGTACCATATATAAAGGATTCAAAAAAAAATTTATCATTTCGAACAGTCCTCGATTTAATTTGATTTTTCGACCAAAACTAGTATAAACTAGTGTATAATATATTATGATTTTTTGATCGAAACATGCATTTCAAAAAGTATCGTAGAAACTAATTTTCAAATGATTTTTTTGCCGTAACTTCCATCACAATCTTCTCTCGTAAAATATATAAATCATCTGAAAAGTATCGTATAATTTCGAACAGTCCTTGATTTAATTTTATTTTTCGACGGAAACTAGTATAAACTAGTGTATAATATATTATGATTTTTTGACCGAAACATGCATTTCGGAAAGTTTCGTAGAATCTAATTTCCAGATGATTATTTGCATGGACTTCCATCATAACCTTCCATCGTAACATATATAAAGGATTCGAAAAGTTTTTTATTATTTCAAACAGTCCTCGATTTAATTTGATTTTTCGACCAAAACTAATATAAACTAGTGTATAATATATTAGGATTTTTTTGATCGAAACTTGCATTTCAAAAAGTATGGTAGAAACTAATTTTCAGAAGATTTTTTTGCATGAACTTCCATCACAATCTTCTCTCGTAAAATATATAAATCATCTGAAAAGTATCGTATAATTTCGAACAGTCCTTGATTTAATTTGTTTTTTCGACGGAAACTAGTATAAAATAGTGTATACTATATTATGATTTTTTTGACCGAAACATGCATTTCGAAATGTTTCGTAGAATCTAATTTTCAGATGATTATTTGCATTGACTTCAACCATAACCTTCCCTTGTACCATATATAAAGGATTCGAAAAAAAATTTATCATTTCGAACAGTCCTCGATTTAATTTGATTTTTCGACCAAAACTAGTATAAGCTAGTGTATAATATATTATGATTTTTTGATCGAAACTTGCATTTCAAAAAGTATTGTAGAAACTAATCTTCAGATGATTTTTTTGCCGTAAGTTCCATCACAATATTCTCTCGAAAAATATATAAATCATCTGAAAAGTATCGTATAATTTTGAATAGTCCTTGATTTAATTTTATTTTTCGACGGAAACTAGTATAAACTAGTGTATAATATATTATGATTTTTTGACCGAAACATGCATTTCGGATAGTTTCGTAGAATCTTATTTCCAGATGATTATTTGCATGACTTTCCATCATAACCTTCCATCGTAACATATATAAAGGATTCGAAACGTTTTTTATTATTTCAAACAAACCTTGATTTAATTTGATTTTTTGACCAAAACTAATAAAAACTAGTGTATAATATATTAGGACTTTTTGATCAAAACTTGCATTTCAAAAAGTATCGTAGAAACTAATTTTCAGATGATTTTTTTGCATGGACTTCCATCACAATCTTCTCTCAAAAAATATATAAATCATCTGAAAAGTATCATATAATTTCGAACCGTCCTTGATTTAATTTGATTTTTTGACGTAAACTAGTATAAACCAGTGTATAATATATTATGATTTTTTGACTGAAACATGCATTTCGAAAAGTTTCGTAGAATCTAATTTTCAGATGATTATTTGCATGGACTTCCATCATAACCTTCCCTCGTAACATATATAAAGGATTCGAAAAGTTTTTTTATCATTTCGAACAATCCTCTATTTAATTTGATTTTTCGACCAAAACTAGTATAAACTAGTGTATAATATATTATGATTTTTTGACTGAAACATGCATTTCGAAAAGTTTCGTAGAATCTAATTTTCAGATGATTATTTGCATGGACTTCCATCATAACCTTCCCTCGTAACATATATAAAGGATTCGAAAAGTTTTTTTATCATTTCGAACAATCCTCTATTTAATTTGATTTTTCGACCAAAACTAGTATAAACTAGTGTATAATATATTAGGATTTTTTATCGAAACTTGCATTTCAAAAAGTATCGTAGAATCTAAATTTCAGATGATTATTTGCATGGACTTCCATTATAACCTTCACTCATAACATATATACAGGATTCGAAAATATTATATCATTACGAACAGTCCTCGATTTAATTTGATATTTCCACCAAAACTAATATAAACTAGTGTATAATATATTAGGATTTTTGATTGAAACTTGCATTTCCAAAAGTATCGTAGAAACTAATTTTCAGATGATTTTTTTGCATGAACTTCCATCACAATCTTCTCTCGAAAAATATATAAATCATCTGAAAAGTATCGTATAATTTCGAATAGTCCTTGATTTAATTTTATTTTTCGACGGAAACTAGTATAAACTAGTGTATAATATATTATGATTTTTTGACCGAAACATGCATTTCGGAAAGTTTCGTAGAATCTAATTTCCAGATGATTATTTGCATGGACTTCCATCATAACCTTCCATCGTAACATATATAATGGATTCGAAAAGTTTTTTTTTATTTCAAATAGTCCTCGATTTAATTTGATTTTTCGACCAAAACTAATATAAACTAGTGTATAATATATTATGATTTTTTGATCGAAACTTGCATTTCAAAAAGTATCGTAGAAACTAATTTTCAGATGATTTTTTTGCATGGACTTCCATCACAATCTTCTCTCGAAAAATATATAAATCATCTGAAAAGTATCATATAATTTCGAACAGTCCTTGATTTAATTTGACTTTTTGACGGAAACTAGTATAAACTAGCGTATAATATATTATGATTTTTTGACCGAAACATGCATTTCGAAAAGTTTCGTAGAATCTAATTTTCAGATGATTATTTGCATGGACTTCCATCATAACCTTCCCTCATAACATATATAAAGGATTCGAAATGTTTTTTTTATCATTATGAAAAATCCTCGATTTAATTTGATTTTTCGACCACAACTAGTATAAACTAGTGTATAATATATTAGGATATTTTGATCGAAACTTGCATTTCAAAAAGTATCGTAGAATCTAATTTTCAGTTGATTATTTGCATGGACTTCCATTATAACCTTCCCTCGTAACATATATAAAGGATTCGAAAAGGTTTTTATCATTTCGAACATTCCTCGATTTAATTTGATTTTTCGACCAAAACTAATATAAACTAGTGTATAATATATTAGACTTTTTTGATCGAAACTTGCATTTCAAAAAGTATCGTAGAAATTAATTTTCAGAAGATTTTTTTGCATGAACTTCCATCACAATCTTCTCTCGAAAAATATATAAATCATCTGAAAAGTATCGTATAATTTCGAACACTCCTTGATTTAATTTGATTTTTTGACGGAAACTAGTATAAACTAGTGTATCCTATATTATGATTTTTTTAACCGAAACATGCATTTCGAAATGTTTCGTAGAATCTAATTTTCAGATGATTATTTGCATGGACTTCCACCATAACCTTCCCTTGTACCATATATAAAGGATTCAAAAAAAAATTTATCATTTCGAACAGTCCTCGATTTAATTTGATTTTTCGACCAAAACTAGTATAAACTAGTGTATAATATATTGTGATTTTTTGATCGAAACTTGCATTTCAAAAAGTATCGTAGAAACTAATTTTCAAATGATTTTTTTGCCGTAACTTCCATCACAATCTTCTCTCGTAAAATATATAAATCATCTGAAAAGTATCGTATAATTTCGAACAGTCCTTGATTTAATTTTATTTTTCGACGGAAACTAGTATAAACTAGTGTATAATATATTATGATTTTTTGACCGAAACATGCATTTCGGAAAGTTTCGTAGAATCTAATTTCCAGATGATTATTTGCATGGACTTCCATCATAACCTTCCATCGTAACATATATAAAGGATTCGAAAAGTTTTTTATTATTTCAAACAGTCCTCGATTTAATTTGATTTTTCGACCAAAACTAATATAAACTAGTGTATAATATATTAGGATTTTTTTGATCGAAACTTGCATTTCAAAAAGTATGGTAGAAACTAATTTTCAGAAGATTTTTTTGCATGAACTTCCATCACAATCTTCTCTTGTAAAATATATAAATCATCTGAAAAGTATCGTATAATTTCGAACAGTCCTTGATTTAATTTGTTTTTTCGACGGAAACTAGTATAAAATAGTGTATACTATATTATGATTTTTTTGACCGAAACATGCATTTCGAAATGTTTCGTAGAATCTAATTTTCAGATGATTATTTGCATGGACTTCAACCATAACCTTCCCTTGTACCATATATAAAGGATTCGAAAAAAAATTTATCATTTCGAACAGTCCTCGATTTAATTTGATTTTTCGACCAAAACTAGTATAAGCTAGTGTATAATATATTATGATTTTTTGATCGAAACTTGCATTTCAAAAAGTATTGTAGAAACTAATCTTCAGATGATTTTTTTGCCGTAAGTTCCATCACAATATTCTCTCGAAAAATATATAAATCATCTGAAAAGTATCGTATAATTTTGAATAGTCCTTGATTTAATTTTATTTTTCGACGGAAACTAGTATAAACTAGTGTATAATATATTATGATTTTTTGACCGAAACATGCATTTCGGATAGTTTCGTAGAATCTTATTTCCAGATGATTATTTGCATGACTTTCCATCATAACCTTCCATCGTAACATATATAAAGGATTCGAAACGTTTTTTATTATTTCAAACAAACCTTGATTTAATTTGATTTTTTGACCAAAACTAATAAAAACTAGTGTATAATATATTAGGACTTTTTGATCAAAACTTGCATTTCAAAAAGTATCGTAGAAACTAATTTTCAGATGATTTTTTTGCATGGACTTCCATCACAATCTTCTCTCAAAAAATATATAAATCATCTGAAAAGTATCATATAATTTCGAACCGTCCTTGATTTAATTTGATTTTTTGACGTAAACTAGTATAAACCAGTGTATAATATATTATGATTTTTTGACTGAAACATGCATTTCGAAAAGTTTCGTAGAATCTAATTTTCAGATGATTATTTGCATGGACTTCCATCATAACCTTCCCTCGTAACATATATAAAGGATTCGAAAAGTTTTTTTATCATTTCGAACAATCCTCTATTTAATTTGATTTTTCGACCAAAACTAGTATAAACTAGTGTATAATATATTAGGATTTTTTTATCGAAACTTGCATTTCAAAAAGTATCGTAGAATTTAAATTTCATATGATTATTTGCATGGACTTCCATTATAACCTTCCCTCATAACATATATACAGGATTCGAAAATATTTTATCATTTCGAACAGTCCTCGATTTAATTTGATATTTCCACCAAAACTAATATAAACTAGTGTATAATATATTAGGATTTTTGATCGAAACTTGCATTTCCAAAAGTATCTTAGAAACTAATTTTCAGATGATTTTTTTGCATGAACTTCCATCACAATCTTCTCTCGAAAAATATATAAATCATTTGAAAAGTATCGTATAATTTCGAACACTCCTTGATTTAATTTAATTTTTTGACGGAAACTAGTATAAACTAGTGTATCCTATATTATGATTTTTTTGACCGAAACAAGCATTTCGAAATGTTTCGTAGAATCTAATTTTCAGATGATTATTTGAATGGACTTCCACCATAACCTTCCCTTGTACCATATATAAAGGATTCGAAAAAAAATTTAACATTTCGAACAGTCCTCGATTTAATTTGATTTTTCGACCAAAACTAGTATAAACTAGTGAATAATATATTATGATTTTTTGATCGAAACTTGCATTTCAAAACGTATCGTAGAAACTAATTTTCAAATGATTTTTTTGCCGTAACTTCCATCACAATATTCTCTCGAAAAATATATAAATCATCTAAAAAGTATCGTATAATTTCGAATAGTCCTTGATTTAATTTTATTTTTCGACGGAAACTAGTATAAACTAGTTTATAATATATTATGATTTTTTGACCGAAACATGCATTTCGGAAAGTTTCGTAGAATCTAATTTCCAGATGATTATTTGCATGGACTTCCATCATAACCTTCCATCGTAACATATATAAAGGATTCGAAAAGTTTTTTTTTATTTCAAACAGTCATCGATTTAATTTTATTTTTCGACCAAAACTAATATAAACTAGTGTATAATATATTAGGATTTTTTGATCGAAACTGGCATTTCAAAAAGTATCGTAGAAACTAATTTTCAGATGATTTTTTTGCCATAACTTCCATCACAATATTCTATCGAAAAATATATAAATCATCTGAAAAGTATCGTACAATTTCGAATAGTCCTTGATTTAATTTTATTTTTCGACGAAAACTAGTATAAACTAATGTATACTATATTATGATTTTTTGACCGAAACATGCATTTCGAAATGTTTCGTAGAATCTAATTTTCAGATGATTATTTGCATGGACTTCCATCATAACCTTCCCTCGTAACATATATAAAGGATTCGAAAAGTTTTTTTATCATTTCGAACAATCCTCTATTTAATTTGATTTTTCGACCAAAACTAGTATAAACTAGTGTATAATATATTAGGATTTTTTTATCGAAACTTGCATTTCAAAAAGTATCGTAGAATTTAAATTTCAGATGATTATTTGCATGGACTTCCATTATAACCTTCCCTCATAACATATATACAGGATTCGAAAATATTTTATCATTTCGAACAGTCCTCGATTTAATTTGATATTTCCACCAAAACTAATATAAACTAGTGTATAATATATTAGGATTTTTGATCGAAACTTGCATTTCTAAAAGTATCGTAGAAACTAATTTTCAGATGATTTTTTTGCATGAACTTCCATCACAATCTTCTCTCGAAAAATATATAAATCATTTGAAAAGTATCGTATAATTTCGAACACTCCTTGATTTAATTTAATTTTTTGACGGAAACTAGTATAAACTAGTGTATCCTATATTATGATTTTTTTGACCGAAACAAGCATTTCGAAATGTTTCATAGAATCTAATTTTCAGATGATTATTTGAATGGACTTCCACCATAACCTTCCCTTGTACCATATATAAAGGATTCGAAAAAAAATTTAACATTTCGAACAGTCCTCGATTTAATTTGATTTTTCGACCAAAACTAGTATAAACTAGTGTATAATATATTATGATTTTTTGATCGAAACTTGCATTTCAAAACGTATCGTAGAAACTAATTTTCAAATGAGTTTTTTGCCGTAACTTCCATCACAATATTCTCTCGAAAAATATATAAATCATCTGAAAAGTATCGTATAATTTCGAATAGTCCTTGATTTAATTTTATTTTTCGACGGAAACTAGTATAAACTAGTGTATAATATATTATGATTTTTTGATCGAAACATGCATTTCGGAAAGTTTCGTAGAATCTAATTTCCAGATGATTATTTGCATGGACTTCCATCATAACCTTCCATCGTAACATATATAAAGGATTCGAAAAGTTTTTTTTTATTTCAAACAGTCATCGATTTAATTTGATTTTTCGACCAAAACTAATATAAACTAGTATATAATATATTAGGATTTTTTGATCGAAATTTGCATTTCAAAAAGTATCGTAGAAACTAATTTTCAGATGATTTTTTTGCATGGACTTCCATCACAATCTTCTCTCGAAAAATATATAAATCATCTGAAAAGTATCATATAATTTCGAACAGTCCTTGATTTAATTTGACTTTTTACGGAAACTAGTATAAACTAGTGTATAATATATTATGATTTTTTGACCGAAACATGCATTTCGAAAAGTTTCGTAGAATCTAATTTTCAGATGATTTTTTGCATGGACTTCCATCATAACCTTCCCTCGTAACATATATAAAGGATTCGAAAAGTTTTTTTATCATTATGAACAATCCTCGATTTAATTTGATTTTCCGACAAAAACTAGTATAAACTAGTGTATAATATATTAGGATTTTTTGATCGAAACTTGCATTTCAAAAAGTATCGTAGAATCTAATTTTCAGATGATTATTTGCATGGACTTCCATTATAACCTTCCCTCGTAACATATATAAAGGATTCGAAAAGTCTTTTATCATTTCGAACATTCCTCGATTTAATTTGATTTTTAGACCAAAACTAATATAAACTAGTGTATAATATATTAGGATTTTTGATTTAAACTTGCATTTCAAAAAGTATCGTAGAAACTAATTTTCAGAAGATTTTTTTGCATGAACTTCCATCACAATCTTCTCTCGAAAAATATTTAAATCATCTGAAAAGTATCGTATAATTTCGAACAGTCTTTGATTTAATTTGATTTTTCGACGGAAACTAGTATAAACTAGTGTATACTATATTATGATTTTTTTGACCGAAACATGCATTTCGAAATGTTTCGTAGAATCTAATTTTCAGATGATTATTTGCATGGACTTCAACCATAACCTTCCCTTGTACCATATATAAAGGATTCGGAAAAAAATTTATCATTTCGAACAGTCCTTGATTTAATTTTATTTTTCGACCCAAAACTAGTATAAACTAGTGTATAATATATTATGATTTTTGGATCGAAACTGGCATTTCAAAAAGTATCGTAGAAACTAATTTTCAGATGATTTTTTTGCCATAACTTCCATCACAATATTCTATCGAAAAATATATAAATCATCTGAAAAGTATCGTACAATTTCGAATAGTCCTTGATTTAATTTTATTTTTCGACGAAAACTAGTATAAACTAATGTATACTATATTATGATTTTTTGACCGAAACATGCATTTCGAAATGTTTCGTAGAATCTAATTTTCAGATGATTATTTGCATGGACTTCCACCATAACCTTCCCTTGTACCATATATAAAGGATTCGAAAATAAATTTATCATTTCGAACAGTCCTCGATTTAATTTGATTTTTCGACCAAAAATAGTATAAACTAGTGTATAATATATTATGATTTTTTGATCAAAACTAGCATTTCAAAAAGTATCGTAGAAACTAGTTTTCAGATGATTTTTTTTGCATGGACTTCCATCACAATATTCTCTCAAAAAATATATAAATCATCTGAAAAGTATCATATAATTTCGAACAGTCCTTGATTTAATTTGACTTTTTTACGGAAACTAGTATAAACTAGTGTATAATATATTATGATTTTTTGACCGAAACATGCATTTCGAAAAGTTTCGTAGAATCTAATTTTCAGATGATTTTTTTCATGGACTTCCATCATAACCTTCCCTCGTAACATATATAAAGGATTCGAAAAGTTTTTTTATCATTATGAACAATCCTCGATTTAATTTGATTTTTCGACAAAAACTAGTATAAACTAGTGTATAATATATTAGGATTTTTTGATTGAAACTTGCATTTCAAAAAGTATCGTAGAATCTAATTTTCAGATGATTATTTGCATGGAATTCCATTATAACCTTCCCTCGTAACATATATAAAGGATTCGAAAAGTTTTTTATCATTTCGAACATTCCTCAATTTAATTTGATTTTTAGACCAAAACTAAAATAAACTAGTGTATAATATATTAGGATTTTTGATTTAAACTTGCATTTCAAAAAGTATCGTAGAAACTAATTTTCAGAAGATTTTTTTGCATGAACTTCCATCACAATCTTCTCTCGAAAAATATTTAAATCATCTGAAAAGTATCGTATAATTTCGAACAGTCTTTGATTTAATTTGATTTTTCGACGGAAACTAGTATAAACTAGTGTATACTATATTATGATTTTTTTGACCGAAACATGCATTTCGAAATGTTTCGTAGAATCTAATTTTCAGATGATTATTTGCATGGACTTCAACCATAACCTTCCCTTGTACCATATATAAAGGATTCGGAAAAAAATTTATCATTTCGAACAGTCCTTGATTTAATTTTATTTTTCGACCCAAAACTAGTATAAACTAGTGTATAATATATTATGATTTTTGGATCGAAACTGGCATTTCAAAAAGTATCGTAGAAACTAATTTTCAGATGATTTTTTTGCCATAACTTCCATCACAATATTCTATCGAAAAATATATAAATCATCTGAAAAGTATCGTACAATTTCGAATAGTCCTTGATTTAATTTTATTTTTCGACGAAAACTAGTATAAACTAATGTATACTATATTATGATTTTTTGACCGAAACATGCATTTCGAAATGTTTCGTAGAATCTAATTTTCAGATGATTATTTGCATGGACTTCCACCATAACCTTCCCTTGTACCATATATAAAGGATTCGAAAAAAAATTTATCATTTCGAACAGTCCTCGATTTAATTTGATTTTTCGACCAAAAATAGTATAAACTAGTGTATAATATATTATGATTTATTGATCGAAACTAGCATTTCAAAAAGTATCGTAGAAACTAGTTTTCAGATGATTTTTTTTGCATGGACTTCCATCACAATATTCTCTCAAAAAATATATAAATCATCTGAAAAGTATCATATAATTTCGAACAGTCCTTGATTTAATTTGACTTTTTTACGGAAACTAGTATAAACTAGTGTATAATATATTATGATTTTTTGACCGAAACATGCATTTCGAAAAGTTTCGTAGAATCTAATTTTCAGATGATTTTTTGCATGGACTTCCATCATAACCTTCCCTCGTAACATATATAAAGGATTCGAAAAGTTTTTTTATCATTATGAACAATCCTCGATTTAATTTGATTTTTCGACAAAAACTAGTATAAACTAGTGTATAATATATTAGGATTTTTTGATTGAAACTTGCATTTCAAAAAGTATCGTAGAATCTAATTTTCAGATGATTATTTGCATGGAATTCCATTATAACCTTCCCTCGTAACATATATAAAGGATTCGAAAAGTTTTTTATCATTTCGAACATTCCTCGATTTAATTTGATTTTTAGACCAAAACTAATATAAACTAGTGTATAATATATTAGGATTTTTGATTTAAACTTGCATTTCAAAAAGTATCGTAGAAACTAATTTTCAGAAGATTTTTTTGCATGAACTTCCATCACAATCTTCTCTCGAAAAATATTTAAATCATCTGAAAAGTATCGTATAATTTCGAACAGTCTTTGATTTAATTTGATTTTTCGACGGAAACTAGTATAAACTAGTGTATACTATATTATGATTTTTTTGACCGAAACATGCATTTCGAAATGTTTCGTAGAATCTAATTTTCAGATGATTATTTGCATGGACTTCAACCATAACCTTCCCTTGTACCATATATAAAGGATTCGGAAAAAAATTTATCATTTCGAACAGTCCTTGATTTAATTTTATTTTTCGACCCAAAACTAGTATAAACTAGTGTATAATATATTATGATTTTTGGATCGAAACTGGCATTTCAAAAAGTATCGTAGAAACTAATTTTCAGATGATTTTTTTGCCATAACTTCCATCACAATATTCTATCGAAAAATATATAAATCATCTGAAAAGTATCGTACAATTTCGAATAGTCCTTGATTTAATTTTATTTTTCGACGAAAACTAGTATAAACTAGTGTATACTATATTATGATTTTTTGACCGAAACATGCATTTCGAAATGTTTCGTAGAATCTAATTTTCAGATGATTATTTGCATGGACTTCCACCATAACCTTCCCTTGTACCATATATAAAGGATTCGAAAAAAAATTTATCATTTCGAACAGTCCTCGATTTAATTTGATTTTTCGACCAAAAATAGTATAAACTAGTGTATAATATATTATGATTTTTTGATCGAAACTAGCATTTCAAAAAGTATCGTAGAAACTAGTTTTCAGATGATTTTTTTTGCATGGACTTCCATCACAATATTCTCTCAAAAAATATATAAATCATCTGAAAAGTATCATATAATTTCGAACAGTCCTTGATTTAATTTTATTTTTCGATGGAAACTAGTATAAATTAGTGTATAATATATTATGATTTTTTGACCGAAACATGCATTTCGAAAAGTTTAGTAGAATCTAATTTTGCAGATTCTTATTTGCAAGGACTTCCATCATAACCTTCCTTCGTAACATATATAAAGGATTCAAAAGGTTTTTTATCATTTCGAATAGTCCTTGATTTAATTTAATTTTTCGACCAAAATAATATAAACTAGTGTATAATATATTAGGAGTTTTTTGATCGAAACTTGCATTTAAAAAAGTATCGTAGAATCTAATTTTATGATGATTATTTGCATGGACTTTCATTATAACCTTCCCTCGTAACATATATAAAGGATTCGAAAAGTTTTTTATCATTTCGAACAGTCCTCGATTTAATTTGATTTTTCGACCAAAACTAATATAAACTAGTGTATAATATATTAGGATTTTTGATCGAAACTTGCATTTCAAAAAGTATCGTAGAAACTAATTTTCAGAAGATTTTTTTGCATGAACTTCCATCACAATCTTCTCTCGAAAAATATATAAATCATCTGAAAAGTATCGTATAATTTCGAACAGTCCTTGATTTAATTTGATTTTTCGACGGAAACTAGTATAAACTAGTGTATAATATATTATGATTTTTTGATCGAAACATGCATTTCGGAAAGTTTCGTAGAATCTAATTTCCAGATGATTATTTGCATGGAATTCCATCATAACCTTCCATCGTAACATATATAAAGGATTCAAAAAGTTTTTTTTTATTTAAAATAGTCCTCGATTTAATTTGATTTTTCGACCAAAACTAATATAAACTAGTGTATAATATATTAGGATTTTTGATCGAAACTTGCATTTCCAAAAGTATCGTAGAAACTAATTTTCAGATGATTTTTTTGCATGAACTTCCATCACAATCTTCTCTCGAAAAATATATAAATCATCTGAAAAGTATCGTATAATTTCGAACAGTCCTTGATTTAATTTGATTTTTTGACGGAAACTAGTATAAACTAGTGTATACTATATTATGATTTTTTTGACCGAACATGCATTTCGAAATGTTTCGTAGAATCTAATTTTCAGATGATTATTTGCATGGACTTCCACCATAACCTTCCCTTGTACCATATTTAAAGGATTCGAAATAAAAATTATCATTTCGAACAGTCCTCGATTTAATTTGATTTTTCGACCAAAACTAGTATAAACTAGTGTATAATATATTATGATTTTTTGATCGAAACTTGCATTTCAAAAAGTATCGTAGAAATTAGTTTTCAGATGATTTTTAATGCATGGACTTCCATCACAATATTCTCTCAAAAAATATATAAATCATCTGAAAAGTATCATATAATTTCGAACAGTCCATGATTTAATTTTATTTTTCGACGGAAACTAGTATAAATTAGTGTATAATATATTATGATTTTTTGACCGAAACATGCATTTCGAAAAGTTTCGTAGAATCTAATTTTCAGATTATTATTTGCATGGACTTCCATCATAACCTTCCCTCGTAACATATATAAAGGATTCGAAAGATTTTTTATCATTTCGAATAGTCCTCGATTTAATTTAATTTTTCGACCAAAATAATATAAACTAGTGTATAATATATTAGGAGTTTTTGATCGAAACTTTCATTTCAAAAATTATCGTAGAATCTAATTTTCAGATGATTATTTGCATGGACTTTCATTATAACCTTCCCTCGTAACATATATAAAGGATTCGAAAAGTTTTTTATCATTTTGAACAGTCCTCGATTTAATTTGATTTTTCTACCAAAACTAATATAAATTAGTGTATAATAAATTAGGATTTTTGATCGAAACTTGCATTTCAACAAGTATCGTAGAAACTAATTTTCATATAATTTTTTTGCATGAACTTCCATCACAATCTTCTCTCGAAAAATATATAAATCATCTGAAAAGTATCATAAAATTTCGAACAGTCCTTGATTTAATTTGAATTTTTGACGGAAACTAGTATAAACTAGTGTATATTATATTATGAATTTTTTGACCGAAACATGCATTTCGAAATGTTTCGTAGAATCTAATTTTCAGATGATTATTTGCATGGACTTCCATCATAACCTTCCCTTGTACCATATATAAAGGATTCGAAAAAAATGTATCATTTCGAACATTCGTCGATTTAATTTGAATTTTTGACCAAAACTAGTATAAACTAGTGTATAATATATTATGATTTTTTGATCGAAACTTGCATTTCAAAAAGTATCGTAGAAACTAATTTTCAGATGATTTTTTTTTCGTAACTTCCATCACAATATTCTCTCGAAAAATATATAAATCATCTGAAAAGTATCGTATAATTTCGAATAGTCCTTGATTTAATTTTATTTTTCGACGGAAACTAGTATAAACTAGTGTATAATATATTATGATTTTTTGATCGAAACATGCATTTCGGAAAGTTTCGTAGAATCTAATTTCCAGATGATTATTTGCATGGAATTCCATCATAACCTTCCATCGTAACATATATAAAGGATTCAAAAAGTTTTTTTTTATTTAAAATAGTCCTCGATTTAATTTGATTTTTCGACCAAAACTAATATAAACTAGTGTATAATATATTAGGATTTTTGATCGAAACTTGCATTTCCAAAAGTATTGTAGAAACTAATTTTCAGATGATTTTTTTGCATGAACTTCCATCACAATCTTCTCTCGAAAAATATATAAATCATCTGAAAAGTATCGTATAATTTCGAACAGTCCTTGATTTAATTTGATTTTTTGACGGAAACTAGTATAAACTAGTGTATACTATATTATGATTTTTTTGACCGAACATGCATTTCGAAATGTTTCGTAGAATCTAATTTTCAGATGATTATTTGCATGGACTTCCACCATAACCTTCCCTTGTACCATATTTAAAGGATTCGAAATAAAAAATATCATTTCGAACAGTCCTCGATTTAATTTGATTTTTCGACCAAAACTAGTATAAACTAGTGTATAATATATTATGATTTTTTGATCGAAACTTGCATTTCAAAAAGTATCGTAGAAATTAGTTTTCAGATGATTTTTAATGCATGGACTTCCATCACAATATTCTCTCAAAAAATATATAAATCATCTGAAAAGTATCATATAATTTCGAACAGTCCATGATTTAATTTTATTTTTCGACGGAAACTAGTATAAATTAGTGTATAATATATTATGATTTTTTGACCGAAACATGCATTTCGAAAAGTTTCGTAGAATCTAATTTTCAGATTATTATTTGCATGGACTTCCATCATAACCTTCCCTCGTAACATATATAAAGGATTCGAAAGATTTTTTATCATTTCGAATAGTCCTCGATTTAATTTAATTTTTCGACCAAAATAATATAAACTAGTGTATAATATATTAGGAGTTTTTGATCGAAACTTTCATTTCAAAAATTATCGTAGAATCTAATTTTCAGATGATTATTTGCATGGACTTTCATTATAACCTTCCCTCGTAACATATATAAAGGATTCGAAAAGTTTTTTATCATTTCGAACAGTCCTCGATTTAATTTGATTTTTCTACCAAAACTAATATAAATTAGTGTATAATATATTAGGATTTTTGATCGAAACTTGCATTTCAACAAGTATCGTAGAAACTAATTTTCATATAATTTTTTTGCATGAACTTCCATCACAATCTTCTCTCGAAAAATATATAAATCATCTGAAAAATATCATAAAATTTCGAACAGTCCTTGATTTAATTTGATTTTTTGACGGAAACTAGTATAAACTAGTGTATATTATATTATGAATTTTTTGACCGAAACATGCATTTCGAAATGTTTCGTAGAATCTAATTTTCAGATGATTATTTGCATGGACTTCCATCATAACCTTCCCTTGTACCATATATAAAGGATTCGAAAAACATGTATCATTTCGAACATTCGTCGATTTAATTTGAATTTTCGACCAAACTAGTATAAACTAGTGTATAATATATTATGATTTTTTGATCGAAACTTGCATTTCAAAAAGTATCGTAGAAACTAATTTTCAGATGATTTTTTTTCCGTAACTTCCATCACAATATTCTCTCGAAAAATATATAAATCATCTGAAAAGTATCGTATAATTTCGAATAGTCCTTGATTTAATTTTATTTTTCGACGGAAACTAGTATAAACTAGTGTATAATATATTATGATTTTTTGATCGAAACATGCATTTCGGAAAGTTTCGTAGAATCTAATTTCCAGATGATTATTTGCATGGAATTCCATCATAACCTTCCATCGTAACATATATAAAGGATTCGAAAAGTTTTTTTTTATTTAAAATAGTCCTCGATTTAATTTGATTTTTCGACCAAAACTAATATAAACTAGTGTATAATATATTAGGATTTTTGATCGAAACTTGCATTTCCAAAAGTATCGTAGAAACTAATTTTCAGATGATTTTTTTGCATGAACTTCCATCACAATCTTCTCTCGAAAAATATATAAATCATCTGAAAAGTATCGTATAATTTCGAACAGTCCTTGATTTAATTTGATTTTTTGACGGAAACTAGTATAAACTAGTGTATACTATATTATGATTTTTTTGACCGAACATGCATTTCGAAATGTTTCATAGAATCTAATTTTCAGATGATTATTTGCATGGACTTCCACCATAACCTTCCCTTGTACCATATTTAAAGGATTCGAAATAAAAATTATCATTTCGAATAGTCCTCGATTTAATTTGATTTTTCGACCAAAACTAGTATAAACTAGTGTATAATATATTATGATTTTTTGATCGAAACTTGCATTTCAAAAAGTATCGTAGAAATTAGTTTTCAGATGATTTTTAATGCATGGACTTCCATCACAATATTCTCTCAAAAAATATATAAATCATCTGAAAAGTATCATATAATTTAGAACAGTCCATGATTTAATTTTATTTTTCGACGGAAACTAGTATAAATTAGTGTATAATATGTTATGATTTTTTGACCGAAACATGCATTTCGAAAAGTTTCGTAGAATCTAATTTTCAGATTATTATTTGCATGGACTTCCATCATAACCTTCCCTCGTAACATATATAAAGGATTCGAAAGATTTTTTATCATTTCGAATAGTCCTCGATTTAATTTAATTTTTCGACCAAAATAATATAAACTAGTGTATAATATATTAGGAGTTTTTGATCGAAACTTTCATTTCAAAAATTATCGTAGAATCTAATTTTCAGATGATTATTTGCATGGACTTTCATTATAACCTTCCCTCGTAACATATATAAAGGATTCGAAAAGTTTTTTATCATTTCGAACAGTCCTCGATTTAATTTGATTTTTCTACCAAAACTAATATAAATTAGTGTATAATATATTAGGATTTTTGATCGAAACTTGCATTTCAACAAGTATCGTAGAAACTAATTTTCATATAATTTTTTTGCATGAACTTCCATCACAATCTTCTCTCGAAAAATATATAAATCATCTGAAAAATATCATAAAATTTCGAACAGTCCTTGATTTAATTTGATTTTTTGACGGAAACTAGTATAAACTAGTGTATATTATATTATGAATTTTTTGACCGAAACATGCATTTCGAAATGTTTCGTAGAATCTAATTTTCAGATGATTATTTGCATGGACTTCCATCATAACCTTCCCTTGTACCATATATAAAGGATTCGAAAAAAATGTATCATTTCGAACATTCGTCGATTTAATTTGATTTTTCGACCAAAACTAGTATAAACTAGTGTATAATATATTATGATTTTTTGATCGAAACTTGCATTTCAAAAAGTATCGTAGAAATTAGTTTTCAGATGATTTTTAATGCATGGACTTCCATCACAATATTCTCTCAAAAAATATATAAATCATCTGAAAAGTATCATATAATTTCGAACAGTCCATGATTTAATTTTATTTTTCGACGGAAACTAGTATAAATTAGTGTATAATATATTATGATTTTTTGACCGAAACATGCATTTCGAAAAGTTTCGTAGAATCTAATTTTCAGATTATTATTTGCATGGACTTCCATCATAACCTTCCCTCGTAACATATATAAAGGATTCGAAAGATTTTTTATCATTTCGAATAGTCCTCGATTTAATTTAACTTTTCGACCAAAATAATATAAACTAGTGTATAATATATTAGGAGTTTTTGATCGAAACTTTCATTTCAAAAATTATCGTAGAATCTAATTTTCAGATGATTATTTGCATGGACTTTCATTATAACCTTCCCTCGTAACATATATAAAGGATTCGAAAAGTTTTTTATCATTTCGAACAGTCCTCGATTTAATTTGATTTTTCTACCAAAACTAATATAAATTAGTGTATAATATATTAGGATTTTTGATCGAAACTTGCATTTCAACAAGTATCGTAGAAACTAATTTTCATATAATTTTTTTGCATGAACTTCCATCACAATCTTCTCTCGAAAAATATATAAATCATCTGAAAAATATCATAAAATTTCGAACAGTCCTTGATTTAATTTGATTTTTTGACGGAAACTAGTATAAACTAGTGTATATTATATTATGAATTTTTTGACCGAAACATGCATTTCGAATTGTTTCGTAGAATCTAATTTTCAGATGATTATTTGCATGGACTTCCATCATAACCTTCCCTTGTACCATATATAAAGGATTCGAAAAACATGTATCATTTCGAACATTCGTCGATTTAATTTGAATTTTCGACCAAAACTAGTATAAACTAGTGTATAATATATTATGATTTTTTGATCGAAACTTGCATTTCAAAAAGTATCGTAGAAACTAATTTTCAGATGATTTTTTTTCCGTAACTTCCATCACAATATTCTCTCGAAAAATATATAAATCATCTGAAAAGTATCGTATAATTTCGAATAGTCCTTGATTTAATTTTATTTTTCGACGGAAACTAGTATAAACTAGTGTATAATATATTATGATTTTTTGATCGAAACATGCATTTCGGAAAGTTTCGTAGAATCTAATTTCCAGATGATTATTTGCATGGAATTCCATCATAACCTTCCATCGTAACATATATAAAGGATTCGAAAAGTTTTTTTTTATTTAAAATAGTCCTCGATTTAATTTGATTTTTCGACCAAAACTAATATAAACTAGTGTATAATATATTAGGATTTTTGATCGAAACTTGCATTTCCAAAAGTATCGTAGAAACTAATTTTCAGATGATTTATTTGCATGAACTTCCATCACAATCTTCTCTCGAAAAATATATAAATCATCTGAAAAGTATCGTATAATTTCGAACAGTCCTTGATTTAATTTGATTTTTTGACGGAAACTAGTATAAACTAGTGTATACTATATTATGATTTTTTTGACCGAACATGCATTTCGAAATGTTTCGTAGAATCTAATTTTCAGATGATTATTTGCATGGACTTCCACCATAACCTTCCCTTGTACCATATTTAAAGGATTCGAAATAAAAATTATCATTTCGAACAGTCCTCGATTTAATTTGATTTTTCGACCAAAACTAGTATAAACTAGTGTATAATATATTATGATTTTTTGATCGAAACATGCATTTCAAAAAGTATCGTAGAAATTAGTTTTCAGATGATTTTTAATGCATGGACTTCCATCACAATATTCTCTCAAAAAATATATAAATCATCTGAAAAGTATCATATAATTTAGAACAGTCCATGATTTAATTTTATTTTTCGACGGAAACTAGTATAAATTAGTGTATAATATGTTATGATTTTTTGACCGAAACATGCATTTCGAAAAGTTTCGTAGAATCTAATTTTCAGATTATTATTTGCATGGACTTCCATCATAACCTTCCCTCGTAACATATATAAAGGATTCGAAAGATTTTTTATCATTTCGAATAGTCCTCGATTTAATTTAATTTTTCAACCAAAATAATATAAACTAGTGTATAATATATTAGGAGTTTTTGATCGAAACTTTCATTTCAAAAATTATCGTAGAATCTAATTTTCAGATGATTATTTGCATGGACTTTCATTATAACCTTCCCTCGTAACATATATAAAGGATTCGAAAAGTTTTTTATCATTTCGAACAGTCCTCGATTTAATTTGATTTTTCTACCAAAACTAATATAAATTAGTGTATAATATATTAGGATTTTTGATCGAAACTTGCATTTCAACAAGTATCGTAGAAACTAATTTTCATATAATTTTTTTGCATGAACTTCCATCACAATCTTCTCTCGAAAAATATATAAATCATCTGAAAAATATCATAAAATTTCGAACAGTCCTTGATTTAATTTGATTTTTTGACGGAAACTAGTATAAACTAGTGTATATTATATTATGAATTTTTTGACCGAAACATGCATTTCGAAATGTTTCGTAGAATCTAATTTTCAGATGATTATTTGCATGGACTTCCATCATAACCTTCCCTTGTACCATATATAAAGGATTCGAAAAAAATGTATCATTTCGAACATTCGTCGATTTAATTTGATTTTTCGACCAAAACTAGTATAAACTAGTGTATAATATATTATGATTTTTTTATCGAAACTTGCATTTCAAAAAGTATCGTAGAAATTAGTTTTCAGATGATTTTTAATGCATGGACTTCCATCACAATATTCTCTCAAAAAATATATAAATCATCTGAAAAGTATCATATAATTTCGAACAGTCCATGATTTAATTTTATTTTTCGACGGAAACTAGTATAAATTAGTGTATAATATATTATGATTTTTTGACCGAAACATGCATTTCGAAAAGTTTCGTAGAATCTAATTTTCAGATTATTATTTGCATGGACTTCCATCATAACCTTCCCTCGTAACATATATAAAGGATTCGAAAGATTTTTTATCATTTCGAATAGTCCTCGATTTAATTTAATTTTTCGACCAAAATAATATAAACTAGTGTATAATATATTAGGAGTTTTTGATCGAAACTTTCATTTCAAAAATTATCGTAGAATCTAATTTTCAGATGATTATTTGCATGGACTTTCATTATAACCTTCCCTCGTAACATATATAAAGGATTCGAAAAGTTTTTT
The DNA here is from genome assembly GCA_963966055.1 of Lathyrus aphaca. Taxonomy (NCBI): domain Eukaryota; kingdom Viridiplantae; phylum Streptophyta; class Magnoliopsida; order Fabales; family Fabaceae; genus Lathyrus; species Lathyrus aphaca. The sequence continues at coordinate 613,718,345 of OZ014520.1, read as the reverse complement.
ATCATTTCGAACAGTCCTCGATTTAATTTGATTTTTCTACCAAAACTAATATAAATTAGTGTATAATATATTAGGATTTTTGATCGAAACTTGCATTTCAACAAGTATCGTAGAAACTAATTTTCATATAATTTTTTTGCATGAACTTCCATCACAATCTTCTCTCGAAAAATATATAAATCATCTGAAAAATATCATAAAATTTCGAACAGTCCTTGATTTAATTTGATTTTTTGACGGAAACTAGTATAAACTAGTGTATATTATATTATGAATTTTTTGACCGAAACATGCATTTCGAAATGTTTCGTAGAATCTAATTTTCAGATGATTATTTGCATGGACTTCCATCATAACCTTCCCTTGTACCATATATAAAGGATTCGAAAAAAATGTATCATTTCGAACATTCGTCGATTTAATTTGATTTTTCGACCAAAACTAGTATAAACTAGTGTATAATATATTATGATTTTTTTATCGAAACTTGCATTTCAAAAAGTATCGTAGAAATTAGTTTTCAGATGATTTTTAATGCATGGACTTCCATCACAATATTCTCTCAAAAAATATATAAATCATCTGAAAAGTATCATATAATTTCGAACAGTCCATGATTTAATTTTATTTTTCGACGGAAACTAGTATAAATTAGTGTATAATATGTTATGATTTTTTGACCGAAACATGCATTTCGAAAAGTTTCGTAGAATCTAATTTTCAGATTATTATTTGCATGGACTTCCATCATAACCTTCCCTCGTAACATATATAAAGGATTCGAAAGATTTTTTATCATTTCGAATAGTCCTCGATTTAATTTAATTTTTCGACCAAAATAATATAAACTAGTGTATAATATATTAGGAGTTTTTGATCGAAACTTTCATTTCAAAAATTATCGTAGAATCTAATTTTCAGATGATTATTTGCATGGACTTTCATTATAACCTTCCCTCGTAACATATATAAAGGATTCGAAAAGTTTTTTATCATTTCGAACAGTCCTCGATTTAATTTGATTTTTCTACCAAAACTAATATAAATTAGTGTATAATATATTAGGATTTTTGATCGAAACTTGCATTTCAACAAGTATCGTAGAAACTAATTTTCATATAATTTTTTTGCATGAACTTCCATCACAATCTTCTCTCGAAAAATATATAAATCATCTGAAAAATATCATAAAATTTCGAACAGTCCTTGATTTAATTTGATTTTTTGACGGAAACTAGTATAAACTAGTGTATATTATATTATGAATTTTTTGACCGAAACATGCATTTCGAAATGTTTCGTAGAATCTAATTTTCAGATGATTATTTGCATGGACTTCCATCATAACCTTCCCTTGTACCATATATAAAGGATTCGAAAAACATGTATCATTTCGAACATTCGTCGATTTAATTTGAATTTTCGACCAAAACTAGTATAAACTAGTGTATAATATATTATGATTTTTTGATCGAAACTTGCATTTCAAAAAGTATCGTAGAAACTAATTTTCAGATGATTTTTTTTCCGTAACTTCCATCACAATATTCTCTCGAAAAATATATAAATCATCTGAAAAGTATCGTATAATTTCGAATAGTCCTTGATTTAATTTTATTTTTCGACGGAAACTAGTATAAACTAGTGTATAATATATTATGATTTTTTGATCGAAACATGCATTTCGGAAAGTTTCGTAGAATCTAATTTCCAGATGATTATTTGCATGGAATTCCATCATAACCTTCCATCGTAACATATATAAAGGATTCGAAAAGTTTTTTTTATTTAAAATAGTCCTCGATTTAATTTGATTTTTCGACCAAAACTAATATAAACTAGTGTATAATATATTAGGATTTTTGATCGAAACTTGCATTTCCAAAAGTATCGTAGAAACTAATTTTCAGATGATTTATTTGCATGAACTTCCATCACAATCTTCTCTCGAAAAATATATAAATCATCTGAAAAGTATCGTATAATTTCGAACAGTCCTTGATTTAATTTGATTTTTTGACGGAAACTAGTATAAACTAGTGTATACTATATTATGATTTTTTTGACCGAACATGCATTTCGAAATGTTTCGTAGAATCTAATTTTCAGATGATTATTTGCATGGACTTCCACCATAACCTTCCCTTGTACCATATTTAAAGGATTCGAAATAAAAATTATCATTTCGAACAGTCCTCGATTTAATTTGATTTTTCGACAAAAACTAGTATAAACTAGTGTATAATATATTATGATTTTTTGATCGAAACTTGCATTTCAAAAAGTATCGTAGAAATTAGTTTTCAGATGATTTTTAATGCATGGACTTCCATCACAATATTCTCTCAAAAAATATATAAATCATCTGAAAAGTATCATATAATTTAGAACAGTCCATGATTTAATTTTATTTTTCGACGGAAACTAGTATAAATTAGTGTATAATATGTTATGATTTTTTGACCGAAACATGCATTTCGAAATGTTTCGTAGAATCTAATTTTCAGATTATTATTTGCATGGACTTCCATCATAACCTTCCCTCGTAACATATATAAAGGATTCGAAAGATTTTTTATCATTTCGAATAGTCCTCGATTTAATTTAATTTTTCGACCAAAATAATATAAACTAGTGTATAATATATTAGGAGTTTTTGATCGAAACTTTCATTTCAAAAATTATCGTAGAATCTAATTTTCAGATGATTATTTGCATGGACTTTCATTATAACCTTCCCTCGTAACATATATAAAGGATTCGAAAAGTTTTTTATCATTTCGAACAGTCCTCGATTTAATTTGATTTTTCTACCAAAACTAATATAAATTAGTGTATAATATATTAGGATTTTTGATCGAAACTTGCATTTCAACAAGTATCGTAGAAACTAATTTTCATATAATTTTTTTGCATGAACTTCCATCACAATCTTCTCTCGAAAAATATATAAATCATCTGAAAAATATCATAAAATTTCGAACAGTCCTTGATTTAATTTGATTTTTTGACGGAAACTAGTATAAACTAGTGTATATTATATTATGAATTTTTTGACCGAAACATGCATTTCGAAATGTTTCGTAGAATCTAATTTTCAGATGATTATTTGCATGGACTTCCATCATAACCTTCCCTTGTACCATATATAAAGGATTCGAAAAAAATGTATCATTTCGAACATTCGTCGATTTAATTTGAATTTTCGACCAAAACTAGTATAAACTAGTGTATAATATATTATGATTTTTTTATCGAAACTTGCATTTCAAAAAGTATCGTAGAAATTAGTTTTCAGATGATTTTTAATGCATGGACTTCCATCACAATATTCTCTCAAAAAATATATAAATCATCTGAAAAGTATCATATAATTTCGAACAGTCCATGATTTAATTTTATTTTTCGACGGAAACTAGTATAAATTAGTGTATAATATATTATGATTTTTTGACCGAAACATGCATTTCGAAAAGTTTCGTAGAATCTAATTTTCAGATTATTATTTGCATGGACTTCCATCATAACCTTCCCTCGTAACATATATAAAGGATTCGAAAGATTTTTTATCATTTCGAATAGTCCTCGATTTAATTTAATTTTTCGACCAAAATAATATAAACTAGTGTATAATATATTAGGAGTTTTTGATCGAAACTTTCATTTCAAAAATTATCGTAGAATCTAATTTTCAGATGATTATTTGCATGGACTTTCATTATAACCTTCCCTCGTAACATATATAAAGGATTCGAAAAGTTTTTTATCATTTCGAACAGTCCTCGATTTAATTTGATTTTTCTACCAAAACTAATATAAATTAGTGTATAATATATTAGGATTTTTGATCGAAACTTGCATTTCAACAAGTATCGTAGAAACTAATTTTCATATAATTTTTTTGCATGAACTTCCATCACAATCTTCTCTCGAAAAATATATAAATCATCTGAAAAATATCATAAAATTTCGAACAGTCCTTGATTTAATTTGATTTTTTGACGGAAACTAGTATAAACTAGTGTATATTATATTATGAATTTTTTGACCGAAACATGCATTTCGAAATGTTTCGTAGAATCTAATTTTCAGATGATTATTTGCATGGACTTCCATCATAACCTTCCCTTGTACCATATATAAAGGATTCGAAAAAAATGTATCATTTCGAACATTCGTCGATTTAATTTGATTTTTCGACCAAAACTAGTATAAACTAGTGTATAATATATTATGATTTTTTTATCGAAACTTGCATTTCAAAAAGTATCGTAGAAATTAGTTTTCAGATGATTTTTAATGCATGGACTTCCATCACAATATTCTCTCAAAAAATATATAAATCATCTGAAAAGTATCATATAATTTCGAACAGTCCATGATTTAATTTTATTTTTCGACGGAAACTAGTATAAATTAGTGTATAATATATTATGATTTTTTGACCGAAACATGCATTTCGAAAAGTTTCGTAGAATCTAATTTTCAGATTATTATTTGCATGGACTTCCATCATAACCTTCCCTCGTAACATATATAAAGGATTCGAAAGATTTTTTATCATTTCGAATAGTCCTCGATTTAATTTAATTTTTCGACCAAAATAATATAAACTAGTGTATAATATATTAGGAGTTTTTGATCGAAACTTTCATTTCAAAAATTATCGTAGAATCTAATTTTCAGATGATTATTTGCATGGACTTTCATTATAACCTTCCCTCGTAACATATATAAAGGATTCGAAAAGTTTTTTATCATTTCGAACAGTCCTCGATTTAATTTGATTTTTCTACCAAAACTAATATAAATTAGTGTATAATATATTAGGATTTTTGATCGAAACTTGCATTTCAACAAGTATCGTAGAAACTAATTTTCATATAATTTTTTTGCATGAACTTCCATCACAATCTTCTCTCGAAAAATATATAAATCATCTGAAAAATATCATAAAATTTCGAACAGTCCTTGATTTAATTTGATTTTTTGACGGAAACTAGTATAAACTAGTGTATATTATATTATGAATTTTTTGACCGAAACATGCATTTCGAAATGTTTCGTAGAATCTAATTTTCAGATGATTATTTGCATGGACTTCCATCATAACCTTCCCTTGTACCATATATAAAGGATTCGAAAAAAATGTATCATTTCGAACATTCGTCGATTTAATTTGATTTTTCGACCAAAACTAGTATAAACTAGTGTATAATATATTATGATTTTTTTATCGAAACTTGCATTTCAAAAAGTATCGTAGAAATTAGTTTTCAGATGATTTTTAATGCATGGACTTCCATCACAATATTCTCTCAAAAAATATATAAATCATCTGAAAAGTATCATATAATTTCGAACAGTCCATGATTTAATTTTATTTTTCGACGGAAACTAGTATAAATTAGTGTATAATATATTATGATTTTTTGACCGAAACATGCATTTCGAAAAGTTTCGTAGAATCTAATTTTCAGATTATTATTTGCATGGACTTCCATCATAACCTTCCCTCGTAACATATATAAAGGATTCGAAAGATTTTTTATCATTTCGAATAGTCCTCGATTTAATTTAATTTTTCGACCAAAATAATATAAACTAGTGTATAATATATTAGGAGTTTTTGATCGAAACTTTCATTTCAAAAATTATCGTAGAATCTAATTTTCAGATGATTATTTGCATGGACTTTCATTATAACCTTCCCTCGTAACATATATAAAGGATTCGAAAAGTTTTTTATCATTTCGAACAGTCCTCGATTTAATTTGATTTTTCTACCAAAACTAATATAAATTAGTGTATAATATATTAGGATTTTTGATCGAAACTTGCATTTCAACAAGTATCGTAGAAACTAATTTTCATATAATTTTTTTGCATGAACTTCCATCACAATCTTCTCTCGAAAAATATATAAATCATCTGAAAAATATCATAAAATTTCGAACAGTCCTTGATTTAATTTGATTTTTTGACGGAAACTAGTATAAACTAGTGTATATTATATTATGAATTTTTTGACCGAAACATGCATTTCGAAATGTTTCGTAGAATCTAATTTTCAGATGATTATTTGCATGGACTTCCATCATAACCTTCCCTTGTACCATATATAAAGGATTCGAAAAAAATGTATCATTTCGAACATTCGTCGATTTAATTTGATTTTTCGACCAAAACTAGTATAAACTAGTGTATAATATATTATGATTTTTTGATCGAAACTTGCATTTCAAAAAGTATCGTAGAAACTAATTTTCAGATGATTTTTTTTCCGTAACTTCCATCACAATATTCTCTCGAAAAATATATAAATCATCTGAAAAGTATCGTATAATTTCGAATAGTCCTTGATTTAATTTTATTTTTCGACGGAAACTAGTATAAACTAGTGTATAATATATTATGATTTTTTGATCGAAACATGCATTTCGGAAAGTTTCGTAGAATCTAATTTCCAGATGATTATTTGCATGGAATTCCATCATAACCTTCCATCGTAACATATATAAAGGATTCGAAAAGTTTTTTTTTATTTAAAATAGTCCTCGATTTAATTTGATTTTTCGACCAAAACTAATATAAACTAGTGTATAATATATTAGGATTTTTGATCGAAACTTGCATTTCCAAAAGTATCGTAGAAACTAATTTTCAGATGATTTATTTGCATGAACTTCCATCACAATCTTCTCTCGAAAAATATATAAATCATCTGAAAAGTATCGTATAATTTCGAACAGTCCTTGATTTAATTTGATTTTTTGACGGAAACTAGTATAAACTAGTGTATACTATATTATGATTTTTTTGACCGAACATGCATTTCGAAATGTTTCGTAGAATCTAATTTTCAGATGATTATTTGCATGGACTTCCACCATAACCTTCCCTTGTACCATATTTAAAGGATTCGAAATAAAAATTATCATTTCGAACAGTCCTCGATTTAATTTGATTTTTCGACAAAAACTAGTATAAACTAGTGTATAATATATTATGATTTTTTGATCGAAACTTGCATTTCAAAAAGTATCGTAGAAATTAGTTTTCAGATGATTTTTAATGCATGGACTTCCATCACAATATTCTCTCAAAAAATATATAAATCATCTGAAAAGTATCATATAATTTAGAACAGTCCATGATTTAATTTTATTTTTCGACGGAAACTAGTATAAATTAGTGTATAATATGTTATGATTTTTTGACCGAAACATGCATTTCGAAATGTTTCGTAGAATCTAATTTTCAGATTATTATTTGCATGGACTTCCATCATAACCTTCCCTCGTAACATATATAAAGGATTCGAAAGATTTTTTATCATTTCGAATAGTCCTCGATTTAATTTAATTTTTCGACCAAAATAATATAAACTAGTGTATAATATATTAGGAGTTTTTGATCGAAACTTTCATTTCAAAAATTATCGTAGAATCTAATTTTCAGATGATTATTTGCATGGACTTTCATTATAACCTTCCCTCGTAACATATATAAAGGATTCGAAAAGTTTTTTATCATTTCGAACAGTCCTCGATTTAATTTGATTTTTCTACCAAAACTAATATAAATTAGTGTATAATATATTAGGATTTTTGATCGAAACTTGCATTTCAACAAGTATCGTAGAAACTAATTTTCATATAATTTTTTTGCATGAACTTCCATCACAATCTTCTCTCGAAAAATATATAAATCATCTGAAAAATATCATAAAATTTCGAACAGTCCTTGATTTAATTTGATTTTTTGACGGAAACTAGTATAAACTAGTGTATATTATATTATGAATTTTTTGACCGAAACATGCATTTCGAAATGTTTCGTAGAATCTAATTTTCAGATGATTATTTGCATGGACTTCCATCATAACCTTCCCTTGTACCATATATAAAGGATTCGAAAAAAATGTATCATTTCGAACATTCGTCGATTTAATTTGAATTTTCGACCAAAACTAGTATAAACTAGTGTATAATATATTATGATTTTTTGATCGAAACTTGCATTTCAAAAAGTATCGTAGAAATTAGTTTTCAGATGATTTTTAATGCATGGACTTCCATCACAATATTCTCTCAAAAAATATATAAATCATCTGAAAAGTATCATATAATTTCGAACAGTCCATGATTTAATTTTATTTTTCGACGGAAACTAGTATAAATTAGTGTATAATATATTATGATTTTTTGACCGAAACATGCATTTCGAAAAGTTTCGTAGAATCTAATTTTCAGATTATTATTTGCATGGACTTCCATCATAACCTTCCCTCGTAACATATATAAAGGATTCGAAAGATTTTTTATCATTTCGAATAGTCCTCGATTTAATTTAATTTTTCGACCAAAATAATATAAACTAGTGTATAATATATTAGGAGTTTTTGATCGAAACTTTCATTTCAAAAATTATCGTAGAATCTAATTTTCAGATGATTATTTGCATGGACTTTCATTATAACCTTCCCTCGTAACATATATAAAGGATTCGAAAAGTTTTTTATCATTTCGAACAGTCCTCGATTTAATTTGATTTTTCTACCAAAACTAATATAAATTAGTGTATAATATATTAGGATTTTTGATCGAAACTTGCATTTCAACAAGTATCGTAGAAACTAATTTTCATATAATTTTTTTGCATGAACTTCCATCACAATCTTCTCTCGAAAAATATATAAATCATCTGAAAAATATCATAAAATTTCGAACAGTCCTTGATTTAATTTGATTTTTTGACGGAAACTAGTATAAACTAGTGTATATTATATTATGAATTTTTTGACCGAAACATGCATTTCGAAATGTTTCGTAGAATCTAATTTTCAGATGATTATTTGCATGGACTTCCATCATAACCTTCCCTTGTACCATATATAAAGGATTCGAAAAAAATGTATCATTTCGAACATTCGTCGATTTAATTTGAATTATCGACCAAAACTAGTATAAACTAGTGTATAATATATTATGATTTTTTGATCGAAACTTGCATTTCAAAAAGTATCGTAGAAACTAATTTTCAGATGATTTTTTTTCCGTAACTTCCATCACAATATTCTCTCGAAAAATATATAAATCATCTGAAAAGTATCGTATAATTTCGAATAGTCCTTGATTTAATTTTATTTTTCGACGGAAACTAGTATAAACTAGTGTATAATATATTATGATTTTTTGATCGAAACATGCATTTCGGAAAGTTTCGTAGAATCTAATTTCCAGATGATTATTTGCATGGAATTCCATCATAACCTTCCATCGTAACATATATAAAGGATTCGAAAAGTTTTTTTTTATTTAAAATAGTCCTCGATTTAATTTGATTTTTCGACCAAAACTAATATAAACTAGTGTATAATATATTAGGATTTTTGATCGAAACTTGCATTTCCAAAAGTATCGTAGAAACTAATTTTCAGATGATTTTTTTGCATGAACTTCCATCACAATCTTCTCTCGAAAAATATATAAATCATCTGAAAAGTATCGTATAATTTCGAACAGTCCTTGATTTAATTTGATTTTTTGACGGAAACTAGTATAAACTAGTGTATACTATATTATGATTTTTTTGACCGAACATGCATTTCGAAATGTTTCGTAGAATCTAATTTTCAGATGATTATTTGCATGGACTTCCACCATAACCTTCCCTTGTACCATATTTAAAGGATTCGAAATAAAAATTATCATTTCGAACAGTCCTCGATTTAATTTGATTTTTCGACCAAAACTAGTATAAACTAGTGTATAATATATTATGATTTTTTGATCGAAACTTGCATTTCAAAAAGTATCGTAGAAATTAGTTTTCAGATGATTTTTAATGCATGGACTTCCATCACAATATTCTCTCAAAAAATATATAAATCATCTGAAAAGTATCATATAATTTCGAACAGTCCATGATTTAATTTTATTTTTCGACGGAAACTAGTATAAATTAGTGTATAATATATTATGATTTTTTGACCGAAACAAGCATTTCGAAAAGTTTCGTAGAATCTAATTTTCAGATTATTATTTGCATGGACTTCCATCATAACCTTCCCTCGTAACATATATAAAGGATTCGAAAGATTTTTTATCATTTCGAATAGTCCTCGATTTAATTTAATTTTTCGACCAAAATAATATAAACTAGTGTATAATATATTAGGAGTTTTTGATAGAAACTTTCATTTCAAAAATTATCGTAGAATCTAATTTTCAGATGATTATTTGCATGGACTTTCATTATAACCTTCCCTCGTAACATATATAAAGGATTCGAAAAGTTTTTTATCATTTCGAACAGTCCTCGATTTAATTTGATTTTTCTACCAAAACTAATATAAATTAGTGTATAATATATTAGGATTTTTGATCGAAACTTGCATTTGAACAAGTATCGTAGAAACTAATTTTCATATAATTTTTTTGCATGAACTTCCATCACAATCTTCTCTCGAAAAATATATAAATCATCTGAAAAATATCATAAAATTTCGAACAGTCCTTGATTTAATTTGATTTTTTGACGGAAACTAGTATAAACTAGTGTATATTATATTATGAATTTTTTGACCGAAACATGCATTTCGAAATGTTTCGTAGAATCTAATTTTCAGATGATTATTTGCATGGACTTCCATCATAACCTTCCCTTGTACCATATATAAAGGATTCGAAAAAAATGTATCATTTCGAACATTCATCGATTTAATTTGATTTTTCGACCAAAACTAGTATAAACTAGTGTATAATATATTATGATTTTTTGATCGAAACTTGCATTTCAAAAAGTATCGTAGAAATTAGTTTTCAGATGATTTTTAATGCATGGACTTCCATCACAATATTCTCTCAAAAAATATATAAATCATCTGAAAAGTATCATATAATTTCGAACAGTCCATGATTTAATTTTATTTTTTGACGGAAACTAGTATAAATTAGTGTATAATATATTATGATTTTTTGACCGAAACATGCATTTCGAAAAGTTTCGTAGAATCTAATTTTCAGATTATTATTTGCATGGACTTCCATCATAACCTTCCCTCGTAACATATATAAAGGATTCGAAAGATTTTTTATCATTTCGAATAGTCCTCGATTTAATTTAATTTTTCGACCAAAATAATATAAACTAGTGTATAATATATTAGGAGTTTTTGATCGAAACTTTCATTTCAAAAATTATCGTAGAATCTAATTTTCAGATGATTATTTGCATGGACTTTCATTATAACCTTCCCTCGTAACATATATAAAGGATTCGAAAAGTTTTTTATCATTTCGAACAGTCCTCGATTTAATTTGATTTTTCTACCAAAACTAATATAAATTAGTGTATAATATATTAGGATTTTTGATCGAAACTTGCATTTCAACAAGTATCGTAGAAACTAATTTTCATATAATTTTTTTGCATGAACTTCCATCACAATCTTCTCTCGAAAAATATTTAAATCATCTGAAAAATATCATAAAATTTCGAACAGTCCTTGATTTAATATGATTTTTTGACGGAAACTAGTATAAACTAGTGTATATTATATTATGAATTTTTTGACCGAAACATGCATTTCGAAATGTTTCGTAGAATCTAATTTTCAGATGATTATTTGCATGGACTTCCATCATAACCTTCCCTTGTACCATATATAAAGGATTCGAAAAAAATGTATCATTTCGAACATTCGTCGATTTAATTTGAATTTTCGACCAAAACTAGTATAAACTAGTGTATAATATATTATGATTTTTTGATCGAAACTTGCATTTCAAAAAGTATCGTAGAAATTAGTTTTCAGATGATTTTTAATGCATGGACTTCCATCACAATATTCTCTCAAAAAATATATAAATCATCTGAAAAGTATCATATAATTTCGAACAGTCCATGATTTAATTTTATTTTTCGACGGAAACTAGTATAAATTAGTGTATAATATATTATGATTTTTTGACCGAAACATGCATTTCGAAAAGTTTCGTAGAATCTAATTTTCAGATTATTATTTGCATGGACTTCCATCATAACCTTCCCTCGTAACATATATAAAGGATTCGAAAGATTTTTTATCATTTCGAATAGTCCTCGATTTAATTTAATTTTTCGACCAAAATAATATAAACTAGTGTATAATATATTAGGAGTTTTTGATCGAAACTTTCATTTCAAAAATTATCGTAGAATCTAATTTTCAGATGATTATTTGCATGGACTTTCATTATAACCTTCCCTCGTAACATATATAAAGGATTCGAAAAGTTTTTTATCATTTCGAACAGTCCTCGATTTAATTTGATTTTTCTACCAAAACTAATATAAATTAGTGTATAATATATTAGGATTTTTGATCGAAACTTGCATTTCAACAAGTATCGTAGAAACTAATTTTCATATAATTTTTTTGCATGAACTTCCATCACAATCTTCTCTCGAAAAATATATAAATCATCTGAAAATATCATAAAATTTCGAACAGTCCTTGATTTAATTTGATTTTTTGACGGAAACTAGTATAAACTAGTGTATATTATATTATGAATTTTTTGACCGAAACATGCATTTCGAAATGTTTCGTAGAATCTAATTTTCAGATGATTATTTGCATGGACTTCCATCATAACCTTCCCTTGTACCATATATAAAGGATTCGAAAAAAATGTATCATTTCGAACATTCGTCGATTTAATTTGAATTATCGACCAAAACTAGTATAAACTAGTGTATAATATATTATGATTTTTTGATCGAAACTTGCATTTCAAAAAGTATCGTAGAAACTAATTTTCAGATGATTTTTTTTCCGTAACTTCCATCACAATATTCTCTCGAAAAATATATAAATCATCTGAAAAGTATCGTATAATTTCGAATAGTCCTTGATTTAATTTTATTTTTCGACGGAAACTAGTATAAACTAGTGTAATATATTATGATTTTTTGATCGAAACATGCATTTCGGAAAGTTTCGTAGAATCTAATTTCCAGATGATTATTTGCATGGAATTCCATCATAACCTTCCATCGTAACATATATAAAGGATTCGAAAAGTTTTTTTTAATTTAAAATAGTCCTCGATTTAATTTGATTTTTCGACCAAAACTAATATAAACTAGTGTATAATATATTAGGATTTTTTATCGAAACTTGCATTTCCAAAAGTATCGTAGAAACTAATTTTCAGATGATTTTTTTGCATGAACTTCCATCACAATCTTCTCTCGAAAAATATATAAATCATCTGAAAAGTATCGTATAATTTCGAACAGTCCTTGATTTAATTTGATTTTTTGACGGAAACTAGTATAAACTAGTGTATACTATATTATGATTTTTTTGACCGAACATGCATTTCGAAATGTTTCGTAGAATCTAATTTTCAGATGATTATTTGCATGGACTTCCACCATAACCTTCCCATGTACCATATTTAAAGGATTCGAAATAAAAATTATCATTTCGAACAGTCCTCGATTTAATTTGATTTTTCGACCAAAACTAGTATAAACTAGTGTATAATATATTATGATTTTTTGATCGAAACTTGCATTTCAAAAAGTATCGTAGAAATTAGTTTTCAGATGATTTTTAATGCATGGACTTCCATCACAATATTCTCTCAAAAAATATATAAATCATCTGAAAAGTATCATATAATTTCGAACAGTCCATGATTTAATTTTATTTTTCGACGGAAACTAGTATAAATTAGTGTATAATATATTATGATTTTTTGACCGAAACATGCATTTCGAAAAGTTTCGTAGAATCTAATTTTCAGATTATTATTTGCATGGACTTCCATCATAACCTTCCCTCGTAACATATATAAAGGATTCGAAAGATTTTTTATCATTTCGAATAGTCCTCGATTTAATTTAATTTTTCGACCAAAATAATATAAACTAGTGTATAATATATTAGGAGTTTTTGATCGAAACTTTCATTTCAAAAATTATCGTAGAATCTAATTTTCAGATGATTATTTGCATGGACTTTCATTATAACCTTCCCTCGTAACATATATAAAGGATTCGAAAAGTTTTTTATCATTTCGAACAGTCCTCGATTTAATTTGATTTTTCTACCAAAACTAATATAAATTAGTGTATAATATATTAGGATTTTTGATCGAAACTTGCATTTCAACAAGTATCGTAGAAACTAATTTTCATATAATTTTTTTGCATGAACTTCCATCACAATCTTCTCTCGAAAAATATTTAAATCATCTGAAAAATATCATAAAATTTCGAACAGTCCTTGATTTAATTTGATTTTTTGACGGAAACTAGTATAAACTAGTGTATATTATATTATGAATTTTTTGACCGAAACATGCATTTCGAAATGTTTCGTAGAATCTAATTTTCAGATGATTATTTGCATGGACTTCCATCATAACCTTCCCTTGTACCATATATAAAGGATTCGAAAAAAATGTATCATTTCGAACATTCGTCGATTTAATTTGAATTTTCGACCAAAACTAGTATAAACTAGTGTATAATATATTATGATTTTTTGATCGAAACTTGCATTTCAAAAAGTATCGTAGAAACTAATTTTCAGATGATTTCTTTTCCGTAACTTCCATCAAATATTCTCTCGAAAAATATATAAATCATCTGAAAAGTATCGTATAATTTCGAATAGTCCTTGATTTAATTTTATTTTTCGACGGAAACTAGTATAAACTAGTGTATAATATATTATGATTTTTTGATCGAAACATGCATTTCGGAAAGTTTCGTAGAATCTAATTTCCAGATGATTATTTGCATGGAATTCCATCATAACCTTCCATCGTAACATATATAAAGGATTCGAAAAGTTTTTATTTATTTAAAATAGTCCTCGATTTAATTTGATTTTTCGACCTAAACTAATATAAACTAGTGTATAATATATTAGGATTTTTGATCGAAACTTGCATTTCCAAAAGTATCGTAGAAACTAATTTTCAGATGATTTTTTTGCATGAACTTCCATCACAATCTTCTCTCGAAAAATATATAAATCATCTGAAAAGTATCGTATAATTTCGAACAGTCCTTGATTTAATTTGATTTTTTGACGGAAACTAGTATAAACTAGTGTATACTATATTATGATTTTTTTGACCGAACATGCATTTCGAAATGTTTCGTAGAATCTAATTTTCAGATGATTATTTGCATGGACTTCCACCATAACCTTCCCTTGTACCATATTTAAAGGATTCGAAATAAAAATTATCATTTCGAACAGTCCTCGATTTAATTTGATTTTTCGACCAAAACTAGTATAAACTAGTGTATAATATATTATGATTTTTTGATCGAAACTTGCATTTCAAAAAGTATCGTAGAAATTAGTTTTCAGATGATTTTTAATGCATGGACTTCCATCACAATATTCTCTCAAAAAATATATAAATCATCTGAAAAGTATCATATAATTTCGAACAGTCCATGATTTAATTTTATTTTTCGACGGAAACTAGTATAAATTAGTGTATAATATATTATGATTTTTTGACCGAAACATGCATTTCGAAAAGTTTCGTAGAATTTAATTTTCAGATTATTATTTGCATGGACTTCCATCATAACCTTCCCTCGTAACATATATAAAGGATTCGAAAGGTTTTTTATCATTTCGAATAGTCCTCGATTTAATTTAATTTTTCGACCAAAATAATATAAACTAGTGTATAATATATTAGGAGTTTTTTGATCGAAACTTGCATTTCAAAAAGTATCGTAGAATCTAATTTTCAGAAGATTATTTGCATGGACTGTCATTATAACCTTCCCTTGTACCATATATAAAGGATTCGAAAAAAAATGTATCATTTCGAACAGTCCTCGATTTAATTTGATTTTTTGACCAAAACTAATTTTCAGATGATTTTTTTGCCGTAACTTCCATCACAATATTCTCTCGAAAAATATATAAATCATCTGAAAAGTATCGTATAATTTCGAATAGTCCTTGATTTAATTTTATTTTTCGACGGAAACTAGTATAAACTAGTGTATACTATATTATGATTTTTTTGACCGAAACATGCATTTCGAAATGTTTCGTAGAATCTAATTTTCAGATGATTATTTGCATGGACTTCAACCATAACCTTCCCTTGTACCATATATAAAGGATTCGAAAAAAAATTTATCATTTCGAACAATCCTCGAGTTAATTTTATTTTTCGACCAAACCTAGTATAAACTAGTGTATAATATATTATGATTTTTTGATCGAAACATGCATTTCAAAAAGTATCGTAGAAACTAATTTTCAGATGATTTTTTTGTCGTAACTTCCATCACAATATTCTCTCGAAAAATATATAAATCATCTGAAAAGTATCGTATAATTTTGAATAGTCCTTGATTTAATTTTATTTTTCGACGGAAACTAGTGTATACTATATTATGATTTTTTTGACCGAAACATGCATTTCGAAATGTTTCGTAGAATCTAATTTTCAGATGATTATTTGCATGGACTTCAACCATAACCTTCCCTTGTACCATATATAAAGGATTCGAAAAAAAATTTATCATTTCGAACAGTCCTCGATTTAATTTGATTTTTCGACCAAAACTAGTATAAACTAGTGTATAATATATTATACTTCTTGCATTTCAAAAAGTATCGTAGAATCTAATTTTCAGATGATTATTTGCATGGACTGTCATTATAACCTTCCCTCGTAACATATATAAAGGATTCGAAAAGTTTTTTATCATTTCGAACAGTCCTCGATTTAATTTTATTTTTCGACCAAAACTAATATAAACTAGTGTATAATATATTAGGATTTTTGATCGAAACTTGCATTTCAAAAAGTATCGTAGAAACTAATTTTCAGAAAATTTTTTTGCATGAACTTCCATCACAATCTTCTCTCGAAAAATATATAAATCATCTGAAAAGTATCGTATAATTTCGAACAGTCCTTGATTTAATTTGATTTTTCGACGGAAACTAGTATAAACTAGTGTATACTATATTATAATTTTTTTGACCGAAACATGCATTTCGAAATGTTTCGTAGAATCTAATTTTCAGATGATTATTTGCATGGACTTCAACCATAACCTTCCCTTGTACCATATATAAAGGATTCGAAAAAAAATGTATCATTTCGAACAGTCCTCGATTTAATTTGATTTTTCGACCAAAACTAGTATAAACTAGTGTATAATATATTAGGATTTTTGATCGAAACTTGCATTTCAAAAAGTATCGTAGAAACTAATTTTCAGAAGATTTTTTTGCATGAACTTCCATCACAATCTTCTCTCGAAAAATATATAAATCATCTGAAAAGTATCGTATAATTTCGAACAGTCCTTGATTTAATTTAATTTTTCGACGGAAACTAGTATAAATTAGTGTATACTATATTATGATTTTTTTGACCGAAACATGCATTTCGAAATGTTTCGTAGAATCTAATTTTCAGATGATTATTTGCATGGACTTCAACAATAACCTTCCCTTGTACCATATATAAAGGATTCGGAAAAAAAAATTATCATTTCGAACAGTCCTCGATTTAATTTGATATTTCGACCAAAACTAGTACTAACTAGTGTATAATATATTATGATTTTTGGATCGAAACTGGCATTTCAAAAAGTATCGTAGACACTAATTTTCAGATGATTTTTTTTCCATAACTTCCATCACAATATTCTCTCGAAAAATATATAAATCATCTGAAAAGTAACGTATAATTTCGAATAGTCCTTGATTTAATTTTATTTTTCGGCGGAAACTAGTATAAACTAGTGTATACTATATTATGATTTTTTGACCGAAACATGCATTTCGAAATGTTTCGTAGATTCTAATTTTCAGATGATTATTTGCATGGACTTCCACCATAACCTTCCCTTGTACCATATATAAAGGATTCGAAAAAAAATTTATCATTTCGAACAGTCCTCGATTTAATTTGATTTTTCGACCAAAAATAGTATAAACTAGTGTATAATATATTATGATTTTTTGATCGAAACTAGCATTTCAAAAAGTATCGTAGAAACTAGTTTTCAGATGATTTTTTTTGCATGGACTTCCAACACAATATTCTCTCAAAAAATATATAAATCATCTGAAAAGTATCATATAATTTCGAACAGTCCTTGATTTAATTTTATTTTTCGACGGAAATTAGTATAAATTAGTGTATAATATATTATGATTTTTTGACCGAAACATGCATTTCGAAAAGTTTCGTAGAATCTAATTTTCAGATTATTATTTGCATGGACTTCCATCATAACCTTCCCTCGTAACATATATAAAGGATTCGAAAAAAATTTATCATTTCGAATAGTCGTCGATTTAATTTGATTTTCGACCAAAACTAGTATAAACTAGTGTATAATATATTATGATTTTTTGATCGAAACATGCATTTCAAAAAGTATCGTAGAAACTAATTTTCAGATGATTTTTTTGCCGTAACTTCCATCACAATATTCTCTCGAAAAATATATAAATCATCTGAAAAGTATCGTATAATTTCGAATAGTCCTTGATTCAATTTTATTTTTCGACGGAAATTAGTATAAATTAGTTTATAATATATTATGATTTTTTGACCGAAACATGCATTTCGGAAAGTTTCGTAGAATCTAATTTCCAGATGATTATTTGCATGGACTTCCATCATAACCTTCCATCGTAACATATATAAAGGATTCGAAAAGTTTTTTATTATTTCATACAGTCCTCGATTTAATTTGATTTTTCGACCAAAACTAATATAAACTAGTGTATAATATATTAGGATTTTTGATCGAAACTTGCATTTCCAAAAGTATCGTAGAAACTAATTTTCAGATGATTTTTTTGCATGAACTTCCATCACAATGTTCTCTCGAAAAATATATAAATCATCTAAAAAGTTTCGTATAATTTCGAACAGTCCTTGATTTAATTTGATTTTTTGACAGAAACTAGTATAAACTAGTGTATACTATATTATGATTTTTTTGACCGAACATGCATTTCGAAATGTTTCGTAGAATCTAATTTTCAGATGATTATTTGCATGGACTTCCACCATAACCTTCCCTTGTACCATATTTATAGGATTCGGAAAAAAATGTATCATTTCGAACAGTCCTCGATTTAATTTGATTTTTCGACCAAAACTAGTATAAACTAGTGTATAATATATTATGATTTTTTGATCGAAACTTGCATTTCAAAAAGTATCGTAGAAACTAATTTTCAGATGATTTTTTTGCCGTAACTTCCATCACAATATTCTCTCGAAAAATATATAAATCATCTGAAAAGTATCGTATAATTTCGAATAGTCCTTGATTTAATTTTATTTTTCGACGGAAATTAGTATAAACTAGTTTATAATATATTATGATTTTTTGACCGAAACATGCATTTCGGAAAGTTTCGTAGATTCTAATTTCCAGATGATTATTTGCATGGAATTCCATCATAACCTTCCATCGTAACATATATAAAGGATTCGAAAAGTTTTTTTTATTTAAAACAGTCCTCGATTTAATTTGATTTTTCGACCAAAACTAATATAAACTAGTGTATAATATATTAGGATTTTTGATCGAAACTTTCATTTCCAAAAGTATCGTAGAAACTAATTTTCAGATGATTTTTTTGCATGAACTTCCATCACAATCTTCTCTCGAAAAATATATAAATCATCTAAAAAGTATCGTATAATTTCGAACAGTCCTTGATTTAATTTGATTTTTTGACGGAAACTAGTATAAACTAGTGTATACTATATTATGATTTTTTTGACCGAACATGCATTTCGAAATGTTTCGTAGAATCTAATTTTCAGATGATTATTTGCATGGACTTCCACCATAACCTTCCCTTGTACCATATTTAAAGGATTCGAAAAAAAAATTATCATTTCGAACAGTCCTCGATTTAATTTGATTTTTCGACCAAAACTAGTATAAACTAGTGTATAATATATTATGATTTTTTGATCGAAACTTGCATTTCAAAAAGTATCGTAGAAACTAGTTTTCAGATGATTTTTTTTGCATGGACTTCCATCACAATATTCTCTCAAAAAATATATAAATCATCTGAAAAGTATCATATAATTTCGAACAGTCCATGATTTAATTTTATTTTTCGACGGAAACTAGTATAAATTAGTGTATAATATATTATGATTTTTTGACCGAACATGCATTTCGAAATGTTTCGTAGAATCTAATTTTCAGATGATTATTTGCATGGACTTCCACCATAACCTTCCCTTGTACCATATTTATAGGATTCGAAAAAAAATCTATCATTTCGAACAGTCCTCGATTTAATTTGATTTTTCGACCAAAACTAGTATAAACTAGTGTATAATATATTATGATTTTTTGATCGAAACTTGCATTTCAAAAAGTATCGTAGAAACTAATTTTCAGATGATTTTTTTGCCGTAACTTCCATCACAATATTCTCTCGAAAAATATATAAATCATCTGAAAAGTATCGTATAATTTCGAATAGTCCTTGATTTAATTTTATTTTTCGACGGAAATTAGTATAAACTAGTTTATAATATATTATGATTTTTTGACCGAAACATGCATTTCGGAAAGTTTCGTAGAATCTAATTTCCAGATGATTATTTGCATGGACTTCCATCATAACCTTCCATCGTAACATATATAAAGGATTCGAAAAGTTTTTTATTATTTCAAACAGTCCTCGATTTAATTTGATTTTTCGACCAAAACTAATATAAACTAGTGTATAATATATTAGGATTTTTGATCGAAACTTGCATTTCCAAAAGTATCGTAGAAACTAATTTTCAGATGATTTTTTTGCATGAACTTCCATCACAATCTTCTCTCGAAAAATATATAAATCATCTGAAAAGTTTCGTATAATTTCGAACAGTCCTTGATTTAATTTGATTTTTTGACAGAAACTAGTATAAACTAGTGTATACTATATTATGATTTTTTTGACCGAACATGCATTTCGAAATGTTTCGTAGAATCTAATTTTCAGATGATTATTTGCATGGACTTCCACCATAACCTTCCCTTGTACCATATTTATAGGATTCGAAAAAAAATGTATCATTTCGAACAGTCCTCGATTTAATTTGATTTTTCGACCAAAACTAGTATAAACTAGTGTATAATATATTATGATTTTTTGATCGAAACTTGCATTTCAAAAAGTATCGTAGAAACTAATTTTCAGATGATTTTTTTGCCGTAACTTCCATCACAATATTCTCTCGAAAAATATATAAATCATCTGAAAAGTATCGTATAATTTCGAATAGTCCTTGATTTAATTTTATTTTTCGACGGAAATTAGTATAAACTAGTTTATAATATATTATGATTTTTTGACCGAAACATGCATTTCGGAAAGTTTCGTAGATTCTAATTTCCAGATGATTATTTGCATGGAATTCCATCATAACCTTCCATCGTAACATATATAAAGGATTCGAAAAGTTTTTTTTTATTTAAAACAGTCCTCGATTTAATTTGATTTTTCGACCAAAACTAATATAAACTAGTGTATAATATATTAGGATTTTTGATCGAAACTTTCATTTCCAAAAGTATCGTAGAAACTAATTTTCAGATGATTTTTTTGCATGAACTTCCATCACAATCTTCTCTCGAAAAATATATAAATCATCTAAAAAGTATCGTATAATTTCGAACAGTCCTTGATTTAATTTGATTTTTTGACGGAAACTAGTATAAACTAGTGTATACTATATTATGATTTTTTTGACCGAACATGCATTTCGAAATGTTTCGTAGAATCTAATTTTCAGATGATTATTTGCATGGACTTCCACCATAACCTTCCCTTGTACCATATTTAAAGGATTCGAAAAAAAAATTATCATTTCGAACAGTCCTCGATTTAATTTGATTTTTCGACCAAAACTAGTATAAACTAGTGTATAATATATTATGATTTTTTGATCGAAACTTGCATTTCAAAAAGTATCGTAGAAACTAGTTTTCAGATGATTTTTTTTGCATGGACTTCCATCACAATATTCTCTCAAAAAATATATAAATCATCTGAAAAGTATCATATAATTTCGAACAGTCCATGATTTAATTTTATTTTTCGACGGAAACTAGTATAAATTAGTGTATAATATATTATGATTTTTTGACCGAAACATGCATTTCGAAAAGTTACGTAGAATCTAATTTTCAGATTATTATTTGCATGGACTTCCATAATAACCTTCCCTCGTAACATATATAAAGGATTCGAAAGGTTTTTTATCATTTCGAATAGTCCTCGATTTAATTTAATTTTTCGACCAAAATAATATAAACTAGTGTATAATATATTAGGAGTTTTTTGATCGAAACTTGCATTTCAAAAAGTATCGTAGAATCTAATTTTCAGATGATTATTTGCATGGACTGTCATTATAACCTTCCCTCGTAACATATATAAAGGATTCGAAAAGTTTTTTTATCATTTCGAACAGTCCTCGATTTAATTTGATTTTTCGACCAAAACTAATATAAACTAGTGTATAATATATTAGGATTTTTGATCGAAACTTGCATTTCAACAAGTATCGTAGAAACTAATTTTCAGATAATTTTTTTGCATGAACTTCCATAACAATCTTCTCTCGAAAAATATATAAATCATCTGAAAAGTATCATAAAATTTCGAACAGTCCTTGATTTAATTTGATTTTTCGACGGAAACTAGTATAAACTAGTGTATACTATATTATGATTTTTTTGACCGAAACATGCATTTCGAAATGTTTCGTAGAATCTAATTTTCGGATGATTATTTGCATGGACTTCCATCATAACCTTCCCTTGTACCATATATAAAGGATTCGAAAAAAATTTATCATTTCGAACAGTCCTCGATTTAATTTGATTTTTCGACCAAAACTAGTATAAACTAGTGTATAATATATTATGATTTTTTTGATCGAAACTTGCATTTCAAAAAGTATCGTAGAAACTAGTTTTCAGATGATTTTTTTTGCATGGACTTCCATCACAATATTCTCTCAAAAAATATATAAATCATCTGAAAAGTATCATATAATTTCGAACAGTCCATGATTTAATTTTATTTTTCGACGGAAACTAGTATAAATTAGTGTATAATATATTATGATTTTTTGACCGAAACATGCATTTCGAAAAGTTTCGTAGAATCTAATTTTCAGATTATTATTTGCATGGACTTCCATCATAACCTTCCCTCGTAAAATATATAAAGGATTCGAAAGGTTTTTTATCATTTCGAATAGTCCTCGATTTAATTTAATTTTTCGACAAAAATAATATAAACTAGTGTATAAAATATTAGGAGTTTTTTGATCGAAACTTGCATTTCAAAAAGTATCGTAGAATCTAATTTTCAGATGATTATTTGCATGGACTTTCATTATAACCTTCCCTCGTAACATATATAAAGGATTCGAAAAGTTTTTTATCATTTCGAACAGTCCTCGATTTAATTTGATTTTTCGACCAAAAATAGTATAAACTAGTGTATAATATATTTTGATTTTTTGATCGAAACTTGCATTTCAAAAAGTATCGTAGAAACTAATTTTCAGATGATTTTTTTGCATGGATTTCCATCACAATCTTCTCTCGAAAAATATATAAATCATCTGAAAAGTATCGTATAATTTCGAACAGTCCTTGATTTAATTTGATTTTTTGACGGAAACTAGTATAAACTAGTGTATACTATATTATGAGTTTTTTTGACCGAACATGCATTTCGAAATGTTTCGTAGAATCTAATTTTCGGATGATTATTTGCATGGACTTCCACCATAACCTTCCCTTGTACCATATTTAAAGGATTCGAAAAAAATTTATCATTTCGAACATTCTTCGATTTAATTTGATTTTTCGACCAAAACTAGTATAAACTAGTGTCTAATATATTATGATTTTTTGATCGAAACTTGCATTTCAAAAAGTATCGTAGAAACTAGTTTTCAGATGATTTTTTTTGCATGGACTTCCATCACAATATTCTCACAAAAAATATATAAATCATCTGAAAAGTATCATATAATTTCGAACAGTCCATGATTTAATTTTATTTTTCGACGGAAACTAGTATAAATTAGTGTATAATATATTATGATTTTTTGACCGAAACATGCATTTCGAAAAGTTTCGTAGAATCTAATATTCAGATGATTATTTGCACGGACTTCCATCATAACCTTCCCTCGTAACATATATAAAGGATTCGAAAGGTTTTTTATCATTTCGAATAGTCCTCGATTTAATTTAATTTTTCGACCAAAATAATATAAACTAGTGTATAATATATTAGGAGTTTTTTGATCGAAACTTGCATTTCAAAAAGTATCGTAGAATCTAATTTTCAGATGATTATTTGCATGGACTTTCATTATAACCTTCCCTCGTAACATATATAAAGGATTCGAAAAGTTTTTTATCATTTCGAACAGTCCTCGATTTAATTTGATTTTTCGACCAAAACTAATATAAACTAGTGTATAATATATTAGGATTTTTGATCGAAACTTGCATTTCAACAAGTATCGTAGAAACTAATTTTCAGATAATTTTTTTGCATGAACTTCCATCACAATCTTCTCTCGAAAAAATATATAAATCATCTGAAAAGTATCATAAAATTTCGAACAGTCCTTGATTTAATTTGATTTTTCGACGGAAACTAGTATAAACTAGTGTATACTATATTATGATTTTTTTGACCGAAACATGCATTTCGAAATGTTTCGTAGAATCTAATTTTCGGATGATTATTTGCATGGACTTCTACCATAACCTTCCCTTGTACCATATATAAAGGATTCGGAAAAAAAATTATCATTTCGAACAGTCCTCGATTTAATTTGATTTTTCGACCAAAACTAGTATAAACTAGTGTATAATATATTATGATTTTTTGATCGAAACTTGCATTTCAAAAAGTATCGTAGAAACTAGTTTTCAGATGATTTTTTTTGCATGGACTTCCATCACAATATTCTCTCGAAAAATATATAAATCATCTGAAAAGTATCGTATAATTTCGAATAGTCCATGATTTAATTTTATTTTTCGACGGAAACTAGTATAAATTAGTGTATAATATATTATGATTTTTTGACCGAAACATGCATTTCGAAAAGTTTCGTAGAATCTAATTTTCAGATGATTATTTGCATGGACTTCCATCATAACCTTCCCTCGTAACATATATAAAGGATTCGAAAGGTTTTTTATCATTTCGAATAGTCCTCGATTTAATTTAATTTTTCGACAAAAATAATATAAACTAGTGTATAAAATATTAGGAGTTTTTTGATCGAAACTTGCATTTCAAAAAGTATCGTAGAATCTAATTTTCAGATGATTATTTGCATGGACTTTCATTATAACCTTCCCTCGTAACATATATAAAGGATTCGAAAATTTTTTTATCATTTCGAACAGTCCTCGATTTAATTTGATTTTTCGACCAAAACTAATATAAACTAGTGTATAATATATTAGGATTTTTGATCGAAACTTGCATTTCAACAAGTATCGTAGAAACTAATTTTCAGATAATTTTTTTGCATGAACTTCCATCACAATCTTCTCTCGAAAAAATATATAAATCATCTGAAAAGTATCATAAAATTTCGAACAGTCCTTGATTTAATTTGATTTTTTGACGGAAACTAGTATAAACTAGTGTATACTATATTATGATTTTTTTGACCGAAACATGCATTTCGAAATGTTTCGTAGAATCTAATTTTCGGATGATTATTTGCATGGACTTCCACCATAACCTTCCCTTGTACCATATTTAAAGGATTCGAAAAAAATTTATCATTTCGAACATTCTTCGATTTAATTTGATTTTTCGACCAAAACTAGTATAAACTAGTGTCTAATATATTATGATTTTTTGATCGAAACTTGCATTTCAAAAAGTATCGTAGAAACTAGTTTTCAGATGATTTTTTTTGCATGGACTTCCATCACAATATTCTCACAAAAAATATATAAATCATCTGAAAAGTATCATATAATTTCGAACAGTCCATGATTTAATTTTATTTTTCGACGGAAACTAGTATAAATTAGTGTATAATATATTATGATTTTTTGACCGAAACATGCATTTCGAAAAGTTTCGTAGAATCTAATATTCAGATGATTATTTGCACGGACTTCCATCATAACCTTCCCTCGTAACATATATAAAGGATTCGAAAGGTTTTTTATCATTTCGAATAGTCCTCGATTTAATTTAATTTTTCGACCAAAATAATATAAACTAGTGTATAATATATTAGGAGTTTTTTGATCGAAACTTGCATTTCAAAAAGTATCGTAGAATCTAATTTTCAGATGATTATTTGCATGGACTTTCATTATAACCTTCCCTCGTAACATATATAAAGGATTCGAAAAGTTTTTTATCATTTCGAACAGTCCTCGATTTAATTTGATTTTTCGACCAAAACTAATATAAACTAGTGTATAATATATTAGGATTTTTGATCGAAACTTGCATTTCAACAAGTATCGTAGAAACTAATTTTCAGATAATTTTTTTGCATGAACTTCCATCACAATCTTCTCTCGAAAAAATATATAAATCATCTGAAAAGTATCATAAAATTTCGAACAGTCCTTGATTTAATTTGATTTTTCGACGGAAACTAGTATAAACTAGTGTATACTATATTATGATTTTTTTGACCGAAACATGCATTTCGAAATGTTTCGTAGAATCTAATTTTCGGATGATTATTTGCATGGACTTCTACCATAACCTTCCCTTGTACCATATATAAAGGATTCGGAAAAAAAATTATCATTTCGAACAGTCCTCGATTTAATTTGATTTTTCGACCAAAACTAGTATAAACTAGTGTATAATATATTATGATTTTTTGATCGAAACTTGCATTTCAAAAAGTATCGTAGAAACTAGTTTTCAGATGATTTTTTTTGCATGGACTTCCATCACAATATTCTCTCGAAAAATATATAAATCATCTGAAAAGTATCGTATAATTTCGAATAGTCCATGATTTAATTTTATTTTTCGACGGAAACTAGTATAAATTAGTGTATAATATATTATGATTTTTTGACCGAAACATGCATTTCGAAAAGTTTCGTAGAATCTAATTTTCAGATGATTATTTGCATGGACTTCCATCATAACCTTCCCTCGTAACATATATAAAGGATTCGAAAGGTTTTTTATCATTTCGAATAGTCCTCGATTTAATTTAATTTTTCGACAAAAATAATATAAACTAGTGTATAAAATATTAGGAGTTTTTTGATCGAAACTTGCATTTCAAAAAGTATCGTAGAATCTAATTTTCAGATGATTATTTGCATGGACTTTCATTATAACCTTCCCTCGTAACATATATAAAGGATTCGAAAATTTTTTTATCATTTCGAACAGTCCTCGATTTAATTTGATTTTTCGACCAAAACTAATATAAACTAGTGTATAATATATTAGGATTTTTGATCGAAACTTGCATTTCAACAAGTATCGTAGAAACTAATTTTCAGATAATTTTTTTGCATGAACTTCCATCACAATCTTCTCTCGAAAAAATATATAAATCATCTGAAAAGTATCATAAAATTTCGAACAGTCCTTGATTTAATTTGATTTTTTGACGGAAACTAGTATAAACTAGTGTATACTATATTATGATTTTTTTGACCGAAACATGCATTTCGAAATGTTTCGTAGAATCTAATTTTCGGATGATTATTTGCATGGACTTCCACCATAACCTTCCCTTGTACCATATTTAAAGGATTCGAAAAAAATTTATCATTTCGAACATTCTTCGATTTAATTTGATTTTTCGACCAAAACTAGTATAAACTAGTGTCTAATATATTATGATTTTTTGATCGAAACTTGCATTTCAAAAAGTATCGTAGAAACTAGTTTTCAGATGATTTTTTTTGCATGGACTTCCATCACAATATTCTCACAAAAAATATATAAATCATCTGAAAAGTATCATATAATTTCGAACAGTCCATGATTTAATTTTATTTTTCGACGGAAACTAGTATAAATTAGTGTATAATATATTATGATTTTTTGACCGAAACATGCATTTCGAAAAGTTTCGTAGAATCTAATATTCAGATGATTATTTGCACGGACTTCCATCATAACCTTCCCTCGTAACATATATAAAGGATTCGAAAGGTTTTTTATCATTTCGAATAGTCCTCGATTTAATTTAATTTTTCGACCAAAATAATATAAACTAGTGTATAATATATTAGGAGTTTTTTGATCGAAACTTGCATTTCAAAAAGTATCGTAGAATCTAATTTTCAGATGATTATTTGCATGGACTTTCATTATAACCTTCCCTCGTAACATATATAAAGGATTCGAAAAGTTTTTTATCATTTCGAACAGTCCTCGATTTAATTTGATTTTTCGACCAAAACTAATATAAACTAGTGTATAATATATTAGGATTTTTGATCGAAACTTGCATTTCAACAAGTATCGTAGAAACTAATTTTCAGATAATTTTTTTGCATGAACTTCCATCACAATCTTCTCTCGAAAAAATATATAAATCATCTGAAAAGTATCATAAAATTTCGAACAGTCCTTGATTTAATTTGATTTTTCGACGGAAACTAGTATAAACTAGTGTATACTATATTATGATTTTTTTGACCGAAACATGCATTTCGAAATGTTTCGTAGAATCTAATTTTCGGATGATTATTTGCATGGACTTCTACCATAACCTTCCCTTGTACCATATATAAAGGATTCGGAAAAAAAATTATCATTTCGAACAGTCCTCGATTTAATTTGATTTTTCGACCAAAACTAGTATAAACTAGTGTATAATATATTATGATTTTTTGATCGAAACTTGCATTTCAAAAAGTATCGTAGAAACTAGTTTTCAGATGATTTTTTTTGCATGGACTTCCATCACAATATTCTCTCGAAAAATATATAAATCATCTGAAAAGTATCGTATAATTTCGAATAGTCCATGATTTAATTTTATTTTTCGACGGAAACTAGTATAAATTAGTGTATAATATATTATGATTTTTTGACCGAAACATGCATTTCGAAAAGTTTCGTAGAATCTAATTTTCAGATGATTATTTGCATGGACTTCCATCATAACCTTCCCTCGTAACATATATAAAGGATTCGAAAGGTTTTTTATCATTTCGAATAGTCCTCGATTTAATTTAATTTTTCGACAAAAATAATATAAACTAGTGTATAAAATATTAGGAGTTTTTTGATCGAAACTTGCATTTCAAAAAGTATCGTAGAATCTAATTTTCAGATGATTATTTGCATGGACTTTCATTATAACCTTCCCTCGTAACATATATAAAGGATTCGAAAATTTTTTTATCATTTCGAACAGTCCTCGATTTAATTTGATTTTTCGACCAAAACTAATATAAACTAGTGTATAATATATTAGGATTTTTGATCGAAACTTGCATTTCAACAAGTATCGTAGAAACTAATTTTCAGATAATTTTTTTGCATGAACTTCCATCACAATCTTCTCTCGAAAAAATATATAAATCATCTGAAAAGTATCATAAAATTTCGAACAGTCCTTGATTTAATTTGATTTTTCGACGGAAACTAGTATAAACTAGTGTATACTATATTATGATTTTTTTGACCGAAACATGCATTTCGAAATGTTTCGTAGAATCTAATTTTCGGATGATTATTTGCATGGACTTCTACCATAACCTTCCCTCGTACCATATATAAAGGATTCGGAAAAAAAATTATCATTTCGAACAGTCCTCGATTTAATTTGATTTTTCGACCAAAACTAGTATAAACTAGTGTATAATATATTATGATTTTTTGATCGAAACTTGCATTTCAAAAAGTATCGTAGAAACTAGTTTTCAGATGATATTTTTTGCATGGACTTCCATCACAATATTCTCTCAAAAAATATATAAATCATCTGAAAAGTATCATATAATTTCGAACAGTCCTTGATTTAATTTTATTTTTCGACGGAAAATAGTATAAATTAGTGTATATTATATTATGATTTTTTGACTGAAACATGCATTTCGAAACGTTTCGTAGCATCTAATTTTCAGATGATTATTTGCATGGACTTCCATCATAACCTTCCCTCGTAACATATATAAAGGATTCGAAAGGTTTTTTATCATTTCGAATAGTCCTCAATTTAATTTGATTTTTCGACCAAAATAATATAATCTAGTGTATAATATATTAGGATTTTTTGATCGAAACTTGCATTTCAAAAAGTATCGTAGAAACTAATTTTCAGATGATTTTTTTGCATGGACTTCCATCACAATCTTCTCTCGAAAAATATATAAATCATCTGAAAAGTATCATATAACTTTGAACAGTCCTTGATTTAATTTGATTTTATTACGGAAACTAGTATAAACTAGTGTATAATATATTATGATTTTTTGACCGAAACATGCATTTCGAAATGTTTTGTAGAATCTAATTTTCAGATGATTATTTGAATGGACTTCCATCATAACCTTCCTTCGTAACATATATAAAGGATTTGAAAAGTTTTTTATCATTTCGAACATTCCTCGATTTAATTTGATATTTAGACCAAAACTAGTATAAACTAGTGTATAATATATTAGGATTTTTCGATCGAAACTTGCATTTCAAAAAGTATCGTAGAATCTAATTTTCAGATGATTATTTGCTTGGACTTCCATCATAACCTGCCCTCGTAACATATATCAAGGATTCGGAAAAAAAATTATCATTTCGAACAGTCCTCAATTTAATTTGATTTTTCGACCAAAAGTAATATAAACTAGTGTATAATATATTAGGATTTTTGATCGAAACTTGCATTTCAAAAAGTATCGTAGAATCTAATTTTCAGATAATTTTTTTGCATGAACTTCCATCACAATCTTCTCTCGAAAAATATATAAATCATCTGAAAAGTATCATAAAATTTCGAACAGTCCTTGATTTAATTTGATTTTTTGACGGAAAACTAGTATAAACTAGTGTATACTATATTATGATTTTTTTGACCGAACATGCATTTCGAAATGTTACGTAGAATCTAATTTTCAGATGATTATTTGCATGGACTTCAACCATAACCTTCCCTTGTACCATATATATAGGATTCGAAAAAAAATTTATCATTTCGAACAGTCCTCGATTTAATTTGATTTTTCGACCAAAACTAATATAAACTAGTGTATAATATATTATGATGTTTTGATCGAAACTTGCATTTCAAAAAGTATCGTAGAAACTAATTTTCAGATGATTTTTTTACCGTAACTTCCATCACAATATTCTCTCGAAAAATATATAAATCATCTGAAAAGTATCGTATAATTTCGAATAGTCCTTGATTTAATTTGATTTTTCGACGGAAACTAGTATAAACTAGTGTATACTATATTATGATTTTTTTGACCGAAACATGCATTTCGAAATGTTTCGTAGAATCTAATTTTCGGATGATTATTTGCATGGACTTCTACCATAACCTTCCCTTGTACCATATATAAAGGATTCGGAAAAAAAATTATCATTTCGAACAGTCCTCAATTTAATTTGATTTTTCGACCAAAACTAGTATAAACTGGTGTATAATATAATATGATGTTTTGATCAAAACTTGCATTTCAAAAAGTATCGTAGAAACTAGTTTTCAGATGATTTTTTTTGCATGGACTTCCATCACAATATTCTCTCAAAAAATATATAAATCATCTGAAAAGTATCATATAATTTCGAACAGTCCATGATTTAATTTTATTTTTCGACGGAAACTAGTATAAATTAGTGTATAATATATTATGATTTTTTGACCGAAACATGCATTTCGAAAAGTTTTGTAGAATCTAATTTCCAGATGATTATTTGCATGGACTTCCATCATAACCTTCCATCGTAACATATATAAAGGATTCGAAGAAAAAAATTTATTTCAAACAGTTCTCGATTTAATTTGATTTTTCGACCAAAACAAATATAAACTAGTGTATAATATATTAGGATTTTTTGATCGAAACTTGCTTTACAAAAAGTATCGTAGAAACTAATTTTCAGATGATTTTTTTGCATGGACTTCCATCACAATCTTCTCTCGAAAAATATATAAATCATCTGAAAAGTATCATATAATTTCGAACAGTCCTTGATTTAATTTGACTTTTTGACGGAAACTAGAATAAACTAGTGTATAATATATTATGATTTTTTGACCGAAACATGCATTTCGAAAAGTTTCGTAGAATCTAATTTTCAGATGATTATTTGCATGGACTTCCATCATAACCTTCCCTCGTAACATATATAAAGGATTCGAAAAGTTTTTTTATCATTATGAACAATCCTCAATTTAATTTGATTTTTCGACCAAAACTAGTATAAACTAGTGTATAATATATTAGGATTTTTTGATCGAAACTTGCATTTCAAAAATTATCGTAGAATTTAATTTTCAGATGATTATTTGCATGGACTTCCATTATAACCTTCCCTCGTAACATATATAAAGGATTCGAAAAGTTTTTTATCATTACGAACAGTCCTCGATTTAATTTGATTTTTCGACCAAAACTAATATAAACTAGTGTATAATATATTAGGATTTTTGATCGAAACTTGCATTTCCAAAAGTATCGTAGAAACTAATTTTCAGAAGATTTTTTTCCATGAACTTCCATCACAATCTTCTCTCGAAAAATATATAAATCATCTGAAAAATATCGTATAATTTCGAACAGTCCTTGATTTAATTTGATTTTTCGACGGAAACTAGTATAAACTAGTCTATACTATATTATGATTTTTTTGACCGAACATGCATTTCGAAATGTTTCGTAGAATCTAATTTTCAGATGATTATTTGCATGGACTTCAACCATAACCTTCCCTTGTACCATATATAAAGGATTCGAAAAAAAATTTATCATTTCGAACAGTCCTCGATTTAATTTGATTTTTCGACCAAAACTAGTATAAACTATTGTATAATATATTATGATTTTTGGATCGAAACTGGCATTTCAAAAAGTATCGTAGAAACTATTTTTCAAAAGATTTTTTTGCCATAACTTCCATCACAATATTCTCTCGAAAAATATATAAATCATCTGAAAAGTATCGTATGATTTCGAATAGTCCTTGATTTAATTTTATTTTTCGACGGAAACTAGTATAAACTAGTGTATACTATATTATGATTTTTTGACCGAAACATGCATTTCGAAATGTTTCGTAGAATGTAATTTTCAGATGATTATTTGCATGGACTTCAACCATAACCTTCCCTTGTACCATATATAAAGGATTCGAAAAAAATTTATCATTTCGAACAGTCCTCGATTTAATTTGATTTTTCGACCAAAACTAGTATAAACTAGTGTCTAATATATTATGATTTTTTGATCGAAACTTGCATTTCAAAAAGTATCGTAGAAACTAGTTTTCAGATGATTTTTTTTGCATGGACTTCCATCACAATATTCTCTCAAAAAATATATAAATCATCTGAAAAGTATCATATAATTTCGAACAGTCCATGATTTAATTTTATTTTTCGACGGAAACTAGTATAAATTAGTGTATAATATATTATGATTTTTTTGACCGAAACATGCATTTCGAAAAGTTTCGTAGAATCTAATTTTCAGATTATTATTTGCACGGACTTCCATCATAACCTTCCCTCGTAACATATATAAAGGATTCGAAAGTTTTTTTATCATTTCGAATAGTCCTCGATTTAATTTAATTTTTCGACCAAAATAATATAAACTAGTGTATAATATATTAGGAGTTTTTTGATCGAAACTTGCATTTCAAAAAGTATCGTAGAATCTAATTTTCAGATGATTATTTGCATAGACTTTCGTTATAACCTTCCCTCGTAACATATATAAAGGATTCAAAAAGTTTTTTATCATTTCGAACAGTCCTCGATTTAATTTGATTTTTCGACCAAAACTAATATAAACTAGAGTATAATATATTAGGATTTTTAATCGAAACTTGCATTTCAACAAGTATCGTAGAAACTAATTTTCAGATAATTTTTTTGCATGAACTTCCATCACAATCTTCTCTCGAAAAATATATAAATCATCTGAAAAGTATCATAAAATTTCGAACAGTCCTTGTTTTAATTTGATTTTTCGACGGAAACTAGTATAAACTAGTGTATACTATATTATGATTTTTTTGACCGAAACATGCATTTCGAAATGTTTCGTAGAATCTAATTTTCGGATGATTATTTGCATGGACTTCCATCATAACCTTCCCTTGTACCATATATAAAGGATTCGAAAAAAATTTATCATTTTGAACAGTCCTCTATTTAATTTGATTTTTCGACCAAAACTAGTATAAACTAGTGTATAATATATTATGATTTTTTGATCGAAACTTGCTTTTCAAAATGTATCGTAGAAACTAATTTTCAGATGAATTTTTTGCCGTAACTTCCATCACAATATTCTCTCGAAAAATATATAAATCATCTGAAAAGTATCGTATAATTTCGAATAGTCCTTGATTTAATTTTATTTTTCGACGGAAATTAGTATAAACTAGTTTATAATATATTATGATTTTTTGACCGAAACATGCATTTCGGAAAGTTTCGTAGAATCTAATTTCCAGATGATTATTTACATGGACTTCCATCATAACCTTCCATCGTAACATATATAAAGTATTCGAAAAGTTTTTTATTATTTCAAACAGTCCTCGATTTAATTTGATTTTTCGACCAAAACTAATATAAACTAGTGTATAATATATTAGGATTTTTGATCGAAACTTGCATTTCCAAAAGTATCGTAGAAACTAATTTTCAGATGATTTTTTTGCATGAACTTCCATCACAATCTTCTCTCGAAAAATATATAAATCATCTGAAAAGTATCGTATAATTTCGAACAGTCCTTGATTTAATTTGATTTTTTGACGGAAACTAGTATAAACTAGTGTATACTATATTATGATTTTTTTGACCGAACATGCATTTCGAAATGTTTCGTAGAATCTAATTTTCAGATGATTATTTGCATGGACTTCCACCATAACCTTCCCTTGTACCATATTTAAAGGATTCGGAAAAAAATTTATCATTTCGAACAGTCCTCGATTTAATTTGATTTTTCCACCAAAACTAGTATAAACTAGTGTATACTATATTATGATTTTTTTGACCGAAACATGCATTTCGAAATGTTTCGTAGAATCTAATTTTCGGATTATTATTTGCATGGATTTCAACCATAACCTTCCCTTGTACCATATATAGAGGATTCGAAAAAAAAATTATCATTTCGAACAGTCCTCGATTTAATTTGATTTTTCGACCAAAACTAGTATAAACTAGTGTATAATATATTATGATTTTTTGATCGAAACTTGCATTTCAAAAAGTATCGTAGAAACTAGTTTTCAGATGATATTTTTTGCATGGACTTCCATCACAATATTCTCTCAAAAAATATATAAATCATCTGAAAAGTATCATATAATTTCGAACAGTCCTTGATTTAATTTTATTTTTCGACGGAAACTAGTATAAATTAGTGTATACTATATTATGATTTTTTGACCGAAACATGCATTTCAAAAAGTTTCATAGAATCTAATTTTCAGATGATTATTTGCATGGACTTCCATCATAACCTTCCCTCGTAACATATATAAAGGATTCGAAAGGTTTTTGATCATTTCGAATAGTCCTCGATTTAATTTGATTTTTCGACCAAAACTAGTATAAACTAGTGTATAATATATTATGATTTTTTGATCGAAACTTGCATTTCAAAAAGTATCGTAGAAACTAGTTTTCAGATGATTTTTTTTGCATGGACTTCCATCACAGTATTCTCTCAAAAAATATATTAATCATATGAAAAGTATCATATAATTTCGAACAGTCCATGATTTAATTTTATTTTTCGACGGAAACTAGTATAAATTAGTGTATAATATATTATGATTTTTTGACCGAAACATGCATTTCGAAAAGTTTCGTAGAATCTAATTTTCAGATTATTATTTGCACGGACTTCCATCGTAACGTTCCCTCGTAACATATATAAAGGATTCGAAAGGTTTTTTATCATTTCGAATAGTCCTCGATTTAATTTAATTTTTCGACCAAAATAATATAAACTAGTGTATAATATATTAGGAGTTTTTTTATCGAAACTTGCATTTCAAAAAGTATCGTAGAATCTAATTTTCAGATGATTATTTGTATGGACTTTCATTATAACCTTCCCTCGTAACATATATAAAGGATTCGAAAAGTTTTTTATCATTTCGAACAGTCCTCGATTTAATTTGATTTTTCGACCAAAACTAATATAAACTAGTGTATAATATATTAGGATTTTTGATCGAAACTTGCATTTTAACAAGTATCGTAGAAACTAATTTTCAGATAATTTTTTTGCAGGAACTTCCATCACAATCTTCTCTCGAAAAATATATAAATCATCTGAAAAGTATCATAAAATTTCGAACAGTCCTTGATTTAATTTAATTTTTCGACGGAAACTAGTATAAACTAGTGTATACTATATTATGATTTTTTTGACCGAAACATGCATTTCGAAATGTTTCGTAGAATCTAATTTTCGGATGATTATTTGCATGGACTTCTACCATAACCTTCCCTTGTACCATATATAAAGGATTCGAAAAAAAATTTATCTTTTCGAACAGTCCTCGATTTAATTTGATTTTTCGACCAAAACTAGTATAAACTAGTGTATAATATATTATGATTTTTTGATCGAAACTTGCATTTCAAAAAGTATCGTAGAAACCAGTTTTCAGATGATATTTTTTGCATGGACTTCCATCACAATATTCTCTCAAAAAATATATAAATCATCTGAAAAGTATCATATAATTTCGAACAATCCTTGATTTGATTTAATTTTTCGACGGAAACTAGTATAAATTAGTGTATATTATATTATGATTTTTTGACCGAAACATGCATTTCGAAAAGTTTCGTAGAATCTAATTTTCAGATGATTATATTTATGGACTTCCATCATAACCTTCCCTCGTAACATATATAAAGGATTCGAAAGGTTTTTGATCATTTCGTATAGTCCTCTATATAATTTGATTTCTCGACCAAAATAATATAAACTAGTGTATAATATATTAGGATTTTTTGATCGAAACTTGCATTTCAAAAAGTATCGTAGAAACTAATTTTCAGATGGTTTTTTTGCATGGACTTCCATCACAATCTTCTCTCGAAAAATATATAAATCATCTGAAAAGTATCATATAATTTTGAACAGTCCTTGATTTAGTTTGATTTTATGACGGAAACTAATATAATCTAGTGTATAATATATTATGATTTTTTGACCGAAACATGCATTTCTAAATGTTTTGTAGAATCTAATTTTCAGATGATTATTTGAATGGACTTCCATCATAACCTTCGCTCGTAACATATATAAAGGATTTGAAAAGTTTTTTATCTTTTCGAACAGTCCTCGATTTAATTTGATTTTTCGACCAAAACTAGTATAAACTGGTGTATAATATATTAGGATTTTTTGATCGAAACTTGCATTTCAAAAAGTATCGTAGAATCTAATTTTCAGATGATTATTTGCATGGACTTTCATTATAACCTTCCCTCGTAACATATATAAAGGATTCGAAAAGTTTTTTATCATTTCGAACAGTCCTCAATTTAATTTGATTTTTCGACCAAAACTAATATAAACTAGTGTATAATATATTAGGATTTTTGATCGAAACTTGCATTTCAACAAGTATCGTAGAAACTAATTTTCAGATAATTTTTTTGCAGGAACTTCCATCACAATCTTCTCACGAAAAATATATAAATCATCTGAAAAGTATCATAAAATTTCGAACAGACCTTGATTTAATTTGATTTTTCGACGGAAACTAGTATAAACTAGTGTATACTATATTATGATTTTTTTGACCGAAACATGCATTTCGAAATGTTTCGTAGAATCTAATTTTCGGATGATTATTTGCATGGACTTCTACCATAACCTTCCCTCGTAACATATATAAAGGATTCGAAAAGAAATTTATCATTTCGAACAGTCCTCGATTTAATTTGATTTTTCGACCAAAACTAGTATAAACTAGTGTATAATATATTATGATTTTTTGATCGAAACTTGCATTTCAAAAAGTATCGTAGAAACTAGTTTTCAGATGATATTTTTTTGCATGGACTTCCATCACAATCTTCTCTCGAAAAATATATAAATCATCTGAAAAGTATCATATAATTTCGAACAGTCCTTGATTTAATTTTAATTTTCGACGGAAACTAGTATAAATTAGTGTATATTATATTATGATTTTTTGACCGAAACATGCATTTCGAAAAGTTTCGTAGAATCTAATTTTCAGATGATTATTTTTATGGACTTCCATCATAACCTTCCCTCTTAACATATATAAAGGATTCAAAAGGTTTTTGATCATTTCGTATAGTCCTCGATATAATTTGATTTTTCGACCAAAATAATATAAACTAGTGTATAATATATTAGGATTTTTTGATCGAAACTTGCATTTCAAAAAGTATCGTAGAAACTAATTTTCAGATGATTTTTTTGCATGGACTTCCATCACAATCTTCTCTCGAAAAATATATAAATCATCTGAAAAGTATCATATAATTTTGAACAGTCCTTAATTTAGTTTGATTTTATGACGGAAACTAATATAATTTAGTGTATAATATATTATGATTTTTTGACCGAAACATGCATTTCTAAATGTTTTGTAGAATCTAATTTTCAGATGATTATTTGAATGGACTTCCATCATAACCTTCGCTCGTAACATATATAAAGGATTTGAAAAGTTTTTTATCTTTTCGAACAGTCCTCGATTTAATTTGATTTTTCGACCAAAACTAGTATAAACTGGTGTATAATATATTAGGATTTTTTGATCGAAACTTGCATTTCAAAAAGTATCGTAGAATCTAATTTTCAGATGATTATTTGCATGGACTTTCATTATAACCTTCCCTCGTAACATATATAAAGGATTCGAAAAGTTTTTTATCATTTCGAACAGTCCTCAATTTAATTTGATTTTTCGACCAAAACTAATATAAACTAGTGTATAATATATTAGGATTTTTGATCGAAACTTGCATTTCAACAAGTATCGTAGAAACTAATTTTCAGATAATTTTTTTGCAGGAACTTCCATCACAATCTTCTCTCGAAAAATATATAAATCATCTGAAAAGTATCATAAAATTTCGAACAGACCTTGATTTAATTTGATTTTTCGACGGAAACTAGTATAAACTAGTGTATACTATATTATGATTTTTTTGACCGAAACATGCATTTCGAAATGTTTCGTAGAATCTAATTTTCGGATGATTATTTGCATGGACTTCTACCATAACCTTCCCTCGTAACATATATAAAGGATTCGAAAAAAAATTTATCATTTCGAACAGTCCTCGATTTAATTTGATTTTTCGACCAAAACTAGTATAAACTAGTGTATAATATATTATGATTTTTTGATCGAAACTTGCATTTCAAAAAGTATCGTAGAAACTAGTTTTCAG
The DNA here is from genome assembly GCA_963966055.1 of Lathyrus aphaca. Classification (NCBI taxonomy): domain Eukaryota; kingdom Viridiplantae; phylum Streptophyta; class Magnoliopsida; order Fabales; family Fabaceae; genus Lathyrus; species Lathyrus aphaca. The sequence continues at coordinate 613,678,632 of OZ014520.1, read as the reverse complement.
ATGATATTTTTTGCATGGACTTCCATCACAATATTCTCTCGAAAAATATATAAATCATCTGAAAAGTATCATATAATTTCGAACAGTCCTTGATTTAATTTTATTTTTCGACGGAAACTAGTATAAATTAGTGTATATTATATTATGATTTTTTGACCGAAACATGCATTTCGAAAAGTTTCGTAGAATCTAATTTTCAGATGATTATTTTTATGGACTTCCATCATAACCTTCCCTCTTAACATATATAAAGGATTCGAAAGGTTTTTGATCATTTCGTATAGTCCTCGATTTAATTTGATTTTTCGACCAAAATAATATAAACTAGTGTATAATATATTAGGATTTTTTGATCGAAACTTGCATTTCAAAAAGTATCGTAAAAACTAATTTTCAGATGATTTTTTTGCATGGACTTCCATCACAATCTTCTCTCGAAAAATATATAAATCCTCTGAAAAGTATCATATAATTTTGAACAGTCCTTGATTTAGTTTGATTTTATGACGGAAACTAATATAATCTAGTGTATAATATATTATGATTTTTTGACCGAAACATGCATTTCTAAATGTTTTGTAGAATCTAATTTTCAGATGATTATTTGAATGGACTTCCATCATAACCTTCGCTCGTAACATATATAAAGGATTTGAAAAGTTTTTTATCTTTTCGAACAGTCCTCGATTTAATTTGATTTTTCGACCAAAACTAGTATAAACTGGTGTATAATATATTAGGATTTTTTGATCGAAACTTGCATTTCAAAAAGTATCGTAGAATCTAATTTTCAGATGATTATTTGCATGGACTTTCATTATAACCTTCCCTCGTAACATATATAAAGGATTCGAAAAGTTTTTTATCATTTCGAACAGTCCTCAATTTAATTTGATTTTTCGACCAAAACTAATATAAACTAGTGTATAATATATTAGGATTTTTGATCGAAACTTGCATTTCAACAAGTATCGTAGAAACTAATTTTCAGATAATTTTTTTGCAGGAACTTCCATCACAATCTTCTCACGAAAAATATATAAATCATCTGAAAAGTATCATAAAATTTCGAACAGACCTTGATTTAATTTGATTTTTCGACGGAAACTAGTATAAACTAGTGTATACTATATTATGATTTTTTTGACCGAAACATGCATTTCGAAATGTTTCGTAGAATCTAATTTTCGGATGATTATTTGCATGGACTTCTACCATAACCTTCCCTCGTAACATATATAAAGGATTCGAAAAGAAATTTATCATTTCGAACAGTCCTCGATTTAATTTGATTTTTCGACCAAAACTAGTATAAACTAGTGTATAATATATTATGATTTTTTGATCGAAACTTGCATTTCAAAAAGTATCGTAGAAACTAGTTTTCAGATGATATTTTTTTGCATGGACTTCCATCACAATCTTCTCTCGAAAAATATATAAATCATCTGAAAAGTATCATATAATTTCGAACAGTCCTTGATTTAATTTTATTTTTCGACGGAAACTAGTATAAATTAGTGTATATTATATTATGATTTTTTGACCGAAACATGCATTTCGAAAAGTTTCGTAGAATCTAATTTTCAGATGATTATTTTTATGGACTTCCATCATAACCTTCCCTCTTAACATATATAAAGGATTCAAAAGGTTTTTGATCATTTCGTATAGTCCTCGATATAATTTGATTTTTCGACCAAAATAATATAAACTAGTGTATAATATATTAGGATTTTTTGATCGAAACTTGCATTTCAAAAAGTATCGTAGAAACTAATTTTCAGATGATTTTTTTGCATGGACTTCCATCACAATCTTCTCTCGAAAAATATATAAATCATCTGAAAAGTATCATATAATTTTGAACAGTCCTTGATTTAGTTTGATTTTATGACGGAAACTAATATAATCTAGTGTATAATATATTATGATTTTTTGACCGAAACATGCATTTCTAATTGTTTTGTAGAATCTAATTTTCAGATGATTATTTGAATGGACTTCCATCATAACCTTCGCTCGTAACATATATAAAGGATTTGAAAAGTTTTTTATCTTTTCGAACAGTCCTCGATTTAATTTGATTTTTCGACCAAAACTAGTATAAACTGGTGTATAATATATTAGGATTTTTTGATCGAAACTTGCATTTCAAAAAGTATCGTAGAATCTAATTTTCAGATGATTATTTGCATGGACTTTCATTATAACCTTCCCTCGTAACATATATAAAGGATTCGAAAAGGTTTTTATCATTTCGAACAGTCCTCAATTTAATTTGATTTTTCGACCAAAACTAATATAAACTAGTGTATAATATATTAGGATTTTTGATCGAAACTTGCATTTCAACAAGTATCGTAGAAACTAATTTTCAGATAATTTTTTTGCAGGAACTTCCATCACAATCTTCTCACGAAAAATATATAAATCATCTGAAAAGTATCATAAAATTTCGAACAGACCTTGATTTAATTTGATTTTTCGACGGAAACTAGTATAAACTAGTGTATACTATATTATGATTTTTTTGACCGAAACATGCATTTCGAAATGTTTCGTAGAATCTAATTTTCGGATGATTATTTGCATGGACTTCTACCATAACCTTCCCTCGTAACATATATAAAGGATTCGAAAAGAAATTTATCATTTCGAACAGTCCTCGATTTAATTTGATTTTTCGACCAAAACTAGTATAAACTAGTGTATAATATATTATGATTTTTTGATCGAAACTTGCATTTCAAAAAGTATCGTAGAAACTAGTTTTCAGATGATATTTTTTTGCATGGACTTCCATCACAATCTTCTCTCGAAAAATATATAAATCATCTGAAAAGTATCATATAATTTCGAACAGTCCTTGATTTAATTTTATTTTTCGACGGAAACTAGTATAAATTAGTGTATATTATATTATGATTTTTTGACCGAAACATGCATTTCGAAAAGTTTCGTAGAATCTAATTTTCAGATGATTATTTTTATGGACTTCCATCATAACCTTCCCTCTTAACATATATAAAGGATTCAAAAGGTTTTTGATCATTTCGTATAGTCCTCGATATAATTTGATTTTTCGACCAAAATAATATAAACTAGTGTATAATATATTAGGATTTTTTGATCGAAACTTGCATTTCAAAAAGTATCGTAGAAACTAATTTTCAGATGATTTTTTTGCATGGACTTTCATCACAATCTTCTCTCGAAAAATATATAAATCATCTGAAAAGTATCATATAATTTTGAACAGTCCTTGATTTAGTTTGATTTTATGACGGAAACTAATATAATCTAGTGTATAATATATTATGATTTTTTGACCGAAACATGCATTTCTAAATGTTTTGTAGAATCTAATTTTCAGATGATTATTTGAATGGACTTCCATCATAACCTTCGCTCGTAACATATATAAAGGATTTGAAAAGTTTTTTATCTTTTCGAACAGTCCTCGATTTAATTTGATTTTTCGACCAAAACTAGTATAAACTGGTGTATAATATATTAGGATTTTTTGATCGAAACTTGCATTTCAAAAAGTATCGTAGAATCTAATTTTCAGATGATTATTTGCATGGACTTTCATTATAACCTTCCCTCGTAACATATATAAAGGATTCGAAAAGTTTTTTATCATTTCGAACAGTCCTCAATTTAATTTGATTTTTCGACCAAAACTAATATAAACTAGTGTATAATATATTAGGATTTTTGATCGAAACTTGCATTTCAACAAGTATCGTAGAAACTAATTTTCAGATAATTTTTTTGCAGGAACTTCCATCACAATCTTCTCACGAAAAATATATAAATCATCTGAAAAGTATCATAAAATTTCGAACAGACCTTGATTTAATTTGATTTTTCGACGGAAACTAGTATAAACTAGTGTATACTATATTATGATTTTTTTGACCGAAACATGCATTTCGAAATGTTTCGTAGAATCTAATTTTCGGATGATTATTTGCATGGACTTCTACCATAACCTTCCCTCGTAACATATATAAAGGATTCGAAAAGAAATTTATCATTTCGAACAGTCCTCGATTTAATTTGATTTTTCGACCAAAACTAGTATAAACTAGTGTATAATATATTATGATTTTTTGATCGAAACTTGCATTTCAAAAAGTATCGTAGAAACTAGTTTTCAGATGATATTTTTTTGCATGGACTTCCATCACAATCTTCTCTCGAAAAATATATAAATCATCTGAAAAGTATCATATAATTTCGAACAGTCCTTGATTTAATTTTATTTTTCGACGGAAACTAGTATAAATTAGTGTATATTATATTATGATTTTTTGACCGAAACATGCATTTCGAAAAGTTTCGTAGAATCTAATTTTCAGATGATTATTTTTATGGACTTCCATCATAACCTTCCCTCTTAACATATATAAAGGATTCAAAAGGTTTTTGATCATTTCGTATAGTCCTCGATATAATTTGATTTTTCGACCAAAATAATATAAACTAGTGTATAATATATTAGGATTTTTTGATCGAAACTTGCATTTCAAAAAGTATCGTAGAAACTAATTTTCAGATGATTTTTTTGCATGGACTTTCATCACAATCTTCTCTCGAAAAATATATAAATCATCTGAAAAGTATCATATAATTTTGAACAGTCCTTGATTTAGTTTGATTTTATGACGGAAACTAATATAATCTAGTGTATAATATATTATGATTTTTTGACCGAAACATGCATTTCTAAATGTTTTGTAGAATCTAATTTTCAGATGATTATTTGAATGGACTTCCATCATAACCTTCGCTCGTAACATATATAAAGGATTTGAAAAGTTTTTTATCTTTTCGAACAGTCCTCGATTTAATTTGATTTTTCGACCAAAACTAGTATAAACTGGTGTATAATATATTAGGATTTTTTGATCGAAACTTGCATTTCAAAAAGTATCGTAGAATCTAATTTTCAGATGATTATTTGCATGGACTTTCATTATAACCTTCCCTCGTAACATATATAAAGGATTCGAAAAGTTTTTTATCATTTCGAACAGTCCTCAATTTAATTTGATTTTTCGACCAAAACTAATATAAACTAGTGTATAATATATTAGGATTTTTGATCGAAACTTGCATTTCAACAAGTATCGTAGAAACTAATTTTCAGATAATTTTTTTGCAGGAACTTCCATCACAATCTTCTCACGAAAAATATATAAATCATCTGAAAAGTATCATAAAATTTCGAACAGACCTTGATTTAATTTGATTTTTCGACGGAAACTAGTATAAACTAGTGTATACTATATTATGATTTTTTTGACCGAAACATGCATTTCGAAATGTTTCGTAGAATCTAATTTTCGGATGATTATTTGCATGGACTTCTACCATAACCTTCCCTCGTAACATATATAAAGGATTCGAAAAGAAATTTATCATTTCGAACAGTCCTCGATTTAATTTGATTTTTCGACCAAAACTAGTATAAACTAGTGTATAATATATTATGATTTTTTGATCGAAACTTGCATTTCAAAAAGTATCGTAGAAACTAGTTTTCAGATGATATTTTTTTGCATGGACTTCCATCACAATCTTCTCTCGAAAAATATATAAATCATCTGAAAAGTATCATATAATTTCGAACAGTCCTTGATTTAATTTTATTTTTCGACGGAAACTAGTATAAATTAGTGTATATTATATTATGATTTTTTGACCGAAACATGCATTTCGAAAAGTTTCGTAGAATCTAATTTTCAGATGATTATTTTTATGGACTTCCATCATAACCTTCCCTCTTAACATATATAAAGGATTCAAAAGGTTTTTGATCATTTCGTATAGTCCTCGATATAATTTGATTTTTCGACCAAAATAATATAAACTAGTGTATAATATATTAGGATTTTTTGATCGAAACTTGCATTTCAAAAAGTATCGTAGAAACTAATTTTCAGATGATTTTTTTGCATGGACTTTCATCACAATCTTCTCTCGAAAAATATATAAATCATCTGAAAAGTATCATATAATTTTGAACAGTCCTTGATTTAGTTTGATTTTATGACGGAAACTAATATAATCTAGTGTATAATATATTATGATTTTTTGACCGAAACATGCATTTCTAAATGTTTTGTAGAATCTAATTTTCAGATGATTATTTGAATGGACTTCCATCATAACCTTCGCTCGTAACATATATAAAGGATTTGAAAAGTTTTTTATCTTTTCGAACAGTCCTCGATTTAATTTGATTTTTCGACCAAAACTAGTATAAACTGGTGTATAATATATTAGGATTTTTTGATCGAAACTTGCATTTCAAAAAGTATCGTAGAATCTAATTTTCAGATGATTATTTGCATGGACTTTCATTATAACCTTCCCTCGTAACATATATAAAGGATTCGAAAAGTTTTTTATCATTTCGAACAGTCCTCAATTTAATTTGATTTTTCGACCAAAACTAATATAAACTAGTGTATAATATATTAGGATTTTTGATCGAAACTTGCATTTCAACAAGTATCGTAGAAACTAATTTTCAGATAATTTTTTTGCAGGAACTTCCATCACAATCTTCTCACGAAAAATATATAAATCATCTGAAAAGTATCATAAAATTTCGAACAGACCTTGATTTAATTTGATTTTTCGACGGAAACTAGTATAAACTAGTGTATACTATATTATGATTTTTTTGACCGAAACATGCATTTCGAAATGTTTCGTAGAATCTAATTTTCGGATGATTATTTGCATGGACTTCTACCATAACCTTCCCTCGTAACATATATAAAGGATTCGAAAAGAAATTTATCATTTCGAACAGTCCTCGATTTAATTTGATTTTTCGACCAAAACTAGTATAAACTAGTGTATAATATATTATGATTTTTTGATCGAAACTTGCATTTCAAAAAGTATCGTAGAAACTAGTTTTCAGATGATATTTTTTTGCATGGACTTCCATCACAATCTTCTCTCGAAAAATATATAAATCATCTGAAAAGTATCATATAATTTCGAACAGTCCTTGATTTAATTTTATTTTTCGACGGAAACTAGTATAAATTAGTTTATATTATATTATGATTTTTTGACCGAAACATGCATTTCGAAAAGTTTCGTAGAATCTAATTTTCAGATGATTATTTTAATGGACTTCCATCATAACCTTCCCTCTTAACATATATAAAGGATTCAAAAGGTTTTTGATCATTTCGTATAGTCCTCGATATAATTTGATTTTTCGACCAAAATAATATAAACTAGTGTATAATATATTAGGATTTTTTGATCGAAACTTGCATTTCAAAAAGTATCGTAGAAACTAATTTTCAGATGATTTTTTTGCATGGACTTCCATCACAATCTTCTCTCGAAAAATATATAAATCATCTGAAAAGTATCATATAATTTTGAACAGTCCTTGATTTAGTTTGATTTTATGACGGAAACTAATATAATCTAGTGTATAATATATTATGATTTTTTGACCGAAACATGCATTTCTAAATGTTTTGTAGAATCTAATTTTCAGATGATTATTTGAATGGACTTCCATCATAACCTTCGCTCGTAACATATATAAAGGATTTGAAAAGTTTTTTATCTTTTCGAACAGTCCTCGATTTAATTTGATTTTTCGACCAAAACTAGTATAAACTGGTGTATAATATATTAGGATTTTTTGATCGAAACTTGCATTTCAAAAAGTATCGTAGAATCTAATTTTCAGATGATTATTTGCATGGACTTTCATTATAACCTTCCCTCGTAACATATATAAAGGATTCGAAAAGTTTTTTATCATTTCGAACAGTCCTCAATTTAATTTGATTTTTCGACCAAAACTAATATAAACTAGTGTATAATATATTAGGATTTTTGATCGAAACTTGCATTTCAACAAGTATCGTAGAAACTAATTTTCAGATAATTTTTTTGCAGGAACTTCCATCACAATCTTCTCACGAAAAATATATAAATCATCTGAAAAGTATCATAAAATTTCGAACAGACCTTGATTTAATTTGATTTTTCGACGGAAACTAGTATAAACTAGTGTATACTATATTATGATTTTTTTGACCGAAACATGCATTTCGAAATGTTTCGTAGAATCTAATTTTCGGATGATTATTTGCATGGACTTCTACCATAACCTTCCCTCGTAACATATATAAAGGATTCGAAAAGAAATTTATCATTTCGAACAGTCCTCGATTTAATTTGATTTTTCGACCAAAACTAGTATAAACTAGTGTATAATATATTATGATTTTTTGATCGAAACTTGCATTTCAAAAAGTATCGTAGAAACTAGTTTTCAGATGATATTTTTTTGCATGGACTTCCATCACAATCTTCTCTCGAAAAATATATAAATCATCTGAAAAGTATCATATAATTTCGAACAGTCCTTGATTTAATTTTATTTTTCGACGGAAACTAGTATAAATTAGTTTATATTATATTATGATTTTTTGACCGAAACATGCATTTCGAAAAGTTTCGTAGAATCTAATTTTCAGATGATTATTTTAATGGACTTCCATCATAACCTTCCCTCTTAACATATATAAAGGATTCAAAAGGTTTTTGATCATTTCGTATAGTCCTCGATATAATTTGATTTTTCGACCAAAATAATATAAACTAGTGTATAATATATTAGGATTTTTTGATCGAAACTTGCATTTCAAAAAGTATCGTAGAAACTAATTTTCAGATGATTTTTTTGCATGGACTTCCATCACAATCTTCTCTCGAAAAATATATAAATCATCTGAAAAGTATCATATAATTTTGAACAGTCCTTGATTTAGTTTGATTTTATGACGGAAACTAATATAATCTAGTGTATAATATATTATGATTTTTTGACCGAAACATGCATTTCTAAATGTTTTGTAGAATCTAATTTTCAGATGATTATTTGAATGGACTTCCATCATAACCTTCGCTCGTAACATATATAAAGGATTTGAAAAGTTTTTTATCTTTTCGAACAGTCCTCGATTTAATTTGATTTTTCGACCAAAACTAGTATAAACTGGTGTATAATATATTAGGATTTTTTGATCGAAACTTGCATTTCAAAAAGTATCGTAGAATCTAATTTTCAGATGATTATTTGCATGGACTTTCATTATAACCTTCCCTCGTAACATATATAAAGGATTCGAAAAGTTTTTTATCATTTCGAACAGTCCTCAATTTAATTTGATTTTTCGACCAAAACTAATATAAACTAGTGTATAATATATTAGGATTTTTGATCGAAACTTGCATTTCAACAAGTATCGTAGAAACTAATTTTCAGATAATTTTTTTGCAGGAACTTCCATCACAATCTTCTCTCGAAAAATATATAAATCATCTGAAAAGTATCATAAAATTTCGAACAGACCTTGATTTAATTTGATTTTTCGACGGAAACTAGTATAAACTAGTGTATACTATATTATGATTTTTTTGACCGAAACATGCATTTCGAAATGTTTCGTAGAATCTAATTTTCGGATGATTATTTGCATGGACTTCTACCATAACCTTCCCTCGTAACATATATAAAGGATTCGAAAAGAAATTTATCATTTCGAACAGTCCTCGATTTAATTTGATTTTTCGACCAAAACTAGTATAAACTAGTGTATAATATATTATGATTTTTTGATCGAAACTTGCATTTCAAAAAGTATCGTAGAAACTAGTTTTCAGATGATATTTTTTGCATGGACTTCCATCACAATATTCTCTCGAAAAATATATAAATCATCTGAAAAGTATCATATAATTTCGAACAGTCCTTGATTTAATTTTATTTTTCGACGGAAACTAGTATAAATTAGTGTATATTATATTATGATTTTTTGACCGAAACATGCATTTCGAAAAGTTTCGTAGAATCTAATTTTCAGATGATTATTTTTATGGACTTCCATCATAACCTTCCCTCTTAACATATATAAAGGATTCGAAAGGTTTTTGATCATTTCGTATAGTCCTCGATTTAATTTGATTTTTCGACCAAAATAATATAAACTAGTGTATAATATATTAGGATTTTTTGATCGAAACTTGCATTTCAAAAAGTATCGTAAAAACTAATTTTCAGATGAATTTTTTGCATGGACTTCCATCACAATCTTCTCTCGAAAAATATATAAATCATCTGAAAAGTATCATATAATTTTGAACAGTCCTTGATTTAGTTTGATTTTATGACGGAAACTAATATAATCTAGTGTATAATATATTATGATTTTTTGACCGAAACATGCATTTCTAAATGTTTTGTAGAATCTAATTTTCAGATGATTATTTGAATGGACTTCCATCATAACCTTCGCTCGTAACATATATAAAGGATTTGAAAAGTTTTTTATCTTTTCGAACAGTCCTCGATTTAATTTGATTTTTCGACCAAAACTAGTATAAACTGGTGTATAATATATTAGGATTTTTTGATCGAAACTTGCATTTCAAAAAGTATCGTAGAATCTAATTTTCAGATGATTATTTGCATGGACTTTCATTATAACCTTCCCTCGTAACATATATAAAGGATTCGAAAAGTTTTTTATCATTTCGAACAGTCCTCAATTTAATTTGATTTTTCGACCAAAACTAATATAAACTAGTGTATAATATATTAGGATTTTTGATCGAAACTTGCATTTCAACAAGTATCGTAGAAACTAATTTTCAGATAATTTTTTTGCAGGAACTTCCATCACAATCTTCTCACGAAAAATATATAAATCATCTGAAAAGTATCATAAAATTTCGAACAGACCTTGATTTAATTTGATTTTTCGACGGAAACTAGTATAAACTAGTGTATACTATATTATGATTTTTTTGACCGAAACATGCATTTCGAAATGTTTCGTAGAATCTAATTTTCGGATGATTATTTGCATGGACTTCTACCATAACCTTCCCTCGTAACATATATAAAGGATTCGAAAAGAAATTTATCATTTCGAACAGTCCTCGATTTAATTTGATTTTTCGACCAAAACTAGTATAAACTAGTGTATAATATATTATGATTTTTTGATCGAAACTTGCATTTCAAAAAGTATCGTAGAAACTAGTTTTCAGATGATATTTTTTTGCATGGACTTCCATCACAATCTTCTCTCGAAAAATATATAAATCATCTGAAAAGTATCATATAATTTCGAACAGTCCTTGATTTAATTTTATTTTTCGACGGAAACTAGTATAAATTAGTGTATATTATATTATGATTTTTTGACCGAAACATGCATTTCGAAAAGTTTCGTAGAATCTAATTTTCAGATGATTATTTTTATGGACTTCCATCATAACCTTCCCTCTTAACATATATAAAGGATTCGAAAGGTTTTTGATCATTTCGTATAGTCCTCGATATAATTTGATTTTTCGACCAAAATAATATAAACTAGTGTATAATATATTAGGATTTTTTGATCGAAACTTGCATTTCAAAAAGTATCGTAGAAACTAATTTTCAGATGATTTTTTTGCATGGACTTCCATCACAATCTTCTCTCGAAAAATATATAAATCATCTGAAAAGTATCATATAATTTTGAACAGTCCTTGATTTAGTTTGATTTTATGACGGAAACTAATATAATCTAGTGTATAATATATTATGATTTTTTGACCGAAACATGCATTTCTAAATGTTTTGTAGAATCTAATTTTCAGATGATTATTTGAATGGACTTCCATCATAACCTTCGCTCGTAACATATATAAAGGATTTGAAAAGTTTTTTATCTTTTCGAACAGTCCTCGATTTAATTTGATTTTTCGACCAAAACTAGTATAAACTGGTGTATAATATATTAGGATTTTTTGATCGAAACTTGCATTTCAAAAAGTATCGTAGAATCTAATTTTCAGATGATTATTTGCATGGACTTTCATTATAACCTTCCCTCGTAACATATATAAAGGATTCGAAAAGTTTTTTATCATTTCGAACAGTCCTCAATTTAATTTGATTTTTCGACCAAAACTAATATAAACTAGTGTATAATATATTAGGATTTTTGATCGAAACTTGCATTTCAACAAGTATCGTAGAAACTAATTTTCAGATAATTTTTTTGCAGGAACTTCCATCACAATCTTCTCTCGAAAAATATATAAATCATCTGAAAAGTATCATAAAATTTCGAACAGACCTTGATTTAATTTGATTTTTCGACGGAAACTAGTATAAACTAGTGTATACTATATTATGATTTTTTTGACCGAAACATGCATTTCGAAATGTTTCGTAGAATCTAATTTTCGGATGATTATTTGCATGGACTTCTACCATAACCTTCCCTCGTAACATATATAAAGGATTCGAAAAGAAATTTATCATTTCGAACAGTCCTCGATTTAATTTGATTTTTCGACCAAAACTAGTATAAACTAGTGTATAATATATTATGATTTTTTGATCGAAACTTGCATTTCAAAAAGTATCGTAGAAACTAGTTTTCAGATGATATTTTTTGCATGGACTTCCATCACAATATTCTCTCGAAAAATATATAAATCATCTGAAAAGTATCATATAATTTCGAACAGTCCTTGATTTAATTTTATTTTTCGACGGAAACTAGTATAAATTAGTGTATATTATATTATGATTTTTTGACCGAAACATGCATTTCGAAAAGTTTCGTAGAATCTAATTTTCAGATGATTATTTTTATGGACTTCCATCATAACCTTCCCTCTTAACATATATAAAGGATTCGAAAGGTTTTTGATCATTTCGTATAGTCCTCGATTTAATTTGATTTTTCGACCAAAATAATATAAACTAGTGTATAATATATTAGGATTTTTTGATCGAAACTTGCATTTCAAAAAGTATCGTAAAAACTAATTTTCAGATGAATTTTTTGCATGGACTTCCATCACAATCTTCTCTCGAAAAATATATAAATCATCTGAAAAGTATCATATAATTTTGAACAGTCCTTGATTTAGTTTGATTTTATGACGGAAACTAATATAATCTAGTGTATAATATATTATGATTTTTTGACCGAAACATGCATTTCTAAATGTTTTGTAGAATCTAATTTTCAGATGATTATTTGAATGGACTTCCATCATAACCTTCGCTCGTAACATATATAAAGGATTTGAAAAGTTTTTTATCTTTTCGAACAGTCCTCGATTTAATTTGATTTTTCGACCAAAACTAGTATAAACTGGTGTATAATATATTAGGATTTTTTGATCGAAACTTGCATTTCAAAAAGTATCGTAGAATCTAATTTTCAGATGATTATTTGCATGGACTTTCATTATAACCTTCCCTCGTAACATATATAAAGGATTCGAAAAGTTTTTTATCATTTCGAACAGTCCTCAATTTAATTTGATTTTTCGACCAAAACTAATATAAACTAGTGTATAATATATTAGGATTTTTGATCGAAACTTGCATTTCAACAAGTATCGTAGAAACTAATTTTCAGATAATTTTTTTGCAGGAACTTCCATCACAATCTTCTCTCGAAAAATATATAAATCATCTGAAAAGTATCATAAAATTTCGAACAGACCTTGATTTAATTTGATTTTTCGACGGAAACTAGTATAAACTAGTGTATACTATATTATGATTTTTTTGACCGAAACATGCATTTCGAAATGTTTCGTAGAATCTAATTTTCGGATGATTATTTGCATGGACTTCTACCATAACCTTCCCTCGTAACATATATAAAGGATTCGAAAAGAAATTTATCATTTCGAACAGTCCTCGATTTAATTTGATTTTTCGACCAAAACTAGTATAAACTAGTGTATAATATATTATGATTTTTTGATCGAAACTTGCATTTCAAAAAGTATCGTAGAAACTAGTTTTCAGATGATATTTTTTGCATGGACTTCCATCACAATATTCTCTCGAAAAATATATAAATCATCTGAAAAGTATCATATAATTTCGAACAGTCCTTGATTTAATTTTATTTTTCGACGGAAACTAGTATAAATTAGTGTATATTATATTATGATTTTTTGACCGAAACATGCATTTCGAAAAGTTTCGTAGAATCTAATTTTCAGATGATTATTTTTATGGACTTCCATCATAACCTTCCCTCTTAACATATATAAAGGATTCGAAAGGTTTTTGATCATTTCGTATAGTCCTCGATTTAATTTGATTTTTCGACCAAAATAATATAAACTAGTGTATAATATATTAGGATTTTTTGATCGAAACTTGCATTTCAAAAAGTATCGTAAAAACTAATTTTCAGATGAATTTTTTGCATGGACTTCCATCACAATCTTCTCTCGAAAAATATATAAATCATCTGAAAAGTATCATATAATTTTGAACAGTCCTTGATTTAGTTTGATTTTATGACGGAAACTAATATAATCTAGTGTATAATATATTATGATTTTTTGACCGAAACATGCATTTCTAAATGTTTTGTAGAATCTAATTTTCAGATGATTATTTGAATGGACTTCCATCATAACCTTCGCTCGTAACATATATAAAGGATTTGAAAAGTTTTTTATCTTTTCGAACAGTCCTCGATTTAATTTGATTTTTCGACCAAAACTAGTATAAACTGGTGTATAATATATTAGGATTTTTTGATCGAAACTTGCATTTCAAAAAGTATCGTAGAATCTAATTTTCAGATGATTATTTGCATGGACTTTCATTATAACCTTCCCTCGTAACATATATAAAGGATTCGAAAAGTTTTTTATCATTTCGAACAGTCCTCAATTTAATTTGATTTTTCGACCAAAACTAATATAAACTAGTGTATAATATATTAGGATTTTTGATCGAAACTTGCATTTCAACAAGTATCGTAGAAACTAATTTTCAGATAATTTTTTTGCAGGAACTTCCATCACAATCTTCTCACGAAAAATATATAAATCATCTGAAAAGTATCATAAAATTTCGAACAGACCTTGATTTAATTTGATTTTTCGACGGAAACTAGTATAAACTAGTGTATACTATATTATGATTTTTTTGACCGAAACATGCATTTCGAAATGTTTCGTAGAATCTAATTTTCGGATGATTATTTGCATGGACTTCTACCATAACCTTCCCTCGTAACATATATAAAGGATTCAAAAAGAAATTTATCATTTCGAACAGTCCTCGATTTAATTTGATTTTTCGACCAAAACTAGTATAAACTAGTGTATAATATATTATGATTTTTTGATCGAAACTTGCATTTCAAAAAGTATCGTAGAAACTAGTTTTCAGATGATATTTTTTTGCATGGACTTCCATCACAATCTTCTCTCGAAAAATATATAAATCATCTGAAAAGTATCATATAATTTCGAACAGTCCTTGATTTAATTTTATTTTTCGACGGAAACTAGTATAAATTAGTATATATTATATTATGATTTTTTGACCGAAACATGCATTTCGAAAAGTTTCGTAGAATCTAATTTTCAGATGATTATTTTTATGGACTTCCATCATAACCTTCCCTCTTAACATATATAAAGGATTCGAAAGGTTTTTGATCATTTCGTATAGTCCTCGATTTAATTTGATTTTTCGACCAAAATAATATAAACTAGTGTATAATATATTAGGATTTTTTGATCGAAACTTGCATTTCAAAAAGTATCGTAAAAACTAATTTTCAGATGATTTTTTTGCATGGACTTCCATCACAATCTTCTCTCGAAAAATATATAAATCATCTGAAAAGTATCATATAATTTTGAACAGTCCTTGATTTAGTTTAATTTTATGACGGAAACTAATATAATCTAGTGTATAATATATTATGATTTTTTGACCGAAACATGCATTTCTAAATGTTTTGTAGAATCTAATTTTCAGATGATTATTTGAATGGACTTCCATCATAACCTTCGCTCGTAACATATATAAAGGATTTGAAAAGTTTTTTATCTTTTCGAACAGTCCTCGATTTAATTTGATTTTTCGACCAAAACTAGTATAAACTGGTGTATAATATATTAGGATTTTTTGATCGAAACTTGCATTTCAAAAAGTATCGTAGAATCTAATTTTCAGATGATTATTTGCATGGACTTTCATTATAACCTTCCCTCGTAACATATATAAAGGATTCGAAAAGTTTTTTATCATTTCGAACAGTCCTCAATTTAATTTGATTTTTCGACCAAAACTAATATAAACTAGTGTATAATATATTAGGATTTTTGATCGAAACTTGCATTTCAACAAGTATCGTAGAAACTAATTTTCAGATAATTTTTTTGCAGGAACTTCCATCACAATCTTCTCACGAAAAATATATAAATCATCTGAAAAGTATCATAAAATTTCGAACAGACCTTGATTTAATTTGATTTTTCGACGGAAACTAGTATAAACTAGTGTATACTATATTATGATTTTTTTGACCGAAACATGCATTTCGAAATGTTTCGTAGAATCTAATTTTCGGATGATTATTTGCATGGACTTCTACCATAACCTTCCCTCGTAACATATATAAAGGATTCAAAAAGAAATTTATCATTTCGAACAGTCCTCGATTTAATTTGATTTTTCGACCAAAACTAGTATAAACTAGTGTATAATATATTATGATTTTTTGATCGAAACTTGCATTTCAAAAAGTATCGTAGAAACTAGTTTTCAGATGATATTTTTTTGCATGGACTTCCATCACAATCTTCTCTCGAAAAATATATAAATCATCTGAAAAGTATCATATAATTTCGAACAGTCCTTGATTTAATTTTATTTTTCGACGGAAACTAGTATAAATTAGTATATATTATATTATGATTTTTTGACCGAAACATGCATTTCAAAAGTTTCGTAGAATCTAATTTTCAGATGATTATTTTTATGGACTTCCATCATAACCTTCCCTCTTAACATATATAAAGGATTCGAAAGGTTTTTGATCATTTCGTATAGTCCTCGATTTAATTTGATTTTTCGACCAAAATAATATAAACTAGTGTATAATATATTAGGATTTTTTGATCGAAACTTGCATTTCAAAAAGTATCGTAAAAACTAATTTTCAGATGATTTTTTTGCATGGACTTCCATCACAATCTTCTCTCGAAAAATATATAAATCATCTGAAAAGTATCATATAATTTTGAACAGTCCTTGATTTAGTTTAATTTTATGACGGAAACTAATATAATCTAGTGTATAATATATTATGATTTTTTGACCGAAACATGCATTTCTAAATGTTTTGTAGAATCTAATTTTCAGATGATTATTTGAATGGACTTCCATCATAACCTTCGCTCGTAACATATATAAAGGATTTGAAAAGTTTTTTATCTTTTCGAACAGTCCTCGATTTAATTTGATTTTTCGACCAAAACTAGTATAAACTGGTGTATAATATATTAGGATTTTTTGATCGAAACTTGCATTACAAAAAGTATCGTAGAATCTAATTTTCAGATGATTATTTGCATGGACTTTCATTATAACCTTCCCTCGTAACATATATAAAGGATTCGAAAAGTTTTTTATCATTTCGAACAGTCCTCAATTTAATTTGATTTTTCGACCAAAACTAATATAAACTAGTGTATAATATATTAGGATTTTTGATCGAAACTTGCATTTCAACAAGTATCGTAGAAACTAATTTTCAGATAATTTTTTTGCAGGAACTTCCATCACAATCTTCTCACGAAAAATATATAAATCATCTGAAAAGTATCATAAAATTTCGAACAGACCTTGATTTAATTTGATTTTTCGACGGAAACTAGTATAAACTAGTGTATACTATATTATGATTTTTTTGACCGAAACATGCATTTCGAAATGTTTCGTAGAATCTAATTTTCGGATGATTATTTGCATGGACTTCTACCATAACCTTCCCTCGTAACATATATAAAGGATTCAAAAAGAAATTTATCATTTCGAACAGTCCTCGATTTAATTTGATTTTTCGACCAAAACTAGTATAAACTAGTGTATAATATATTATGATTTTTTGATCGAAACTTGCATTTCAAAAAGTATCGTAGAAACTAGACTTCCATCACAATATTCTCTCGAAAAATATATAAATCATCTGAAAAGTATCATATAATTTCGAACAGTCCTTGATTTAATATTATTTTTCGACGGAAACTAGTATAAATTAGTGTATATTATATTATGATTTTTTGACCGAAACATGCATTTCGAAAAGTTTCGTAGAATCTAATTTTCAGATGATTATTTTTATGGACTTCCATCATAACCTTCCCTCTTAACATATATAAAGGATTCAAAAGGTTTTTGATCATTTCGTATAGTCCTCGATTTAATTTGATTTTTCGACCAAAATAATATAAACTAGTGTATAATATATTAGGATTTTTTGATCGAAACTTGCATTTCAAAAAGTATCGTAAAAACTAATTTTCAGATGATTTTTTTGCATGGACTTCCATCACAATCTTCTCTCGAAAAATATATAAATCATCTGAAAAGTATCATATAATTTTGAACAGTCCTTGATTTAGTTTGATTTTATGACGGAAACTAATATAATCTAGTGTATAATATATTATGATTTTTTGACCGAAACATGCATTTCTAAATGTTTTGTAGAATCTAATTTTCAGATGATTATTTGAATGGACTTCCATCATAACCTTCGCTCGTAACATATATAAAGGATTTGAAAAGTTTTTTATCTTTTCGAACAGTCCTCGATTTAATTTGATTTTTCGACCAAAACTAGTATAAACTGGTGTATAATATATTAGGATTTTTTGATCGAAACTTGCATTTCAAAAAGTATCGTAGAATCTAATTTTCAGATGATTATTTGCATGGACTTTCATTATAACCTTCCCTCGTAACATATATAAAGGATTCGAAAAGTTTTTTATCATTTCGAACAGTCCTCAATTTAATTTGATTTTTCGACCAAAACTATTATAAACTAGTGTATAATATATTAGGATTTTTGATCGAAACTTGCATTTCAACAAGTATCGTAGAAACTAATTTTCAGATAATTTTTTTGCAGGAACTTCCATCACAATCTTCTCACGAAAAATATATAAATCATCTGAAAAGTATCATAAAATTTCGAACAGACCTTGATTTAATTTGATTTTTCGACGGAAACTAGTATAAACTAGTGTATACTATATTATGATTTTTTTGACCGAAACATGCATTTCGAAATGTTTCGTAGAATCTAATTTTCGGATGATTATTTGCATGGACTTCTACCATAACCTTCCCTCGTAACATATATAAAGGATTCAAAAAGAAATTTATCATTTCGAACAGTCCTCGATTTAATTTGATTTTTCGACCAAAACTAGTATAAACTAGTGTATAATATATTATGATTTTTTGATCGAAACTTGCATTTCAAAAAGTATCGTAGAAACTAGTTTTCAGATGATATTTTTTGCATGGACTTCCATCACAATATTCTCTCGAAAAATATATAAATCATCTGAAAAGTATCATATAATTTCGAACAGTCCTTGATTTAATATTATTTTTCGACGGAAACTAGTATAAATTAGTGTATATTATATTATGATTTTTTGACCGAAACATGCATTTCGAAAAGTTTCGTAGAATCTAATTTTCAGATGATTATTTTTATGGACTTCCATCATAACCTTCCCTCTTAACATATATAAAGGATTCAAAAGGTTTTTGATCATTTCGTATAGTCCTCGATTTAATTTGATTTTTCGACCAAAATAATATAAACTAGTGTATAATATATTAGGATTTTTTGATCGAAACTTGCATTTCAAAAAGTATCGTAAAAACTAATTTTCAGATGATTTTTTTGCATGGACTTCCATCACAATCTTCTCTCGAAAAATATATAAATCATCTGAAAAGTATCATATAATTTTGAACAGTCCTTGATTTAGTTTGATTTTATGACGGAAACTAATATAATCTAGTGTATAATATATTATGATTTTTTGACCGAAACATGCATTTCTAAATGTTTTGTAGAATCTAATTTTCAGATGATTATTTGAATGGACTTCCATCATAACCTTCGCTCGTAACATATATAAAGGATTTGAAAAGTTTTTTATCTTTTCGAACAGTCCTCGATTTAATTTGATTTTTCGACCAAAACTAGTATAAACTGGTGTATAATATATTAGGATTTTTTGATCGAAACTTGCATTTCAAAAAGTATCGTAGAATCTAATTTTCAGATGATTATTTGCATGGACTTTCATTATAACCTTCCCTCGTAACATATATAAAGGATTCGAAAAGTTTTTTATCATTTCGAACAGTCCTCAATTTAATTTGATTTTTCGACCAAAACTAATATAAACTAGTGTATAATATATTAGGATTTTTGATCGAAACTTGCATTTCAACAAGTATCGTAGAAACTAATTTTCAGATAATTTTTTTGCAGGAACTTCCATCACAATCTTCTCACGAAAAATATATAAATCATCTGAAAAGTATCATAAAATTTCGAACAGACCTTGATTTAATTTGATTTTTCGACGGAAACTAGTATAAACTAGTGTATACTATATTATGATTTTTTTGACCGAAACATGCATTTCGAAATGTTTCGTAGAATCTAATTTTCGGATGATTATTTGCATGGACTTCTACCATAACCTTCCCTCGTAACATATATAAAGGATTCAAAAAGAAATTTATCATTTCGAACAGTCCTCGATTTAATTTGATTTTTCGACCAAAACTAGTATAAACTAGTGTATAATATATTATGATTTTTTGATCGAAACTTGCATTTCAAAAAGTATCGTAGAAACTAGTTTTCAGATGATATTTTTTTGCATGGACTTCCATCACAATCTTCTCTCGAAAAATATATAAATCATCTGAAAAGTATCATATAATTTCGAACAGTCCTTGATTTAATTTTATTTTTCGACGGAAACTAGTATAAATTAGTATATATTATATTATGATTTTTTGACCGAAACATGCATTTCGAAAAGTTTCGTAGAATCTAATTTTCAGATGATTATTTTTATGGACTTCCATCATAACCTTCCCTCTTAACATATATAAAGGATTCGAAAGGTTTTTGATCATTTCGTATAGTCCTCGATTTAATTTGATTTTTCGACCAAAATAATATAAACTAGTGTATAATATATTAGGATTTTTTGATCGAAACTTGCATTTCAAAAAGTATCGTAAAAACTAATTTTCAGATGATTTTTTTGCATGGACTTCCATCACAATCTTCTCTCGAAAAATATATAAATCATCTGAAAAGTATCATATAATTTTGAACAGTCCTTGATTTAGTTTGATTTTATGACGGAAACTAATATAATCTAGTGTATAATATATTATGATTTTTTGACCGAAACATGCATTTCTAAATGTTTTGTAGAATCTAATTTTCAGATGATTATTTGAATGGACTTCCATCATAACCTTCGCTCGTAACATATATAAAGGATTTGAAAAGTTTTTTATCTTTTCGAACAGTCCTCGATTTAATTTGATTTTTCGACCAAAACTAGTATAAACTGGTGTATAATATATTAGGATTTTTTGATCGAAACTTGCATTTCAAAAAGTATCGTAGAATCTAATTTTCAGATGATTATTTGCATGGACTTTCATTATAACCTTCCCTCGTAACATATATAAAGGATTCGAAAAGTTTTTTATCATTTCGAACAGTCCTCAATTTAATTTGATTTTTCGACCAAAACTAATATAAACTAGTGTATAATATATTAGGATTTTTGATCGAAACTTGCATTTCAACAAGTATCGTAGAAACTAATTTTCAGATAATTTTTTTGCAGGAACTTCCATCACAATCTTCTCACGAAAAATATATAAATCATCTGAAAAGTATCATAAAATTTCGAACAGACCTTGATTTAATTTGATTTTTCGACGGAAACTAGTATAAACTAGTGTATACTATATTATGATTTTTTTGACCGAAACATGCATTTCGAAATGTTTCGTAGAATCTAATTTTCGGATGATTATTTGCATGGACTTCTACCATAACCTTCCCTCGTAACATATATAAAGGATTCAAAAAGAAATTTATCATTTCGAACAGTCCTCGATTTAATTTGATTTTTCGACCAAAACTAGTATAAACTAGTGTATAATATATTATGATTTTTTGATCGAAACTTGCATTTCAAAAAGTATCGTAGAAACTAGTTTTCAGATGATATTTTTTTGCATGGACTTCCATCACAATCTTCTCTCGAAAAATATATAAATCATCTGAAAAGTATCATATAATTTCGAACAGTCCTTGATTTAATTTTATTTTTCGACGGAAACTAGTATAAATTAGTATATATTATATTATGATTTTTTGACCGAAACATGCATTTCGAAAAGTTTCGTAGAATCTAATTTTCAGATGATTATTTTTATGGACTTCCATCATAACCTTCCCTCTTAACATATATAAAGGATTCGAAAGGTTTTTGATCATTTCGTATAGTCCTCGATTTAATTTGATTTTTCGACCAAAATAATATAAACTAGTGTATAATATATTAGGATTTTTTGATCGAAACTTGCATTTCAAAAAGTATCGTAAAAACTAATTTTCAGATGATTTTTTTGCATGGACTTCCATCACAATCTTCTCTCGAAAAATATATAAATCATCTGAAAAGTATCATATAATTTTGAACAGTCCTTGATTTAGTTTAATTTTATGACGGAAACTAATATAATCTAGTGTATAATATATTATGATTTTTTGACCGAAACATGCATTTCTAAATGTTTTGTAGAATCTAATTTTCAGATGATTATTTGAATGGACTTCCATCATAACCTTCGCTCGTAACATATATAAAGGATTTGAAAAGTTTTTTATCTTTTCGAACAGTCCTCGATTTAATTTGATTTTTCGACCAAAACTAGTATAAACTGGTGTATAATATATTAGGATTTTTTGATCGAAACTTGCATTACAAAAAGTATCGTAGAATCTAATTTTCAGATGATTATTTGCATGGACTTTCATTATAACCTTCCCTCGTAACATATATAAAGGATTCGAAAAGTTTTTTATCATTTCGAACAGTCCTCAATTTAATTTGATTTTTCGACCAAAACTAATATAAACTAGTGTATAATATATTAGGATTTTTGATCGAAACTTGCATTTCAACAAGTATCGTAGAAACTAATTTTCAGATAATTTTTTTGCAGGAACTTCCATCACAATCTTCTCACGAAAAATATATAAATCATCTGAAAAGTATCATAAAATTTCGAACAGACCTTGATTTAATTTGATTTTTCGACGGAAACTAGTATAAACTAGTGTATACTATATTATGATTTTTTTGACCGAAACATGCATTTCGAAATGTTTCGTAGAATCTAATTTTCGGATGATTATTTGCATGGACTTCTACCATAACCTTCCCTCGTAACATATATAAAGGATTCAAAAAGAAATTTATCATTTCGAACAGTCCTCGATTTAATTTGATTTTTCGACCAAAACTAGTATAAACTAGTGTATAATATATTATGATTTTTTGATCGAAACTTGCATTTCAAAAAGTATCGTAGAAACTAGTTTTCAGATGATATTTTTTTGCATGGACTTCCATCACAATCTTCTCTCGAAAAATATATAAATCATCTGAAAAGTATCATATAATTTCGAACAGTCCTTGATTTAATTTTATTTTTCGACGGAAACTAGTATAAATTAGTATATATTATATTATGATTTTTTGACCGAAACATGCATTTCGAAAAGTTTCGTAGAATCTAATTTTCAGATGATTATTTTTATGGACTTCCATCATAACCTTCCCTCTTAACATATATAAAGGATTCGAAAGGTTTTTGATCATTTCGTATAGTCCTCGATATAATTTGATTTTTCGACCAAAATAATATAAACTAGTGTATAATATATTAGGATTTTTTGATCGAAACTTGCATTTCAAAAAGTATCGTAGAAACTAATTTTCAGATGATTTTTTTGCATGGACTTCCATCACAATCTTCTCTCGAAAAATATATAAATCATCTGAAAAGTATCATATAATTTTGAACAGTCCTTGATTTAGTTTGATTTTATGACGGAAACTAATATAATCTAGTGTATAATATATTATGATTTTTTGACCGTAACATGCATTTCTAAATGTTTTGTAGAATCTAATTTTCAGATGATTATTTGAATGGACTTCCATCATAACCTTCGCTCGTAACATATATAAAGGATTTGAAAAGTTTTTTATCTTTTCGAACAGTCCTCGATTTAATTTGATTTTTCGACCAAAACTAGTATAAACTGGTGTATAATATATTAGGATTTTTTGATCAAAACTTGCATTTCAAAAAGTATCGTAGAATCTAATTTTCAGATGATTATTTGCATGGACTTTCATTATAACCTTCCCTCGTAACATATATAAAGGATTCGAAAAGTTTTTTATCATTTCGAACAGTCCTCAATTTAATTTGATTTTTCGACCAAAACTAATATAAACTAGTGTATAATATATTAGGATTTTTGATCGAAACTTGCATTTCAACAAGTATCGTAGAAACTAATTTTCAGATAATTTTTTTGCAGGAACTTCCAACACAATCTTCTCACGAAAAATATATAAATCATCTGAAAAGTATCATAAAATTTCGAACAGACCTTGATTTAATTTGATTTTTCGACGGAAACTAGTATAAACTAGTGTATACTATATTATGATTTTTTTGACCGAAACATGCATTTCGAAATGTTTCGTAGAATCTAATTTTCGGATGATTATTTGCATGGACTTCTACCATAACCTTCCCTCGTAACATATATAAAGGATTCAAAAAGAAATTTATCATTTCGAACAGTCCTCGATTTAATTTGATTTTTCGACCAAAACTAGTATAAACTAGTGTATAATATATTATGATTTTTTGATCGAAACTTGCATTTCAAAAAGTATCGTAGAAACTAGTTTTCAGATGATATTTTTTGCATGGACTTCCATCACAATATTCTCTCGAAAAATATATAAATCATCTGAAAAGTATCATATAATTTCGAACAGTCCTTGATTTAATTTTATTTTTCGACGGAAACTAGTATAAATTAGTGTATATTATATTATGATTTTTTGACCGAAACATGCATTTCGAAAAGTTTCGTAGAATCTAATTTTCAGATGATTATTTTTATGGACTTCCATCATAACCTTCCCTCTTAACATATATAAAGGATTCAAAAGGTTTTTGATCATTTCGTATAGTCCTCGATTTAATTTGATTTTTCGACCAAAATAATATAAACTAGTGTATAATATATTAGGATTTTTTGATCGAAACTTGCATTTCAAAAAGTATCGTAAAAACTAATTTTCAGATGATTTTTTTGCATGGACTTCCATCACAATCTTCTCTCGAAAAATATATAAATCATCTGAAAAGTATCATATAATTTTGAACAGTCCTTGATTTAGTTGAATTTTATGACGGAAACTAATATAAACTAGTGTATAATATATTATGATTTTTTGACCGAAACATGCATTTCTAAATGTTTTGTAGAATCTAATTTTCAGATGATTATTTGAATGGACTTCGATCATAACCTTCGCTCGTAACATATATAAAGGATTTGAAAAGTTTTTTATCTTTTCGAACAGTCCTCGATTTAATTTGATTTTTCGACCAAAACTAGTATAAACTGGTGTATAATATATTAGGATTTTTTGATCGAAACTTGCATTTTAAAAAGTATCGTAGAATCTAATTTTAAGATGATTATTTGCATGGACTTCCATCATAACCTGCCCTCGTAACATATATAAAGGATTCGAAAAGTTTTTTATCATTTCGAACAGTCCTCAATTTAATTTGATTTTTCGACCAAAACTAATATAAACTAGTGTATAATATATTAGGATTTTTGATCGAAACTTGCATTTCAACAAGTATCGTAGAAACTAATTTTCAGATAATTTTTTTGCAGGAACTTCCAACACAATCTTCTCACGAAAAATATATAAATCATCTGAAAAGTATCATAAAATTTCGAACAGACCTTGATTTAATTTGATTTTTCGACGGAAACTAGTATAAACTAGTGTATACTATATTATGATTTTTTTGACCGAAACATGCATTTCGAAATGTTTCGTAGAATCTAATTTTCGGATGATTATTTGCATGGACTTCTACCATAACCTTCCCTCGTAACATATATAAAGGATTCAAAAAGAAATTTATCATTTCGAACAGTCCTCGATTTAATTTGATTTTTCGACCAAAACTAGTATAAACTAGTGTATAATATATTATGATTTTTTGATCGAAACTTGCATTTCAAAAAGTATCGTAGAAACTAGTTTTCAGATGATATTTTTTGCATGGACTTCCATCACAATATTCTCTCGAAAAATATATAAATCATCTGAAAAGTATCATATAATTTCGAACAGTCCTTGATTTAATTTTATTTTTCGACGGAAACTAGTATAAATTAGTGTATATTATATTATGATTTTTTGACCGAAACATGCATTTCGAAAAGTTTCGTAGAATCTAATTTTCAGATGATTATTTTTATGGACTTCCATCATAACCTTCCCTCTTAACATATATAAAGGATTCAAAAGGTTTTTGATCATTTCGTATAGTCCTCGATTTAATTTGATTTTTCGACCAAAATAATATAAACTAGTGTATAATATATTAGGATTTTTTGATCGAAACTTGCATTTCAAAAAGTATCGTAGAAACTAATTTTCAGATGATTTTTTTGCATGGACTTCCATCACAATCTTCTCTCGAAAAATATATAAATCATCTGAAAAGTATCATATAATTTTGAACAGTCCTTGATTTAGTTGGATTTTATGACGGAAACTAATATAAACTAGTGTATAATATATTATGATTTTTTGACCGAAACATGCATTTCTAAATGTTTTGTAGAATCTAATTTTCAGATGATTATTTGAATGGACTTCGATCATAACCTTCGCTCGTAACATATATAAAGGATTTGAAAAGTTTTTTATCTTTTCGAACAGTCCTCGATTTAATTTGATTTTTCGACCAAAACTAGTATAAACTGGTGTATAATATATTAGGATTTTTTGATCGAAACTTGCATTTTAAAAAGTATCGTAGAATCTAATTTTAAGATGATTATTTGCATGGACTTCCATCATAACCTGCCCTCGTAACATATATAAAGGATTCGAAAAGAAATTTATCATTTCGAATAGTCCTTGATTTAATTTGATTTTTTCGACCAAAACTAATATAAACTAGTGTATAATATATTAGGATTTTTGATCGAAACTTGCATTTCAACAAGTATCGTAGAAACTAATTTTCAGATAATTTTTTTGCATGAACTTCCATCACAATCTTCTCTCGAAAAATATATAAATCATCTGAAAAGTATCATAAAATTTCGAACAGTCCTTGATTTAATTTGATTTTTCGACGGAAACTAGTATAAACTAGTGTATACTATATTATGATTTTTTTGACCGAAACATGCATTTCGAAATGTTTCGTAGAATCTAATTTTCGGATGATTATTTGCATGGACTTCTACCATAACCTTCCCTTGTACCATATATAAAGGATTCGGAAAAAAATTTATCATTTCGAACAGTCCTCGATTTAATTTGATTTTTCGACCAAAACTAGTATAAACTAGTGTATAATATATTATGATTTTTTGATCGAAACTTGCATTTCAAAAAGTATCGTAGAAACTAGTTTTCAGATGATATTTTTTGCATGGACTTCCATCACAATATTCTCTCAAAAAATATGTAAATCATCTGAAAAGTATCATATAATTTCGAACAGTCCTTGATTTAATTTTATTTTTCGACGGAAACTAGTATAAATTAGTGTATATTATATTATGATTTTTTGACCGAAACATGCATTTCGAAAAGTTTCGTAGAATCTAATTTTCAGATGATTATTTTTATGGACTTCCATCATAACCTTCCCTCGTAACATATATAAAGGATTCGAAAGGTTTTTTATCATTTCGTATAGTCCTCGATTTAATTTGATTTTTCGACCAAAATAATATAAACTAGTGTATAATATATTAGGATTTTTTGATCGAAACTTGCATTTCAAAAAGTATCGTAGAAACTAATTTTCAGATGATTTTTTTGCATGGACTTCCATCACAATCTTCTCTCGAAAAATATATAAATCATCTGAAAAGTATCATATAATTTTGAACAGTCCTTGATTTAGTTTGATTTTATGACGGAAACTAATATAATCTAGTGTTTAATATATTATGATTTTTTGACCGAAACATGCATTTCTAAATGTTTTGTAGAATCTAATTTTCAGATGATTATTTGAATGGACTTCCATCATAACCTTCGCTCGTAACATATATAAAGGATTTGAAAAGTTTTTTATCTTTTCGAACAGTCCTCGATTTAATTTGATTTTTCGACCAAAACTAGTATAAACTGGTGTATAATATATTAGGATTTTTTGATCGAAACTTGCATTTCAAAAAGTATCGTAGAATCTAATTTTCAGATGATTATTTGCATGGACTTCCATCATAACCTGCCCTCGTAACATATATAAAGGATTCGAAAAGAAATTTATCATTTCGAATAGTCCTTGATTTAATTTGATTTTTCGACCAAAACTAATATAAACTAGTGTATAATATATTAGGATTTTTGATCGAAACTTGCATTTCAAAAAGTATCGTAGAAACTAATTTTCAGATAATTTTTTTGCAGGAACTTCCATCACAATCTTCTCTCGAAAAATATATAAATCATCTGAAAAGTATCATAAAATTTCGAACAGACCTTGATTTAATTTGATTTTTCGACGGAAACTAGTATAAACTAGTGTATACTATATTATGATTTTTTTGACCGAAACATGCATTTCGAAATGTTTCGTAGAATCTAATTTTCGGATGATTATTTGCATGGACTTCTACCATAACCTTCCCTTGTACCATATATAAAGGATTCGAAAAAAAATTTATCATTTCGAACAGTCCTCGATTTAATTTGATTTTTCGACCAAAACTAGTATAAACTAGTGTATAATATATTATGATTTTTTGATCGAAACTTGCATTTCAAAAAGTATCGTAGAAACTAGTTTTCAGATGATATTTTTTGCATGGACTTCCATCACAATATTCTCTCGAAAAATATATAAATCATCTGAAAAGTATCATATAATTTCGAACAGTCCTTGATTTAATTTTATTTTTCGACGGAAACTAGTATAAATTAGTGTATATTATATTATGATTTTTTGACCGAAACATGCATTTTGAAAAGTTTCGTAGAATCTAATTTTCAGATGATTATTTTTATGGACTTCCATCATAACCTTCCCTCGTAACATATATAAAGGATTCGAAAAAATAATTATCATTTCGAACAGTCCTCGATTTAATTATATTTTTCGACCAAAACTAGTATAAACTAGTGTATAATATATTATGATTTTTTGATCGAAACTTGCATTTCAAAAAGTATCGTAGAAACTAGTTTTCAGATGATTTTTTTTGCATGAACTTCCATCACAATCTTCTCTCGAAAAATATATAAATCATCTGAAAAGTATCGTAAAATTTCGAATAGTCCTTGATTTAATTTGATTTTTTGACGGAAACTAGTATGAACGAGTGTATACTATATTATGATTTTTTGACCGAAACATGCATTTCGGAAAGTTTCGTAGAATCTAATTTTCAGATGATTATTTGCATGGACTTCCATCATAACCTTCCCTTGTACCATATATAAAGGATTCGAAGAAAAAAAATTATCATTTCGAACATTCCTCGATTTAATTATATTTTTCGACCAATACTAGTATAAACTAGTGGATAATATATTATGATTTTTTGATCGAAACATGCATTTCAAAAAGTATTGTAGAAACTAATTTTCAGTTGATTTTTTTGCATGAACTTCCATCACAATATTCTATCGAAAAATATATAAATCATCTGAAAAGTATCGTATAATTTCGAATAGTCCTTGATTTAATTTTATTTTTCGACGGAAACTAGTATGAACGAGTATATAATATATTATGATTTTTTGACCGAAACATGCATTTCGGAAAGTTTCGTAGAATCTAATTTCCAGATGATTATTTGCATGGACTTCCATCATAACCTTCCCTCGTAACATATATAAAGGATTCGAAAAGTTTTTTATCATTTCGAACAGTCCTCGATTTAATTTCATTTTTCGACCAAAACTAGTATAAACTAGTGTATAATATATTAGGATTTTTTGATCGAAACTTGCATTTCAAAAAGTATCGTAGATTCTAATTTTCAGATGATTATTTGCATGGACTTCCATCATAACCTGCCCTCGTAACATATATAAAGGATTCGAAAAAAAATTATCATTTCGAACAGTCCTCGATTTTATTTGATTTTTCGACTAATACTAATATGAACTAGTGTATAATATATTAGGATTTTTGATCGAAACTTGCATTTCAAAAAGTATCGTAGAAACTAATTTTCAGATAACTTTTTTGCATGAAATTCCATCACAATCTTCTCTCGAAAAATATATAAATCATCTGAAAAGTATCGTATAATTTCGAAGAGTCCTTGATTTAATTTAATGTTTTGACGGAAACTAGTATAAACTAGTGTATACTATATTATGATTTTTTTGACTGAAACATGCATTTCGAAATGTTTCGTAAAATGTAATTTTCAGATGATTATTTGCATGGACTTCCATCATAACCTTCCCTTGTACCATATATAAAGGATTCGGAAAAAAATTTATCATTTCGAACAGTCCTCGATTTTATTTGATTTTTTGACCAAAACTAATATGAACTAGTGTATAATATATTAGGATTTTTGATCGAAACTTGCATTTCAAAAAGTATCGTAGAAACTAATTTTCAGATAACTTTTTTGCATGAAATTCCATCACAATCTTCTCTCGAAAAATATATAAATGATCTGAAAAGTATCGTATAATTTCGAAGAGTCCTTGATTTAATTTAATTTTTTGACGGAAACTAGTATAAACTAGTGTATACTATATTATGATTTTTTTGACTGAAACATGCATTTCGAAATGTTTCGTAAAATGTAATTTTCAGATGATTATTTGCATGGACTTCCATCATAACCTTCCCTTGTACCATATATAAAGGATTCGAAAAAAAATTTATCATTTCAAACAGTCCTCGATTTAATTTGATTTTTCGACCAAAACTAATATAAACTAGTGTATAATATATTAGGATTTTTGATCGAAACTTGCATTTCCAAAAGTATCGTAGAAACTAATTTTCAGATGATTTTTTTGCATGAACTTCCATCACAATCTTCTCTCGAAAAATATATAAATCATCTGAAAAGTATCGTATAATTTCGAACAGTCCTTGATTTAATTTGATTTTTCGACGGAAACTAGTATAAACTAGTGTATACTATATTATGATTTTTTGACCGAAACATGCATTTCGAAATGTTTCGTAGAATCTAATTTTCAGATGATTATTTGAATGGACTTCCATCATAACCTTCCCTCGTAACATATATAAAGGATTCGAAAAGTTTTTTATCATTTCGAACAGTCCTCGATTTAATTTCATTTTTCGACCAAAACTAGTATAAACTAGTGTATAATATATTAGGATTTTTTGATCGAAACTTGCATTTCAAAAAGTATCGCAGATTCTAATTTTCAGATGATTATTTGCATGGACTTCCATCATAACCTGCCCCCGTAACATATATAAAGGATTCGAAAAAAAATTATCATTTCGAACAGTCCTCGATTTTATTTGATTTTTCGACCAAAACTAATATGAACTAGTGTATAATATATTAGGATTTTTGATCGAAACTTGCATTTCAAAAAGTATCGTAGAAACTAATTTTCAGATAACTTTTTTGCATGAAATTCCATCACAATCTTCTCTCGAAAAATATATAAATCATCTGAAAAGTATCGTATAATTTCGAAGAGTCCTTGATTTAATTTAATTTTTTGACGGAAACTAGTATAAACTAGTGATTACTATATTATGATTTTTTTGACTAAAACATGCATTTCGAAATGTTTCGTAAAATGTAATTTTCAGATGATTATTTGCATGGACTTCCATCATAACCTTCCCTTGTACCATATATAAAGGATTCGAAAAAAAATTTATCATTTCGAACAGTCCTCGAATTAATTTGATTTTTCGAAAAAAACTAGTATAAACTAGTGTATAATATAATATGATTTTTTGATCGAAACTTGCATTTCAAAAAGTATCGTAGAATCTAATTTTCAGATGATTATTTGCATGGACTTCCATCATAACCTTCCCTCGTAATATATATAAAGGATTCAAAAAAATTTTATCATTTAGAACAGTCCCCGATTTAATTTGATTTTTCGACCAAAACTAATATAAACTAGTGTATAATATATTAAGATTTTTGATCGAAACTTGCATTTCAAAAAGTATCGTAGAAACTAATTTTCAGATAATTTTTTTGCATGAACTTCCATCACAATCATCTCTCGAAAAATATATAAATCATTTGAAAAGTATTGTAAAATTTCGAAGAGTCCTTGATTTAATTTGATTTTTTGACGGAAACTAGTATAAACTAGTGTCTACTATATTATGATTTTTTTGACCGAAACATGCATTTCGAAATGTTTCGTAGAATCTAATTTTCAGATGATTATTTGCATGGACTTCCATCATAACCTTCCCTTGTACAATATATAAAGGATTCGGAAAAAAAATATCATTTCGAACAGTCCTCGATTTAATTAGATTTTTCGACAAAAACTTGTATAAACTAGTGTATAATATATTATGATTTTTTGATCGAAACTTGCATTTCAAAAAGTATCGTAGAAACTAATTTTCAGTTGATTTTTTTGCATGAACTTCCATCACAATATTCTCTCGAAAAATATATAAATCATCTGAAAAGTATCGTATAATTTCGAGTAGTCCTTGATTTAATTTTATTTTTCGACGGAAACTAGTATGAACGAGTGTATAATATATTATGATTTTTTGACCGAAACATGCATTTCGGAAAGTTTCGTAGAATCTAATTTCCAGATGATTATTTGCATGGACTTCCATCATAACCTTTCGTCGCAACATATATAAAGGATTCGAAAAGTTTTTTATTATTTCAAACAGTCCTCGATTTAATTTGATTTTTCGACCAAAACTAATATAAACTAGTGTATAATATATTAGGATTTTTGATCGAAACTTGCATTTCCAAAAGTATCGTAGAAACTAATTTTCAGATGATTTTTTTGCATGAACTTCCATCACAATCTTCTCTCGAAAAATATATAAATCATCTGAAAAGTATCGTATAATTTCGAACAGTCCTTGATTTAATTTGATTTTTCGACGGAAACTAGTATAAACTAGTGTATACTATATTATGATCTTTTTGACCGAAACATGCATTTCGAAATGTTTCGTAGAATCTAATTTTCGGATGATTATTTGCATGGACTTC
Source organism: Lathyrus aphaca (assembly GCA_963966055.1). Classification (NCBI taxonomy): domain Eukaryota; kingdom Viridiplantae; phylum Streptophyta; class Magnoliopsida; order Fabales; family Fabaceae; genus Lathyrus; species Lathyrus aphaca. Next base: position 613,645,090 of record OZ014520.1, on the reverse strand, counting down.
TACCATAACCTTCCCTTGTACCATATATAAAGGATTCGGAAAAAAATTTATCATTTCGAACAGTCCTCGATTTAATTTGATTTTTCGACCAAAACTAGTATAAACTAGTGTATAATATATTATGATTTTTTGATCGAAACTTGCATTTCAAAAAGTATCGTAGAAACTAGTTTTCAGATGATATTTTTTGCATGGACTTCCATCACAATATTCTCTCAAAAAATATATAAATCATCTGAAAAGTATCATATAATTTCGAACAGTCCTTGATATAATTTTATTTTTCGACGGAAACTAGTATAAATTAGTGTATATTATATTATGATTTTTTGACCGAAACATGCATTTCGAAAAGTTTCGTAGAATCTAATTTTCAGATGATTATTTGCATGGACTTCCATCATAACCATCCCTCGTAACATATATAAAGGATTCGAAAGGTTTTTTATCATTTCGAATAGTCCTCGATTTAATTTGATTTTTCGACCAAAATAATATAAACTAGTGTATAATATATTAGGATTTTTTTATCGAAACTTGCATTTCAAAAAGTATCGTAGAAACTAATTTTCAGATGATTTTTTTGCAAGGACTTCCATCACAATCTTCTCTCGAAAAATATATAAATCATCTGAAAAGTATCATATAATTTTGAACAGTCCTTGATTTAATTTGATTTTTTGACTGAAACTAGTATAAACTAGTGTATAATATATTATGATTTTTTGACCGAAACATGCATTTCGAAATGTTTCGTAGAATCTAATTTTCAGATGATTATTTGAATGGACTTCCATCATAACCATCCCTCGTAACATATATAAAGGATTCGAAAAGTTTTTTATCATTTCGAACAGTCCTCGATTTAATTTCATTTTTCGACCAAAACTAGTATAAACTAGTGTATAATATATTAGGATTTTTTGATCGAAACTTGCATTTCAAAAAGTATCGTAGAATCTAATTTTCAGATGATTATCTTCATGGACTTCCATCATAACCTTCCCTCGTAACATATATAAAGGATTCGGAAAAAAAATTATCATTTCGAACAGTCCTCGATTTTATTTGATTTTTCGACCAAAATTAATATGAACTAGTGTATAATATATTAGGATTTTTGATCGAAACTTGCATTTCAAAAAGTATCGTAGAAACTAATTTTCAGATAACTTTTTTGCATGAACTTCCATCACAATCTTCTCTCGAAAAATATATAAATCATCTGAAAAATATCGTATAATTTCGAAGAGTCCTTGATTTAATTTAATTTTTTGACGGAAACTAGTATAAACTAGTGTATACTATATTATGATTTTTTTGACTGAAACATGCATTTCGAAATGTTTCGTAAAATGTAATTTTCAGATGATTATTTGCATGGACTTCCATCATAACCTTCCCTTGTACCATATATAAAGGATTCGAAAAAAAATTTATCATTTCGAACAGTCCTCGATTTAATTTGATTTTTCGACAAAAACTAGTATAAACTAGTGTATAATATAATATGATTTTTTGATCGAAACTTGCATTTCAAAAAGTATCGTAGAATCTAATTTTCAAATGATTATTTGCATGGACTTCCATCATAACCTTCCCTCGTAACATATATAAAGGATTCGAAAATTTTTTATCATTTAGAATAGTCCTCGATTTAATTTGATTTTTCGATCAAAACTAATATAAACTAGTGTATAATATATTAAGATTTTTGATCGAAACTTGCATTTCAAAAAGTATCGTAGAAACTAATTTTCAGATAATTTTTTTGCATGAACTTCCATCACAATCATCTCTCGAAAAATATATAAATCATCTGAAAAGTATCATAAAATTTCGAAGAGTCCTTGATTTAATTTGATTTTTTGACGGAAACTAGTATAAACTAGTGTATACTATATTATGATTTTTTTGACCGAAACATGCATTTCGAAATGTTTCGTAGAATCTAATTTTCAGATGATTATTTGCATGGACTTCCATCATAACCTTCCCTTGTACAATATATAAAGGATTCGGAAAAAAAATATCATTTCGAACAGTCCTCGATTTAATTAGATTTTTCGACAAAAACTTGTATAAACTAGTGTATAATATATTATGATTTTTTGATCGAAACTTGCATTTCAAAAAGTATCGTAGAAACTAATTTTCAGTTGATTTTTTTGCATGAACTTCCATCACAATATTCTCTCGAAAAATATATAAATCATCTGAAAAGTATCGTATAATTTCGAACAGTCCTTGATTTAATTTGATTTTTCGACGGAAACTAGTATAAACTAGTGTATACTATATTATGATTTTTTGACCGAAACATGCATTTCGAAATGTTTCGTAGAATCTAATTTTCAGATGATTATTTGAATGGACTTCCATCATAACCTTCCCTCGTAACATATATAAAGGATTCGAAAAGTTTTTTATCATTTCGAACAGTCCTCGATTTAATTTCATTTTTCGACCAAAACTAGTATAAACTAGTGTATAATATATTAGGATTTTTTGATCGAAACTTGCATTTCAAAAAGTATCGCAGATTCTAATTTTCAGATGATTATTTGCATGGACTTCCATCATAACCTGCCCCCGTAACATATATAAAGGATTCGAAAAAAAATTATCATTTCGAACAGTCCTCGATTTTATTTGATTTTTCGACCAAAACTAATATGAACTAGTGTATAATATATTAGGATTTTTGATCGAAACTTGCATTTCAAAAAGTATCGTAGAAACTAATTTTCAGATAACTTTTTTGCATGAAATTCCATCACAATCTTCTCTCGAAAAATATATAAATCATCTGAAAAGTATCGTATAATTTCGAAGAGTCCTTGATTTAATTTAATTTTTTGACGGAAACTAGTATAAACTAGTGATTACTATATTATGATTTTTTTGACTAAAACATGCATTTCGAAATGTTTCGTAAAATGTAATTTTCAGATGATTATTTGCATGGACTTCCATCATAACCTTCCCTTTTACCATATATAAAGGATTCGAAAAAAAATTTATCATTTCGAACAGTCCTCGAATTAATTTGATTTTTCGAAAAAAACTAGTATAAACTAGTGTATAATATAATATGATTTTTTGATCGAAACTTGCATTTCAAAAAGTATCGTAGAATCTAATTTTCAGATGATTATTTGCATGGACTTCCATCATAACCTTCCCTCGTAATATATATAAAGGATTCAAAAAAATTTTATCATTTAGAACAGTCCCCGATTTAATTTGATTTTTCGACCAAAACTAATATAAACTAGTGTATAATATATTAAGATTTTTGATCGAAACTTGCATTTCAAAAAGTATCGTAGAAACTAATTTTCAGATAATTTTTTTGCATGAACTTCCATCACAATCATCTCTCGAAAAATATATAAATCATTTGAAAAGTATTGTAAAATTTCGAAGAGTCCTTGATTTAATTTGATTTTTTGACGGAAACTAGTATAAACTAGTGTCTACTATATTATGATTTTTTTGACCGAAACATGCATTTCGAAATGTTTCGTAGAATCTAATTTTCAGATGATTATTTGCATGGACTTCCATCATAACCTTCCCTTGTACAATATATAAAGGATTCGGAAAAAAAATATCATTTCGAACAGTCCTCGATTTAATTAGATTTTTCGACAAAAACTTGTATAAACTAGTGTATAATATACTATGATTTTTTGATCGAAACTTGCATTTCAAAAAGTATCGTAGAAACTAATTTTCAGTTGATTTTTTTGCATGAACTTCCATCACAATATTCTCTCGAAAAATATATAAATCATCTGAAAAGTATCGTATAATTTCGAGTAGTCCTTGATTTAATTTTATTTTTCGACGGAAACTAGTATGAACGAGTGTATAATATATTATGATTTTTTGACCGAAACATGCATTTCGGAAAGTTTCGTAGAATCTAATTTCCAGATGATTATTTGCATGGACTTCCATCATAACCTTTCGTCGCAACATATATAAAGGATTCGAAAAGTTTTTTATTATTTCAAACAGTCCTCGATTTAATTTGATTTTTCGACCAAAACTAATATAAACTAGTGTATAATATATTAGGATTTTTGATCGAAACTTGCATTTCCAAAAGTATCGTAGAAACTAATTTTCAGATGATTTTTTTGCATGAATTTCCATCACAATCTTCTCTCGAAAAATATATAAATCATCTGAAAAGTATCGTATAATTTCGAACAGTCCTTGATTTAATTTGATTTTTCGACGGAAACTAGTATAAACTAGTGTATACTATATTATGATTTTTTTGACCGAAACATGCATTTCGAAATGTTTCGTAGAATCTAATTTTCAGATGATTATTTGCATGGACTTCTACCATAACCTTCCCTTGTACCATATATAAAGGATTCGAAAAAAAATTTATCATTTCGAACAGTCCTCGATTTAATTTGATTTTTCGACCAAAACTAGTATAAACTAGTGTATAATATATTATGATTTTTTGATCGAAACTTGCATTTCAAAAAGTATCGTAGAAACTAGTTTTCAGATGATATTTTTTGCATGGACTTCCATCACAATATTCTCTCAAAAAATATATAAATCATCTGAAAAGTATCATATAATTTCGAACAGTCCTTGATATAATTTTATTTTTCGACGGAAACTAGTATAAATTAGTGTATATTATATTATGATTTTTTGACCGAAACATGCATTTCGAAAAGTTTCGTAGAATCTAATTTTCAGATGATTATTTGCATGGACTTCCATCATAACCATCCCTCGTAACATATATAAAGGATTCGAAAGGTTTTTTATCATTTCGAATAGTCCTCGATTTAATTTGATTTTTCGACCAAAATAATATAAACTAGTGTATAATATATTAGGATTTTTTTATCGAAACTTGCATTTCAAAAAGTATCGTAGAAACTAATTTTCAGATGATTTTTTTGCAAGGACTTCCATCACAATCTTCTCTCGAAAAATATATAAATCATCTGAAAAGTATCATATAATTTTGAACAGTCCTTGATTTAATTTGATTTTTTGACTGAAACTAGTATAAACTAGTGTATAATATATTATGATTTTTTGACCGAAACATGCATTTCGAAATGTTTCGTAGAATCTAATTTTCAGATGATTATTTGAATGGACTTCCATCATAACCATCCCTCGTAACATATATAAAGGATTCGAAAAGTTTTTTATCATTTCGAACAGTCCTCGATTTAATTTCATTTTTCGACCAAAACTAGTATAAACTAGTGTATAATATATTAGGATTTTTTGATCGAAACTTGCATTTCAAAAAGTATCGTAGAATCTAATTTTCAGATGATTATTTTCATGGACTTCCATCATAACCTTCCCTCGTAACATATATAAAGGATTCGGAAAAAAAATTATCATTTCGAACAGTCCTCGATTTTATTTGATTTTTCGACCAAAATTAATATGAACTAGTGTATAATATATTAGGATTTTTGATCGAAACTTGCATTTCAAAAAGTATCGTAGAAACTAATTTTCAGATAACTTTTTTGCATGAACTTCCATCACAATCTTCTCTCGAAAAATATATAAATCATCTGAAAAATATCGTATAATTTCGAAGAGTCCTTGATTTAATTTAATTTTTTGACGGAAACTAGTATAAACTAGTGTATACTATATTATGATTTTTTTGACTGAAACATGCATTTCGAAATGTTTCGTAAAATGTAATTTTCAGATGATTATTTGCATGGACTTCCATCATAACCTTCCCTTGTACCATATATAAAGGATTCGAAAAAAAATTTATCATTTCGAACAGTCCTCGATTTAATTTGATTTTTCGACAAAAACTAGTATAAACTAGTGTATAATATAATATGATTTTTTGATCGAAACTTGCATTTCAAAAAGTATCGTAGAATCTAATTTTCAAATGATTATTTGCATGGACTTCCATCATAACCTTCCCTCGTAACATATATAAAGGATTCGAAAATTTTTTATCATTTAGAATAGTCCTCGATTTAATTTGATTTTTCGATCAAAACTAATATAAACTAGTGTATAATATATTAAGATTTTTGATCGAAACTTGCATTTCAAAAAGTATCGTAGAAACTAATTTTCAGATAATTTTTTTGCATGAACTTCCATCACAATCATCTCTCGAAAAATATATAAATCATCTGAAAAGTATCATAAAATTTCGAAGAGTCCTTGATTTAATTTGATTTTTTGACGGAAACTAGTATAAACTAGTGTATACTATATTATGATTTTTTTGACCGAAACATGCATTTCGAAATGTTTCGTAGAATCTAATTTTCAGATGATTATTTGCATGGACTTCCATCATAACCTTCCCTTGTACAATATATAAAGGATTCGGAAAAAAAATATCATTTCGAACAGTCCTCGATTTAATTAGATTTTTCGACAAAAACTTGTATAAACTAGTGTATAATATATTATGATTTTTTGATCGAAACTTGCATTTCAAAAAGTATCGTAGAAACTAATTTTCAGTTGATTTTTTTGCATGAACTTCCATCACAATATTCTCTCGAAAAATATATAAATCATCTGAAAAGTATCGTATAATTTCGAATAGTCCTTGATTTAATTTTATTTTTCGACGGAAACTAGTATGAACGAGTGTATAATATATTATGATTTTTTGACCGAAACATGCATTTCGGAAAGTTTCGTAGAATCTAATTTCCAGATGATTATTTGCATGGACTTCCATCATAACCTTCCATCGCAACATATATAAAGGATTCGAAAAGTTTTTTATTATTTCAAACAGTCCTCGATTTAATTTGATTTTTCGACCAAAACTAATATAAACTAGTGTATAATATATTAGGATTTTTGATCGAAACTTGCATTTCCAAAAGTATCGTAGAAACTAATTTTCAGATGATTTTTTTGCATGAACTTCCATCACAATCTTCTCTCGAAAAATATATAAATCATCTGAAAAGTATCGTATAATTTCGAACAGTCCTTGATTTAATTTGATTTTTCGACGGAAACTAGTATAAACTAGTGTATACTATATTATGATTTTTTTGACCGAAACATGCATTTCGAAATGTTTCGTAGAATCTAATTTTCGGATGATTATTTGCATGGACTTCCACCATAACCTTCCCTTGTACCATATATAAAGGATTCAAAAAAAAATTTATCATTTCGAACAGTCCTCGATTTAATTTGATTTTTCGACCAAAACTAGTATAAACTAGTGTATAATATATTATGATTTTTTGATCGAAACTTGCATTTCAAAAAGTATCGTAGAAACTAGTTTTCAGATGATTTTTTTTGCATGGACTTGCATCATAATATTCTCTCAAAAAATATATAAATCATCTGAAAAGTAATATCTAATTTCGAACAGTCCTTGATTTAATTTTATTTTTCGACGGAAACTTGTATAAATTACTGTATATTATATTATGATTTTTTGACCGAAACATGCATTTCGAAAAGTTTCGTAGAATCTAATTTTCATATGATTATTTGCATGGACTTCCATCATAACCTTCCCTTGTACCATATATAAAGGATTCGGAAAACAAAATCTCATTTCGAACAGTCCTCGATTTAATTTTATTTTTCGACCAAACCTAATATAAACTAGTGTATAATATATTATGATTTTTGATCGAAACTTGCATTTCAAAAATAATCGTAGAAACTAATTTTCAGATGATTTTTTTGCATGAACTTCCATCACAATCTTCTCTCGAAAAATATATAAATCATCTGAAAAGTATCGTATAATTTCGAATAGTCCTTGATTTAATTTTATTTTTCGTCGGAAACTAGTATGAACTAGTGTAAAATATATTATGATTTTTTGACCGAAACATGCATTTCTGAAAGTTTCGTAGAATCTAATTTCCAGATGATTATTTGCATGGACTTCCATCATAACCTTCCATCGTAACATATATAAAGGATTCGAAAAGTTTTTTAATATTTCAAACAGTCCTCGATTTAATTTTATTTTTCTACCAAACCTAATATAAACTAGTGTATAATATATTATGATTTTTGATCGAAACATGCATTTCAAAAATTATCGTAGAAACTAATTTTCAGATGATTTTTTTGCATGAACTTCCATCACAATCTTCTCTCGAAAAATATATAAATCATCTGAAAAGTATCGTATAATTTAGAATAGTCCTTGATTTAATTTTATTTTTCGACGGAAACTAGTATGAACGAGTGTATAATATATTATGATTTTTTGACCGAAACATGCATTTCGGAAAGTTTCGTAGAATCTAATTTCCAGATGATTATTTGCATGGACTTCCATCATAACCTTCCATCGTAACATATATAAAGGATTCGAAAAGTTTTTTATTATTTCAAACAGTCCTCGATTTAATTTGATTTTTCGACCAAACCTAATATAAACTAGTATATAATATATTATGATTTTTGATCGAAACTTGCATTTCCAAAAGTATCGTAGAAACTAATTTCAGATGATTTTTTTGCATGAACTTCCATCACAATCTTCTCTCGAAAAATATATAAATCGTCTGATAAGTATCGTATAATTTCGAACAGTCCTTGATTTAATTTGATTTTTCGACGGAAACTAGTATAAACTAGTGTATACTATATTATGATTTTTTTTACCGAAACATGAATTTCGAAATGTTTCGTAGAATCTAATTTTCAGATGATTATTTGCTTGGACTTCCACCATAACCTTCCCTTGTACCATATATAAAGGATTCGAAAAAAATTTATCATTTCGAACAGTCCTCGATTTAATTTGATTTTTCGACCAAAACTAGTATAAACTAGTGTATAATATATTATGATTTTTTGATCGAAACTTGCATTTCAAAAAGTATCGTAGAAGCTAGTTTTCAGATGATTTTTTTTTACATGGACTTCCATCACAATATTCTCTCAAAAAATATATAAATCATCTGAAAAGTATCATATAATTTCGAACAGTCCTTGATTTAATTTAATTTTTCGACGGAAACTAGAAAAAATTACTGTATATTATATTATGATTTTTTGACTGAAACATGCATTTCGAAAAGTTTCGTAGAATCTAATTTTCAGATGATTATTTGCATGGACTTCCATCATAACCTTCCCTTGTACCATATATAAAGGATTCGGAAAAAAAAATCTCATTTCGAACAGTCCTCGATTTAATTAGATTTTTCGACCAAAACTAGTATAAACTAGTGTATAATATATTATGATTTTTTGATCGAAACTTGCATTTCAAAAAGTATCGTAGAAACTAATTTTCAGATGATTTTTTTGCATGAACTTCCATCACAATCTTCTCTCGAAAAATATATAAATCATCTGAAAAGTATCGTATAATTTCGAATAGTCCTTGATTTAATTTTATTTTTCGTCGGAAACTAGTATGAACTAGTGTAAAATATATTATGATTTTTTGACCGAAACATGCATTTCTGAAAGTTTCGTAGAATCTAATTTCCAGATGATTATTTGCATGGACTTCCATCATAACCTTCCATCGTAACATATATAAAGGATTCGAAAAGTTTTTTAATATTTCAAACAGTCCTCGATTTAATTTTATTTTTCGACCAAACCTAATATAAACTAGTGTATAATATATTATGATTTTTGATCGAAACTTGCATTTCAAAAATAATCGTAGAAACTAATTTTCAGATGATTTTTTTGCATGAACTTCCATCACAATCTTCTCTCGAAAAATATATAAATCATCTGAAAAGTATCGTATAATTTCGAATAGTCCTTGATTTAATTTTATTTTTCGACGGAAACTAGTATGAACTAGTGTATAATATATTATGATTTTTTGATTGAAACATGCATTTCGGAAAGTTTCGTAGAATCTAATTTCCAGATGATTATTTGCATGGACTTCCATCATAACCTTCCATCGTAACATATATAAAGGATTCGAAAAGTTTTTTATTATTTCAAACAGTCCTCGATTTAATTTGATTTTTCGACCAAACCTAATATAAACTAGTATATAATATATTATGATTTTTGATCGAAACTTGCATTTCCAAAAGTATCGTAGAAACTAATTTCAGATGATTTTTTTGCATGAACTTCCATCACAATCTTCTCTTGAAAAATATTTAAATCGTCTGAAAAATTATCGTAAAATTTTGAAGAGTCCTAGATTTAATTTGATTTTTTTACGGAAACTAGTATAAACTAGTGTATACTATATTATGATTTTTTTTACCGAAACATGCATTTCGAAATGTTTCGTAGAATCTAATTTTCAGATGATTATTTGCTTGGACTTCCACCATAACCTTCCCTTGTAACATATATAAAGGATTCGAAAAAAATTTATTATTTCGAACAGTCCTCGATTTAATTTGATTTTTCGACCAAAACTAGTATAAACTAGTGTATAATATATTATGATTTTTTGATCGAAACTTGCATTTCAAAAAGTATCGTAGAAGCTAGTTTTCAGATGATTTTTTTTTACATGGACTTCCATCACAATATTCTCTCAAAAAATATATAAATCATCTGAAAAGTATAATATAATTTTGAACGGTCCTTGATTTAATTTTATTTTTCGACGGAAACTAGTAAAAATTACTGTATATTATATTATGATTTTTTGACCGAAACATGCATTTCGAAAAGTTTCGTAGAATCTAATTTTCAGATGATTATTTGCATGGACTTCCATCATAACCTTCCCTTGTACCATATATAAAGGATTCGGAAAACAAAATCTCATTTCGAACAGTCCTCGATTTAATTAGATTTTTCGACCAAAACTAGTATAAACTAGTGTATAATATATTATGATTTTTTGATCGAAACTTGCATTTCAAAAAGTATCGTAGAAACTAATTTTCAGATGATTTTTTTGCATGAACTTCCATCACAATCTTCTCTCGAAAAATATATAAATCATCTGAAAAGTATCGTATAATTTCGAATAGTCCTTGATTTAATTTTATTTTTCGTCGGAAACTAGTATGAACTAGTGTAAAATATATTATGATTTTTTGACCGAAACATGCATTTCTGAAAGTTTCGTAGAATCTAATTTCCAGATGATTATTTGCATGGACTTCCATCATAACCTTCCATCGTAACATATATAAAGGATTCGAAAAGTTTTTTAATATTTCAAACAGTCCTCGATTTAATTTTATTTTTCGACCAAACCTAATATAAACTAGTGTATAATATATTATGATTTTTGATCGAAACTTGCATTTCAAAAATAATCGTAGAAACTAATTTTCAGATGATTTTTTTGCATGAACTTCCATCACAATCTTCTCTCGAAAAATATATAAATCATCTGAAAAGTATCGTATAATTTCGAATAGTCCTTGATTTAATTTTATTTTTCGACGGAAACTAGTATGAACTAGTGTATAATATATTATGATTTTTTGATTGAAACATGCATTTCGGAAAGTTTCGTAGAATCTAATTTCCAGATGATTATTTGCATGGACTTCCATCATAACCTTCCATCGTAACATATATAAAGGATTCGAAAAGTTTTTTATTATTTCAAACAGTCCTCGATTTAATTTGATTTTTCGACCAAACCTAATATAAACTAGTATATAATATATTATGATTTTTGATCGAAACTTGCATTTCCAAAAGTATCGTAGAAACTAATTTCAGATGATTTTTTTGCATGAACTTCCATCACAATCTTCTCTTGAAAAATATTTAAATCGTCTGAAAAATTATCGTAAAATTTTGAAGAGTCCTAGATTTAATTTGATTTTTTTACGGAAACTAGTATAAACTAGTGTATACTATATTATGATTTTTTTTACCGAAACATGCATTTCGAAATGTTTCGTAGAATCTAATTTTCAGATGATTATTTGCTTGGACTTCCACCATAACCTTCCCTTGTAACATATATAAAGGATTCGAAAAAAATTTATTATTTCGAACAGTCCTCGATTTAATTTGATTTTTCGACCAAAACTAGTATAAACTAGTGTATAATATATTATGATTTTTTGATCGAAACTTGCATTTCAAAAAGTATCGTAGAAGCTAGTTTTCAGATGATTTTTTTTACATGTACTTCCATCACAATATTCTCTCAAAAAATATATAAATCATCTGAAAAGTATAATATAATTTTGAACGGTCCTTGATTTAATTTTATTTTTCGACGGAAACTAGTAAAAATTACTGTATATTATATTATGATTTTTTGACCGAAACATGCATTTCGAAAAGTTTCGTAGAATCTAATTTTCAGATGATTATTTGCATGGACTTCCATCATAACCTTCCCTTGTACCATATATAAAGGATTCGGAAAACAAAATCTCATTTCGAACAGTCCTCGATTTAATTAGATTTTTCGACCAAAACTAGTATAAACTAGTGTATAATATATTATGATTTTTTGATCGAAACTTGCATTTCAAAAAGTATCGTAGAAACTAATTTTCAGATGATTTTTTTCCATGAACTTCCATCACAATCTTCTCTCGAAAAATATATAAATCATCTGAAAAGTATCGTATAATTTCGAATAGTCCTTGATTTAATTTTATTTTTCATCGGAAACTAGTATGAACTAGTTAAAATATATTATGATTTTTTGACCGAAACATGCATTTCTGAAAGTTTCGTAGAATCTAATTTCCAGATGATTATTTGCATGGACTTCCATCATAACCTTCCATCGTAACATATATAAAGGATTCGAAAAGTTTTTTAATATTTCAAACAGTCCTCGATTTAATTTTATTTTTCGACCAAACCTAATATAAACTAGTGTATAATATATTATGATTTTTGATCGAAACTTGCATTTCAAAAATTATCGTAGAAACTAATTTTCAGATGATTTTTTTGCATGAACTTCCATCACAATCTTCTCTCGAAAAATATATAAATCATCTGAAAAGTATCGTATAATTTCGAATAGTCCTTGATTTAATTTTATTTTTCGACGGAAACTAGTATGAACTAGTGTATAATATATTATGATTTTTTGACCGAAACATGCATTTCGGAAAGTTTCGTAGAATCTAATTTCTAGATGATTATTTGCATGGACTTCCATCATAACCTTCCATCGTAACATATATAAAGGATTCGAAAAGTTTTTTATTATTTCAAACAGTCCTCGATTTAATTTGATTTTTCGACCAAACCTAATATAAACTAGTATATAATATATTATGATTTTTGATCGAAACTTGCATTTCCAAAAGTATCGTAGAAACTAATTTTCAGATGATTCTTTTGCATGAACTTCCATCACAATCTTCTCTCGAAAAATATATAAATCGTCTGATAAGTATCGTATAATTTCGAACAGTCCTTGATTTAATTTGATTTTTCGACGGAAACTAGTATAAACTAGTGTATACTATATTATGATTTTTTTTACCGAAACATTCATTTCGAAATGTTTCGTAGAATCTAATTTTCAGATGATTATTTGCTTGGACTTCCACCATAACCTTCCCTTGTACCATATATAAAGGATTCGAAAAAAATTTATCATTTCGAACAGTCCTCGATTTAATTTGATTTTTCGACCAAAACTAGTATAAACTAGTGTATAATATATTATGATTTTTTGATCGAAACTTGCATTTCAAAAAGTATCGTAGAAGCTAGTTTTCAGATGATTTTTTTTTACATGGACTTCCATCACAATATTCTCTCAAAAAATATATAAATCATCTGAAAAGTATCATATAATTTCGAACAGTCCTTGATTTAATTTTATTTTTCGACGGAAACTAGTAAAAATTACTGTATATTATATTATGATTTTTTGACCGAAACATGCATTTCGAAAAGTTTCGTAGAATCTAATTTTCAGATGATTATTTGCATGGACTTCCATCATAACCTTCCCTCGTAACATATATAAAGGATTCGAAAGGTTTTATATCATTTCGAATAGTCCTCGATTTAATTTGATTTTTCGACCAAAATAATATAAACTAGTGTATAATATAAGGATTTTTTGATCGAAACTTGCATTTCAAAAAGTATCGTAGAAACTAATTTTCAGATTTTTTTTTGCATGGACTTCCATCACAATCTTCTCTCGAAAAATATATAAATCATCTGAAAAGTATCATATAATTTTGAACAGTCCTTGATTTAATTTGATTTTTTGATGGAAACTAGTATAAACTAGTGTATAATATATTATGATTTTTTGACCGAAACATGCATTTCGAAATATTTCGTAGAATCTAATTTTCAGATGATTATTTGAATGGACTTCCATCATAAACTTCCCTCGTAACATATATAAAGGATTCGAAAAGTTTTTTTATCATTTCGAACAGTCCTCGATTTAATTTGATTTTTCGACCAAAACTAGTATAAACTAGTGTATAATATATTAGGATTTTTTGATCGAAACTTGCATTTCAAAAAGTATCGTAGAATCTAATTTTCAGATGATTATTTGCATTGACTTCCATCATAACCTTCCCTCGTAACATATATAAAGGATTCGGAAAAAAAAATTATCATTTCGAACAGTCCTCGATTTAATTTGATTTTTCGACCAAAACTAATATAAACTAGTGTATAATATATTAGGATTTTTGATCGAAACTTGCATTTCAAAAAGTATCAGAAACTAATTTTCAGATAATTTTTTTGCATGAACTTCCATCACAATCTTCTCTTGAAAAATATTTAAATCATCTGAAAAATTATCGTAAAATTTCGAAGAGTCCTAGATTTAATTTGATTTTTTTACGGAAACTAGTATAAACTAGTGTATACTATATTATGATTTTTTTGACCGAAACAGGCATTTCGAAATGTTTCGTAGAATGTAATTTTCAGATGATTATTTGCATGGACTTCCATCATAACCTTCCCTTGTACCATATATAAAGGATTCGAAAAAATAATTATTATTTCGAACAGTCCTCAATTTAATTTGATTTTTTGACCAAAACTAGTATAAACTAGTGTATAATATATTATGATTTTTGATCGAAACTTGCATTTCAAAAATTATCGTAGAAACTAATTTTCAGATGATTTTTTTGCATGAACTTCCATCACAATCTTCTCTCGAAAAATATATAAATCATCTGAAAAATATCGTATAATTTCGAATAGTCCTTGATTTAATTTTATTTTTCGACGGAAACTAGTATGAACTAGTGTATAATATATTATGATTTTTTGACCGAAACATGCATTTCTGAAAGTTTCGTAGAATCTAATTTCCAAATGATTATTTGCATGGACTTCCATCATAACCTTCGATCGTAACATATATAAAGGATTCGAAAAGTTTTTTATTATTTCAAACAGTCCTCGATTTAATTTGATTTTTCGACCAAACCTAATATAAACTAGTGTATAATATATTATGATTTTTGATCGAAACTTGCATTTCCAAAAGTATCGTAGAAACAAATTTTCAGATGATTTTTTTGCATGAACTTCCATCACAATCTTCTCTCGAAAAATATATAAATCGTCTGATAAGTATCGTATTATTTCGAACAGTCCTTGATTTAATTTGATTTTTCGACGGAAACTAGTATAAACTAGTGTATACTATATTATGATTTTTTTTACCGAAACATTCATTTCGAAATGTTTCGTAGAATCTAATTTTCAGATGATTATTTGCTTGGACTTCCACCATAACCTTCCCTTGTACCATATATAAAGGATTCGAAAAAAATTTATCATTTCGAACAGTCCTCGATTTAATTTGATTTTTCGACCAAAACTAGTATAAACTAGTGTATAATATATTATGATTTTTTGATCGAAACTTGCATTTCAAAAAGTATCGTAGAAGCTAGTTTTCAGATGATTTTTTTTTACATGGACTTCCATCACAATATTCTCTCAAAAAATATATAAATCATCTGAAAAGTATCATATAATTTCGAACAGTCCTTGATTTAATTTTATTTTTCGACGGAAACTAGTAAAAATTACTGTATATTATATTATGATTTTTTGACCGAAACATGCATTTCGAAAAGTTTCGTAGAATCTAATTTTCAGATGATTATTTGCATGGACTTCCATCATAACCTTCCCTCGTAACATATATAAAGGATTCGAAAGGTTTTTTATCATTTCGAATAGTCCTCGATTTAATTTGATTTTTCGACCAAAATAATATAAACTAGTTAATAATATATTAGGATTTTTTGATCGAAACTTGCATTTCAAAAAGTATCGTAGAAACTAATTTTCAGATTTTTTTTTGCATGGACTTCCATCACAATCTTCTCTGGAAAAATATATAAATCATCTGAAAAGTATCATATAATTTTGAACAGTCCTTGATTTAATTTGATTTTTTGATGGAAACTAGTATAAACTAGTGTATAATATATTATGATTTTTTGACCGAAACATGCATTTCGAAATATTTCGTAGAATCTAATTTTCAGATGATTATTTGAATGGACTTCCATCATAACCTTCCCTCGTAACATATATAAAGGATTCGAAAAGTTTTTATATCATTTCGAACAGTCCTCGATTTAATTTGATTTTTCGACAAAAACTAGTATAAACTAGTGTATAATATATTAGGATTTTTTGATCGAAACTTGCATTTCAAAAAGTATCGTAGAATCTAATTTTCAGATGATTATTTGCATTGACTTCCATCATAACCTTCCCTCGTAACATATATAAAGGATTCGGAAAAAAAATTATCATTTCGAACAGTCCTCGATTTAATTTGATTTTTCAACGAAAACTAATATAAACTAGTGTATAATATATTAGGATTTTTGATCGAAACTTGCATTTCAAAAAGTATCAGAAACTAATTTTCAGATAATTTTTTTGCATGAACTTCCATCACAATCTTCTCTTGAAAAATATATAAATCATCTGAAAAATTATCGTAAAATTTCGAAGAGTCCTAGATTTAATTTGATTTTTTGACGGAAACTAGTATAAACTAGTGTATACTATATTATGATTTTTTTGACCGAAACATGCATTTCGAAATGTTTCGTAGAATGTAATTTTCAGATGATTATTTGCATGGACTTCCATCATAACCTTCCCTTGTACCATATATAAAGGATTCGAAAAAATAATTATCATTTCGAACAGTCCTCAATTTAATTTGATTTTTCGACCAAAACTAGTATAAACTAGTGTATAATATATTATGATTTTTGATCGAAACTTGCATTTCAAAAATTATCGTAGAAACTAATTTTCAGATGATTTTTTTGCATGAACTTCCATCACAATCTTCTCTCGAAAAATATATAAATCATCTGAAAAGTATCGTATAATTTCGAATAGTCCTTGATTTAATTTTATTTTTCGACGGAAACTAGTATGAACTAGTGTATAATATATTATGAGTTTTTGACCGAAACATGCATTTCGGAAAGTTTCGTAGAATCTAATTTCCAAATGATTATTTGCATGGACTTCCATCATAACCTTCCATCGTAACATATATAAAGGATTCGAAAAGTTTTTTATTATTTTAAACAGTCCTCGATTTAATTTGATTTTTCGACCAAACCGAATATAAACTAGTGTATAATATATTATGATTTTTGATCGAAACTTGCATTTCCAAAAGTATCGTAGAAAATAATTTTCAGATGATTTTTTTGCATGAACTTCCATCACAATCTTCTCTCGAAAAATATATAAATCGTCTGATAAGTATCGTATAATTTCGAACAGTCCTTGATTTAATTTGATTTTTCGACGGAAACTAGTATAAACTAGTGTATACTATATTATGATATTTTTTACCGAAACATGCATTTCGAAATGTTTCGTAGAATCTAATTTTCAGATGATTATTTGCTTGGACTTCCACCATAACCTTCCCTTGTACCATATATAAAGGATTCGGAAAAAATTAATCATTTCGAACAGTCCTCGATTTAATTTGATTTTTCGACCAAAACTAGTATAAACTAGTGTATAATATATTATGATTTTTTGATCGAAACTTGCATTTCAAAAAGTATCAGAAACTAATTTTCAGACAATTTTTTTGCATGAACTTCCATCACAATCTTCTCTTGAAAAATATATAAATCATCTGAAAAATTATCGTAAAATTTCGAAGAGTCCTAGATTTAATTTGATTTTTTGACGGAAACTAGTATAAACTAGTGTATACTATATTATGATTTTTTTGACCGAAACATGCATTTCGAAATGTTTCGTAGAATGTAATTTTCAGATGATTATTTGCATGGACTTCCATCATAACATTCCCTTGTACCATATATAAAGGATTCGAAAAAATAATTATCATTTCGAACAGTCCTCAATTTAATTTGATTTTTCGACCAAAACTAGTATAAACTAGTGTATAATATATTATGATTTTTGATCGAAACTTGCATTTCAAAAATTATCGTAGAAACTAATTTTCAGATGATTTTTTTGCATGAACTTCCATCACAATCTTCTCTCGAAAAATATATAAATCATCTGAAAAGTATCGTATAATTTCGAATAGTCCTTGATTTAATTTTATTTTTCGACGGAAACTAGTATGAACTAGTGTATAATATATTATGATTTTTTGACCGAAACATGCATTTCGGAAAGTTTCGTAGAATCTAATTTCCAAATGATTATTTGCATGGACTTCCATCATAACCTTCCATCGTAACATATATAAAGGATTCGAAAAGTTTTTTATTATTTCAAACAGTCCTCGATTTAATTTGATTTTTCGACCAAACCGAATATAAACTAGTGTATAATATATTATGATTTTTGATCGAAACTTGCATTTCCAAAAGTATCGTAGAAAATAATTTTCAGATGATTTTTTTGCATGAACTTCCATCACAATCTTCTCTCGAAAAATATATAAATCGTCTAATAAGTATCGTATAATTTCGAACAGTCCTTGATTTAATTTGATTTTTCGACGGAAACTAGTATAAACTAGTGTATACTATATTATGATATTTTTTACCGAAACATGCATTTCGAAATGTTTCGTAGAATCTAATTTTCAGATGATTATTTGCTTGGACTTCCACCATAACCTTCCCTTGTACCATATATAAAGGATTCGGAAAAAATTAATCATTTCGAACAGTCCTCGATTTAATTTGATTTTTCGACCAAAACTAGTATAAACTAGTGTATAATATATTATGATTTTTTGATCGAAACTTGCATTTCAAAAAGTATCGTAAAAGCTAGTTTTCAGATGATTTTTTTTACATGGACTTCCATCACAATATTCTCTCAAAAAATATATAAATCATCTGAAAAGTATCATATAATTTCGAAGAGTCCTTGATTTAATTTTATTTTTCGACGGAAACTAGTAAAAATTACTGTATATTATATTATGATTTTTTGACCGAAACATGCATTTCGAAAAGTTTCGTAGAATCTAATTTTCAGATGATTATTTGCATGGACTTCCATCATAACCTTCCCTCGTAACATATATAAAGGATTCGAAAGGTTTTTTATCATTTCGAATAGTCCTCGATTTAATTTGATTTTTCGACCAAAATAATATAAACTAATGTATAATATATTAGGATTTTTTGATCGAAACTTGCATTTCAAAAAGTATCGTAGAAACTAATTTTCAGATTTTTTTTTGCATGGACTTCCATCACAATCTTCTCTCGAAAAATATATAAATCATCTGAAAAGTATCATATAATTTTGAACAGTCCTTGATTTAATTTGATTTTTTGATGGAAATTAGTATAAACTAGTGTATAATATATTATGATTTTTTGACCGAAACATGCATTTCGAAATATTTCGTAGAATCATATTTTCAGATGATTATTTGAATGTACTTCCATCATAACCTTCCCTCGTAACATATATAAAGGATTCGAAAAGTTTTTTTATCATTTCGAACAGTCCTCGATTTAATTTGATTTTTCGACCAAAACTAGTATAAACTAGTGTATAATATATTAGGATTTTTGATCGAAACTTGCATTTCAAAAAGTATCAGAAACTAATTTTCAGATAATTTTTTTGCATGAACTTCCATCACAATCTTCTCTTGAAAAATATATAAATCATCTGAAAAATTATCGTAAAATTTCGAAGAGTCCTAGATTTAATTTGATTTTTTGACGGAAACTAGTATAAACTAGTGTATACTATATTATGATTTTTTTGACCGAAACATGCATTTCGAAATGTTTCGTAGAATGTAGTTTTCAGATGATTATTTGCATGGACTTCCATCATAACCTTCCCTTGTACCATATATAAAGGATTCGAAAAAATAATTATCATTTCGAACAGTCCTCAATTTAATTTGATTTTTCGACCAAAACTAGTATAAACTAGTGTATAATATATTATGATTTTTGATCGAAACTTGCATTTCAAAAATTATCGTAGAAACTAATTTTCAGATGATTTTTTTGCATGAACTTCCATCACAATCTTCTCTCGAAAAATATATAAATCATCTGAAAAGTATCGTATAATTTCGAATAGTCCTTGATTTAATTTACTTTTTCGACGGAAACTAGTATGAACTAGTGTATAATATATTATGATTTTTTGACCGAAACATGCATTTCGGAAAGTTTCGTAGAATCTAATTTCCAAATGATTATTTGCATGGACTTCCATCATAACCTTCCATCGTAACATATATAAAGGATTCGAAAAGTTTTTTATTATTTCAAACAGTCCTCGATTTAATTTGATTTTTCGACCAAACCGAATATAAACTAGTGTATAATATATTATGATTTTTGATCGAAACTTGCATTTCCAAAAGTATCGTAGAAAATAATTTTCAGATGATTTTTTTGCATGAACTTCCATCACAATCTTCTCTCGAAAAATATATAAATCGTCTGATAAGTATCGTATAATTTCGAACAGTCCTTGATTTAATTTGATTTTTCGACGGAAACTAGTATAAACTAGTGTATACTATATTATGATTTTTTTTACCGAAACATGCATTTCGAAATGTTTCGTAGAATCTAATTTTCAGATGATTATTTGCTTGGACTTCCACCATAACCTTCCCTTGTACCATATATAAAGGATTCGGAAAAAATTAATCATTTCGAACAGTCCTCGATTTAATTTGATTTTTCGACCAAAACTAGTATAAACTAGTGTATAATATATTATGATTTTTTGATCGAAACTTGCATTTCAAAAAGTATCGTAAAAGCTAGTTTTCAGATGATTTTTTTTTACATGGACTTCCATCACAATATTCTCTCAAAAAATATATAAATCATCTGAAAAGTATCATATAATTTCGAACAGTCCTTGATTTAATTTTATTTTTCGACGGAAACTAGTAAAAATTACTGTATATTATATTATGATTTTTTGACCGAAACATGCATTTCGAAAAGTTTCGTAGAATCTGATTTTCAGATGATTATTTGCATGGACATCCATCATAACCTTCCCTCGTAACATATATAAAGGATTCGAAAGGTTTTTTATCATTTCGAATAGTCCTCGATTTAATTTGATTTTTCGACCAAAATAATATAAACTAATGTATAATATATTAGGATTTTTTGATCGAAACTTGCATTTCAAAAAGTATCGTAGAAACTAATTTTCAGATTTTTTTTTGCATGGACTTCCATCACAATCTTCTCTCGAAAAATATATAAATCATCTGAAAAGTATCATATAATTTTGAACAGTCCTTGATTTAATTTGATTTTTTGATGGAAATTAGTATAAACTAGTGTATAATATATTATGATTTTTTGACCGAAACATGCATTTCGAAATATTTCGTAGAATCATATTTTCAGATGATTATTTGAATGTACTTCCATCATAACCTTCCCTCGTAACATATATAAAGGATTCGAAAAGTTTTTTTATCATTTCGAACAGTCCTCGATTTAATTTGATTTTTCGACCAAAACTAGTATAAACTAGTGTATAATATATTAGGATTTTTGATCGAAACTTGCATTTCAAAAAGTATCAGAAACTAATTTTCAGATAATTTTTTTGCATGAACTTCCATCACAATCTTCTCTTGAAAAATATATAAATCATCTGAAAAATTATCGTAAAATTTCGAAGAGTCCTAGATTTAATTTGATTTTTTGACGGAAACTAGTATAAACTAGTGTATACTATATTATGATTTTTTTGACCGAAACATGCATTTCGAAATGTTTCGTAGAATGTAGTTTTCAGATGATTATTTGCATGGACTTCCATCATAACCTTCCCTTGTACCATATATAAAGGATTCGAAAAAATAATTATCATTTCGAACAGTCCTCAATTTAATTTGATTTTTCGACCAAAACTAGTATAAACTAGTGTATAATATATTATGATTTTTGATCGAAACTTGCATTTCAAAAATTATCGTAGAAACTAATTTTCAGATGATTTTTTTGCATGAACTTCCATCACAATCTTCTCTCGAAAAATATATAAATCATCTGAAAAGTATCGTATAATTTCGAATAGTCCTTGATTTAATTTAATTTTTCGACGGAAACTAGTATGAACTAGTGTATAATATATTATGATTTTTTGACCGAAACATGCATTTCGGAAAGTTTCGTAGAATCTAATTTCCAAATGATTATTTGCATGGACTTCCATCATAACCTTCCATCGTAACATATATAAAGGATTCGAAAAGTTTTTTATTATTTCAAACAGTCCTCGATTTAATTTGATTTTTCGACCAAACCGAATATAAACTAGTGTATAATATATTATGATTTTTGATCGAAACTTGCATTTCCAAAAGTATCGTAGAAAATAATTTTCAGATGATTTTTTTGCATGAACTTCCATCACAATCTTCTCTCGAAAAATATATAAATCGTCTGATAAGTATCGTATAATTTCGAACAGTCCTTGATTTAATTTGATTTTTCGACGGAAACTAGTATAAACTAGTGTATACTATATTATGATTTTTTTACCGAAACATGCATTTCGAAATGTTTCGTAGAATCTAATTTTCAGATGATTATTTGCTTGGACTTCCACCATAACCTTCCCTTGTACCATATATAAAGGATTCGGAAAAAATTAATCATTTCGAACAGTCCTCGATTTAATTTGATTTTTCGACCAAAACTAGTATAAACTAGTGTATAATATATTATGATTTTTTGATCGAAACTTGCATTTCAAAAAGTATCGTAAAAGCTAGTTTTCAGATGATTTTTTTTTACATGGACTTCCATCACAATATTCTCTCAAAAAATATATAAATCATCTGAAAAGTATCATATAATTTCGAACAGTCCTTGATTTAATTTTATTTTTCGACGGAAACTAGTAAAAATTACTGTATATTATATTATGATTTTTTGACCGAAACATGCATTTCGAAAAGTTTCGTAGAATCTAATTTTCAGATGATTATTTGCATGGACTTCCATCATAACCTTCCCTCGTAACATATATAAAGGATTCGAAAGGTTTTTTATCATTTCGAATAGTCCTCGATTTAATTTGATTTTTCGACCAAAATAATATAAACTAATGTATAATATATTAGGATTTTTTGATCGAAACTTGCATTTCAAAAAGTATCGTAGAAACTAATTTTCAGATTTTTTTTTTGCATGGACTTCCATCACAATCTTCTCTCGAAAAATATATAAATCATCTGAAAAGTATCATATAATTTTGAACAGTCCTTGATTTAATTTGATTTTTTGATGGAAATTAGTATAAACTAGTGTATAATATATTATGATTTTTTGACCGAAACATGCATTTCGAAATATTTCGTAGAATCATATTTTCAGATGATTATTTGAATGTACTTCCATCATAACCTTCCCTCGTAACATATATAAAGGATTCGAAAAGTTTTTTTATCATTTCGAACAGTCCTCGATTTAATTTGATTTTTCGACCAAAACTAGTATAAACTAGTGTATAATATATTAGGATTTTTGATCGAAACTTGCATTTCAAAAAGTATCAGAAACTAATTTTCAGATAATTTTTTTGCATGAACTTCCATCACAATCTTCTCTTGAAAAATATATAAATCATCTGAAAAATTATCGTAAAATTTCGAAGAGTCCTAGATTTAATTTGATTTTTTGACGGAAACTAGTATAAACTAGTGTATACTATATTATGATTTTTTTGACCGAAACATGCATTTCGAAATGTTTCGTAGAATGTAGTTTTCAGATGATTATTTGCATGGACTTCCATCATAACCTTCCCTTGTACCATATATAAAGGATTCGAAAAAATAATTATCATTTCGAACAGTCCTCAATTTAATTTGATTTTTCGACCAAAACTAGTATAAACTAGTGTATAATATATTATGATTTTTGATCGAAACTTGCATTTCAAAAATTATCGTAGAAACTAATTTTCAGATGATTTTTTTGCATGAACTTCCATCACAATCTTCTCTCGAAAAATATATAAATCATCTGAAAAGTATCGTATAATTTCGAATAGTCCTTGATTTAATTTTATTTTTCGACGGAAACTAGTATGAACTAGTGTATAATATATTATGATTTTTTGACCGAAACATGCATTTCGGAAAGTTTCGTAGAATCTAATTTACAAATGATTATTTGCATGGACTTCCATCATAACCTTCCATCGTAACATATATAAAGGATTCGAAAAGTTTTTTATTATTTCAAACAATCCTCGATTTAATTTGATTTTTCGACCAAAGCTAATATAAACTAGTGTATAATATATTATGATTTTTGATCGAAACTTGCATTTCCAAAAGTATCGTAGAAACTAATTTTCAGATAATTTTTTTGCATGAACTTCCATCACAATCTTCTCTCGAAAAATATATAAATCGTCTGATAAGTATCGTATAATTTCGAACAGTCCTTGATTTAATTTGATTTTTCAACGGAAACTAGTATAAACTAGTGTATACTATATTATGATTTTTTTTACCGAAACATGCATTTCGAAATGTTTCGTAGAATCTAATTTTCAGATGATTATTTGCTTGGACTTCCACCATAACCTTCCCTTGTACCATATATAAAGGATTCGAAAAAAATTTATCATTTCGAACAGTCCTCGATTTAATTAGATTTTTCGACCAAAACTAGTATAAACTAGTGTATAATATATTATGATTTTTTGATCGAAACTTGCATTTCAAAAAGTATCGTAGAAGCTAGTTTTCAGATGATTTTTTTTTACATGGACTTCCATCACAATATTCTCTCAAAAAATATATAAATCATCTCAAAAGTATCATATAATTTCGAACAGTCCTTGATTTAATTTTATTTTTCGACGGAAACTAGTAAAAATTACTGTATATTATATATTGATTTTTTGACCGAAACATGCATTTCGAAAAGTTTCGTAGAATCTAATTTTCAGATGATTATTTGCATGGACTTCCATCATAATCTTCCCTCGTAACATATATAAAGGATTCGAAAGGTTTTTTATCATTTCGAATAGTCCTCGATTTAATTTGATTTTTCGACCAAAATAATATAAACTAGTGTATAATATATTAGGATTTTTTGATCGAAACTTGCATTTCAAAAAGTATCGTAGAAACTAATTTTCAGATTTTTTTTTGCATGGACTTCCATCACAATCTTCTCTCAAAAATTATATAAATCATCTGAAAAGTATCATATAATTTTGAACAGTCCTTGATTTAATTTGATTTTTTGATGGAAACTAGTATAAACTAGTGTATAATATATTATGATTTTTTGACCGAAACATGCATTTCGAAATATTTCGTAGAATCATATTTTCAGATGATTATTTGAATGGACTTCCATCATAACCTTCCCTCGTAACATATATAAAGGATTCGAAAAGTTTTTTTATCATTTCGAACAGTCCTCGATTTAATTTGAATTTTCGACCAAAACTAGTATAAACTAGTGTATAATATATTAGGATTTTTTGATCGAAACTTGCATTTCAAAAAGTATCGTAGAATCTAATTTTCAGATGATTATTTGCATTGACTTCCATCATAACCTTCCCTCGTAACATATATAAAGGATTCGAAAAAAAATTATCATTTCGAACAGTCCTCGATTTAATTTGATTTTTCGACATAAACTAATATAAACTAGTGTATAATATATTAGGATTTTTGATCGAAACTTGCATTTCAAAAAGTATCAGAAACTAATTTTCAGATAATTTTTTTGCATGAACTTCCATCACAATCTTCTCTTTAAAAATATATAAATCATCTGAAAAATTATCGTAAAATTTCGAAGAGTCCTAGATTTAATTTGATTTTTTGACGGAAACTAGTATAAACTAGTGTATACTATATTATGATTTTTTTGACCGAAACATGCATTTCGAAATGTTTCGTAGAATGTAATTTTCAGATGATTATTTGCATGGACTTCCATCATAACCTTCTCTTGTACCATATATAAAGGATTCGAAAAAATAATTATCATTTCGAACAGTCCTCAATTTAATTTGATTTTTCGACCAAAACTAGTATAAACTAGTGTATAATATATAATGATTTTTGATCGAAACTTGCATTTCAAAAATTATCGTAGAAACTAATTTTCAGATGATTTTTTTGCATGAACTTCCATCACAATCTTCTCTCGAAAAATATATAAATCATCTGAAAAGTATCGTATAATTTCGAATAGTCCTTGATTTAATTTTATTTTTCGACGGAAACTAGTATGAACTAGTGTATAATATATTATGATTTTTTGACCGAAACATGCATTTCGGAAAGTTTCGTAGAATCTAATTTCCAAATGATTATTTGCATGGACTTCCATCCTAACCTTCCATCGTAACATATATAAAGGATTCGAAAAGTTTTTTATTATTTCAAACAGTCCTCGATTTAATTTGATTTTTCGACCAAACCTAATATAAACTAGTGTATAATATATTATGATTTTTGATCGAAACTTGCATTTCCAAAAGTATCGTAGAAACTAATTTTCAGATGATTTTTTTGCATGAACTTCCATCACAATCTTCTCTCGAAAAATATATAAATCGTCTGATAAGTATCGTATAATTTTGAACAGTCCTTGATTTAATTTGATTTTTCGACGGAAACTAGTATAAACTAGTGTATACTATATTATGATTTTTTTTACCGAAACATGCATTTCGAAATGTTTCGTAGAATCTAATTTTCAGATGATTATTTGCTTGGACTTCCACCATAACCTTCCCTTGTACCATATATAAAGGATTCGAAAAAAATTTATCATTTCGAACAGTCCTCGATTTAATTAGATTTTTCGACCAAAACTAGTATAAACTAGTGTATAATATATTATGATTTTTTGATCGAAACTTGCATTTCAAAAAGTATCGTAGAAGCTAGTTTTCAGATGATTTTTTTTACATGGACTTCCATCACAATATTCTCTCAAAAAATATATAAATCATCTGAAAAGTATCATATAATTTCGAACAGTCCTTGATTTAATTTTATTTTTCGACGGAAACTAGTAAAAATTACTGTATATTATATTATGATTTTTTGACCGAAACATGCATTTCGAAAAGTTTCGTAGAATCTAATTTTCAGATGATTATTTGCATGGACTTCCATCATGACCTTTCCTCGTAACATATATAAAGGATTCGAAAGGTTTTTTATCATTTCGAGTAGTCCTCGATTTAATTTGATTTTTCGACCAAAATAATATAAACTAGTGTATAATATATTAGGATTTTTTGATCGAAACTTGCATTTCAAAAAGTATTGTAGAAACTAATTTTCAGATTATTTTTTTGCATGGACTTCCATCACAATCTTCTCTCGAAAAATATATCAATCATCTGAAAAGTATCATATAATTTTGAACAGTCCTTGATTTAATTTGATTTTTTGATGGAAACTAGTATAAACTAGTGTATAATATATTATGATTTTTTGACCGAAACATGCATTTCGAAATATTTTGTAGAATCTAATTTTCAGATGATTATTTGAATGGACTTCCATCATAACCTTCCCTCGTAACATATATAAAGGATTCGAAAAGTTTTTTTATCATTTCGAACAGTCCTCAATTTAATTTGATTTTTCGACCAAAACTAGTATAAACTAGTGTATAATATATTAGGATTTTTTGATCGAAACTTGCATTTCAAAAAGTATCGTAGAATCTAATTTTCAGATGATTATTTGCATTGACTTCCATCATAACCTTCCCTCGAAACATATATAAAGGATTCGGAAAAAAAATTATCATTTCGAACAGTCCTCGATTTAATTTGATTTTTCGACCAAAACTAATATAAACTAGTGTATAATATATTAGGATTTTTGATCGAAACTTGCATTTCAAAAAGTATCATAGAAACTAATTTTCAGATAATTTTTTTGCATGAACTTCCATCACAATCTTCTCTCGAAAAATATATAAATCATCTGAAAAATTATCGTAAAATTTCGAAGAGTCCTAGATTTAATTTGATTTTTTGACGGAAACTAGTTTAAACTAGTGTATACTATATTATGATTTTTTTGACCGAAACATGCATTTCGAAATGTTTCGTAGAATGTAATTTTCAGATGATTATTTGCATGGACTTCCATCATAACCTTCCCTTGTACCATATATAAAGGATTCGAAAAAATAATTATCATTTCGAACAGTCCTCAATTTAATTTGATTTTTCGACCAAAACTAGTATAAACTAGTGTATAATATATTATGATTTTTGATCGAAACTTGCATTTCAAAAATTATCGTAGAAACTAATTTTCAGATGATTTTTTTGCATGAACTTCCATCACAATCTTCTCTCGAAAAATATATAAATCATCTGAAAAGTATCGTATAATTTCGAATAGTCCTTGATTTAATTTTATTTTTCGACGGAAACTAGTATGAACTAGTGTATAATATATTATGATTTTTTGACCGAAACATGCATTTCGGAAAGTTTCGTAGAATCTAATTTCCAAATGATTATTTGCATGGACTTCCATCATAACCTTCCATCGTAACATATATAAAGGATTCGAAAAGTTTTTTATTATTTCAAACAGTCCTCGATTTAATTTGATTTTTCGACCAAACCTAATATAAACTAGTGTATAATATATTACGATTTTTGATCGAAACTTGCATTTCCAAAAGTATCGTAGAAACAAATTTTCAGATGATTTTTTTGCATGAACTTCCATCACAATCTTCTCTCGAAAAATATATAAATCGTCTGATAAGTATCGTATAATTTCGAACAGTCCTTGATTTATTTTGATTTTTCGACGGAAACTAGTATAAACTAGTGTATACTCTATTATGATTTTTTTGACCGAAACATGCATTTCGAAATGTTTCTTAGAATCTAATTTTCAGATGATTATTTGCATGGACTTCCACCATAACCTTCCCTTGTACCATATATAAAGGATTCGAAAAAAACTAGTATAAACTAGTGTATACTAGTATAAACTAGTGTATAAAATATTATGATTTTTTGATCGAAACTTGCATTTCAAAAAGTATCGTAGAAACTAGTTTTCAGATGATTTTTTTTGCATGAATTTCCATCACAATCTTCTCTCGAAAAATGTATAAATCATCTGAAAAGTATTGTATTATTTCGAACAGTCCTTGATTTAATTTGATTTTTCGACGGAAACTTGTATAAACTAGTGTATACTTTATTATGATTTTTTTGACCGAAACATGCATTTCGAAAAGTTTCGTAGAATCTAATTTTCAGATGATTATTTGCATGGACTTCCATCATAACCTTCCCTGGTAACATATATAAAGGATTCGAAAAGTTTTTTATCATTTCGAACAGTCCTCGATTTAATTTAATTTTTCGACCAAAACTAGTATAAACTAGTGTATAATATATTAGGATTTTTTGATCGAAACTTGCATTTCAAAAAGTATCGTAGAATCTAATTTTCAGATGATTATTTGCATGGACTTCCATCATAACCTGCCCTCGTAACATATATAAAGGATTCGGAAAAAAAATTATCATTTCGAACAGTCCTCGATTTTATTTGATTTTTCGACCAAAACTAATATGAACTAGTGTATAATATATTAGGATTTTTTATCGAAACTTGCATTTCAAAAAGTATCGTAGAAACTAATTTTCAGATAACTTTTTTGCATGAACTTCCATCACAATCTTCTCTCGAAAAATATATAAATCATCTGAAAAGTATCGTATAATTTCGAAGAGTCCTTGATTTAATTTAATTTTTTGACGGAAACTAGTATAAACTAGTGTATACTATATTATGATTTTTTTGACTGAAACATGCATTTCGAAATGTTTCGTAAAATGTAATTTTCAGATGATTATTTGCATGGACTTCCATCATAACCTTCCCTTGTACCATATATAAAGGATTCGAAAAAAAATTTATCATTTCGAACAGTCCTCGATTTAATTTGATTTTTCGACAAAAACTAGTATGAACTAGTGTATAATATATTATGATTTTTTGACCGAATCATGCATTTCGGAATGTTTCGTAGAATCTAATTTCCAGATGATTATTTGCATGGACTTCCATCATAACCTTCCATCGCAACATATATAAAGGATTCGAAATGTTTTTTTATTATTTCAAACAGTCCTCGATTTAATTTGATTTTTCGACCAAACCTAATATAAACTAGTGTATAATATATTATGATTTTTTATCGAAACTTGCATTTCCAAAAGTATCGTAGAAACTAATTTTCAGATGATTTTTTTGCATGAACTTCCATCACAATCTTCTCTCGAAAAATATATAAATCGTCTGATAAGTATCGTATAATTTCGAACAGTCCTTGATTTAATTTGATTTTTCGACGGAAACTAGTATAAACTAGTGTATACTATATTATGATTTTTTTGACTGAAACATGCATTTCGAAATGTTTCGTAGAATCTAATTTTCAGATGATTATTTGCTTGGACTTCCACCATAACCTTCCCTTGTACCATATATAAAGGATTCGAAAAAAAATTTATCATTTCGAACAGTCCTCGATTTAATTTGATTTTTCGACCAAAACTAGTATAAACTAGTGTATAATATATTATGATTTTTTGATCAAAACTTGCATTTCAAAAAGTATCGTAGAAACTAGTTTTCAGATGATTTTTTTTGCATTGACTTCCATCATAATATTCTCTCAAAAAATATATAAATCATCTGAAAAGTAATATATAATTTCGAACAGTCCTTGATTTAATTTTATTTTTCGACGGAAACTAGTATAAATTACTGTATAATATATTATGATTTTTTGACCGAAACATGCATTTCGAAAAGTTTCGTAGAATCTAATTTTCAGATGATTATTTGCATGGACTTCAATCATAACCTTCCCTCGTAACATATATAAAGGATTCGAAAGGTTTTTTTATCATTTCGAATAGTTCTCGATTTAATTTGATTTTTCGACCAAAATAATATAAACTAGGGTATAATATATTAGGATTTTTTGATCGAAACTTGCATTTCAAAAAGTATCGTAGAAACTAATTTTCAGATGATTTTTTTGCATGAACTTCCATCACAATCTTCTTTCGAAAAATATATAAATCATCTGAAAAGTATCATATAATTTTGAACAGTCCTTGATTTAATTTGATTTTTTGACGGAAACTAGTATAAACTAGTGTATAATATATTATGATTTTTTGATCGAAACATGCATTTCGAAATGTTTCGTACAATCTAATTTTCAGATGATTATTTGAATGGACTTCCATCATAACCATCCCTCGTAACATATATAAAGGATTCGGAAAAAAAATTTATCATTTCGAACAATCCTCGATTTAATTTGATTTTTCGACCAAAACTAATATAAACTAGTGTATAATATATTAGGATTTTTGATCGAAACATGCATTTCAAAAAGTATCGTAGAAACTAATTTTCAGATAATTTTTTTGCATGAACTTCCATCACAATCTTCTCTCGAAAAATATATAAATCATCTGAAAAGTATCGTAAAATTTCGAAGAGTCCTTGATTTAATTTGATTTTTTGACGGAAACTAGTATAAACTAGTGTATACTATATTATGATTTTTTTGACCGAAACATGCATTTCGAAATGTTTCCTAGAATCTAATTTTCAGATGATTATTTGCATGGACTTCCATCATAACCTTCCCTTGTACCATATATAAAGGATTCGGAGAAAAAAATCTCATTTCGAACAGTCCTCGATTTAATTAGATTTTTCGACCAAAACTAGTATAAACTAGTGTATAATATATTATGATTTTTTGATCGAAACTTGCATTTCAAAAAGTATCGTAGAAACTAATTTTCAGATGATTTTTTTGCATGAACTTCCATCACAATCTTCTCTCGAAAAATATATAAATCATCTGAAAAGTATCGTATAATTTCGAATAGTCCTTGATTTAATTTTATTTTTCGTCGGAAACTAGTATGAACTAGTGTAAAATATATTATGATTTTTTGACCGAAACATGCATTTCGGAAAGTTTCGTAGAATCTAATTTCCAGATGATTATTTGCATGGACTTCCATCATAACCTTCCATCGTAACATATATAAAGGATTCGAAAAGTTTATTATTATTTCAAACAGTCCTCGATTTAATTTGATTTTTCGACCAAACCTAATATAAACTAGTATATAATATATTATGATTTTTGATCGAAACTTGCATTTCCAAAAGTATCGTAGAAACTAATTTTCAGATGATTTTTTTGCATGAACTTCCATCACAATCTTCTCTCGAAAAATATATAAATCGTCTGATAAGTATCGTATAATTTCGAACAGTCCTTGATTTAATTTGATTTTTCGACGGAAACTAGTATAAACTAGTGTATACTATATTATGATTTTTTTGACCGAAACATGCATTTCGAAATGTTTCCTAGAATCTAATTTTCAGATGATTATTTGCATGGACTTCCATCATAACCTTCCCTTGTACCATATATAAAGGATTCGGGAAAAAAAATCTCATTTCGAACAGTCCTCGATTTAATTAGATTTTTCGACCAAAACTAGTATAAACTAGTGTATAATATATTATGATTTTTTGATCGAAACTTGCATTTCAAAAAGTATCGTAGAAACTAATTTTCAGATGATTTTTTTGCATGAACTTCCATCACAATCTTCTCTCGAAAAATATATAAATCATCTGAAAAGTATCGTATAATTTCGAATAGTCCTTGATTTAATTTTATTTTTCGTCGGAAACTAGTATGAACTAGTGTAAAATATATTATGATTTTTTGACTGAAACATGCATTTCTGAAAGTTTCGTAGAATCTAATTTCCAGATGATTATTTGCATGGGCTTCCATCATAACCTTCCATCGTAACATATATAAAGGATTCGAAATTTTTTTTAATATTTCAAACAGTCCTCGATTTAATTTTATTTTTCGACCAAACCTAATATAAACTAGTGTATAATATATTATGATTTTTGATCGAAACTTGCATTTCAAAAATTAACGTAGAAACTAATTTTCAGATGATTTTTTTGCATGAACTTCCCCACAATCTTCTCTCGAAAAATATATAAATCATCTGAAAAGTATCGTATAATTTCGAATATTCCTTGATTTAATTTTATTTTTCGACGGAAACTAGTATGAAATAGTGTATAATATATTATGATTTTTTGACCGAAACATGCATTTCGAAAAGTTTCGTAGAATCTAATTTTCAGATGATTATTTGCATGGACTTCCATCATAACCTTCCCTTGTACCATATATAAAGGTTTCGGAAAAAAATATCACATTTCGAACAGTCCTCGATTTAATTAGATTTTTCGACCAAAACTAGTATAAACTAGTGTATAATATATTATGATTTTTTGATCGAAACTTGCATTTCAAAAAGTATCGTAGAAACTAATTTTCAGATGATTTTTTTGCATGAACTTCCATCACAATCTTCTCTCGAAAAATATATAAATCATCTGAAAAGTATCGTATAATTTCGAATAGTCCTTGATTTAATTTTATTTTTCGTCGGAAACTAGTATGAACTAGTGTAAAATATATTATGATTTTTTGACCGAAACATGCATTTCTGAAAGTTTCGTAGAATCTAATTTCCAGATGATTATTTGCATGGACTTCCATCAGAACCTTCCATCGTAACATATATAAAGGATTCGAAAAGTTTTTTAATATTTCAAACAGTCCTCGATTTAATTTTATTTTTCGACCAAACCTAATATAAACTAGTGTATAATATATTATGATTTTTGATCGAAACTTGCATTTCAAAAATTATCGTAGAAACTAATTTTCAGATGAATTTTTTGCATGAACTTCCATCACAATCTTCTCTCGAAAAATATATAAATCATCTGAAAAGTATCGTATAATTTCGAATAGTCCTTGATTTAATTTTATTTTTCGACGGAAACTAGTATGAACTAGTGTATAATATATTATGATTTTTTGACCGAAACATGCATTTCGGAAAGTTTCGTAGAATCTAATTTCCAGATGATTATTTGCATGGACTTCCATCATAACCTTCCATCGTAACATATATAAAGGATTCGAAAAGTTTTTTATTATTTCAAACAGTCCTCGATTTAATTTGATTTTTCGACCAAACCTAATATAAACTAGTATATAATATATTATGATTTTTGATCGAAACTTGCATTTCCAAAAGTATCGTAGAAACTAATTTTCAGATGATTTTTTTGCATGAACTTCCATCACAATCTTCTCTCGAAAAATATATAAATCGTCTGATAAGTATCGTATAATTTCGAACAGTCCTTGATTTAATTTGATTTTTCGACGGAAACTAGTATAAACTAGTGTATACTATATTATGATTTTTTTGACCGAAACATGCATTTCGAAATGTTTCCTAGAATCTAATTTTCAGATGATTATTTGCATGGACTTCCATCATAACCTTCCCTTGTACCATATATAAAGGATTCGGGAAAAAAAATCTCATTTCGAACAGTCCTCGATTTAATTAGATTTTTCGACCAAAACTAGTATAAACTAGTGTATAATATATTATGATTTTTTGATCGAAACTTGCATTTCAAAAAGTATCGTAGAAACTAATTTTCAGATGATTTTTTTGCATGAACTTCCATCACAATCTTCTCTCGAAAAATATATAAATCATCTGAAAAGTATCGTATAATTTCGAATAGTCCTTGATTTAATTTTATTTTTCGTCGGAAACTAGTATGAACTAGTGTAAAATATATTATGATTTTTTGACCGAAACATGCATTTCTGAAAGTTTCGTAGAATCTAATTTCCAGATGATTATTTGCATGGACTTCCATCAGAACCTTCCATCGTAACATATATAAAGGATTCGAAAAGTTTTTTAATATTTCAAACAGTCCTCGATTTAATTTTATTTTTCGACCAAACCTAATATAAACTAGTGTATAATATATTATGATTTTTGATCGAAACTTGCATTTCGAAAATTATCGTAGAAACTAATTTTCAGATGATTTTTTTGCATGAACTTCCATCACAATCTTCTCTCGAAAAATATATAAATCATCTGAAAAGTATCGTATAATTTCGAATAGTCCTTGATTTAATTTTATTTTTCGACGGAAACTAGTAAGAACTAGTGTATAATATATTATGATTTTTTGACCGAAACATGCATTTCGGAAAGTTTCGTAGAATCTAATTTCCAGATGATTATTTGCATGGACTTCCATCATAACCTTCCATCGTAACATATATAAAGGATTCGAAAAGATTTTTATTATTTCAAACAGTCCTCGATTTAATTTGATTTTTCGACCAAACCTAATATAAACTAGTATATAATATATTATGATTTTTGATCGAAACTTGCATTTCCAAAAGTATCGTAGAAACTAATTTTCAGATGATTTTTTTGCATGAACTTCCATCACAATCTTCTCTCGAAAAATATATAAATCGTCTGATAAGTATCGTATAATTTCGAACAGTCCTTGATTTAATTTGATTTTTCGACGGAAACTAGTATAAACTAGTGTATACTCTATTATGATTTTTTTGACCAAAACATGCATTTCGAAATGTTTCTTAGAATCTAATTTTCAGATGATTATTTGCATGGACTTCCACCATAACCTTCCCTTGTACCATATATAAAGGATTCGAAAAAAACTAGTATAAACTAGTGTATACTAGTATAAACTAGTGTATAATATATTATGATTTTTTGATCGAAACGTGCATTTCAAAAAGTATCGTAGAAACTAGTTTTCAGATGATTTTTTTTGCATGAATTTCCATCACAATCTTCTCTCGAAAAATGTATAAATCATCTGAAAAGTATTGTATTATTTCGAACAGTCCTTGATTTAATTTGATTTTTCGACGGAAACTAGTATAAACTAGTGTATACTTTATTATGATTTTCTTGACCGAAACATGCATTTCGAAAAGTTTCGTAGAATCTAATTTTCAGATGATTATTTGCATGGACTTCCATCATAACCTTCCCTGGTAACATATATAAAGGATTCGAAAAGTTTTTTATCATTTCGAACAATCCTCGATTTAATTTAATTTTTCGACCAAAACTAGTATAAACTAGTGTATAATATATTAGGATTTTTTGATCGAAACTTGCATTTCAAAAAGTATCGTAGAATCTAATTTTCAGATGATTATTTGCATGGACTTCCATCATAACCTGCCCTCGTAACATATATAAAGGATTCGGAAAAAAAATTATCATTTCGAACAGTCCTCGATTTTATTTGATTTTTCGACCAAAACTAATATGAACTAGTGTATAATATATTAGGATTTTTGATCGAAACTTGCATTTCAAAAAGTATCGTAGAAAATAATTTTCAGATAACTTTTTTGCATGAACTTCCATCACAATCTTCTCTCGAAAAATATATAAATCATCTGAAAAGTATCGTATAATTTCGAAGAGTCCTTGATTTAATTTAATTTTTTGACGGAAACTAGTATAAACTAGTGTATACTATATTATGATTTTTTTGACTGAAACATGCATTTCGAAATGTTTCGTAAAATGTAATTTTCAGATGATTATTTGCATGGACTTCCATCATAACCTTCCCTTGTACCATATATAAAGGATTCGAAAAAAAATTTATCATTTCGAACAGTCCTCGATTTAATTTGATTTTTCGACAAAAACTAGTATGAACTAGTGTATAATATATTATGATTTTTTGACCGAATCATGCATTTCGGAAAGTTTCGTAGAATCTAATTTCCAGATGATTATTTGCATGGACTTCCATCATAACCTTCCATCGCAACATATATAAAGGATTCGAAATGTTTTTTATTATTTCAAACAGTCCTCGATTTAATTTGATTTTTCGACCAAACCTAATATAAACTAGTGTATAATATATTATGATTTTTTATCGAAACTTGCATTTCCAAAAGTATCGTAGAAACTAATTTTCAGATGATTTTTTTGCATGAACTTCCATCACAATCTTCTCTCGAAAAATATATAAATCGTCTGATAAGTATCGTATAATTTCGAACAGTCCTTGATTTAATTTGATTTTTCGACGGAAACTAGTATAAACTAGTGTATACTATATTATGATTTTTTTGACTGAAACATGCATTTCGAAATGTTTCGTAGAATCTAATTTTCAGATGATTATTTGCTTGGACTTCCACCATAACCTTCCCTTGTACCATATATAAAGGATTCGAAAAAAAAATTATCATTTCGAACAGTCCTCGATTTAATTTGATTTTTCGACCAAAACTAGTATAAACTAGTGTATAATATATTATGATTTTTTGATCGAAACTTGCATTTCAAAAAGTATCGTAGAAACTAGTTTTCAGATGATTTTTTTTGCATTGACTTCCATCATAATATTCTCTCAAAAAATATATAAATCATCTGAAAAGTAATATATAATTTCGAACAGTCCTTGATTTAATTTTATTTTTCGACGGAAACTAGTATAAATTACTGTATAATATATTATGATTTTTTGACCGAAACATGCATTTCGAAAAGTTTCGTAGAATCTAATTTTCAGATGATTATTTGCATGGACTTCAATCATAACCTTCCCTCGTAACATATATAAAGGATTCGAAAGGTTTTTTATCATTTCGAATAGTTCTCGATTTAATTTGATTTTTCGACCAAAATAATATAAACTAGGGTATAATATATTAGGATTTTTTGATCGAAACTTGCATTTCAAAAAGTATCGTAGAAACTAATTTTCAGATGATTTTTTTGCATGAACTTCCATCACAATCTTCTTTCGAAAAATATATAAATCATCTGAAAAGTATCATATAATTTTGAACAGTCCTTGATTTAATTTGATTTTTTGACGGAAACTAGTATAAACTAGTGTATAATATATTATGATTTTTTGATCGAAACATGCATTTCGAAATGTTTCGTACAATCTAATTTTCAGATGATTATTTGAATGGACTTCCATCATAACCATCCCTCGTAACATATATAAAGGATTCGGAAAAAAAATTTATCATTTCGAACAATCCTCGATTTAATTTGATTTTTCGACCAAAACTAATATAAACTAGTGTATAATATATTAGGATTTTTGATCGAAACATGCATTTCAAAAAGTATCGTAGAAACTAATTTTCAGATAATTTTTTTGCATGAACTTCCATCACAATCTTCTCTCGAAAAATATATAAATCATCTGAAAAGTATCGTAAAATTTCGAAGAGTCCTTGATTTAATTTGATTTTTTGACGGAAACTAGTATAAACTAGTGTATACTATATTATGATTTTTTTGACCGAAACATGCATTTCGAAATGTTTCCTAGAATCTAATTTTCAGATGATTATTTGCATGGACTTCCATCATAACCTTCCCTTGTACCATATATAAAGGATTCGGAGAAAAAAATCTCATTTCGAACAGTCCTCGATTTAATTAGATTTTTCGACCAAAACTAGTATAAACTAGTGTATAATATATTATGATTTTTTGATCGAAACTTGCATTTCAAAAAGTATCGTAGAAACTAATTTTCAGATGATTTTTTTGCATGAACTTCCATCACAATCTTCTCTCGAAAAATATATAAATCATCTGAAAAGTATCGTATAATTTCGAATAGTCCTTGATTTAATTTTATTTTTCGTCGGAAACTAGTATGAACTAGTGTAAAATATATTATGATTTTTTGACCGAAACATGCATTTCGGAAAGTTTCGTAGAATCTAATTTCCAGATGATTATTTGCATGGACTTCCATCATAACCTTCCATCGTAACATATATAAAGGATTCGAAAAGTTTATTATTATTTCAAACAGTCCTCGATTTAATTTGATTTTTCGACCAAACCTAATATAAACTAGTATATAATATATTATGATTTTTGATCGAAACTTGCATTTCCAAAAGTATCGTATAAACTAATTTTCAGATGATTTTTTTGCATGAACTTCCATCACAATCTTCTCTCGAAAAATATATAAATCGTCTGATAAGTATCGTATAATTTCGAACAGTCCTTGATTTAATTTGATTTTTCGACGGAAACTAGTATAAACTAGTGTATACTAT
This sequence comes from Lathyrus aphaca, assembly GCA_963966055.1. NCBI lineage: Eukaryota > Viridiplantae > Streptophyta > Magnoliopsida > Fabales > Fabaceae > Lathyrus > Lathyrus aphaca. The sequence continues at coordinate 613,605,560 of OZ014520.1, read as the reverse complement.
ATTATGATTTTTTTGACCGAAACATGCATTTCGAAATGTTTCCTAGAATCTAATTTTCAGATGATTATTTGCATGGACTTCCATCATAACCTTCCCTTGTACCATATATAAAGGATTCGGGAAAAAAAATCTCATTTCGAACAGTCCTCGATTTAATTAGATTTTTCGACCAAAACTAGTATAAACTAGTGTATAATATATTATGATTTTTTGATCGAAACTTGCATTTCAAAAAGTATCGTAGAAACTAATTTTCAGATGATTTTTTTGCATGAACTTCCATCACAATCTTCTCTCGAAAAATATATAAATCATCTGAAAAGTATCGTATAATTTCGAATAGTCCTTGATTTAATTTTATTTTTCGTCGGAAACTAGTATGAACTAGTGTAAAATATATTATGATTTTTTGACCGAAACATGCATTTCTGAAAGTTTCGTAGAATCTAATTTCCAGATGATTATTTGCATGGACTTCCATCATAACCTTCCATCGTAACATATATAAAGGATTCGAAAAGTTTTTTAATATTTCAAACAGTCCTCGATTTAATTTTATTTTTCGACCAAACCTAATATAAACTAGTGTATAATATATTATGATTTTTGATCGAAACTTGCATTTCAAAAATTATCGTAGAAACTAATTTTCAGATGATTTTTTTGCATGAACTTCCCCACAATCTTCTCTCGAAAAATATATAAATCATCTGAAAAGTATCGTATAATTTCGAATATTCCTTGATTTAATTTTATTTTTCGACGGAAACTAGTATGAAATAGTGTATAATATATTATGATTTTTTGACCGAAACATGCATTTCGAAAAGTTTCGTAGAATCTAATTTTCAGATGATTATTTGCATGGACTTCCATCATAACCTTCCCTTGTACCATATATAAAGGATTCGGAAAAAAAAATCTCATTTCGAACAGTCCTCGATTTAATTAGATTTTTCGACCAAAACTAGTATAAACTAGTGTATAATAATTTTTGATTTTTTGATCGAAACTTGCATTTCAAAAAGTATCGTAGAAACTAATTTTCAGATGATTTTTTTGCATGAACTTCCATCACAATCTTCTCTCGAAAAATATATAAATCATCTGAAAAGTATCGTATAATATCGAATAGTCCTTGATTTAATTTTATTTTTCGTCGGAAACTAGTATGAACTAGTGTAAAATATATTATGATTTTTTGACCGAAACATGCATTTCTGAAAGTTTCGTAGAATCTAATTTCCAGATGATTATTTGCATGGACTTCCATCAGAACCTTCCATCGTAACATATCTAAAGGATTCGAAAAGTTTTTTAATATTTCAAACAGTCCTCGATTTAATTTTATTTTTCGACCAAACCTAATATAAACTAGTGTATAATATATTATGATTTTTGATCGAAACTTGCATTTCAAAAATTATCGTAGAAACTAATTTTCAGATGATTTTTTTGCATGAACTTCCATCACAATCTTCTCTCGAAAAATATATAAATCATCTGAAAAGTATCGTATAATTTCGAATAGTCCTTGATTTAATTTTATTTTTCGACGGAAACTAGTATGAACTAGTGTATAATATATTATGATTTTTTGACCGAAACATGCATTTCGGAAAGTTTCGTAGAATCTAATTTCCAGATGATTATTTGCATGGACTTCCATCATAACCTTCCATCGTAACATATATAAAGGATTCGAAAAGTTTATTATTATTTCAAACAGTCCTCGATTTAATTTGATTTTTCGACCAAACCTAATATAAACTAGTATATAATATATTATGATTTTTGATCGAAACTTGCATTTCCAAAAGTATCGTATAAACTAATTTTCAGATGATTTTTTTGCATGAACTTCCATCACAATCTTCTCTCGAAAAATATATAAATCGTCTGATAAGTATCGTATAATTTCGAACAGTCCTTGATTTAATTTGATTTTTCGACGGAAACTAGTATAAACTAGTGTATACTATATTATGATTTTTTTGACCGAAACATGCATTTCGAAATGTTTCCTAGAATCTAATTTTCAGATGATTATTTGCATGGACTTCCATCATAACCTTCCCTTGTACCATATATAAAGGATTCAGGAAAAAAAATCTCATTTCGAACAGTCCTCGATTTAATTAGATTTTTCGACCAAAACTAGTATAAACTAGTGTATAATATATTATGATTTTTTGATCGAAACTTGCATTTCAAAAAGTATCGTAGAAACTAATTTTCAGATGATTTTTTTGCATGAACTTCCATCACAATCTTCTCTCGAAAAATATATAAATCATCTGAAAAGTATCGTATAATTTCGAATAGTCCTTGATTTAATTTTATTTTTCGTCGGAAACTAGTATGAACTAGTGTAAAATATATTATGATTTTTTGACCGAAACATGCATTTCGGAAAGTTTCGTAGAATCTAATTTCCAGATGATTATTTGCATGGACTTCCATCATAACCTTCCATCGTAACATATATAAAGGATTCGAAAAGTTTATTATTATTTCAAACAGTCCTCGATTTAATTTGATTTTTCGACCAAACCTAATATAAACTAGTATATAATATATTATGATTTTTGATCGAAACTTGCATTTCCAAAAGTATCGTATAAACTAATTTTCAGATGATTTTTTTGCATGAACTTCCATCACAATCTTCTCTCGAAAAATATATAAATCGTCTGATAAGTATCGTATAATTTCGAACAGTCCTTGATTTAATTTGATTTTTCGACGGAAACTAGTATAAACTAGTGTATACTATATTATGATTTTTTTGACCGAAACATGCATTTCGAAATGTTTCCTAGAATCTAATTTTCAGATGATTATTTGCATGGACTTCCATCATAACCTTCCCTTGTACCATATATAAAGGATTCGGGAAAAAAAATCTCATTTCGAACAGTCCTCGATTTAATTAGATTTTTCGACCAAAACTAGTATAAACTAGTGTATAATATATTATGATTTTTTGATCGAAACTTGCATTTCAAAAAGTATCGTAGAAACTAATTTTCAGATGATTTTTTTGCATGAACTTCCATCACAATCTTCTCTCGAAAAATATATAAATCATCTGAAAAGTATCGTATAATTTCGAATAGTCCTTGATTTAATTTTATTTTTCGTCGGAAACTAGTATGAACTAGTGTAAAATATATTATGATTTTTTGACCGAAACATGCATTTCTGAAAGTTTCGTAGAATCTAATTTCCAGATGATTATTTGCATGGACTTCCATCATAACCTTCCATCGTAACATATATAAAGGATTCGAAAAGTTTTTTAATATTTCAAACAGTCCTCGATTTAATTTTATTTTTCGACCAAACCTAATATAAACTAGTGTATAATATATTATGATTTTTGATCGAAACTTGCATTTCAAAAATTATCGTAGAAACTAATTTTCAGATGATTTTTTTGCATGAACTTCCCCACAATCTTCTCTCGAAAAATATATAAATCATCTGAAAAGTATCGTATAATTTCGAATATTCCTTGATTTAATTTTATTTTTCGACGGAAACTAGTATGAAATAGTGTATAATATATTATGATTTTTTGACCGAAACATGCATTTCGAAAAGTTTCGTAGAATCTAATTTTCAGATGATTATTTGCATGGACTTCCATCATAACCTTCCCTTGTACCATATATAAAGGATTCGGAAAAAAAAATCTCATTTCGAACAGTCCTCGATTTAATTAGATTTTTCGACCAAAACTAGTATAAACTAGTGTATAATAATTTTTGATTTTTTGATCGAAACTTGCATTTCAAAAAGTATCGTAGAAACTAATTTTCAGATGATTTTTTTGCATGAACTTCCATCACAATCTTCTCTCGAAAAATATATAAATCATCTGAAAAGTATCGTATAATATCGAATAGTCCTTGATTTAATTTTATTTTTCGTCGGAAACTAGTATGAACTAGTGTAAAATATATTATGATTTTTTGACCGAAACATGCATTTCTGAAAGTTTCGTAGAATCTAATTTCCAGATGATTATTTGCATGGACTTCCATCAGAACCTTCCATCGTAACATATCTAAAGGATTCGAAAAGTTTTTTAATATTTCAAACAGTCCTCGATTTAATTTTATTTTTCGACCAAACCTAATATAAACTAGTGTATAATATATTATGATTTTTGATCGAAACTTGCATTTCAAAAATTATCGTAGAAACTAATTTTCAGATGATTTTTTTGCATGAACTTCCATCACAATCTTCTCTCGAAAAATATATAAATCATCTGAAAAGTATCGTATAATTTCGAATAGTCCTTGATTTAATTTTATTTTTCGACGGAAACTAGTATGAACTAGTGTATAATATATTATGATTTTTTGACCGAAACATGCATTTCGGAAAGTTTCGTAGAATCTAATTTCCAGATGATTATTTGCATGGACTTCCATCATAACCTTCCATCGTAACATATATAAAGGATTCGAAAAGTTTATTATTATTTCAAACAGTCCTCGATTTAATTTGATTTTTCGACCAAACCTAATATAAACTAGTATATAATATATTATGATTTTTGATCGAAACTTGCATTTCCAAAAGTATCGTATAAACTAATTTTCAGATGATTTTTTTGCATGAACTTCCATCACAATCTTCTCTCGAAAAATATATAAATCGTCTGATAAGTATCGTATAATTTCGAACAGTCCTTGATTTAATTTGATTTTTCGACGGAAACTAGTATAAACTAGTGTATACTATATTATGATTTTTTTGACCGAAACATGCATTTCGAAATGTTTCCTAGAATCTAATTTTCAGATGATTATTTGCATGGACTTCCATCATAACCTTCCCTTGTACCATATATAAAGGATTCAGGAAAAAAAATCTCATTTCGAACAGTCCTCGATTTAATTAGATTTTTCGACCAAAACTAGTATAAACTAGTGTATAATATATTATGATTTTTTGATCGAAACTTGCATTTCAAAAAGTATCGTAGAAACTAATTTTCAGATGATTTTTTTGCATGAACTTCCATCACAATCTTCTCTCGAAAAATATATAAATCATCTGAAAAGTATCGTATAATATCGAATAGTCCTTGATTTAATTTTATTTTTCGTCGGAAACTAGTATGAACTAGTGTAAAATATATTATGATTTTTTGACCGAAACATGCATTTCTGAAAGTTTCGTAGAATCTAATTTCCAGATGATTATTTGCATGGACTTCCATCAGAACCTTCCATCGTAACATATATAAAGGATTCGAAAAGTTTTTTAATATTTCAAACAGTCCTCGATTTAATTTTATTTTTCGACCAAACCTAATATAAACTAGTGTATAATATATTATGATTTTTGATCGAAACTTGCATTTCAAAAATTATCGTAGAAACTAATTTTCAGATGATTTTTTTGCATGAACTTCCATCACAATCTTCTCTCGAAAAATATATAAATCATCTGAAAAGTATCGTATAATTTCGAATAGTCCTTGATTTAATTTTATTTTTCGACGGAAACTAGTATGAACTAGTGTATAATATATTATGATTTTTTGACCGAAACATGCATTTCGGAAAGTTTCGTAGAATCTAATTTCCAGATGATTATTTGCATGGACTTCCATCATAACCTTCCATCGTAACATATATAAAGGATTCGAAAAGTTTATTATTATTTCAAACAGTCCTCGATTTAATTTGATTTTTCGACCAAACCTAATATAAACTAGTATATAATATATTATGATTTTTGATCGAAACTTGCATTTCCAAAAGTATCGTATAAACTAATTTTCAGATGATTTTTTTGCATGAACTTCCATCACAATCTTCTCTCGAAAAATATATAAATCGTCTGATAAGTATCGTATAATTTCGAACAGTCCTTGATTTAATTTGATTTTTCGACGGAAACTAGTATAAACTAGTGTATACTATATTATGATTTTTTTGACCGAAACATGCATTTCAAAATGTTTCCTAGAATCTAATTTTCAGATGATTATTTGCATGGACTTCCATCATAACCTTCCCTTGTACCATATATAAAGGATTCGGGAAAAAAAATCTCATTTCGAACAGTCCTCGATTTAATTAGATTTTTCGACCAAAACTAGTATAAACTAGTGTATAATATATTATGATTTTTTGATCGAAACTTGCATTTCAAAAGGTATCGTAGAAACTAATTTTCAGATGATTTTTTTGCATGAACTTCCATCACAATCTTCTCTCGAAAAATATATAAATCATCTGAAAAGTATCGTATAATTTCGAATAGTCCTTGATTTAATTTTATTTTTCGTCGGAAACTAGTATGAACTAGTGTAAAATATATTATGATTTTTTGACCGAAACATGCATTTCTGAAAGTTTCGTAGAATCTAATTTCCAGATGATTATTTGCATGGACTTCCATCATAACCTTCCATCGTAACATATATAAAGGATTCGAAAAGTTTTTTAATATTTCAAACAGTCCTCGATTTAATTTTATTTTTCGACCAAACCTAATATAAACTAGTGTATAATATATTATGATTTTTGATCGAAACTTGCATTTCAAAAATTATCGTAGAAACTAATTTTCAGATGATTTTTTTGCATGAACTTCCCCACAATCTTCTCTCGAAAAATATATAAATCATCTGAAAAGTATCGTATAATTTCGAATATTCCTTGATTTAATTTTATTTTTCGACGGAAACTAGTATGAAATAGTGTATAATATATTATGATTTTTTGACCGAAACATGCATTTCGAAAAGTTTCGTAGAATCTAATTTTCAGATGATTATTTGCATGGACTTCCATCATAACCTTCCCTTGTACCATATATAAAGGATTCGGAAAAAAAAATCTCATTTCGAACAGTCCTCGATTTAATTAGATTTTTCGACCAAAACTAGTATAAACTAGTGTATAATAATTTTTGATTTTTTGATCGAAACTTGCATTTCAAAAAGTATCATAGAAACTAATTTTCAGATGATTTTTTTGCATGAACTTCCATCACAATCTTCTCTCGAAAAATATATAAATCATCTGAAAAGTATCGTATAATATCGAATAGTCCTTGATTTAATTTTATTTTTCGTCGAAAACTAGTATGAACTAGTGTAAAATATATTATGATTTTTTGACCGAAACATGCATTTCTGAAAGTTTCGTAGAATCTAATTTCCAGATGATTATTTGCATGGACTTCCATCAGAACCTTCCATCGTAACATATATAAAGGATTCGAAAAGTTTTTTAATATTTCAAACAGTCCTCGATTTAATTTTATTTTTCGACCAAACCTAATATAAACTAGTGTATAATATATTATGATTTTTGATCGAAACTTGCATTTCAAAAATTATCGTAGAAACTAATTTTCAGATGATTTTTTTGCATGAACTTCCATCACAATCTTCTCTCGAAAAATATATAAATCATCTGAAAAGTATCGTATAATTTCGAATAGTCCTTGATTTAATTTTATTTTTCGACGGAAACTAGTATGAACTAGTGTATAATATATTATGATTTTTTGACCGAAACATGCATTTCGGAAAGTTTCGTAGAATCTAATTTCCAGATGATTATTTGCATGGACTTCCATCATAACCTTCCATCGTAACATATATAAAGGATTCGAAAAGTTTATTATTATTTCAAACAGTCCTCGATTTAATTTGATTTTTCGACCAAACCTAATATAAACTAGTATATAATATATTATGATTTTTGATCGAAACTTGCATTTCCAAAAGTATCGTATAAACTAATTTTCAGATGATTTTTTTGCATGAACTTCCATCACAATCTTCTCTCGAAAAATATATAAATCGTCTGATAAGTATCGTATAATTTCGAACAGTCCTTGATTTAATTTGATTTTTCGACGGAAACTAGTATAAACTAGTGTATACTATATTATGATTTTTTTGACCGAAACATGCATTTCGAAATGTTTCCTAGAATCTAATTTTCAGATGATTATTTGCATGGACTTCCATCATAACCTTCCCTTGTACCATATATAAAGGATTCGGGAAAAAAAATCTCATTTCGAACAGTCCTCGATTTAATTAGATTTTTCGACCAAAACTAGTATAAACTAGTGTATAATATATTATGATTTTTTGATCGAAACTTGCATTTCAAAAAGTATCGTAGAAACTAATTTTCAGATGATTTTTTTGCATGAACTTCCATCACAATCTTCTCTCGAAAAATATATAAATCATCTGAAAAGTATCGTATAATTTCGAATAGTCCTTGATTTAATTTTATTTTTCGTCGGAAACTAGTATGAACTAGTGTAAAATATATTATGATTTTTTGACCGAAACATGCATTTCTGAAAGTTTCGTAGAATCTAATTTCCAGATGATTATTTGCATGGACTTCCATCATAACCTTCCATCGTAACATATATAAAGGATTCGAAAAGTTTTTTAATATTTCAAACAGTCCTCGATTTAATTTTATTTTTCGACCAAACCTAATATAAACTAGTGTATAATATATTATGATTTTTGATCGAAACTTGCATTTCAAAAATTATCGTAGAAACTAATTTTCAGATGATTTTTTTGCATGAACTTCCCCACAATCTTCTCTCGAAAAATATATAAATCATCTGAAAAGTATCGTATAATTTCGAATATTCCTTGATTTAATTTTATTTTTCGACGGAAACTAGTATGAAATAGTGTATAATATATTATGATTTTTTGACCGAAACATGCATTTCGAAAAGTTTCGTAGAATCTAATTTTCAGATGATTATTTGCATGGACTTCCATCATAACCTTCCCTTGTACCATATATAAAGGATTCGGAAAAAAAAATCTCATTTCGAACAGTCCTCGATTTAATTAGATTTTTCGACCAAAACTAGTATAAACTAGTGTATAATAATTTTTTATTTTTTGATCGAAACTTGCATTTCAAAAAGTATCGTAGAAACTAATTTTCAGATGATTTTTTTGCATGAACTTCCATCACAATCTTCTCTCGAAAAATATATAAATCATCTGAAAAGTATCGTATAATATCGAATAGTCCTTGATTTAATTTTATTTTTCGTCGGAAACTAGTATGAACTAGTGTAAAATATATTATGATTTTTTGACCGAAACATGCATTTCTGAAAGTTTCGTAGAATCTAATTTCCAGATGATTATTTGCATGGACTTCCATCAGAACCTTCCATCGTAACATATCTAAAGGATTCGAAAAGTTTTTTAATATTTCAAACAGTCCTCGATTTAATTTTATTTTTCGACCAAACCTAATATAAACTAGTGTATAATATATTATGATTTTTGATCGAAACTTGCATTTCAAAAATTATCGTAGAAACTAATTTTCAGATGATTTTTTTGCATGAACTTCCATCACAATCTTCTCTCGAAAAATATATAAATCATCTGAAAAGTATCGTATAATTTCGAATAGTCCTTGATTTAATTTTATTTTTCGACGGAAACTAGTATGAACTAGTGTATAATATATTATGATTTTTTGACCGAAACATGCATTTCGGAAAGTTTCGTAGAATCTAATTTCCAGATGATTATTTGCATGGACTTCCATCATAACCTTCCATCGTAACATATATAAAGGATTCGAAAAGTTTATTATTATTTCAAACAGTCCTCGATTTAATTTGATTTTTCGACCAAACCTAATATAAACTAGTATATAATATATTATGATTTTTGATCGAAACTTGCATTTCCAAAAGTATCGTATAAACTAATTTTCAGATGATTTTTTTGCATGAACTTCCATCACAATCTTCTCTCGAAAAATATATAAATCGTCTGATAAGTATCGTATAATTTCGAACAGTCCTTGATTTAATTTGATTTTTCGACGGAAACTAGTATAAACTAGTGTATACTATATTATGATTTTTTTGACCGAAACATGCATTTCGAAATGTTTCCTAGAATCTAATTTTCAGATGATTATTTGCATGGACTTCCATCATAACCTTCCCTTGTACCATATATAAAGGATTCAGGAAAAAAAATCTCATTTCGAACAGTCCTCGATTTAATTAGATTTTTCGACCAAAACTAGTATAAACTAGTGTATAATATATTATGATTTTTTGATCGAAACTTGCATTTCAAAAAGTATCGTAGAAACTAATTTTCAGATGATTTTTTTGCATGAACTTCCATCACAATCTTCTCTCGAAAAATATATAAATCATCTGAAAAGTATCGTATAATTTCGAATAGTCCTTGATTTAATTTTATTTTTCGTCGGAAACTAGTATGAACTAGTGTAAAATATATTATGATTTTTTGACCGAAACATGCATTTCGGAAAGTTTCGTAGAATCTAATTTCCAGATGATTATTTGCATGGACTTCCATCATAACCTTCCATCGTAACATATATAAAGGATTCGAAAAGTTTATTATTATTTCAAACAGTCCTCGATTTAATTTGATTTTTCGACCAAACCTAATATAAACTAGTATATAATATATTATGATTTTTGATCGAAACTTGCATTTCCAAAAGTATCGTATAAACTAATTTTCAGATGATTTTTTTGCATGAACTTCCATCACAATCTTCTCTCGAAAAATATATAAATCGTCTGATAAGTATCGTATAATTTCGAACAGTCCTTGATTTAATTTGATTTTTCGACGGAAACTAGTATAAACTAGTGTATACTATATTATGATTTTTTTGACCGAAACATGCATTTCGAAATGTTTCCTAGAATCTAATTTTCAGATGATTATTTGCATGGACTTCCATCATAACCTTCCCTTGTACCATATATAAAGGATTCGGGAAAAAAAATCTCATTTCGAACAGTCCTCGATTTAATTAGATTTTTCGACCAAAACTAGTATAAACTAGTGTATAATATATTATGATTTTTTGATCGAAACTTGCATTTCAAAAAGTATCGTAGAAACTAATTTTCAGATGATTTTTTTGCATGAACTTCCATCACAATCTTCTCTCGAAAAATATATAAATCATCTGAAAAGTATCGTATAATTTCGAATAGTCCTTGATTTAATTTTATTTTTCGTCGGAAACTAGTATGAACTAGTGTAAAATATATTATGATTTTTTGACCGAAACATGCATTTCTGAAAGTTTCGTAGAATCTAATTTCCAGATGATTATTTGCATGGACTTCCATCATAACCTTCCATCGTAACATATATAAAGGATTCGAAAAGTTTTTTAATATTTCAAACAGTCCTCGATTTAATTTTATTTTTCGACCAAACCTAATATAAACTAGTGTATAATATATTATGATTTTTGATCGAAACTTGCATTTCAAAAATTATCGTAGAAACTAATTTTCAGATGATTTTTTTGCATGAACTTCCCCACAATCTTCTCTCGAAAAATATATAAATCATCTGAAAAGTATCGTATAATTTCGAATATTCCTTGATTTAATTTTATTTTTCGACGGAAACTAGTATGAAATAGTGTATAATATATTATGATTTTTTGACCGAAACATGCATTTCGAAAAGTTTCGTAGAATCTAATTTTCAGATGATTATTTGCATGGACTTCCATCATAACCTTCCCTTGTACCATATATAAAGGATTCGGAAAAAAAAATCTCATTTCGAACAGTCCTCGATTTAATTAGATTTTTCGACCAAAACTAGTATAAACTAGTGTATAATAATTTTTGATTTTTTGATCGAAACTTGCATTTCAAAAAGTATCATAGAAACTAATTTTCAGATGATTTTTTTGCATGAACTTCCATCACAATCTTCTCTCGAAAAATATATAAATCATCTGAAAAGTATCGTATAATATCGAATAGTCCTTGATTTAATTTTATTTTTCGTCGGAAACTAGTATGAACTAGTGTAAAATATATTATGATTTTTTGACCGAAACATGCATTTCTGAAAGTTTCGTAGAATCTAATTTCCAGATGATTATTTGCATGGACTTCCATCAGAACCTTCCATCGTAACATATATAAAGGATTCGAAAAGTTTTTTAATATTTCAAACAGTCCTCGATTTAATTTTATTTTTCGACCAAACCTAATATAAACTAGTGTATAATATATTATGATTTTTGATCGAAACTTGCATTTCAAAAATTATCGTAGAAACTAATTTTCAGATGATTTTTTTGCATGAACTTCCATCACAATCTTCTCTCGAAAAATATATAAATCATCTGAAAAGTATCGTATAATTTCGAATAGTCCTTGATTTAATTTTATTTTTCGACGGAAACTAGTATGAACTAGTGTATAATATATTATGATTTTTTGACCGAAACATGCATTTCGGAAAGTTTCGTAGAATCTAATTTCCAGATGATTATTTGCATGGACTTCCATCATAACCTTCCATCGTAACATATATAAAGGATTCGAAAAGTTTATTATTATTTCAAACAGTCCTCGATTTAATTTGATTTTTCGACCAAACCTAATATAAACTAGTATATAATATATTATGATTTTTGATCGAAACTTGCATTTCCAAAAGTATCGTATAAACTAATTTTCAGATGATTTTTTTGCATGAACTTCCATCACAATCTTCTCTCGAAAAATATATAAATCGTCTGATAAGTATCGTATAATTTCGAACAGTCCTTGATTTAATTTGATTTTTCGACGGAAACTAGTATAAACTAGTGTATACTATATTATGATTTTTTTGACCGAAACATGCATTTCGAAATGTTTCCTAGAATCTAATTTTCAGATGATTATTTGCATGGACTTCCATCATAACCTTCCCTTGTACCATATATAAAGGATTCGGGAAAAAAAATCTCATTTCGAACAGTCCTCGATTTAATTAGATTTTTCGACCAAAACTAGTATAAACTAGTGTATAATATATTATGATTTTTTGATCGAAACTTGCATTTCAAAAAGTATCGTAGAAACTAATTTTCAGATGATTTTTTTGCATGAACTTCCATCACAATCTTCTCTCGAAAAATATATAAATCATCTGAAAAGTATCGTATAATTTCGAATAGTCCTTGATTTAATTTTATTTTTCGTCGGAAACTAGTATGAACTAGTGTAAAATATATTATGATTTTTTGACCGAAACATGCATTTCTGAAAGTTTCGTAGAATCTAATTTCCAGATGATTATTTGCATGGACTTCCATCATAACCTTCCATCGTAACATATATAAAGGATTCGAAAAGTTTTTTAATATTTCAAACAGTCCTCGATTTAATTTTATTTTTCGACCAAACCTAATATAAACTAGTGTATAATATATTATGATTTTTGATCGAAACTTGCATTTCAAAAATTATCGTAGAAACTAATTTTCAGATGATTTTTTTGCATGAACTTCCCCACAATCTTCTCTCGAAAAATATATAAATCATCTGAAAAGTATCGTATAATTTCGAATATTCCTTGATTTAATTTTATTTTTCGACGGAAACTAGTATGAAATAGTGTATAATATATTATGATTTTTTGACCGAAACATGCATTTCGAAAAGTTTCGTAGAATCTAATTTTCAGATGATTATTTGCATGGACTTCCATCATAACCTTCCCTTGTACCATATATAAAGGATTCGGAAAAAAAAATCTCATTTCGAACAGTCCTCGATTTAATTAGATTTTTCGACCAAAACTAGTATAAACTAGTGTATAATATATTATGATTTTTTGATCGAAACTTGCATTTCAAAAAGTATCGTAGAAACTAATTTTCAGATGATTTTTTTGCATGAACTTCCATCACAATCTTCTCTCGAAAAATATATAAATCATCTGAAAAGTATCGTATAATATCGAATAGTCCTTGATTTAATTTTATTTTTCGTCGGAAACTAGTATGAACTAGTGTAAAATATATTATGATTTTTTGACCGAAACATGCATTTCTGAAAGTTTCGTAGAATCTAATTTCCAGATGATTATTTGCATGGACTTCCATCAGAACCTTCCATCGTAACATATATAAAGGATTCGAAAAGTTTTTTAATATTTCAAACAGTCCTCGATTTAATTTTATTTTTCGACCAAACCTAATATAAACTAGTGTATAATATATTATGATTTTTGATCGAAACTTGCATTTCAAAAATTATCGTAGAAACTAATTTTCAGATGATTTTTTTGCATGAACTTCCATCACAATCTTCTCTCGAAAAATATATAAATCATCTGAAAAGTATCGTATAATTTCGAATAGTCCTTGATTTAATTTTATTTTTCGACGGAAACTAGTATGAACTAGTGTATAATATATTATGATTTTTTGACCGAAACATGCATTTCGGAAAGTTTCGTAGAATCTAATTTCCAGATGATTATTTGCATGGACTTCCATCATAACCTTCCATCGTAACATATATAAAGGATTCGAAAAGTTTATTATTATTTCAAACAGTCCTCGATTTAATTTGATTTTTCGACCAAACCTAATATAAACTAGTATATAATATATTATGATTTTTGATCGAAACTTGCATTTCCAAAAGTATCGTATAAACTAATTTTCAGATGATTTTTTTGCATGAACTTCCATCACAATCTTCTCTCGAAAAATATATAAATCGTCTGATAAGTATCGTATAATTTCGAACAGTCCTTGATTTAATTTGATTTTTCGACGGAAACTAGTATAAACTAGTGTATACTATATTATGATTTTTTTGACCGAAACATGCATTTCGAAATGTTTCCTAGAATCTAATTTTCAGATGATTATTTGCATGGACTTCCATCATAACCTTCCCTTGTACCATATATAAAGGATTCGGGAAAAAAAATCTCATTTCGAACAGTCCTCGATTTAATTAGATTTTTCGACCAAAACTAGTATAAACTAGTGTATAATATATTATGATTTTTTGATCGAAACTTGCATTTCAAAAAGTATCGTAGAAACTAATTTTCAGATGATTTTTTTGCATGAACTTCCATCACAATCTTATCTCGAAAAATATATAAATCATCTGAAAAGTATCGTATAATTTCGAATAGTCCTTGATTTAATTTTATTTTTCGTCGGAAACTAGTATGAACTAGTGTAAAATATATTATGATTTTTTGACCGAAACATGCATTTCTGAAAGTTTCGTAGAATCTAATTTCCAGATGATTATTTGCATGGACTTCCATCATAACCTTCCATCGTAACATATATAAAGGATTCGAAAAGTTTTTTAATATTTCAAACAGTCCTCGATTTAATTTTATTTTTCGACCAAACCTAATATAAACTAGTGTATAATATATTATGATTTTTGATCGAAACTTGCATTTCAAAAATTATCGTAGAAACTAATTTTCAGATGATTTTTTTGCATGAACTTCCCCACAATCTTCTCTCGAAAAATATATAAATCATCTGAAAAGTATCGTATAATTTCGAATATTCCTTGATTTAATTTTATTTTTCGACGGAAACTAGTATGAAATAGTGTATAATATATTATGATTTTTTGACCGAAACATGCATTTCGAAAAATTTCGTAGAATCTAATTTTCAGATGATTATTTGCATGGACTTCCATCATAACCTTCCCTTGTACCATATATAAAGGATTCGGAAAAAAAAATCTCATTTCGAACAGTCCTCGATTTAATTAGATTTTTCGACCAAAACTAGTATAAACTAGTGTATAATATATTATGATTTTTTGATCGAAACTTGCATTTCAAAAAGTATCGTAGAAACTAATTTTCAGATGATTTTTTTGCATGAACTTCCATCACAATCTTCTCTCGAAAAATATATAAATCATCTGAAAAGTATCGTATAATATCGAATAGTCCTTGATTTAATTTTATTTTTCGTCGGAAACTAGTATGAACTAGTGTAAAATATATTATGATTTTTTGACCGAAACATGCATTTCTGAAAGTTTCGTAGAATCTAATTTCCAGATGATTATTTGCATGGACTTCCATCAGAACCTTCCATCGTAACATATATAAAGGATTCGAAAAGTTTTTTAATATTTCAAACAGTCCTCGATTTAATTTTATTTTTCGACCAAACCTAATATAAACTAGTGTATAATATATTATGATTTTTGATCGAAACTTGCATTTCAAATATTATCGTAGAAACTAATTTTCAGATGATTTTTTTGCATGAACTTCCATCACAATCTTCTCTCGAAAAATATATAAATCATCTGAAAAGTATCGTATAATTTCGAATAGTCCTTGATTTAATTTTATTTTTCGACGGAAACTAGTATGAACTAGTGTATAATATATTATGATTTTTTGACCGAAACATGCATTTCGGAAAGTTTCGTAGAATCTAATTTCCAGATGATTATTTGCATGGACTTCCATCATAACCTTCCATCGTAACATATATAAAGGATTCGAAAAGTTTATTATTATTTCAAACAGTCCTCGATTTAGTTTGATTTTTCGACCAAACCTAATATAAACTAGTATATAATATATTATGATTTTTGATCGAAACTTGCATTTCCAAAAGTATCGTATAAACTAATTTTCAGATGATTTTTTTGCATGAACTTCCATCACAATCTTCTCTCGAAAAATATATAAATCGTCTGATAAGTATCGTATAATTTCGAACAGTCCTTGATTTAATTTGATTTTTCGAAGGAAACTAGTATAAACTAGTGTATACTATATTATGATTTTTTTGACCGAAACATGCATTTCGAAATGTTTCCTAGAATCTAATTTTCAGATGATTATTTGCATGGACTTCCATCATAACCTTCCCTTGTACCATATATAAAGGATTCGGGAAAAAAAATCTCATTTCGAACAGTCCTCGATTTAATTAGATTTTTCGACCAAAACTAGTATAAACTAGTGTATAATATATTATGATTTTTTGATCGAAACTTGCATTTCAAAAAGTATCGTAGAAACTAATTTTCAGATGATTTTTTTGCATGAACTTCCATCACAATCTTCTCTCGAAAAATATATAAATCATCTGAAAAGTATCGTATAATTTCGAATAGTCCTTGATTTAATTTTATTTTTCGTCGGAAACTAGTATGAACTAGTGTAAAATATATTATGATTTTTTGACCGAAACATGCATTTCTGAAAGTTTCGTAGAATCTAATTTCCAGATGATTATTTGCATGGACTTCCATCATAACCTTCCATCGTAACATATATAAAGGATTCGAAAAGTTTTTTAATATTTCAAACAGTCCTCGATTTAATTTTATTTTTCGACCAAACCTAATATAAACTAGTGTATAATATATTATGATTTTTGATCGAAACTTGCATTTCAAAAATTATCGTAGAAACTAATTTTCAGATGATTTTTTTGCATGAACTTCCCCACAATCTTCTCTCGAAAAATATATAAATCATCTGAAAAGTATCGTATAATTTCGAATATTCCTTGATTTAATTTTATTTTTCGACGGAAACTAGTATGAAATAGTGTATAATATATTATGATTTTTTGACCGAAACATGCATTTCGAAAAGTTTCGTAGAATCTAATTTTCAGATGATTATTTGCATGGACTTCCATCATAACCTTCCCTTGTACCATATATAAAGGATTCGGAAAAAAAAAATCTCATTTCGAACAGTCCTCGATTTAATTAGATTTTTCGACCAAAACTAGTATAAACTAGTGTATAATATATTATGATTTTTTGATCGAAACTTGCATTTCAAAAAGTATCGTAGAAACTAATTTTCAGATGATTTTTTTGCATGAACTTCCATCACAATCTTCTCTCGAAAAATATATAAATCATCTGAAAAGTATCGTATAATATCGAATAGTCCTTGATTTAATTTTATTTTTCGTCGGAAACTAGTATGAACTAGTGTAAAATATATTATGATTTTTTGACCGAAACATGCATTTCTGAAAGTTTCGTAGAATCTAATTTCCAGATGATTATTTGCATGGACTTCCATCAGAACCTTCCATCGTAACATATATAAAGGATTCGAAAAGTTTTTTAATATTTCAAACAGTCCTCGATTTAATTTTATTTTTCGACCAAACCTAATATAAACTAGTGTATAATATATTATGATTTTTGATCGAAACTTGCATTTCAAAAATTATCGTAGAAACTAATTTTCAGATGATTTTTTTGCATGAACTTCCATCACAATCTTCTCTCGAAAAATATATAAATCATCTGAAAAGTATCGTATAATTTCGAATAGTCCTTGATTTAATTTTATTTTTCGACGGAAACTAGTATGAACTAGTGTATAATATATTATGATTTTTTGACCGAAACATGCATTTCGGAAAGTTTCGTAGAATCTAATTTCCAGATGATTATTTGCATGGACTTCCATCATAACCTTCCATCGTAACATATATAAAGGTTTCGAAAAGTTTTTTATTATTTCAAACAGTCCTCGATTTAATTTGATTTTTCGACAAAACCTAATATAAACTAGTATATAATATATTATGATTTTTGATCGAAACTTGCATTTCCAAAAGTATCGTAGAAACTAATTTTCAGATGATTTTTTTGCATGAACTTCCATCACAATCTTCTCTCGAAAAATATATAAATCGTCTGATAAGTATCGTATAATTTCGAACAGTCCTTGATTTAATTTGATTTTTCGACGGAAACTAGTATAAACTAGTGTATACTATATTATGATTTTTTTGACCGAAACATGCATTTCGAAATGTTTCCTAGAATCTAATTTTCGGATGATTATTTGCATGGACTTCCATCATAACCTTCCCTTGTACCATATATAAAGGATTCGGGAAAAAAAATCTCATTTCGAACAGTCCTCGATTTAATTAGATTTTTCGACCAAAACTAGTATAAACTAGTGTATAATATATTATGATTTTTTGATCGAAACTTGCATTTCAAAAAGTATCGTAGAAACTAATTTTCAGATGATTTTTTTGCATGAACTTCCATCACAATCTTCTCTCGAAAAATATATAAATCATCTGAAAAGTATCGTATAATTTCGAATAGTCCTTGATTTAATTTTATTTTTCGTCGGAAACTAGTATGAACTAGTGTAAAATATATTATGAGTTTTTGACCGAAACATGCATTTCTGAAAGTTTCGTAGAATCTAATTTCCAGATGATTATTTGCATGGACTTCCATCATAACCTTCCATCGTAACATATATAAAGGATTCGAAAAGTTTTTTAATATTTCAAACAGTCCTCGATTTAATTTTATTTTTCGACCAAACCTAATATAAACTAGTGTATAATATATTATGATTTTTGATCGAAACTTGCATTTCAAAAATTATCGTAGAAACTAATTTTCAGATGATTTTTTTGCATGAACTTCCCCACAATCTTCTCTCGAAAAATATATAAATCATCTGAAAAGTATCGTATAATTTCGAATATTCCTTGATTTAATTTTATTTTTCGACGGAAACTAGTATGAAATAGTGTATAATATATTATGATTTTTTGACCGAAACATGCATTTCGAAAAGTTTCGTAGAATCTAATTTTCAGATGATTATTTGCATGGACTTCCATCATAACCTTCCCTTGTACCATATATAAAGGATTCGGAAAAAAAAATCTCATTTCGAACAGTCCTCGATTTAATTAGATTTTTCGACCAAAACTAGTATAAACTAGTGTATAATATATTATGATTTTTTGATCGAAACTTGCATTTCAAAAAGTATCGTAGAAACTAATTTTCAGATGATTTTTTTGCATGAACTTCCATCACAATCTTCTCTCGAAAAATATATAAATCATCTGAAAAGTATCGTATAATTTCGAATAGTCCTTGATTTAATTTTATTTTTCGTCGGAAACTAGTATGAACTAGTGTAAAATATATTATGATTTTTTGACCGAAACATGCATTTTTGAAAGTTTCGTAGAATCTAATTTCCAGATGATTATTTGCATGGACTTCCATCATAACCTTCCATCGTAACATATATAAAGGATTCGAAAAGTTTTTTAATATTTCAAACAGTCCTCGATTTAATTTTATTTTTCGACCAAACCTAATATAAACTAGTGTATAATATATTATGATTTTTGATCGAAACTTGCATTTTAAAAATTATCGTAGAAACTAATTTTCAGATGATTTTTTTGCATGAACTTCCATCACAATCTTCTCTCGAAAAATATATAAATCGTCTGATAAGTATCGTATAATTTCGAACATTCCTTGATTTAATTTGATTTTTCGACGGAAACTAGTATAAACTAGTGTATACTATATTATGATTTTTTTTACCGAAACATGCATTTCGAAATGTTTCGTAGAATCCAATTTTCAGATGATTATTTGCTTGGACTTCCACCATAACCTTCCCTTGTACCATATATAAAGGATTCGAAAAAAATTTATCATTTCGAACAGTCCTCAATTTAATTTGATTTTTCGACCAAAACTAGTATAAACTAGTGTATAATATATTATGATTTTTTGATCGAAACATGCATTTCAAAAAGTATCGTAGAAGCTAGTTTTCAGATGATTTTTTTTACATGGACTTCCATCACAATATTCTCTCAAAAAATATATAAATCATCTGAAAAGTATCATATAATTTCGAACAGTCCTTGATTTAATTTTATTTTTCGACGGAAACTAGTAAAAATTACTGTATATTATATTATGATTTTTTGACCGAAACATGCATTTCGAAAAGTTTCGTAGAATCTAATTTTCAGATGATTATTTGCATGGACTTCCATCATAACCTTCCATCGTAACATATATAAAGGATTCGAAAAGTTTTTTAATATTTCAAACAGTCCTCGATTTAATTTTATTTTTCGACCAAACCTAATATAAACTAGTGTATAATATATTATGATTTTTGATCGAAACTTGCATTTCAAAAATTATCGTAGAAACTAATTTTCAGATGATTTTTTTGCATGAACTTCCCCACAATCTTCTCTCGAAAAATATATAAATCATCTGAAAAGTATCGTATAATTTCGAATATTCCTTGATTTAATTTTATTTTTCGACGGAAACTAGTATGAAATAGTGTATAATATATTATGATTTTTTGACCGAAACATGCATTTCGAAAAGTTTCGTAGAATCTAATTTTCAGATGATTATTTGCATGGACTTCCATCATAACCTTCCCTTGTACCATATATAAAGGATTCGGAAAAAAAAAATCTCATTTCGAACAGTCCTCGATTTAATTAGATTTTTCGACCAAAACTAGTATAAACTAGTGTATAATATATTATGATTTTTTGATCGAAACTTGCATTTCAAAAAGTATCGTAGAAACTAATTTTCAGATGATTTTTTTGCATGAACTTCCATCACAATCTTCTCTCGAAAAATATATAAATCATCTGAAAAGTATCGTATAATATCGAATAGTCCTTGATTTAATTTTATTTTTCGTCGGAAACTAGTATGAACTAGTGTAAAATATATTATGATTTTTTGACCGAAACATGCATTTCTGAAAGTTTCGTAGAATCTAATTTCCAGATGATTATTTGCATGGACTTCCATCAGAACCTTCCATCGTAACATATATAAAGGATTCGAAAAGTTTTTTAATATTTCAAACAGTCCTCGATTTAATTTTATTTTTCGACCAAACCTAATATAAACTAGTGTATAATATATTATGATTTTTGATCGAAACTTGCATTTCAAAAATTATCGTAGAAACTAATTTTCAGATGATTTTTTTGCATGAACTTCCATCACAATCTTCTCTCGAAAAATATATAAATCATCTGAAAAGTATCGTATAATTTCGAATAGTCCTTGATTTAATTTTATTTTTCGACGGAAACTAGTATGAACTAGTGTATAATATATTATGATTTTTTGACCGAAACATGCATTTCGGAAAGTTTCGTAGAATCTAATTTCCAGATGATTATTTGCATGGACTTCCATCATAACCTTCCATCGTAACATATATAAAGGTTTCGAAAAGTTTTTTATTATTTCAAACAGTCCTCGATTTAATTTGATTTTTCGACAAAACCTAATATAAACTAGTATATAATATATTATGATTTTTGATCGAAACTTGCATTTCCAAAAGTATCGTAGAAACTAATTTTCAGATGATTTTTTTGCATGAACTTCCATCACAATCTTCTCTCGAAAAATATATAAATCGTCTGATAAGTATCGTATAATTTCGAACAGTCCTTGATTTAATTTGATTTTTCGACGGAAACTAGTATAAACTAGTGTATACTATATTATGATTTTTTTGACCGAAACATGCATTTCGAAATGTTTCCTAGAATCTAATTTTCGGATGATTATTTGCATGGACTTCCATCATAACCTTCCCTTGTACCATATATAAAGGATTCGGGAAAAAAAATCTCATTTCGAACAGTCCTCGATTTAATTAGATTTTTCGACCAAAACTAGTATAAACTAGTGTATAATATATTATGATTTTTTGATCGAAACTTGCATTTCAAAAAGTATCGTAGAAACTAATTTTCAGATGATTTTTTTGCATGAACTTCCATCACAATCTTCTCTCGAAAAATATATAAATCATCTGAAAAGTATCGTATAATTTCGAATAGTCCTTGATTTAATTTTATTTTTCGTCGGAAACTAGTATGAACTAGTGTAAAATATATTATGAGTTTTTGACCGAAACATGCATTTCTGAAAGTTTCGTAGAATCTAATTTCCAGATGATTATTTGCATGGACTTCCATCATAACCTTCCATCGTAACATATATAAAGGATTCGAAAAGTTTTTTAATATTTCAAACAGTCCTCGATTTAATTTTATTTTTCGACCAAACCTAATATAAACTAGTGTATAATATATTATGATTTTTGATCGAAACTTGCATTTCAAAAATTATCGTAGAAACTAATTTTCAGATGATTTTTTTGCATGAACTTCCCCACAATCTTCTCTCGAAAAATATATAAATCATCTGAAAAGTATCGTATAATTT
Organism: Lathyrus aphaca; assembly: GCA_963966055.1. Lineage (NCBI taxonomy): Eukaryota > Viridiplantae > Streptophyta > Magnoliopsida > Fabales > Fabaceae > Lathyrus > Lathyrus aphaca. The sequence goes on along the minus strand of OZ014520.1, from coordinate 613,582,625 downwards.
CGAATATTCCTTGATTTAATTTTATTTTTCGACGGAAACTAGTATGAAATAGTGTATAATATATTATGATTTTTTGACCGAAACATGCATTTCGAAAAGTTTCGTAGAATCTAATTTTCAGATGATTATTTGCATGGACTTCCATCATAACCTTCCCTTGTACCATATATAAAGGATTCGGAAAAAAAAATCTCATTTCGAACAGTCCTCGATTTAATTAGATTTTTCGACCAAAACTAGTATAAACTAGTGTATAATATATTATGATTTTTTGATCGAAACTTGCATTTCAAAAAGTATCGTAGAAACTAATTTTCAGATGATTTTTTTGCATGAACTTCCATCACAATCTTCTCTCGAAAAATATATAAATCATCTGAAAAGTATCGTATAATTTCGAATAGTCCTTGATTTAATTTTATTTTTCGTCGGAAACTAGTATGAACTAGTGTAAAATATATTATGATTTTTTGACCGAAACATGCATTTTTGAAAGTTTCGTAGAATCTAATTTCCAGATGATTATTTGCATGGACTTCCATCATAACCTTCCATCGTAACATATATAAAGGATTCGAAAAGTTTTTTAATATTTCAAACAGTCCTCGATTTAATTTTATTTTTCGACCAAACCTAATATAAACTAGTGTATAATATATTATGATTTTTGATCGAAACTTGCATTTTAAAAATTATCGTAGAAACTAATTTTCAGATGATTTTTTTGCATGAACTTCCATCACAATCTTCTCTCGAAAAATATATAAATCGTCTGATAAGTATCGTATAATTTCGAACATTCCTTGATTTAATTTGATTTTTCGACGGAAACTAGTATAAACTAGTGTATACTATATTATGATTTTTTTTACCGAAACATGCATTTCGAAATGTTTCGTAGAATCCAATTTTCAGATGATTATTTGCTTGGACTTCCACCATAACCTTCCCTTGTACCATATATAAAGGATTCGAAAAAAATTTATCATTTCGAACAGTCCTCAATTTAATTTGATTTTTCGACCAAAACTAGTATAAACTAGTGTATAATATATTATGATTTTTTGATCGAAACATGCATTTCAAAAAGTATCGTAGAAGCTAGTTTTCAGATGATTTTTTTTACATGGACTTCCATCACAATATTCTCTCAAAAAATATATAAATCATCTGAAAAGTATCATATAATTTCGAACAGTCCTTGATTTAATTTTATTTTTCGACGGAAACTAGTAAAAATTACTGTATATTATATTATGATTTTTTGACCGAAACATGCATTTCGAAAAGTTTCGTAGAATCTAATTTTCAGATGATTATTTGCATGGACTTCCATCATAACCTTCCCTTGTACCATATATAAAGGATTCGGAGAAAAAAAATCTCATTTCGAACAGTCCTCGATTTAATTAGATTTTTCGACCAAAACTAGTATAAACTAGTGTATAATATATTATGATTTTTTGATCGAAACTTGCATTTCAAAAAGTATCGTAGAAACTAATTTTCAGATGATTTTTTTGCATGAACTTCCATCACAATCTTCTCTCGAAAAATATATAAATCATCTGAAAAGTATCGTATAATTTCGAATAGTCCTTGATTTAATTTTATTTTTCGTCGGAAACTAGTATGAACTAGTGTAAAATATATTATGATTTTTTGACCGAAACATGCATTTCTGAAAGTTTCGTAGGTTCTAATTTCCAGATGATTATTTGCATGGACTTCCATCATAACCTTCCATCGCAACATATATAAAGGATTCGAAAAGTTTTTTATTATTTCAAACAGTCCTCGATTTAATTTGATTTTTCGACCAAACCTAATATAAACTAGTGTATAATATATTATGATTTTTGATCGAAACTTGCATTTCCAAAAGTATCGTAGAAACTAATTTTCAGATGATTTTTTTGCATGAACTTCCATCACAATCTTCTCTCGAAAAATATATAAATCGTCTGATAAGTATCGTATAATTTCGAACAGTCCTTGATTTAATTTGATTTTTCGACGGAAACTAGTATAAACTAGTGTATACTATATTATGATTTTTTTGACCGAAACATGCATTTCGAAATGTTTCGTAGAATCTAATTTTCAGATGATTATCTAATTGGACTTCCACCATAACCTTCCCTTGTACCATATATAAAGGATTCGAAAAAAATTTATCATTTCGAACAGTCCTCGATTTAATTTGATTTTTCGACCAAAACTAGTATAAACTAGTGTATAATATATTATGATTTTTTGATCGAAACTTGCATTTCAAAAAGTATCGTAGAAGCTAGTTTTCAGATGATTTTTTTTACATGGACTTCCATCACAATATTCTCTCAAAAAATATATAAATCATCTGAAAAGTATCATATAATTTCGAACAGTCCTTGATTTGATTTTATTTTTCGACGGAAACTAGTAAATATTACTGTATATTATATTATGATTTTTTGACCGAAACATGCATTTCGAAAAGTTTCGTAGAATCTAATTTTCAGATGATTATTTGCATGGACTTCCATCATAACCTTCCCTTGTACCATATATAAAGGATTCGGAAAAAAAATCTCATTTCGAACAGTCCTCGATTTAATTAGATTTTTCGACCAAAACTAGTATAAACTAGTGTATAATATATTATGATTTTTTGATCAAAACTTGCATTTCAAAAAGTATCGTAGAAACTAATTTTCAGATGATTTTTTTGCATGAACTTCCATCACAATCTTCTCTCGAAAAATATATAAATCATCTGAAAAGTATCGTATAATTTCGAATAGTCCTTGATTTAATTTTATTTTTCGTCGGAAACTAGTATGAACTAGTGTAAAATATATTATGATTTTTTGACCGAAACATGCATTTCTGAAAGTTTCGTAGAATCTAATTTCCAGATGATTATTTGCATGGACTTCCATCATAACCTTCCATCGTAACATATATAAAGGATTCGAAAAGTTTTTTATTATTTCAAACAGTCCTCGATTTAATTTGATTTTTCGACCAAACCTAATATAAACTAGTGTATAATATATTATGATTTTTGATCGAAACTTGCATTTCCAAAAGTATCGTAGAAACTAATTTTCAGATGATTTTTTTGCATGAACTTCCATCACAATCTTCTCTCGAAAAATATATAAATCGTCTGATAAGTATCGTATAATTTCGAACAATCCTTGATTTAATTTGATTTTTCGACGGAAACTAGTATAAACTAGTGTATACTATATTATGATTTTTTTGACCGAAACATGCATTTCGAAATGTTTCGTAGAATCTAATTTTCAGATGATTATTTAATTGGACTTCCACCATAACCTTCCCTTGTACCATATATAAAGGATTCGAAAAAAATTTATCATTTCGAACAGTCCTCGATTTAATTTGATTTTTCGACCAAAACTAGTATAAACTAGTGTATAATATATTATGATTTTTTGATCGAAACTTGCATTTCAAAAAGTATCGTAGAAGCTAGTTTTCAGATGATTTTTTTTTACATGGACTTCCATCACAATATTCTCTCAAAAAATATATAAATCATCTGAAAAGTATCATATAATTTCGAACAGTCCTTGATTTTATTTTATTTTTCGACGGAAACTAGTAAATATTACTGTATATTATATTATGATTTTTTGACCGAAACATGCATTTCGAAAAGTTTCGTAGAATCTAATTTTCAGATGATTATTTGCATGGACTTCCATCATAACCTTCCCTTGTACCATATATAAAGGATTCGGAAAAAAAATCTCATTTCGAACAGTCCTCGATTTAATTAGATTTTTCGACCAAAACTAGTATAAACTAGTGTATAATATATTATGATTTTTTGATCAAAACTTGCATTTCAAAAAGTATCGTAGAAACTAATTTTCAGATGATTTTTTTGCATGAACTTCCATCACAATCTTCTCTCGAAAAATATATAAATCATCTGAAAAGTATCGTATAATTTCGAATAGTCCTTGATTTAATTTTATTTTTCGTCGGAAACTAGTATGAACTAGTGTAAAATATATTATGATTTTTTGACCGAAACATGCATTTCGGAAAGTTTCGTAGAATCTAATTTCCAGATGATTATTTGCATGGACTTCCATCATAACCTTCCATCGTAACATATATAAAGGATTCGAAAAGTTTTTTATTATTTCAAACAGTCCTCGATTTAATTTGATTTTTCGACCAAACCTAATATAAACTAGTGTATAATATATTATGATTTTTGATCGAAACTTGCATTTCCAAAAGTATCGTAGAAACTAATTTTCAGATGATTTTTTTGCATGAACTTCCATCACAATCTTCTCTCGAAAAATATATAAATCGTCTGATAAGTATCGTATAATTTCGAACAATCCTTGATTTAATTTGATTTTTCGACGGAAACTAGTATAAACTAGTGTATACTATATTATGATTTTTTTGACCGAAACATGCATTTCGAAATGTTTCGTAGAATCTAATTTTCAGATGATTATTTAATTGGACTTCCACCATAACCTTCCCTTGTACCATATATAAAGGATTCGAAAAAAATTTATCATTTCGAACAGTCCTCGATTTAATTTGATTTTTCGACCAAAACTAGTATAAACTAGTGTATAATATATTATGATTTTTGATCGAAACTTGCATTTCAAAAAGTATCGTAGAAGCTAGTTTTCAGATGATTTTTTTTTACATGGACTTCCATCACAATATTCTCTCAAAAAATATATAAATCATCTGAAAAGTATCATATAATTTCGAACAGTCCTTGATTTGATTTTATTTTTCGACGGAAACTAGTAAATATTACTGTATATTATATTATGATTTTTTGACCGAAACATGCATTTCGAAAAGTTTCGTAGAATCTAATTTTCAGATGATTATTTGCATGGACTTCCATCATAACCTTCCCTTGTACCATATATAAAGGATTCGGAAAAAAAATCTCATTTCGAACAGTCCTCGATTTAATTAGATTTTTCGACCAAAACTAGTATAAACTAGTGTATAATATATTATGATTTTTTGATCAAAACTTGCATTTCAAAAAGTATCGTAGAAACTAATTTTCAGATGATTTTTTTGCATGAACTTCCATCACAATCTTCTCTCGAAAAATATATAAATCATCTGAAAAGTATCGTATAATTTCGAATAGTCCTTGATTTAATTTTATTTTTCGTCGGAAACTAGTATGAACTAGTGTAAAATATATTATGATTTTTTGACCGAAACATGCATTTCGGAAAGTTTCGTAGAATCTAATTTCCAGATGATTATTTGCATGGACTTCCATCATAACCTTCCATCGCAACATATATAAAGGATTCGAAAAGTTTTTTATTATTTCAAACAGTCCTCGATTTAATTTGATTTTTCGACCAAACCTAATATAAACTAGTGTATAATATATTATGATTTTTGATCGAAACTTGCATTTCCAAAAGTATCGTAGAAACTAATTTTCAGATGATTTTTTTGCATGAACTTCCATCACAATCTTCTCTCGAAAAATATATAAATCGTCTGATAAGTATCGTATAATTTCGAACAGTCCTTGATTTAATTTGATTTTTCGACGGAAACTAGTATAAACTAGTGTATACTATATTATGATTTTTTTGACCGAAACATGCATTTCGAAATGTTTCGTAGAATCTAATTTTCAGATGATTATTTAATTGGACTTCCACCATAACCTTCCCTTGTACCATATATAAAGGATTCGAAAAAAATTTATCATTTCGAACAGTCCTCGATTTAATTTGATTTTTCGACCAAAACTAGTATAAACTAGTGTATAATATATTATGATTTTTTGATCGAAACTTGCATTTCAAAAAGTATCGTAGAAGCTAGTTTTCAGATGATTTTTTTTTACATGGACTTCCATCACAATATTCTCTCAAAAAATATATAAATCATCTGAAAAGTATCATATAATTTCGAACAGTCCTTGATTTGATTTTATTTTTCGACGGAAACTAGTAAATATTACTGTATATTATATTATGATTTTTTGACCGAAACATGCATTTCGAAAAGTTTCGTAGAATCTAATTTTCAGATGATTATTTGCATGGACTTCCATCATAACCTTCCCTTGTACCATATATAAAGGATTCGGAAAAAAAATCTCATTTCGAACAGTCCTCGATTTAATTAGATTTTTCGACCAAAACTAGTATAAACTAGTGTATAATATATTATGATTTTTTGATCAAAACTTGCATTTCAAAAAGTATCGTAGAAACTAATTTTCAGATGATTTTTTTGCATGAACTTCCATCACAATCTTCTCTCGAAAAATATATAAATCATCTGAAAAGTATCGTATAATTTCGAATAGTCCTTGATTTAATTTTATTTTTCGTCGGAAACTAGTATGAACTAGTGTAAAATATATTATGATTTTTTGACCGAAACATGCATTTCGGAAAGTTTCGTAGAATCTAATTTCCAGATGATTATTTGCATGGACTTCCATCATAACCTTCCATCGTAACATATATAAAGGATTCGAAAAGTTTTTTAATATTTCAAACAGTCCTCGATTTAATTTTATTTTTCGACCAAACCTAATATAAACTAGTGTATAATATATTATGATTTTTGATCGAAACTTGCATTTCAAAAATTATCGTAGAAACTAATTTTCAGATGATTTTTTTGCATGAACTTCCATCACAATCTTCTCTCGAAAAATATATAAATCATCTGAAAAGTATCGTATAATTTCGAATAGTCCTTGATTTAATTTTATTTTTCGACGGAAACTAGTATGAACTAGTGTAAAATATATTATGATTTTTTGACCGAAACATGCATTTCGGAAAGTTTCGTAGAATCTAATTTCCAGATGATTATTTGCATGGACTTCCATCATAACCTTCCATCGTAACATATATAAAGGATTCGAAAAGTTTTTTATTATTTCAAACAGTCCTCGATTTAATTTGATTTTTCGACCAAACCTAATATAAACTAGTATATAATATATTATGATTTTTGATCGAAACTTGCATTTCCAAAAGTATCGTAGAAACTAATTTTCAGATGATTTTTTTGCATGAACTTCCATCACAATCTTCTCTCGAAAAATATATAAATCGTTTGATAAGTATCGTATAATTTCGAACAGTCCTTGATTTAATTTGATTTTTCGACGGAAACTAGTATAAACTAGTGTATACTATATTATGATTTTTTTGACCGAAACATGCTTTTCGAAATGTTTCGTAGAATCTAATTTTCAGATGATTATTTAATTGGACTTCCACCATAACCTTCCCTTGTACCATATATAAAGGATTCGAAAAAAATTTATCATTTCGAACAGTCCTCGATTTAATTTGATTTTTCGACCAAAACTAGTATAAACTAGTGTATAATATATTATGATTTTTTGATCGAAACTTGCATTTCAAAAAGTATCGTAGAAGCTAGTTTTCAGATGATTTTTTTTTACATGGACTTCCATCACAATATTCTCTCAAAAAATATATAAATCATCTGAAAAGTATCATATAATTTCGAACAGTCCTTGATTTAATTTTATTTTTCGACGGAAACTAGTAAAAATTACTGTATATTATATTATGATTTTTTGACCGAAACATGCATTTCGAAAAGTTTCGTAGAATCTAATTTTCAGATGATTATTTGCATGGACTTCCATCATAACCTTCCCTTGTACCATATATAAAGGATTCGGAAAAAAAATCTCATTTCGAACAGTCCTCGATTTAATTAGATTTTTCGACCAAAACTAGTATAAACTAGTGTATAATATATTATGATTTTTTGATCAAAACTTGCATTTCAAAAAGTATCGTAGAAACTAATTTTCAGATGATTTTTTTGCATGAACTTCCATCACAATCTTCTCTCGAAAAATATATAAATCATCTGAAAAGTATCGTATAATTTCGAATAGTCCTTGATTTAATTTTATTTTTCGTCGGAAACTAGTATGAACTAGTGTAAAATATATTATGATTTTTTGACCGAAACATGCATTTCGGAAAGTTTCGTAGAATCTAATTTCCAGATGATTATTTGCATGGACTTCCATCATAACCTTCCATCGTAACATATATAAAGGATTCGAAAAGTTTTTTAATATTTCAAACAGTCCTCGATTTAATTTTATTTTTCGACCAAACCTAATATAAACTAGTGTATAATATATTATGATTTTTGATCGAAACTTGCATTTCAAAAATTATCGTAGAAACTAATTTTCAGATGATTTTTTTGCATGAACTTCCATCACAATCTTCTCTCGAAAAATATATAAATCATCTGAAAAGTATCGTATAATTTCGAATAGTCCTTGATTTAATTTTATTTTTCGACGGAAACTAGTATGAACTAGTGTAAAATATATTATGATTTTTTGACCGAAACATGCATTTCGGAAAGTTTCGTAGAATCTAATTTCCAGATGATTATTTGCATGGACTTCCATCATAACCTTCCATCGTAACATATATAAAGGATTCGAAAAGTTTTTTATTATTTCAAACAGTCCTCGATTTAATTTGATTTTTCGACCAAACCTAATATAAACTAGTATATAATATATTATGATTTTTGATCGAAACTTGCATTTCCAAAAGTATCGTAGAAACTAATTTTCAGATGATTTTTTTGCATGAACTTCCATCACAATCTTCTCTCGAAAAATATATAAATCGTCTGATAAGTATCGTATAATTTCGAACAGTCCTTGATTTAATTTGATTTTTCGACGGAAACTAGTATAAACTAGTGTATACTATATTATGATTTTTTTGACCGAAACATGCTTTTCGAAATGTTTCGTAGTATCTAATTTTCAGATGATTATTTAATTGGACTTCCATCATAACCTTCCCTTGTACCATATATAAAGGATTCGAAAAAAATTTATCATTTCGAACAGTCCTCGATTTAATTTGATTTTTCGAACAAAACTAGTATAAACTAGTGTATAATATATTATGATTTTTTGATCGAAACTTGCATTTCAAAAAGTATCGTAGAAGCTAGTTTTCAGATGATTTTTTTTTACATGGACTTCCATCACAATATTCTCTCAAAAAATATATAAATCATCTGAAAAGTATCATATAATTTCGAACAGTCCTTGATTTAATTTTATTTTTCGACGGAAACTAGTAAAAATTACTGTATATTATATTATGATTTTTTGACCGAAACATGCATTTCGAAAAGTTTCGTAGAATCTAATTTTCAGATGATTATTTGCATGGACTTCCATCATAATCTTCCCTTGTACCATATATAAAGGATTCGGAAAAAAAAAATCTCATTTCGAACAGTCCTCGATTTAATTAGATTTTTCGACCAAAACTAGTATAAACTAGTGTATAATATATTATGATTTTTTGATCGAAACTTGCATTTCAAAAAGTATCGTAGAAACTAATTTTCAGATGATTTTTTTGCATGAACTTCCATCACAATCTTCTCTCGAAAAATATATAAATCATCTGAAAAGTATCGTATAATTTCGAATAGTCCTTGATTTAATTTTATTTTTCGTCGGAAACTAGTATGAACTAGTGTAAAATATATTATGATTTTTTGACCGAAACATGCATTTCGGAAAGTTTCGTAGAATCTAATTTCCAGATGATTATTTGCATGGACTTCCATCATAACCTTCCATCGTAACATATATAAAGGATTCGAAAAGTTTTTTAATATTTCAAACAGTCCTCGATTTAATTTTATTTTTCGACCAAACCTAATATAAACTAGTGTATAATATATTATGATTTTTGATCGAAACTTGCATTTCAAAAATTATCGTAGAAACTAATTTTCAGATGATTTTTTTGCATGAACTTCCATCACAATCTTCTCTCGAAAAATATATAAATCATCTGAAAAGTATCGTATAATTTCGAATAGTCCTTGATTTAATTTTATTTTTCGACGGAAACTAGTATGAACTAGTGTATAATATATTATGATTTTTTGACCGAAACAAGCATTTCGGAAAGTTTCGTAGAATCTAATTTCCAGATGATTATTTGCATGGACTTCCATCATAACCTTCCATCGTAACATATATAAAGGATTCGAAAAGTTTTTTATTATTTCAAACAGTCCTCGATTTAATTTGATTTTTCGACCAAACCTAATATAAACTAGTATATAATATATTATGATTTTTGATCGAAACTTGCATTTCCAAAAGTATCGTAGAAACTAATTTTCAGATGATTTTTTTGCATGAACTTCCATCACAATCTTCTCTCGAAAAATATATAAATCGTCTGATAAGTATCGTATAATTTCGAACAGTCCTTGATTTAATTTGATTTTTCGACGGAAACTAGTATAAACTAGTGTATACTATATTATGATTTTTTTGACCGAAACATGCTTTTCGAAATGTTTCGTAGAATCTAATTTTCAGATGATTATTTAATTGGACTTCCACCATAACCTTCCCTTGTACCATATATAAAGGATTCGAAAAAAATTTATCATTTCGAACAGTCCTCGATTTAATTTGATTTTTCGACCAAAACTAGTATAAACTAGTGTATAATATATTATGATTTTTTGATCGAAACTTGCATTTCAAAAAGTATCGTAGAAGCTAGTTTTCAGATGTTTTTTTTTACATGGACTTCCATCACAATATTCTCTCAAAAAATATATAAATCATCTGAAAAGTATCATATAATTTCGAACAGTCCTTGATTTAATTTTATTTTTCGACGGAAACTAGTAAAAATTACTGTATATTATATTATGATTTTTTGACCGAAACATGCATTTCGAAAAGTTTCGTAGAATCTAATTTTCAGATGATTATTTGCATGGACTTCCATCATAACCTTCCCTTGTACCATATATAAAGGATTCGGAAAAAAAAATCTCATTTCGAACAGTCCTCGATTTAATTAGATTTTTCGACCAAAACTAGTATAAACTAGTGTATAATATATTATGATTTTTTGATCGAAACTTGCATTTCAAAAAGTATCGTAGAAACTAATTTTCAGATGATTTTTTTGCATGAACTTCCATCACAATCTTCTCTCGAAAAATATATAAATCATCTGAAAAGTATCGTATAATTTCGAATAGTCCTTGATTTAATTTTATTTTTCGTCGGAAACTAGTATGAACTAGTGTAAAATATATTATGATTTTTTGACCGAAACATGCATTTCTGAAAGTTTCGTAGAATCTAATTTCCAAATGATTATTTGCATGGACTTCCATCAGAACCTTCCATCGTAACATATATAAAGGATTCGAAAAGTTTTTTAATATTTCAAACAGTCCTCGATTTAATTTTATTTTTCGACCAAACCTAATATAAACTAGTGTATAATATATTATGATTTTTGATCGAAACTTGCATTTCAAAAATTATCGTAGAAACTAATTTTCAGATGATTTTTTTGCATGAACTTCCATCACAATCTTCTCTCGAAAAATATATAAATCATCTGAAAAGTATCGTATAATTTCGAATAGTCCTTGATTTAATTTTATTTTTCGTCGGAAACTAGTATGAACTAGTGTAAAATATATTATGATTTTTTGAACGAAACATGCATTTCGGAAAGTTTCGTAGAATCTAATTTCCAGATGATTATTTGCATGGACTTCCATCATAACCTTCCATCGTAACATATATAAAGGATTCGAAAAGTTTTTTAATATTTCAAACAGTCCTCGATTTAATTTTATTTTTCGACCAAACCTAATATAAACTAGTGTATAATATATTATGATTTTTGATCGAAACTTGCATTTCAAAAATTATCGTAGAAACTAATTTTCAGATGATTTTTTTGCATGAACTTCCATCACAATCTTCTCTCGAAAAATATATAAATCATCTTAAAAGTATCGTATAATTTCGAATAGTCCTTGATTTAATTTTATTTTTCGACGGAAACTAGTATGAACTAGTGTATAATATATTATGATTTTTTGACCGAAACATGCATTTCGGAAAGTTTCGTAGAATCTAATTTCCAGATGATTATTTGCATGGACTTCCATCATAACCTTCCATCGTAACATATATAAAGGATTCGAAAAGTTTTTTATTATTTCAAACAGTCCTCGATTTAATTTGATTTTTCGACCAAACCTAATATAAACTAGTATATAATATATTATGATTTTTGATCGAAACTTGCATTTCCAAAAGTATCGTAGAAACTAATTTTCAGATGATTTTTTTGCATGAACTTCCATCACAATCTTCTCTCGAAAAATATATAAATCGTCTGATAAGTATCGTATAATTTCGAACAGTCCTTGATTTAATTTGATTTTTCGACGGAAACTAGTATAAACTAGTGTATACTATATTATGATTTTTTTTACCGAAACATGCATTTCGAAATGTTTCGTAGAATTCAATTTTCAGATGATTATTTGCTTGGACTTCCACCATAACCTTCCCTTGTACCATATATAAAGGATTCGAAAAAAATTTATCATTTCGAACAGTCCTCAATTTAATTTGATTTTTCGACCAAAACTAGTATAAACTAGTGTATAATATATTATGATTTTTTGATCGAAACTTGCATTTCAAAAAGTATCGTAGAAGCTAGTTTTCAGATGATTTTTTTTACATGGACTTCCATCACAATATTCTCTCAAAAAATATATAAATCATCTGAAAAGTATAATATAATTTCGAACAGTCCTTGATTTAATTTTATTTTTCGACGGAAACTAGTAAAAATTACTGTATATTATATTATGATTTTTTGACCGAAACATGCATTTCGAAAAGTTTCGTAGAATCTAATTTTCAGATGATTATTTGCATGGACTTCCATCATAACCTTCCCTTGTACCATATATAAAGGATTCGGAAAAAAAAATCACATTTCGAACAGTCCTCGATTTAATTAGATTTTTCGACCAAAACTAGTATAAACTAGTGTATAATATATTATGATTTTTTGATTGAAACTTGCATTTCAAAAAGTATCGTAGAAACTAATTTTCAGATGATTTTTTTGCATGAACTTCCATCACAATCTTCTCTCGAAAAATATATAAATCATCTGAAGAGTATCGTATAATTTCGAATAGTCCTTGATTTAATTTTATTTTTCGTCGGAAACTAGTATGAACTAGTGTAAAATATATTATGATTTTTTGACCGAAACATGCATTTCTGAAAGTTTCGTAGAATCTAATTTCCAGATGATTATTTGCATGGACTTCCATCATAACCTTCCATCGTAACATATATAAAGGATTCGAAAAGTTTTTTATTATTTCAAACAGTCCTCGATTTAATTTGATTTTTCGACCAAACCTAATATAAACTAGTGTATAATATATTATGATTTTTGATCGAAACTTGCATTTCCAAAAGTATCGTAGAAACTAATTTTCAGATGATTTTTTTGCATGAACTTCCATCACAATCTTCTCTCGAAAAATATATAAATCGTCTGATAAGTATCGTATAATTTCGAACAGTCCTTGATTTAATTTGATTTTTCGACGGAAACTAGTATAAACTAGTGTATACTATATTATGATTTTTTTGAACGAAACATGCATTTCGAAATGTTTCCTAGAATCTAATTTTCAGATGATTATTTGCAAGGATTTCCATCATAACCTTCCCTTGTACCATATATAAAGGATTCGGAAAAAAAAATCTCATTTCGAACAGTCCTCGATTTAATTAGATTTTTCGACGAAAACTAGTATAAACTAGTGTATAATATATTATGATTTTTTGATCGAAACTTGCATTTCAAAAAGTATCGTAGAAACTAATTTTCAGATGATTTTTTTGCATGAACTTCCATCACAATCTTCTCTCGAAAAATATATAAATCATCTGAAGAGTATCGTATAATTTCGAATAGTCCTTGATTTAATTTTATTTTTCGTCGGAAACTAGTATGAACTAGTGTAAAATATATTATGATTTTTTGACCGAAACATGCATTTCTGAAAGTTTCGTAGAATCTAATTTCCAGATGATTATTTGCATGGACTTCCATCATAACCTTCCATCGTAACATATATAAAGGATTCGAAAAGTTTTTTATTATTTCAAACAGTCCTCGATTTAATTTGATTTTTCGACCAAACCTAATATAAACTAGTGTATAATATATTATGATTTTTGATCGAAACTTGCATTTCCAAAAGTATCGTAGAAACTAATTTTCAGATGATTTTTTTGCATGAACTTCCATCACAATCTTCTCTCGAAAAATATATAAATCGTCTGATAAGTATCGTATAATTTCGAACAGTCCTTGATTTAATTTGATTTTTCGACGGAAACTAGTATAAACTAGTGTATACTATATTATGATTTTTTTGAACGAAACATGCATTTCGAAATGTTTCCTAGAATCTAATTTTCAGATGATTATTTGCAAGGATTTCCATCATAACCTTCCCTTGTACCATATATAAAGGATTCGGAAAAAAAAATCTCATTTCGAACAGTCCTCGATTTAATTAGATTTTTCGACGAAAACTAGTATAAACTAGTGTATAATATATTATGATTTTTTGATCGAAACTTGCATTTCAAAAAGTATCGTAGAAACTAATTTTCAGATGATTTTTTTGCATGAACTTCCATCACAATCTTCTCTCGAAAAATATATAAATCATCTGAAAAGTATCGTATAATTTCGAATAGTCCTTGATTTAATTTTATTTTTCGTCGGAAACTAGTATGAACTAGTGTAAAATATATTATGATTTTTTGACCGAAACATGCATTTCGGAAAGTTTCGTAGAATCTAATTTCCAGATGATTATTTGCATGGACTTCCATCATAACCTTCCATCGTAACATATATAAAGGATTCGAAAAGTTTTTTAATATTTCAAACAGTCCTCGATTTAATTTTATTTTTCGACCAAACCTAATATAAACTAGTGTATAATATATTATGATTTTTGATCGAAACTTGCATTTCAAAAATTATCGTAGAAACTAATTTTCAGATGATTTTTTTGCATGAACTTCCATCACAATCTTCTCTCGAAAAATATATAAATCATCTGAAAAGTATCGTATAATTTCGAATAGTCCTTGATTTAATTTTATTTTTCGACGGAAACTAGTATGAACTAGTGTATAATATATTATGATTTTTTGACCGAAACATGCATTTCGGAAAGTTTCGTAGAATCTAATTTCCAGATGATTATTTGCATGGACTTCCATCATAACCTTCCATCGTAACATATATAAAGGATTCGAAAAGTTTTTTATTATTTCAAACAGTCCTCGATTTAATTTGATTTTTCGACCAAACCTAATATAAACTAGTATATAATATATTATGATTTTTGATCGAAACTTGCATTTCCAAAAGTATCGTAGAAACTAATTTTCAGATGATTTTTTTGCATGAACTTCCATCACAATCTTCTCTCGAAAAATATATAAATCGTCTGATAAGTATCGTATAATTTTGAACAGTCCTTGATTTAATTTGATTTTTCGACGGAAACTAGTATAAACTAGTGTATACTATATTATGATTTTTTTGACCGAAACATGCATTTCGAAATGTTTCGTAGAATCTAATTTTCAGATGATTATTTAATTGGACTTCCACCATAACCTTCCCTTGTACCATATATAAAGGATTCGAAAAAAATTTATCATTTCGAACAGTCCTCGATTTAATTTGATTTTTCGACCAAAACTAGTATAAACTAGTGTATAATATATTATGATTTTTTGATCGAAACTTGCATTTCAAAAAGTATCGTAGAAGCTAGTTTTCAGATGATTTTTTTTTACATGGACTTCCATCACAATATTCTCTCAAAAAATATATAAATCATCTGAAAAGTATCATATAATTTCGAACAGTCCTTGATTTAATTTTATTTTTCGACGGAAACTAGTAAAAATTACTGTATATTATATTATGATTTTTTGACCGAAACATGCATTTCGAAAAGTTTCGTAGAATCTAATTTTCAGATGATTATTTGCATGGACTTCCATCATAACCTTCCCTTGTACCATATATAAAGGATTCGGAAAAAAAAATCTCATTTCGAACAGTCCTCGATTTAATTAGATTTTTCGACCAAAACTAGTATAAACTAGTGTATAATATATTATGATTTTTTGATCGAAACTTGCATTTCAAAAAGTATCGTAGAAACTAATTTTCAGATGATTTTTTTGCATGAACTTCCATCACAATCTTCTCTCGAAAAATATATAAATCATCTGAAAAGTATCGTATAATTTCGAATAGTCCTTGATTTAATTTTATTTTTCGTCGGAAACTAGTATGAACTAGTGTAAAATATATTATGATTTTTTGACCGAAACATGCATTTCGGAAAGTTTCGTAGAATCTAATTTCCAGATGATTATTTGCATGGACTTCCATCATAACCTTCCATCGTAACATATATAAAGGATTCGAAAAGTTTTTTAATATTTCAAACAGTCCTCGATTTAATTTTATTTTTCGACCAAACCTAATATAAACTAGTGTATAATATATTATGATTTTTGATCGAAACTTGCATTTCAAAAATTATCGTAGAAACTAATTTTCAGATGATTTTTTTGCATGAACTTCCATCACAATCTTCTCTCGAAAAATATATAAATCATCTGAAAAGTATCGTATAATTTCGAATAGTCCTTGATTTAATTTTATTTTTCGACGGAAACTAGTATGAACTAGTGTATAATATATTATGATTTTTTGACCGAAACATGCATTTCGGAAAGTTTCGTAGAATCTAATTTCCAGATGATTATTTGCATGGACTTCCATCATAACCTTCCATCGTAACATATATAAAGGATTCGAAAAGTTTTTTATTATTTCAAACAGTCCTCGATTTAATTTGATTTTTCGACCAAACCTAATATAAACTAGTATATAATATATTATGATTTTTGATCGAAACTTGCATTTCCAAAAGTATCGTAGAAACTAATTTTCAGATGATTTTTTTGCATGAACTTCCATCACAATCTTCTCTCGAAAAATATATAAATCGTCTGATAAGTATCGTATAATTTCGAACAGTCCTTGATTTAATTTGATTTTTCGACGGAAACTAGTATAAACTAGTGTATACTATATTATGATTTTTTTGACCGAAACATGCATTTCGAAATGTTTCGTAGAATCTAATTTTCAGATGATTATTTAATTGGACTTCCACCATAACCTTCCCTTGTACCATATATAAAGGATTCGAAAAAAATTTATCATTTCGAACAGTCCTCGATTTAATTTGATTTTTCGACCAAAACTAGTATAAACTAGTGTATAATATATTATGATTTTTTGATCGAAACTTGCATTTCAAAAAGTATCGTAGAAGCTAGTTTTCAGATGATTTTTTTTTACATGGACTTCCATCACAATATTCTCTCAAAAAATATATAAATCATCTGAAAAGTATCATATAATTTCGAACAGTCCTTGATTTAATTTTATTTTTCGACGGAAACTAGTAAAAATTACTGTATATTATATTATGATTTTTTGACCGAAACATGCATTTCGAAAAGTTTCGTAGAATCTAATTTTCAGATGATTATTTGCATGGACTTCCATCATAACCTTCCCTTGTACCATATATAAAGGATTCGGAAAAAAAAATCTCATTTCGAACAGTCCTCGATTTAATTAGATTTTTCGACCAAAACTAGTATAAACTAGTGTATAATATATTATGATTTTTTGATCGAAACTTGCATTTCAAAAAGTATCGTAGAAACTAATTTTCAGATGATTTTTTTGCATGAACTTCCATCACAATCTTCTCTCGAAAAATATATAAATCATCTGAAAAGTATCGTATAATTTCGAATAGTCCTTGATTTAATTTTATTTTTCGTCGGAAACTAGTATGAACTAGTGTAAAATATATTATGATTTTTTGACCGAAACATGCATTTCGGAAAGTTTCGTAGAATCTAATTTCCAGATGATTATTTGCATGGACTTCCATCATAACCTTCCATCGTAACATATATAAAGGATTCGAAATGTTTTTTAATATTTCAAACAGTCCTCGATTTAATTTTATTTTTCGACCAAACCTAATATAAACTAGTGTATAATATATTATGATTTTTGATCGAAACTTGCATTTCAAAAATTATCGTAGAAACTAATTTTCAGATGATTTTTTTGCATGAACTTCCATCACAATCTTCTCTCGAAAAATATATAAATCATCTGAAAAGTATCGTATAATTTCGAATAGTCCTTGATTTAATTTTATTTTTCGACGGAAACTAGTATGAACTAGTGTATAATATATTATGATTTTTTGACCGAAACATGCATTTCGGAAAGTTTCGTAGAAT
Organism: Lathyrus aphaca; assembly: GCA_963966055.1. NCBI lineage: Eukaryota > Viridiplantae > Streptophyta > Magnoliopsida > Fabales > Fabaceae > Lathyrus > Lathyrus aphaca. Next base: position 613,564,258 of record OZ014520.1, on the reverse strand, counting down.
CTAATTTCCAGATGATTATTTGCATGGACTTCCATCATAACCTTCCATCGTAACATATATAAAGGATTCGAAAAGTTTTTTATTATTTCAAACAGTCCTCGATTTAATTTGATTTTTCGACCAAACCTAATATAAACTAGTATATAATATATTATGATTTTTGATCGAAACTTGCATTTCCAAAAGTATCGTAGAAACTAATTTTCAGATGATTTTTTTGCATGAACTTCCATCACAATCTTCTCTCGAAAAATATATAAATCGTCTGATAAGTATCGTATAATTTCGAACAGTCCTTGATTTAATTTGATTTTTCGACGGAAACTAGTATAAACTAGTGTATACTATATTATGATTTTTTTGACCGAAACATGCATTTCGAAATGTTTCGTAGAATCTAATTTTCAGATGATTATTTAATTGGACTTCCACCATAACCTTCCCTTGTACCATATATAAAGGATTCGAAAAAAATTTATCATTTCGAACAGTCCTCGATTTAATTTGATTTTTCGACCAAAACTAGTATAAACTAGTGTATAATATATTATGATTTTTTGATCGAAACTTGCATTTCAAAAAGTATCGTAGAAGCTAGTTTTCAGATGATTTTTTTTTACATGGACTTCCATCACAATATTCTCTCAAAAAATATATAAATCATCTGAAAAGTATCATATAATTTCGAACAGTCCTTGATTTAATTTTATTTTTCGACGGAAACTAGTAAAAATTACTTTATATTATATTATGATTTTTTGACCGAAACATGCATTTCGAAAAGTTTCGTAGAATCTAATTTTCAGATGATTATTTGCATGGACTTCCATCATAACCTTCCCTTGTACCATATATAAAGGATTAGGAAAAAAAAATCTCATTTCGAACAGTCCTCGATTTAATTAGATTTTTCGACCAAAACTAGTATAAACTAGTGTATAATATATTATGATTTTTTGATCGAAACTTGCATTTCAAAAAGTATCGTAGAAACTAATTTTCAGATGATTTTTTTGCATGAACTTCCATCACAATCTTCTCTCGAAAAATATATAAATCATCTGAAATGTATCGTATAATTTCGAATAGTCCTTGATTTAATTTTATTTTTCGTCGGAAACTAGTATGAACTAGTGTAAAATATATTATGATTTTTTGACCGAAACATGCATTTCTGAAAGTTTCGTAGAATCTAATTTCCAGATGATTATTTGCATGGACTTCCATCATAACCTTCCATCGTAACATATATAAAGGATTCGAAAAGTTTTTTAATATTTCAAACAGTCCTCGATTTAATTTTATTTTTCGACCAAACCTAATATAAACTAGTGTATAATATATTATGATTTTTGATCGAAACTTGCATTTCAAAAATTATCGTAGAAACTAATTTTCAGATGATTTTTTTGCATGAACTTCCATCACAATCTTCTCTCGAAAAATATATAAATCATCTGAAAAGTATCGTATAATTTCGAATAGTCCTTGATTTAATTTTATTTTTCGACGGAAACTAGTATGAACTAGTGTATAATATATTATGATTTTTTGACCGAAACATGCATTTCGGAAAGTTTCGTAGAATCTAATTTCCAGATGATTATTTGCATGGACTTCCATCATAACCTTCCATCGTAACATATATAAAGGATTCGAAAAGTTTTTTATTATTTCAAACAGTCCTCGATTTAATTTGATTTTTCGACCAAACCTAATATAAACTAGTATATAATATATTATGATTTTTGATCGAAACTTGCATTTCCAAAAGTATCGTAGAAACTAATTTTCAGATGATTTTTTTGCATGAACTTCCATCACAATCTTCTCTCGAAAAATATATAAATCGTCTGATAAGTATCGTATAATTTCGAACAGTCCTTGATTTAATTTGATTTTTCGACGGAAACTAGTATAAACTAGTGTATACTATATTATGATTTTTTTGACCGAAACATGCATTTCGAAATGTTTCGTAGAATCTAATTTTCAGATGATTATTTAATTGGACTTCCACCATAACCTTCCCTTGTACCATATATAAAGGATTCGAAAAAAATTTATCATTTCGAACAGTCCTCGATTTAATTTGATTTTTCGACCAAAACTAGTATAAACTAGTGTATAATATATTATGATTTTTTGATCGAAACTTGCATTTCAAAAAGTATCGTAGAAGCTAGTTTTCAGATGATTTTTTTTTACATGGACTTCCATCACAATATTCTCTCAAAAAATATATAAATCATCTGAAAAGTATCATATAATTTCGAACAGTCCTTGATTTAATTTTATTTTTCGACGGAAACTAGTAAAAATTACTTTATATTATATTATGATTTTTTGACCGAAACATGCATTTCGAAAAGTTTCGTAGAATCTAATTTTCAGATGATTATTTGCATGGACTTCCATCATAACCTTCCCTTGTACCATATATAAAGGATTAGGAAAAAAAAATCTCATTTCGAACAGTCCTCGATTTAATTAGATTTTTCGACCAAAACTAGTATAAACTAGTGTATAATATATTATGATTTTTTGATCGAAACTTGCATTTCAAAAAGTATCGTAGAAACTAATTTTCAGATGATTTTTTTGCATGAACTTCCATCACAATCTTCTCTCGAAAAATATATAAATCATCTGAAATGTATCGTATAATTTCGAATAGTCCTTGATTTAATTTTATTTTTCGTCGGAAACTAGTATGAACTAGTGTAAAATATATTATGATTTTTTGACCGAAACATGCATTTCTGAAAGTTTCGTAGAATCTAATTTCCAGATGATTATTTGCATGGACTTCCATCAGAACCTTCCATCGTAACATATATAAAGGATTCGAAAAGTTTTTTAATATTTCAAACAGTCCTCGATTTAATTTTATTTTTCGACCAAACCTAATATAAACTAGTGTATAATATATTATGATTTTTGATCGAAACTTGCATTTCAAAAATTATCGTAGAAACTAATTTTCAGATGATTTTTTTGCATGAACTTCCATCACAATCTTCTCTCGAAAAATATATAAATCATCTGAAAAGTATCGTATAATTTCGAATAGTCCTTGATTTAATTTTATTTTTCGACGGAAACTAGTATGAACTAGTGTATAATATATTATGATTTTTTGACCGAAACATGCATTTCGGAAAGTTTCGTAGAATCTAATTTCCAGATGATTATTTGCATGGACTTCCATCATAACCTTCCATCGTAACATATATAAAGGATTCGAAAAGTTTTTTATTATTTCAAACAGTCCTCGATTTAATTTGATTTTTCGACCAAACCTAATATAAACTAGTATATAATATATTATGATTTTTGATCGAAACTTGCATTTCCAAAAGTATCGTAGAAACTAATTTTCAGATGATTTTTTTGCATGAACTTCCATCACAATCTTCTCTCGAAAAATATATAAATCGTCTGATAAGTATCGTATAATTTCGAACAGTCCTTGATTTAATTTGATTTTTCGACGGAAACTAGTATAAACTAGTGTATACTATATTATGATTTTTTTGACCGAAACATGCATTTCGAAATGTTTCGTAGAATCTAATTTTCAGATGATTATTTAATTGGACTTCCACCATAACCTTCCCTTGTACCATATATAAAGGATTCGAAAAAAATTTATCATTTCGAACAGTCCTCGATTTAATTTGATTTTTCGACCAAAACTAGTATAAACTAGTGTATAATATATTATGATTTTTTGATCGAAACTTGCATTTCAAAAAGTATCGTAGAAGCTAGTTTTCAGATGATTTTTTTTACATGGACTTCCATCACAATATTCTCTCAAAAAATATATAAATCATCTGAAAAGTATCATATAATTTCGAACAGTCCTTGATTTAATTTTATTTTTCGACGGAAACTAGTAAAAATTACTGTATATTATATTATGATTTTTTGACCGAAACATGCATTTCGAAAAGTTTCGTAGAATCTAATTTTCAGATGATTATTTGCATGGACTTCCATCATAACCTTCCCTTGTACCATATATAAAGGATTAGGAAAAAAAAATCTCATTTCGAACATTCCTCGATTTAATTAGATTTTTCGACCAAAACTAGTATAAACTAGTGTATAATATATTAGGATTTTTTGATCGAAACTTGCATTTCAAAAAGTATCGTAGAAACTAATTTTCAGATGATTTTTTTGCATGAACTTCCATCACAATCTTCTCTCGAAAAATATATAAATCATCTGAAATGTATCGTATAATTTCGAATAGTCCTTGATTTAATTTTATTTTTCGTCGGAAACTAGTATTAACTAGTGTAAAATATATTATGATTTTTTGACCGAAACATGCATTTCTGAAAGTTTCGTAGAATCTAATTTCCAGATGATTATTTGCATGGACTTCCATCAGAACCTTCCATCGTAACATATATAAAGGATTCGAAAAGTTTTTTAATATTTCAAACAGTCCTCGATTTAATTTTATTTTTCGACCAAACCTAATATAAACTAGTGTATAATATATTATGATTTTTGATCGAAACTTGCATTTCAAAAATTATCGTAGAAACTAATTTTCAGATGATTTTTTTGCATGAACTTCCATCACAATCTTCTCTCGAAAAATATATAAATCATCTGAAAAGTATCGTATAATTTCGAATAGTCCTTGATTTAATTTTATTTTTCGACGGAAACTAGTATGAACTAGTGTATAATATATTATGATTTTTTGACCGAAACATGCATTTCGGAAAGTTTCGTAGAATCTAATTTCCAGATGATTATTTGCATGGACTTCCATCATAACCTTCCATCGTAACATATATAAAGGATTCGAAAAGTTTTTTATTATTTCAAACAGTCCTCGATTTAATTTGATTTTTCGACCAAACCTAATATAAACTAGTATATAATATATTATGATTTTTGATCGAAACTTGCATTTCCAAAAGTATCGTAGAAACTAATTTTCAGATGATTTTTTTGCATGAACTTCCATCACAATCTTCTCTCGAAAAATATATAAATCGTCTGATAAGTATCGTATAATTTCGAACAGTCCTTGATTTAATTTGATTTTTCGACGGAAACTAGTATAAACTAGTGTATACTATATTATGATTTTTTTGACCGAAACATGCATTTCGAAATGTTTCGTAGAATCTAATTTTCAGATGATTATTTAATTGGACTTCCACCATAACCTTCCCTTGTACCATATATAAAGGATTCGAAAAAAATTTATCATTTCGAACAGTCCTCGATTTAATTTGATTTTTCGACCAAAACTAGTATAAACTAGTGTATAATATATTATGATTTTTTGATCGAAACTTGCATTTCAAAAAGTATCGTAGAAGCTAGTTTTCAGATGATTTTTTTTTACATGGACTTCCATCACAATATTCTCTCAAAAAATATATAAATCATCTGAAAAGTATCATATAATTTCGAACAGTCCTTGATTTAATTTTATTTTTCGACGGAAACTAGTAAAAATTACTGTATATTATATTATGATTTTTTGACCGAAACATGCATTTCGAAAAGTTTCGTAGAATCTAATTTTCAGATGATTATTTGCATGGACTTCCATCATAACCTTCCCTTGTACCATATATAAAGGATTAGGAAAAAAAAATCTCATTTCGAACAGTCCTCGATTTAATTAGATTTTTCGACCAAAACTAGTATAAACTAGTGTATAATATATTAGGATTTTTTGATCGAAACTTGCATTTCAAAAAGTATCGTAGAAACTAATTTTCAGATGATTTTTTTGCATGAACTTCCATCACAATCTTCTCTCGAAAAATATATAAATCATCTGAAATGTATCGTATAATTTCGAATAGTCCTTGATTTAATTTTATTTTTCGTCGGAAACTAGTATTAACTAGTGTAAAATATATTATGATTTTTTGACCGAAACATGCATTTCTGAAAGTTTCGTAGAATCTAATTTCCAGATGATTATTTGCATGGACTTCCATCAGAACCTTCCATCGTAACATATATAAAGGATTCGAAAAGTTTTTTAATATTTCAAACAGTCCTCGATTTAATTTTATTTTTCGACCAAACCTAATATAAACTAGTGTATAATATATTATGATTTTTGATCGAAACTTGCATTTCAAAAATTATCGTAGAAACTAATTTTCAGATGATTTTTTTGCATGAACTTCCATCACAATCTTCTCTCGAAAAATATATAAATCATCTGAAAAGTATCGTATAATTTCGAATAGTCCTTGATTTAATTTTATTTTTCGACGGAAACTAGTATGAACTAGTGTATAATATATTATGATTTTTTGACCGAAACATGCATTTCGGAAAGTTTCGTAGAATCTAATTTCCAGATGATTATTTGCATGGACTTCCATCATAACCTTCCATCGTAACATATATAAAGGATTCGAAAAGTTTTTTATTATTTCAAACAGTCCTCGATTTAATTTGATTTTTCGACCAAACCTAATATAAACTAGTATATAATATATTATGATTTTTGATCGAAACTTGCATTTCCAAAAGTATCGTAGAAACTAATTTTCAGATGATTTTTTTGCATGAACTTCCATCACAATCTTCTCTCGAAAAATATATAAATCGTCTGATAAGTATCGTATAATTTCGAACAGTCCTTGATTTAATTTGATTTTTCGACGGAAACTAGTATAAACTAGTGTATACTATATTATGATTTTTTTGACCGAAACATGCATTTCGAAATGTTTCGTAGAATCTAATTTTCAGATGATTATTTAATTGGACTTCCACCATAACCTTCCCTTGTACCATATATAAAGGATTCGAAAAAAATTTATCATTTCGAACAGTCCTCGATTTAATTTGATTTTTCGACCAAAACTAGTATAAACTAGTGTATAATATATTATGATTTTTTGATCGAAACTTGCATTTCAAAAAGTATCGTAGAAGCTAGTTTTCAGATGATTTTTTTTTACATGGACTTCCATCACAATATTCTCTCAAAAAATATATAAATCATCTGAAAAGTATCATATAATTTCGAACAGTCCTTGATTTAATTTTATTTTTCGACGGAAACTAGTAAAAATTACTGTATATTATATTATGATTTTTTGACCGAAACATGCATTTCGAAAAGTTTCGTAGAATCTAATTTTCAGATGATTATTTGCATGGACTTCCATCATAACCTTCCCTTGTACCATATATAAAGGATTAGGAAAAAAAAATCTCATTTCGAACAGTCCTCGATTTAATTAGATTTTTCGACCAAAACTAGTATAAACTAGTGTATAATATATTAGGATTTTTTGATCGAAACTTGCATTTCAAAAAGTATCGTAGAAACTAATTTTCAGATGATTTTTTTGCATGAACTTCCATCACAATCTTCTCTCGAAAAATATATAAATCATCTGAAATGTATCGTATAATTTCGAATAGTCCTTGATTTAATTTTATTTTTCGTCGGAAACTAGTATTAACTAGTGTAAAATATATTATGATTTTTTGACCGAAACATGCATTTCTGAAAGTTTCGTAGAATCTAATTTCCAGATGATTATTTGCATGGACTTCCATCAGAACCTTCCATCGTAACATATATAAAGGATTCGAAAAGTTTTTTAATATTTCAAACAGTCCTCGATTTAATTTTATTTTTCGACCAAACCTAATATAAACTAGTGTATAATATATTATGATTTTTGATCGAAACTTGCATTTCAAAAATTATCGTAGAAACTAATTTTCAGATGATTTTTTTGCATGAACTTCCATCACAATCTTCTCTCGAAAAATATATAAATCATCTGAAAAGTATCGTATAATTTCGAATAGTCCTTGATTTAATTTTATTTTTCGACGGAAACTAGTATGAACTAGTGTATAATATATTATGATTTTTTGACCGAAACATGCATTTCGGAAAGTTTCGTAGAATCTAATTTCCAGATGATTATTTGCATGGACTTCCATCATAACCTTCCATCGTAACATATATAAAGGATTCGAAAAGTTTTTTATTATTTCAAACAGTCCTCGATTTAATTTGATTTTTCGACCAAACCTAATATAAACTAGTATATAATATATTATGATTTTTGATCGAAACTTGCATTTCCAAAAGTATCGTAGAAACTAATTTTCAGATGATTTTTTTGCATGAACTTCCATCACAATCTTCTCTCGAAAAATATATAAATCGTCTGATAAGTATCGTATAATTTCGAACAGTCCTTGATTTAATTTGATTTTTCGACGGAAACTAGTATAAACTAGTGTATACTATATTATGATTTTTTTGACCGAAACATGCATTTCGAAATGTTTCGTAGAATCTAATTTTCAGATGATTATTTAATTGGACTTCCACCATAACCTTCCCTTGTACCATATATAAAGGATTCGAAAAAAATTTATCATTTCGAACATTCCTCGATTTAATTTGATTTTTCGACCAAAACTAGTATAAACTAGTGTATAATATATTATGATTTTTTGATCGAAACTTGCATTTCAAAAAGTATCGTAGAAGCTAGTTTTCAGATGATTTTTTTTTACATGGACTTCCATCACAATATTCTCTCAAAAAATATATAAATCATCTGAAAAGTATCATATAATTTCGAACAGTCCTTGATTTAATTTTATTTTTCGACGGAAACTAGTAAAAATTACTGTATATTATATTATGATTTTTTGACCGAAACATGCATTTCGAAAAGTTTCGTAGAATCTAATTTTCAGATGATTATTTGCATGGACTTCCATCATAACCTTCCCTTGTACCATATATAAAGGATTAGGAAAAAAAAATCTCATTTCGAACAGTCCTCGATTTAATTAGATTTTTCGACCAAAACTAGTATAAACTAGTGTATAATATATTATGATTTTTTGATCGAAACTTGCATTTCAAAAAGTATCGTAGAAACTAATTTTCAGATGATTTTTTTGCATGAACTTCCATCACAATCTTCTCTCGAAAAATATATAAATCATCTGAAATGTATCGTATAATTTCGAATAGTCCTTGATTTAATTTTATTTTTCGTCGGAAACTAGTATGAACTAGTGTAAAATATATTATGATTTTTTGACCGAAACATGCATTTCTGAAAGTTTCGTAGAATCTAATTTCCAGATGATTATTTGCATGGACTTCCATCAGAACCTTCCATCGTAACATATATAAAGGATTCGAAAAGTTTTTTAATATTTCAAACAGTCCTCGATTTAATTTTATTTTTCGACCAAACCTAATATAAACTAGTGTATAATATATTATGATTTTTGATCGAAACTTGCATTTCAAAAATTATCGTAGAAACTAATTTTCAGATGATTTTTTTGCATGAACTTCCATCACAATCTTCTCTCGAAAAATATATAAATCATCTGAAAAGTATCGTATAATTTCGAATAGTCCTTGATTTAATTTTATTTTTCGACGGAAACTAGTATGAACTAGTGTATAATATATTATGATTTTTTGACCGAAACATGCATTTCGGAAAGTTTCGTAGAATCTAATTTCCAGATGATTATTTGCATGGACTTCCATCATAACCTTCCATCGTAACATATATAAAGGATTCGAAAAGTTTTTTATTATTTCAAACAGTCCTCGATTTAATTTGATTTTTCGACCAAACCTAATATAAACTAGTATATAATATATTATGATTTTTGATCGAAACTTGCATTTCCAAAAGTATCGTAGAAACTAATTTTCAGATGATTTTTTTGCATGAACTTCCATCACAATCTTCTCTCGAAAAATATATAAATCGTCTGATAAGTATCATATAATTTCGAACAGTCCTTGATTTAATTTGATTTTTCGACGGAAACTAGTATAAACTAGTGTATACTATATTATGATTTTTTTGACCGAAACATGCATTTTGAAATGTTTCGTAGAATCTAATTTTCAGATGATTATTTAATTGGACTTCCACCATAACCTTCCCTTGTACCATATATAAAGGATTCGAAAAAAATTTATCATTTCGAACAGTCCTCGATTTAATTTGATTTTTCGACCAAAACTAGTATAAACTAGTGTATAATATATTATGATTTTTTGATCGAAACTTGCATTTCAAAAAGTATCGTAGAAGCTAGTTTTCAGATGATTTTTTTTTACATGGACTTCCATCACAATATTCTCTCAAAAAATATATAAATCATCTGAAAAGTATCATATAATTTCGAACAGTCCTTGATTTAATTTTATTTTTCGACGGAAACTAGTAAAAATTACTGTATATTATATTATGATTTTTTGACCGAAACATGCATTTCGAAAAGTTTCGTAGAATCTAATTTTCAGATGATTATTTGCATGGACTTCCATCATAACCTTCCCTTGTACCATATATAAAGGATTCGGAAAAAAAAATCTCATTTCGAACAGTCCTCGATTTAATTAGATTTTTCGACCAAAACTAGTATAAACTAGTGTATAATATATTATGATTTTTTGATCGAAACTTGCATTTCAAAAAGTATCGTAGAAACTAATTTTCAGATGATTTTTTTGCATGAACTTCCATCACAATCTTCTCTCGAAAAATATATAAATCATCTGAAATGTATCGTATAATTTCGAATAGTCCTTGATTTAATTTTATTTTTCGTCGGAAACTAGTATGAACTAGTGTAAAATATATTATGATTTTTTGACCGAAACATGCATTTCTGAAAGTTTCGTAGAATCTAATTTCCAGATGATTATTTGCATGGACTTCCATCAGAACCTTCCATCGTAACATATATAAAGGATTCGAAAAGTTTTTTAATATTTCAAACAGTCCTCGATTTAATTTTATTTTTCGACCAAACCTAATATAAACTAGTGTATAATATATTATGATTTTTGATCGAAACTTGCATTTCAAAAATTATCGTAGAAACTAATTTTCAGATGATTTTTTTGCATGAACTTCCATCACAATCTTCTCTCGAAAAATATATAAATCATCTGAAAAGTATCGTATAATTTCGAATAGTCCTTGATTTAATTTTATTTTTCGACGGAAACTAGTATGAACTAGTGTATAATATATTATGATTTTTTGACCGAAACATGCATTTCGGAAAGTTTCGTAGAATCTAATTTCCAGATGATTATTTGCATGGACTTCCATCATAACCTTCCATCGTAACATATATAAAGGATTCGAAAAGTTTTTTATTATTTCAAACAGTCCTCGATTTAATTTGATTTTTCGACCAAACCTAATATAAACTAGTATATAATATATTATGATTTTTGATCGAAACTTGCATTTCCAAAAGTATCGTAGAAACTAATTTTCAGATGATTTTTTTGCATGAACTTCCATCACAATCTTCTCTCGAAAAATATATAAATCGTCTGATAAGTATCGTATAATTTCGAACAGTCCTTGATTTAATTTGATTTTTCGACGGAAACTAGTATAAACTAGTGTATACTATATTATGATTTTTTTGACCGAAACATGCATTTCGAAATGTTTCGTAGAATCTAATTTTCAGATGATTATTTAATTGGACTTCCACCATAACCTTCCCTTGTACCATATATAAAGGATTCGAAAAAAATTTATCATTTCGAACAGTCCTCGATTTAATTTGATTTTTCGACCAAAACTAGTATAAACTAGTGTATAATATATTATGATTTTTTGATCGAAACTTGCATTTCAAAAAGTATCGTAGAAGCTAGTTTTCAGATGATTTTTTTTTACATGGACTTCCATCACAATATTCTCTCAAAAAATATATAAATCATCTGAAAAGTATCATATAATTTCGAACAGTCCTTGATTTAATTTTATTTTTCGACGGAAACTAGTAAAAATTACTGTATATTATATTATGATTTTTTGACCGAAACATGCATTTCGAAAAGTTTCGTAGAATCTAATTTTCAGATGATTATTTGCATGGACTTCCATCATAACCTTCCCTTGTACCATATATAAAGGATTCGGAAAAAAAAATCTCATTTCGAACAGTCCTCGATTTAATTAGATTTTTCGACCAAAACTAGTATAAACTAGTGTATAATATATTATGATTTTTTGATCGAAACTTGCATTTCAAAAAGTATCGTAGAAACTAATTTTCAGATGATTTTTTTGCATGAACTTCCATCACAATCTTCTCTCGAAAAATATATAAATCATCTGAAATGTATCGTATAATTTCGAATAGTCCTTGATTTAATTTTATTTTTCGTCGGAAACTAGTATGAACTAGTGTAAAATATATTATGATTTTTTGACCGAAACATGCATTTCTGAAAGTTTCGTAGAATCTAATTTCCAGATGATTATTTGCATGGACTTCCATCAGAACCTTCCATCGTAACATATATAAAGGATTCGAAAAGTTTTTTAATATTTCAAACAGTCCTCGATTTAATTTTATTTTTCGACCAAACCTAATATAAACTAGTGTATAATATATTATGATTTTTGATCGAAACTTGCATTTCAAAAATTATCGTAGAAACTAATTTTCAGATGAATTTTTTGCATGAACTTCCATCACAATCTTCTCTCGAAAAATATATAAATCATCTGAAAAGTATCGTATAATTTCGAATAGTCCTTGATTTAATTTTATTTTTCGACGGAAACTAGTATGAACTAGTGTATAATATATTATGATTTTTTGACCGAAACATGCATTTCTGAAAGTTTCGTAGAATCTAATTTCCAGATGATTATTTGCATGGACTTCCATCATAACCTTCCATCGTAACATATATAAAGGATTCGAAAAGTTTTTTATTATTTCAAACAGTCCTCGATTTAATTTGATTTTTCGACCAAACCTAATATAAACTAGTATATAATATATTATAATTTTTGATCGAAACATGCATTTCCAAAAGTATCGTAGAAACTAATTTTCAGATGATTTTTTTGCATGAACTTCCATCACAATCTTCTCTCGAAAAATATATAAATCGTCTGATAAGTATCGTATAATTTCGAACAGTCCTTGATTTAATTTGATTTTTCGACGGAAACTAGTATAAACTAGTGTATACTATATTATGATTTTTTTGACCGAAACATGCATTTCGAAATGTTTCGTAGAATCTAATTTTCAGATTATTATTTAATTGGACTTCCACCATAACCTTCCCTTGTACCATATATAAAGGATTCGAAAAAAATTTATCATTTCGAACAGTCCTCGATTTAATTTGATTTTTCGACCAAAACTAGTATAAACTAGTGTATAATATATTATGATTTTTTGATCGAAACTTGCATTTCGAAAAGTATCGTAGAAGCTAGTTTTCAGATGATTTTTTTTACATGGACTTCCATCACAATATTCTCTCAAAAAATATATAAATCATCTGAAAAGTATCATATAATTTCGAACAGTCCTTGATTTAATTTTATTTTTCGACGGAAACTAGTAAAAATTACTGTATATTATATTGTGATTTTTTGACCGAAACATGCATTTCGAAAAGTTTCGTAGAATCTAATTTTCAGATGATTATTTGCATGGACTTCCATCATAACCTTCCCTTGTACCATATATAAAGGATTCGGAAAAAAAAATCTCATTTCAAACAGTCCTCGATTTAATTAGATTTTTCGACCAAAACTAGTATAAACTAGTGTATAATATATTATGATTTTTTGATCGAAACTTGCATTTCAAAAAGTATCGTAGAAACTAATTTTCAGATGATTTTTTTGCATGAACTTCCATCACAATCTTCTCTCGAAAAATATATAAATCATCTGAAAAGTATCGTATAATTTCGAATAGTCCTTGATTTAATTTTATTTTTCGTCGGAAACTAGTATGAACTTGTGTAAAATATATTATGATTTTTTGACCGAAACATGCATTTCTGAAAGTTTCGTAGAATCTAATTTCCAGATGATTATTTGCATGGACTTCCATCATAACCTTCGATCGTAACATATATAAAGGATTCAAAAAGTTTTTTAATATTTCAAACAGTCCTCGATTTAATTTTATTTTTCGACCAAACCTAATATAAACTAGTGTATAATATATTATGATTTTTGATCGAAACATGCATTTCAAAAATTATCGTAGAAACTAATTTTCAGATGATTTTTTTCCATGAACTTCCATCACAATCTTCTCTCGAAAAATATATAAATCATCTGAAAAGTATCGTATAATTTCGAATAGTCCTTGATTTAATTTTATTTTTCGACGGAAACTAGTATGAACTAGTGTATAATATATTATGATTTTTTGACCGAAACATGCATTTCGGAAAGTTTCGTAGAATCTAATTTCCAGATGATTATTTGCATGGACTTCCATCATAACCTTCCATCGTAACATATATAAAGGATTCGAAAAGTTTTTTATTATTTCAAACAGTCCTCGATTTAATTTGATTTTTCGACCAAACCTAATATAAACTAGTATATAATATATTATGATTTTTGATCGAAACTTGCATTTCCAAAAGTATCGTAGAAACTAATTTTCAGATGATTTTTTTGCATGAACTTCCATCACAATCTTCTCTCGAAAAATATATAAATCGTCTGATAAGTATCGTATAATTTCGAACAGTTCTTGATTTAATTTGATTTTTCGACGGAAACTAGTATAAACTAGTGTATACTATATTATAATTTTTTTGACCGAAACATGCATTTCGAAATGTTTCGTAGAATCTAATTTTCAGATTATTATTTAATTGGACTTCCACCATAACCTTCCCTTTTACCATATATAAAGGATTCGAAAAAAATTTATCATTTCGAACAGTCCTCGATTTAATTTGATTTTTCGACCAAAACTAGTATAAACTAGTGTATAATATATTATGATTTTTTGATCGAAACTTGCATTTCAAAAAGTATCGTAGAAGCTAGTTTTCAGATGATTTTTTTTACATGGACTTCCATCACAATATTCTCTCAAAAAATATATAAATCATCTGAAAAGTATCATATAATTTCGAACAGTCCTTGATTTAATTTTATTTTTCGACGGAAACTAGTAAAAATTACTGTATATTATATTGTGATTTTTTGACCGAAACATGCATTTCGAAAAGTTTCGTAGAATCTAATTTTCAGATGATTATTTGTATGGACTTCCATCATAACCTTCCCTTGTACCATATATAAAGGATTCGGAAAAAAAAAATCTCATTTCGAACAGTCCTCGATTTAATTAGATTTTTCAACCAAAACTAGTATAAACTAGTGTATAATATATTATGATTTTTTGATCGAAACTTGCATTTCAAAAAGTATCGTAGAAACTAATTTTCAGATGATTTTTTTGCATGAACTTCCATCACAATCTTCTCTCGAAAAATATATAAATCATCTGAAAAGTATCGTATAATTTCGAATAGTCCTTGATTTAATTTTATTTTTCGTCGGAAACTAGTATGAACTAGTGTAAAATATATTATGATTTTTTGACCGAAACATGCATTTCTGAAAGTTTCGTAGAATCTAATTTCCAGATGATTATTTGCATGGACTTCCATCATAACCTTCGATCGTAACATATATAAAGGATTCAAAAAGTTTTTTAATATTTCAAACAGTCCTCGATTTAATTTTATTTTTCGACCAAACCTAATATAAACTAGTGTATAATATATTATGATTTTTGATCGAAACTTGCATTTAAAAAATTATCGTAGAAACTAATTTTCAGATGATTTTTTTGCATGAACTTCCATCACAATCTTCTCTCGAAAAATATATAAATCATCTGAAAAGTATCGTATAATTTCGAATAGTCCTTGATTTAATTTTATTTTTCGACGGAAACTAGTATGAACTAGTGTATAATATATTATGATTTTTTGACCGAAACATGCATTTCGGAAAGTTTCGTAGAATCTAATTTCCAGATGATTATTTGCATGGACTTCCATCATAACCTTCCATCGTAACATATATAAAGGATTCGAAAAGTTTTTTATTATTTCAAACAGTCCTCGATTTAATTTGATTTTTCGACCAAACCTAATATAAACTAGTATATAATATATTATGATTTTTGATCGAAACTTGCATTTCCAAAAGTATCGTAGAAACTAATTTTCAGATGATTTTTTTGCATGAACTTCCATCACAATCTTCTCTCGAAAAATATATAAATCGTCTGATAAGTATCGTATAATTTCGAACAGTCCTTGATTTAATTTGATTTTTCGACGGAAACTAGTATAAACTAGTGTATACTATATTATGATTTTTTTGACCGAAACATGCATTTCGAAATGTTTCGTAGAATCTAATTTTCAGATGATTATTTAATTGGACTTCCACCGTAACCTTCCCTTGTACCATATATAAAGGATTCGAAAAAAATTTATCATTTCGAACAGTCCTCGATTTAATTTGATTTTTCGACCAAAACTAGTATAAACTAGTGTATAATATATTATGATTTTTTGATCGAAACTTGCATTTCAAAAAGTATCGTAGAAGCTAGTTTTCAGATGATTTTTTTTTACATGGACTTCCATCACAATATTCTCTCAAAAAATATATAAATCATCTGAAAAGTATCATATAATTTCGAACAGTCCTTGATTTAATTTTATTTTTCGACGGAAACTAGTAAAAATTACTGTATATTATATTATGATTTTTTGACCGAAACATGCTTTTCGAAAAGTTTCGTAGAATCTAATTTTCAGATGATTATTTGCATGGACTTCCATCATAACCTTCCCTTGTACCATATATAAAGGATTCGGAAAAAAAAATCTCATTTCGAACAGTCCTCGATTTAATTAGATTTTTCGACCAAAACTAGTATAAACTAGTGTATAATATATTATGATTTTTTGATCGAAACTTGCATTTCAAAAAGTATCGTAGAAACTAATTTTCAGATGATTTTTTTGCATGAACTTCCATCACAATCTTCTCTCGAAAAATATATAAATCATCTGAAAAGTATCGTATAATTTCGAATAGTCCTTGATTTAATTTTATTTTTCGTCGGAAACTAGTATGAACTAGTGTAAAATATATTATGATTTTTTGACCGAAACATGCATTTCTGAAAGTTTCGTAGAATCTAATTTCCAGATGATTATTTGCATGGACTTCCATCATAACCTTCGATCGTAACATATATAAAGGATTCAAAAAGTTTTTTAATATTTCAAACAGTCCTCGATTTAATTTTATTTTTCGACCAAACCTAATATAAACTAGTGTATAATATATTATGATTTTTGATCGAAACTTGCATTTAAAAAATTATCGTAGAAACTAATTTTCAGATGATTTTTTTCCATGAACTTCCATCACAATCTTCTCTCGAAAAATATATAAATCATCTGAAAAGTATCGTATAATTTCGAATAGTCCTTGATTTAATTTTATTTTTCGACGGAAACTAGTATGAACTAGTGTATAATATATTATGATTTTTTGACCGAAACATGCATTTCGGAAAGTTTCGTAGAATCTAATTTCCAGATGATTATTTGCATGGACTTCCATCATAACCTTCCATCGTAACATATATAAAGTATTCGAAAAGTTTTTTATTATTTCAAACAGTCCTCGATTTAATTTGATTTTTCGACCAAACCTAATATAAACTAGTATATAATATATTATGATTTTTGATCGAAACTTGCATTTCCAAAAGTATCGTAGAAACTAATTTTCAGATGATTTTTTTGCATGAACTTCCATCACAATCTTCTCTCGAAAAATATATAAATCGTCTGATAAGTATCGTATAATTTCGAACAGTTCTTGATTTAATTTGATTTTTCGACGGAAACTAGTATAAACTAGTGTATACTATATTATGATTTTTTTGACCGAAACATGCATTTCGAAATGTTTCGTAGAATCTAATTTTCAGATTATTATTTAATTGGACTTCCACCATAACCTTCCCTTGTACCATATATAAAGGATTCGAAAAAAATTTATCATTTCGAACAGTCCTCGATTTAATTTGATTTTTCGACCAAAACTAGTATAAACTAGTGTATAATATATTATGATTTTTTGATCGAAACTTGCATTTCAAAAGGTATCGTAGAAGCTAGTTTTCAGATGATTTTTTTTACATGGACTTCCATCACAATATTCTCTCAAAAAATATATAAATCATCTGAAAAGTATCATATAATTTCGAACAGTCCTTGATTTAATTTTATTTTTCGACGGAAACTAGTAAAAATTACTGTATATTATATTGTGATTTTTTGACCGAAACATGCATTTCGAAAAGTTTCGTAGAATCTAATTTTCAGATGATTATTTGCATGGACTTCCATCATAACCTTCCCTTGTACCATATATAAAGGATTCGGAAAAAAAAAATCTCATTTCGAACAGTCCTCGATTTAATTAGATTTTTCGACCAAAACTAGTATAAACTAGTGTATAATATATTATGATTTTTTGATCGAAACTTGCATTTCAAAAAGTATCGTAGAAACTAATTTTCAGATGATTTTTTTGCATGAACTTCCATCACAATCTTCTCTCGAAAAATATATAAATCATCTGAAAAGTATCGTATAATTTCGAATAGTCCTTGATTTAATTTTATTTTTCGTCGGAAACTAGTATGAACTAGTGTAAAATATATTATGATTTTTTGACCGAAACATGCATTTCTGAAAGTTTCGTAGAATCTAATTTCCAGATGATTATTTGCATGGACTTCCATCATAACCTTCGATCGTAACATATATAAAGGATTCAAAAAGTTTTTTAATATTTCAAACAGTCCTCGATTTAATTTTATTTTTCGACCAAACCTAATATAAACTAGTGTATAATATATTATGATTTTTGATCGAAACTTGCATTTCAAAAATTATCGTAGAAACTAATTTTCAGATGATTTTTTTGCATGAACTTCCATCACAATCTTCTCTCGAAAAATATATAAATCATCTGAAAAGTATCGTATAATTTCGAATAGTCCTTGATTTAATTTTATTTTTCGACGGAAACTAGTATGAACTAGTGTATAATATATTATGATTTTTTGACCGAAACATGCATTTCGGAAAGTTTCGTAGAATCTAATTTCCAGATGATTATTTGCATGGACTTCCATCATAACCTTCCATCGTAACATATATAAAGGATTCGAAAAGTTTTTTATTATTTCAAACAGTCCTCGATTTAATTTGATTTTTCGACCAAACCTAATATAAACTAGTATATAATATATTATGATTTTTGATCGAAACTTGCATTTCCAAAAGTATCGTAGAAACTAATTTTCAGATGATTTTTTTGCATGAACTTCCATCACAATCTTCTCTCGAAAAATATATAAATCGTCTGATAAGTATCGTATAATTTCGAACAGTCCTTGATTTAATTTGATTTTTCGACGGAAACTAGTATAAACTAGTGTATACTATATTATGATTTTTTTGACCGAAACATGCATTTCGAAATGTTTCGT
This sequence comes from Lathyrus aphaca, assembly GCA_963966055.1. Classification (NCBI taxonomy): domain Eukaryota; kingdom Viridiplantae; phylum Streptophyta; class Magnoliopsida; order Fabales; family Fabaceae; genus Lathyrus; species Lathyrus aphaca. Next base: position 613,544,812 of record OZ014520.1, on the reverse strand, counting down.
AGAATCTAATTTTCAGATGATTATTTAATTGGACTTCCACCGTAACCTTCCCTTGTACCATATATAAAGGATTCGAAAAAAATTTATCATTTCGAACAGTCCTCGATTTAATTTGATTTTTCGACCAAAACTAGTATAAACTAGTGTATAATATATTATGATTTTTTGATCGAAACTTGCATTTCAAAAAGTATCGTAGAAGCTAGTTTTCAGATGATTTTTTTTTACATGGACTTCCATCACAATATTCTCTCAAAAAATATATAAATCATCTGAAAAGTATCATATAATTTCGAACAGTCCTTGATTTAATTTTATTTTTCGACGGAAACTAGTAAAAATTACTGTATATTATATTATGATTTTTTGACCGAAACATGCTTTTCGAAAAGTTTCGTAGAATCTAATTTTCAGATGATTATTTGCATGGACTTCCATCATAACCTTCCCTTGTACCATATATAAAGGATTCGGAAAAAAAAATCTCATTTCGAACAGTCCTCGATTTAATTAGATTTTTCGACCAAAACTAGTATAAACTAGTGTATAATATATTATGATTTTTTGATCGAAACTTGCATTTCAAAAAGTATCGTAGAAACTAATTTTCAGATGATTTTTTTGCATGAACTTCCATCACAATCTTCTCTCGAAAAATATATAAATCATCTGAAAAGTATCGTATAATTTCGAATAGTCCTTGATTTAATTTTATTTTTCGTCGGAAACTAGTATGAACTAGTGTAAAATATATTATGATTTTTTGACCGAAACATGCATTTCTGAAAGTTTCGTAGAATCTAATTTCCAGATGATTATTTGCATGGACTTCCATCATAACCTTCGATCGTAACATATATAAAGGATTCAAAAAGTTTTTTAATATTTCAAACAGTCCTCGATTTAATTTTATTTTTCGACCAAACCTAATATAAACTAGTATATAATATATTATGATTTTTGATCGAAACTTGCATTTCAAAAATTATCGTAGAAACTAATTTTCAGATGATTTTTTTGCATGAACTTCCATCACAATCTTCTCTCGAAAAATATATAAATCATCTGAAAAGTATCGTATAATTTCGAATAGTCCTTGATTTAATTTTATTTTTCGACGGAAACTAGTATGAACTAGTGTATAATATATTATGATTTTTTGACCGAAACATGCATTTCGGAAAGTTTCGTAGAATCTAATTTCCAGATGATTATTTGCATGGACTTCCATCATAACCTTCCATCGTAACATATATAAAGGATTCGAAAAGTTTTTTATTATTTCAAACAGTCCTCGATTTAATTTGATTTTTCGACCAAACCTAATATAAACTAGTATATAATATATTATGATTTTTGATCGAAACTTGCATTTCCAAAAGTATCGTAGAAACTAATTTTCAGATGATTTTTTTGCATGAACTTCCATCACAATCTTCTCTCGAAAAATATATAAATCGTCTGATAAGTATCGTATAATTTCGAACAGTCCTTGATTTAATTTGATTTTTCGACGGAAACTAGTATAAACTAGTGTATACTATATTATGATTTTTTTGACCGAAACATGCATTTCGAAATGTTTCTTAGAATCTAATTTTCAGATGATTATTTAATTGGACTTCCACCGTAACCTTCCCTTGTACCATATATAAAGGATTCGAAAAAAATTTATCATTTCGAACAGTCCTCGATTTAATTTGATTTTTCGACCAAAACTAGTATAAACTAGTGTATAATATATTATGATTTTTTGATCGAAACTTGCATTTCAAAAAGTATCGTAGAAGCTAGTTTTCAGATGATTTTTTTTTACATGGACTTCCATCACAATATTCTCCCAAAAAATATATAAATCATCTGAAAAGTATCATATAATTTCGAACAGTCCTTGATTTAATTTTATTTTTCGACGGAAACTAGTAAAAATTACTGTATATTATATTATGATTTTTTGACCGAAACATGCTTTTCGAAAAGTTTCGTAGAATCTAATTTTCAGATGATTATTTGCATGGACTTCCATCATAACCTTCCCTTGTACCATATATAAAGGATTCGGAAAAAAAAAATCTCATTTCGAACATTCCTCGATTTAATTAGATTTTTCGACCAAAACTAGTATAAACTAGTGTATAATATATTATGATTTTTTGATCGAAACTTGCATTTCAAAAAGTATCGTAGAAACTAATTTTCAGATGATTTTTTTGCATGAACTTCCATCACAATCTTCTCTCGAAAAATATATAAATCATCTGAAATGTATCGTATAATTTCGAATAGTCCTTGATTTAATTTTATTTTTCGTCGGAAACTAGTATGAACTAGTGTAAAATATATTATGATTTTTTGACCGAAACATGCATTTCTGAAAGTTTCTTAGAATCTAATTTCCAGATGATTATTTGCATGGACTTCCATCAGAACCTTCCATCGTAACATATATAAAGGATTCGAAAAGTTTTTTAATATTTCAAACAGTCCTCGATTTAATTTTATTTTTCGACCAAACCTAATATAAACTAGTGTATAATATATTATGATTTTTGATCGAAACTTGCATTTCAAAAATTATCGTAGAAACTAATTTTCAGATGATTTTTTTGCATGAACTTCCATCACAATCTTCTCTCGAAAAATATATAAATCATCTGAAAAGTATCGTATAATTTCGAATAGTCCTTGATTTAATTTTATTTTTCGACGGAAACTAGTATGAACTAGTGTATAATATATTATGATTTTTTGACCGAAACATGCATTTCGGAAAGTTTCGTAGAATCTAATTTCCAGATGATTATTTGCATGGACTTCCATCATAACCTTCCATCGTAACATATATAAAGGATTCGAAAAGTTTTTTATTATTTCAAACAGTCCTCGATTTAATTTGATTTTTCGACCAAACCTAATATAAACTAGTATATAATATATTATGATTTTTGATCGAAACTTGCATTTCCAAAAGTATCGTAGAAACTAATTTTCAGATGATTTTTTTGCATGAACTTCCATCACAATCTTTTCTCGAAAAATATATAAATCGTCTGATAAGTATCGTATAATTTCGAACAGTCCTTGATTTAATTTGATTTTTCGACGGAAACTAGTATAAACTAGTGTATACTATATTATGATTTTTTTGACCGAAACATGCATTTCGAAATGTTTCGTAGAATCTAATTTTCAGATGATTATTTAATTGGACTTCCACCGTAACCTTCCCTTGTACCATATATAAAGGATTCGAAAAAAATTTATCATTTCGAACAGTCCTCGATTTAATTTGATTTTTCGACCAAAACTAGTATAAACTAGTGTATAATATATTATGATTTTTTGATCGAAACTTGCATTTCAAAAAGTATCGTAGAAGCTAGTTTTCAGATGATTTTTTTTTACATGGACTTCCATCACAATATTCTCTCAAAAAATATATAAATCATCTGAAAAGTATCATATAATTTCGAACAGTCCTTGATTTAATTTTATTTTTCGACGGAAACTAGTAAAAATTACTGTATATTATATTATGATTTTTTGTCCGAAACATGCTTTTCGAAAAGTTTCGTAGAATCTAATTTTCAGATGATTATTTGCATGGACTTCCATCATAACCTTCCCTTGTACCATATATAAAGGATTCGGAAAAAAAAATCTCATTTCGAACAGTCCTCGATTTAATTAGATTTTTCGACCAAAACTAGTATAAACTAGTGTATAATATATTAGGATTTTTTGATCGAAACTTGCATTTCAAAAAGTATCGTAGAAACTAATTTTCAGATGATTTTTTTGCATGAACTTCCATCACAATCTTCTCTCGAAAAATATATAAATCATCTGAAATGTATCGTATAATTTCGAATAGTCCTTGATTTAATTTTATTTTTCGTAGAATCTAATTTTCAGATGATTATTTGCATGGACTTCCATCATAACCTTCCCTCGTAACATATATAAAGGATTCGAAAGGTTTTTTATCATTTCGAATAGTCCTCAATTTAATTTGATTTTTCGACCAAAATAATATAAACTAGTGTATAATATATTAGGATTTTTTGATAGAAACTTGCATTTCAAAAAGTATCGTAGAAACTAATTTTCAGATTTTTTTTTGCATGGACTTCCATCACAATCTTCTCTCGAAAAATATATAAATCATCTGAAAAGTATCATATAATTTTGAACAGTCCTTGATTTAATTTGATTTTTTTATGGAAACTAGTATAAACTAGTGTATAATATATTATGATTTTTTGACCGAAACATGCATTTCGAAATATTTCGTAGAATCTAATTTTCAGATGATTATTTGAATGGACTTCCATCATAACCTTCCCTCGTAACATATATAAAGGATTCGAAAAGTTTTTTTATCATTTCGAACAGTCCTCGATTTAATTTGATTTTTCGACCAAAACTAGTATAAACTAGTGTATAATATATTAGGATTTTTGATCGAAACTTGCATTTCAAAAAGTATCGTAGAAACTAATTTTCAGATAATTTTTTTGCATGAACTTCCATCACAATCTTCTCTCGAAAAATATATAAATCGTCTGATAAGTATCGTATAATTTCGAACAGTCCTTGATTTAATTTGATTTTTCGACGGAAACTAGTATAAACTAGTGTATACTATATTATGATTTTTTTTACCGAAACATGCATTTCGAAATGTTTCGTAGAATCTAATTTTCAGATGATTATTTGCTTGGACTTCCACCATAACCTTCCCTTGTACCATATACAAAGGATTCGAAAAAAATTTATCATTTCGAACAGTCCTCGATTTAATTTGATTTTTCGACCAAAACTAGTATAAACTAGTGTATAATATATTATGATTTTTTGATCGAAACTTGCATTTCAAAAAGTATCGTAGAAGCTAGTTTTCAGATGATTTTTTTTACATGGACTTCCATCACAATATTCTCTCAAAAAATATATAAATCATCTGAAAAGTATCATATAATTTCGAACAGTCCTTGATTTAATTTTATTTTTCGACGGAAACTAGTATAAACTAGTGTATACTTTATTATGATTTTTTTGACCGAAACATCCATTTCGAAAAGTTTCGTAGAATCTAATTTTCAGATGATTATTTGCATGGACTTCCATCATAACCTTCCCTGGTAACATATATAAAGGATTCGAAAAGTTTTTTTATCATTTCGAACAGTCCTCGATTTAATTTGATTTTTCGACCAAAACTAGTATAAACTAGTGTATAATATATTAGGATTTTTTGATCGAAACATGCATTTCAAAAAGTATCGTAGAATCTAATTTCCAGATGATTATTTGCATGTACTTCCATCATAACCTGCTCTCGTAACATATATAAATCATCTGAAAAGTATCATATAGTTTTGAACAGTCCTTGATTTAATTTGATTTTTTGACGGAAACTAGTATAAACTAGTGTATAATATATTATGATTTTTTGACCGAAACATGCATTTCGAAAAGTTTCGTAGAATCTAATTTTCAGATGATTATTTGCATGGACTTCCATCATATCCTTCCCTGGTAACATATATAAAGGATTCGAAACGTTTTTTTATCATTTCGAACAGTCCTCGATTTAATTTGATTTTTCGACCAAAACTAGTATAAACTAGTGTATAATATATTAGGATTTTTTGATCGAAACTTGCATTTCAAAAAGTATCGTAGAATCTAATTTTCAGATGATTATTTGAATGGACTTCCATCATAACCTTCCCTCGTAACATATATAAAGGATTCGAAAAAAAATTTATCATTTCGAACAGTCCTCGATTTAATTTGATTTTTCGACCAAACCTAATATAAACTAGTGTATAATATATTATGATTTTTGATCGAAACTTGCATTTCAAAAAGTATCGTAGAAATTAATTTTCAGATGATTTTTTTGCATGAACTTCCATCACAATCTTCTCTCGAAAAATATATCAATCATCTGAAAAGTATCGTATAATTTCGAACAGTCCTTGATTTAAATTGATTTTTTTACGGAAACTAGTATAAACTAGTGTATACTATATTAAGATTTTTTTTACCGAAACATGCATTTCAAAATGTTTCGTAGAATCTAATTTTCAGATGATTATTTGCATGGACTTCCACCATAACCTTCCCTTGTACCATATATAAACGATTCGAAAAAAAATTTATCATTTCGAATAGTCCTCGATTTAATTTGATTTTTCGACCAAAACTAGTATAAACTAGTGTATAATATATTATGATTTTTTGATCGAAACTTGCATTTCAAAAAGTATCGTAGAAACTAGTTTTCAGATGATTTTTTTTGCATGGACTTCCATCACAATATTCTCTCAAAAAATATATAAATCATCTGAAAAGTATCATATAATTTCGAACAGTCCTTGATTTAATTTTATTTTTCGACGGAAACTAGTATAAATTAGTGTATATTATACTATGATTTTTTGACCGAAACATGCATTTCGAAAAGTTTCATACAATCTAATTTTCAGATGATTATTTGCATGGACTTCCATCATAACCTTCCCTCGTAACATATATAAAGGATTCGAAAGGTTTTTTATCATTTCGAATAGTCCTCGATTTAATTTGATTTTTCGACCAAAATAATATAAACTAGTGTATAATATATTAGGATTTTTTGATCGAAACTTGCATTTCAAAAAGTATCGTAGAAACTAGTTTTCAGATGATTTTTTTTGCATGGACTTCCATCACAATATTCTCTCAAAAAATATATAAATCATCTGAAAAGTATCATATAATTTCGAATAGTCCTTGATTTAATTTTATTTTTCGACGGAAACTAGTATAAACTAGAGTATACTATATTATCATTTTTTTGACCGAAACATGCATTTCGAAATGTTTCGTAGAATGTAATTTTCAGATAATTATTTGCATGGACTTCCACCATAACCTTCCCTTGTACCATATATAAAGGATTCGAAAAAAATTTATCATTTCAAATAGTCCTCGATTTAATTTGATTTTTCGACCAAAATAATATAAACTAGTGTATAATATATTATGATTTTTTGATCGAAACTTGCATTTCAAAAAGTATCGTAGAAACTAGTTTTCAGATGATTTTTTTGCATGGACTTCCATCACAATATTCTCTCAAAAAATATATAAATCATCTGAAAAGTATCATATAATTTCGAACAGTCCTTGATTTAATTTTATTTTTCGACGGAAACTAGTATAAATTAGTGTATATTATATTATGATTTTTTGACCGAAACATGCATTTCGAAAAGTTTCGTAGAATCTAATTTTCAGATGATTATTTGCATGGACTTCCATCATAACCTTCCCTCATAACATATATAAAGGATTCGAAAGGTTTTTTATCATTTCGAATAGTCCTCGATTTAATTTGATTTTTCGACCAAAATAATATAAACTAGTGTATAATATATTAGGATTTTTTGATCGAAACTTGCATTTCAAAAAGTATCGTAGAAACTAATTTTCAGATGATTTTTTTTGCATGGACTTCAATCACAATCTTCTCTCAAAAAATATATAAATCATCTGAAAAGTATCATATAATTTCGAACAGTCCTTGATTTAATTTGATTTTTTGACGGAAACTAGTATAAACTAGTGTATACTATATTATGATTTTTTTGACCGAAACATGCATTTCGAAATGTTTCTTAGAATCTAATTTTCAGATGATTATTTGCATGGACTTCCACCATAACCTTCCCTTGTACCATATACAAAGGATTCGAAAAAAATTTATCATTTTGAACAGTCCTCGATTTAATTTGATTTTTCGACCAAAACTAGTATAAACTAGTGTATAATATATTATGATTTTTTGATCGAAACTTGAATTTCAAAAAGTATCGTAGAAACTAGTTTTCAGATGATTTTTTTTGCATGGACTTCCATCACAATATTCTCTCAAAAAATATATAAATCATCTGAAAAGTATCATATAATTTCGAACAGTCCTTGATTTAATTTTATTTTTCGACGGAAACTAGTATAAATTAGTGTATATTATATTATGATTTTTTGACCGAAAAATGCATTTCGAAAAGTTTCGTAGAAACTAATTTTCAGATGATTATTTGCATGGACTTCCATCATAACCTTCCCTCATAACATATATAAAGGATTCGAAAGGTTTTTTATCATTTCGAATAGTCCTCGATTTAATTTGATTTTTCGACCAAAATAATATAAACTAGTGTATAATATATTAGGATTTTTTGATCGAAACTTGCATTTCAAAAAGTATCGTAGAAACTAATTTTCAGATGATTTTTTTTGCATGGACTTCCATCACAATCTTCTCTCGAAAAATATATAAATCATCTGAAAAGTATCATATAGTTTTGAACAGTCCTTGATTTAATTTGATTTTTTGACGGAAACTAGTATAAACTAGTGTATACTATATTATGATTTTTTTGACCGAAACATGCATTTCGAAATGTTTCGTAGAATGTAATTTTCAGATGATTATTTGCATGGACTTCCATCATAACCTTCCCTTGTACCATATATAAAGGATTCGGAAAAAAAATTATCATTTCGAACAGTCCTTGATTTAATTTGATTTTTCGACCAAAACTAGTATAAACTAGTGTATAATATATTATGATTTTTTGATCGAAACATGCATTTCAAAAAGTATCGTAGAATCTAATTTTCAGATGATTATTTGAATGGACTTCCATCATAACCTTCCCTCGTAACATATATAAAGGATTCGAAAAAAAATTTATCATTTCGAACAGTCCTCGATTTAATTTGATTTTTCGACCAAACCTAATATAAACTAGTGTATAATATATTATGATTTTTGATCGAAACTTGCATTTCAAAAAGTATCGTAGAAATTAATTTTCAGATGATTTTTTCGCATGAACTTCCATCACAATCTTCTCTCGAAAAATATATCAATCATCTGAAAAGTATCGTATAATTTCGAACAGTCCTTGATTTAAATTGATTTTTTTACGGAAACTAGTATAAACTAGTGTATACTATATTAAGATTTTTTTTACCGAAACATGCATTTCAAAATGTTTCGTAGAATCTAATTTTCAGATGATTATTTGCATGGACTTCCACCATAACCTTCCCTTGTACCATATAGAAACGATTCGAAAAAAAATTTATCATTTCGAATAGTCCTCGATTTAATTTGATTTTTCGACCAAAACTAGTATAAACTAGTGTATAATATATTATGATTTTTTGATCGAAACTTGCATTTCAAAAAGTATCGTAGAAACTAGTTTTCAGATGATTTTTTTTGCATGGACTTCCATCACAATATTCTCTCAAAAAATATATAAATCATCTGAAAAGTATCATATAATTTCGAACAGTCCTTGATTTAATTTTATTTTTCGACGGAAACTAGTATAAATTAGTGTATATTATACTATGATTTTTTGACCGAAACATGCATTTCGAAAAGTTTCATACAATCTAATTTTCAGATGATTATTTGCATGGACTTCCATCATAACCTTCCCTCGTAACATATATAAAGGATTCGAAAGGTTTTTTATCATTTCGAATAGTCCTCGATTTAATTTGATTTTTCGACCAAAATAATATAAACTAGTGTATAATATATTAGGATTTTTTGATCGAAACTTGCATTTCAAAAAGTATCGTAGAAACTAGTTTTCAGATGATTTTTTTTGCATGGACTTCCATCACAATATTCTCTCAAAAAATATATAAATCATCTGAAAAGTATCATATAATTTCGAATAGTCCTTGATTTAATTTTATTTTTCGACGGAAACTAGTATAAACTAGGGTATACTATATTATGATTTTTTTGACCGAAACATGCATTTCGAAATGTTTCGTAGAATGTAATTTTCAGATAATTATTTGCATGGACTTCCACCATAACCTTCCCTTGTACCATATATAAAGGATTCGGAAAAAATTTATCATTTCAAATAGTCCTCGATTTAATTTGATTTTTCGACCAAAATAATATAAACTAGTGTATAATATATTATGATTTTTTGATCGAAACTTGCATTTCAAAAAGTATCGTAGAAACTAGTTTTCAGATGATTTTTTTGCATGGACTTCCATCAAAATATTCTCTCAAAAAATATATAAATCATCTGAAAAGTATCATATAATTTCGAACAGTCCTTGATTTAATTTTATTTTTCGACGGAAACTAGTATAAATTAGTGTATATTATATTATGATTTTTTGACCGAAACATGCATTTCGAAAAATTTCGTAGAATCTAATTTTCAGATGATTATTTGCATGGACTTCCATCATAACCTTCCCTCATAACATATATAAAGGATTCAAAAGGTTTTTTATCATTTCGAATAGTCCTCGATTTAAATTGATTTTTCGACCAAAATAATATAAACTAGTGTATAATATATTAGGATTTTTTGATCGAAACTTGCATTTCAAAAAGTATCGTAGAAACTAGTTTTCAGATGATTTTTTTTGCATGGACTTCCATCACAATATTCTCTCAAAAAATATATAAATCATCTGAAAAGTATCATATAATTTCGAACAGTCCTTGATTTAATTTGATTTTTTGACGGAAACTAGTATAAACTAGTGTATACTATATTATGATTTTTTTGACCGAAACATGCATTTCGAAATGTTTCGTAGAATCTAATTTTCAGATGATTATTTGCATGGACTTCCACCATAACCTTCCCTTGTACCATATACAAAGGATTCGAAAAAAATTTATCATTTTGAACAGTCCTCGATTTAATTTGATTTTTCGACCAAAACTAGTATAAACTAGTGTATAATATATTATGATTTTTTGATCGAAACTTGAATTTCAAAAAGTATCGTAGAAACTAGTTTTCAGATGATTTTTTTTGCGTGGACTTCCATCACAATATTCTCTCAAAAAATATATAAATCATCTGAAAAGTATCATATAATTTCGAACAGTCCTTGATTTAATTTTATTTTTCGACGGAAACTAGTATAAATTAGTGTATATTATATTATGATTTTTTGACCGAAACATGCATTTCGAAAAGTTTCGTAGAAACTAATTTTCAGATGATTATTTGCATGGACTTCCATCATAACCTTCCCTCATAACATATATAAAGGATTCGAAAGGTTTTTTATCATTTCGAATAGTCCTCGATTTAATTTGATTTTTCGACCAAAATAATATAAACTAGTGTATAATATATTAGGATTTTTTGATCGAAACTTGCATTTCAAAAAGTATCGTAGAAACTAATTTTCAGATGATTTTTTTTGCATGGACTTCCATCACAATCTTCTCTCGAAAAATATATAAATCATCTGAAAAGTATCATATAGTTTTGAACAGTCCTTGATTTAATTTGATTTTTTGACGGAAACTAGTATAAACTAGTGTATACTATATTATGATTTTTTTGACCGAAACATGCATTTCGAAATGTTTCGTAGAATGTAATTTTCAGATGATTATTTGCATGGACTTCCATCATAACCTTCCCTTGTACCATATATAAAGGATTCGGAAAAAAAATTATCATTTCGAACAGTCCTTGATTTAATTTGATTTTTCGACCAAAACTAGTATAAACTAGTGTATAATATATTATGATTTTTTGATCGAAACATGCATTTCGAAAAGTTTCGTAGAATCTAATTTTCAGATGATTATTTGCATGGACTTCCATCATAACCTTCCCTGGTATCATATATAAAGGATTGGAAATGTTTTTTTATCATTTCGAACAGTCCTCAATTTAATTTGATTTTTCGACCAAAACTAGTATAAACTAGTGTATAATATATTAGGATTTTTTGATCGAAACTTGCATTTCAAAAAGTATCGTAGAATCTAATTTTCAGATGATTATTTGCATGGACTTCCATCATAACCATCCCTCGTAACATATATAAAGGATTCGAAAAAAAATTTATCATTTCGAATAGTCCTCGATTTAATTTGATTTTTCGACCAAAACTTATATAAACTAGTGTATAATATATTAGGATTTTTGATCGAAACTTGCATTTCAAAAAGTATCGTAGAAACTAATTTTCAGATAATTTTTTGCATGGACTTCCATCACAATCTGCTCTCGAAAAATATATAAATCATCTGAAAAGTATCATATAGTTTTGAACAGTCCTTGATTTAATTTGATTTTTTGACGGAAACTAGTATAAACTAGTGTATAATATATTATGATTTTTTGAACGAAACATGCATTTCGAAAAGTTTCGTAGAATCTAATTTTCAGATGATTATTTGCATGGACTTCCATCATATCCTTCCCTGGTAACATATATAAAGGATTCGAAACGTTTTTTTATCATTTCGAACAGTCCTCGATTTAATTTGATTTTTCGACCAAAACTAGTATAATCTAGTGTATAATATATTAGGATTATTTGATCGAAACTTGCATTTCAAAAAGTATCGTAGAATCTAATTTTCAGATGATTATTTGAATGGACTTCCATCATAACCTTCCCTCGTAACATATATCAAGGATTCGAAAAAAAATTTATCATTTCGAACAGTCCTCGATTTAATTTGATTTTTCGACCAAACCTAATATAAACTAGTGTATAATATATTATGATTTTTGATCGAAACTTGCATTTCAAAAAGTATCGTAGAAATTAATTTTCAGATGATTTTTTTGCATGAACTTCCATCACAATCTTCTCTCGAAAAATATATCAATCATCTGAAAAGTATCGTATAATTTCGAACAGTCCTTGATTTAAATTGATTTTTTTACGGAAACTAGTATAAACTAGTGTATACTATATTAAGATTTTTTTTACCGAAACATGCATTTCAAAATGTTTCGTAGAATCTAATTTTCAGATGATTATTTGCATGGACTTCCACCATAACCTTCCCTTGTACCATATAGAAACGATTCGGAAAAAAAATTATCATTTCGAATAGTCCTCGATTTAATTTGATTTTTCGACCAAAACTAGTATAAACTAGTGTATAATATATTATGATTTTTTGATCGAAACTTGCATTTCAAAAAGTATCGTAGAAACTAGTTTTCAGATGATTTTTTTTGCATGGACTTCCATCACAATATTCTCTCAAAAAATATATAAATCATCTGAAAAGTATCATATAATTTCGAACAGTCCTTGATTTAATTTTATTTTTCGACGGAAACTAGTATAAATTAGTGTATATTATACTATGATTTTTTGACCGAAACATGCATTTCGAAAAGTTTCATACAATCTAATTTTCAGATGATTATTTGCATGGACTTCCATCATAACCTTCCCTCGTAACATATATAAAGGATTCGAAAGGTTTTTTATCATTTCGAATAGTCCTCGATTTAATTTGATTTTTCGACCAAAATAATATAAACTAGTGTATAATATATTAGGATTTTTTGATCGAAACTTGCATTTCAAAAACTATCGTAGAAACTAGTTTTCAGATGATTTTTTTTGCATGGACTTCCATCACAATATTCTCTCAAAAAATATATAAATCATCTGAAAAGTATCATATAATTTCGAATAGTCCTTGATTTAATTTTATTTTTCGACGGAAACTAGTATAAACTAGGGTATACTATATTATGATTTTTTTGACCGAAACATGCATTTCGAAATGTTTCGTAGAATGTAATTTTCAGATAATTATTTGCATGGACTTCCACCATAACCTTCCCTTGTACCATATATAAAGGATTCGAAAAAAATTTATCATTTCAAATAGTCCTCGATTTAATTTGATTTTTCGACCAAAATAATATAAACTAGTGTATATTATATTATGATTTTTTGATCGAAACTTGCATTTCAAAAAGTATCGTAGAAACTAGTTTTCAGATGATTTTTTTGCATGGACTTCCATCACAATATTCTCTCAAAAAATATATAAATCATCTGAAAAGTATCATATAATTTCGAACAGTCCTTGATTTAATTTTATTTTTCGACGGAAACTAGTATAAATTAGTGTATATTATATTATGATTTTTTGACCGAAACATGCATTTCGAAAAGTTTCGTAGATTCTAATTTTCAGATGATTATTTGCATGGACTTCCATCATAACCTTCCCTCATAACATATATAAAGGATTCGAAAGGTTTTTTATCATTTCGAATAGTCCTCGATTTAAATTGATTTTTCGACCAAAATAATATAAACTAGTGTATAATATATTAGGATTTTTTGATCGAAACTTGCATTTCAAAAAGTATAGTAGAAACTAATTTTCAGATGATTTTTTTTGCATGGACTTCCATCACAATCTTCTCTCAAAAAATATATAAATCATCTGAAAAGTATCATATAATTTCGAACAGTCCTTGATTTAATTTAATTTTTTGACGGAAACTAGTATAAACTAGTGTATACTATATTATGATTTTTTTGACCGAAACATGCATTTCGAAATGTTTCGTAGAATCTAATTTTCAGATGATTATTTGCATGGACTTCCACCATAACCTTCCCTTGTACCATATACAAAGGATTCGAAAAAAATTTATCATTTTGAACAGTCCTCGATTTAATTTGATTTTTCGACCAAAACTAGTATAAACTAGTGTATAATATATTATGATTTTTTGATCGAAACTTGAATTTCAAAAAGTATCGTAGAAACTAGTTTTCAGATGATTTTTTTTGCATGGACTTCCATCACAATATTCTCTCAAAAAATATATAAATCATCTGAAAAGTATCATATAATTTCGAACAGTCCTTGATTTAATTTTATTTTTCGACGGAAACTAGTATAAATTAGTGTATATTATATTATGATTTTTTGACCGAAACATGCATTTCGAAAAGTTTCGTAGAAACTAATTTTCAGATGATTATTTGCATGGACTTCCATCATAACCTTCCCTCATAACATATATAAAGGATTCGAAAGGTTTTTTATCATTTCGAATAGTCCTCGATTTAATTTGATTTTTCGACCAAAATAATATAAACTAGTGTATAATATATTAGGATTTTTTTATCGAAACTTGCATTTCAAAAAGTATCGTAGAAACTAATTTTCAGATGATTTTTTTTGCATGGACTTCCATCACAATCTTCTCTCGAAAAATATATAAATCATCTGAAAAGTATCATATAGTTTTGAACAGTCCTTGATTTAATTTGATTTTTTGACGGAAACTAGTATAAACTAGTGTATACTATATTATGATTTTTTTGACCGAAACATGCATTTCGAAATGTTTCGTAGAATGTAATTTTCAGATGATTATTTGCATGGACTTCCATCATAACCTTCCCTTGTACCATATATAAAGGATTCGGAAAAAAAATTATCATTTCGAACAGTCCTTGATTTAATTTGATTTTTCGACCAAAACTAGTATAAACTAGTGTATAATATATTATGATTTTTTGATCGAAACATGCATTTCGAAAAGTTTCGTAGAATCTAATTTTCAGATGATTATTTGCATGGACTTCCATCATAACCTTCCCTGGTATCATATATAAAGGATTCGAAAAGTTTTTTTATCATTTCGAACAGTCCTCAATTTAATTTGATTTTTCGACCAAAACTAGTATAAACTAGTGTATAATATATTAGGATTTTTTGATCGAAACTTGCATTTCAAAAAGTATCGTAGAATCTAATTTTCAGATGATTATTTGCATGGACTTCCATCATAACCATCCCTCGTAACATATATAAAGGATTTGAAAAAAAAATTATCATATCGAACAGTCCTCGATTTAATTTGATTTTTCGACCAAAACTTATATAAACTAGTGTATAATATATTAGGATTTTTGATCGAAACTTGCATTTCAAAAAGTATCGTAGAAACTAATTTTCAGATAATTTTTTGCATGGACTTCCATCACAATCTGCTCTCGAAAAATATATAAATCATCTGAAAAGTATCATATAGTTTTGAACAGTCCTTGATTTAATTTGATTTTTTGACGAAAACTAGTATAAACTAGTGTATAATATATTATGATTTTTTGACCGAAACATGCATTTCGAAAAGTTTCGTAGATTCTAATTTTCAGATGATTATTTGCATGGACTTCCATCATATCCTTCCCTGGTAACATATATAAAGGATTCGAAACGTTTTTTTATCATTTCGAACAGTCCTCGATTTAATTTGATTTTTCGACCAAAACTAGTATAATCTAGTGTATAATATATTAGGATTATTTGATCGAAACTTGCATTTCAAAAAGTATCGTAGAATCTAATTTTCAGATGATTATTTGAATGGATTTCCATCATAACCTTCCCTCGTAACATATATCAAGGATTCGAAAAAAAAATTATCATTTCGAACAGTCCTCGATTTAATTTGATTTTTCGACCAAACCTAATATAAACTAGTGTATAATATATTATGATTTTTGATCGAAACTTGCATTTCAAAAAGTATCGTAGAAACTAATTTTAAGATGATTTTTTTTGCATGGACTTCCATCACAATCTTCTCTCGAAAAATATATAAATCATCTGAAAAGTATCAAATAGTTTTGAACAGTCCTTGATTTAATTTGATTTTTGACGGAAACTAGTATAAACTAGTGTATACTATATTATGATTTTTTTTGACCGAAACATGCATTTCGAAATGTTTCGTAGAATGTAATTTTCAGATGATTATTTGCATGGACTTCCATCATAACCTTCCCTTGTACCATATATAAAGGATTCGGAAAAAAAATTATCATTTCGAACAGTCCTCGATTTAATTTGATTTTTCGACCAAAACTAGTATAAACTAGTGTATAATATATTATGATTTTTTGATCGAAACATGCATTTCGAAAAGTTTCGTAGAATCTAATTTTCAGATGATTATTTGCAAGGACTTCCATCATAACCTTCCCTGGTATCATATATAAAGGATTCGAAAAGTTTTTTTTATCATTTCGAACAGTCCTCAATTTAATTTGATTTTTCGACCAAAACTAGTATAAACTAGTGTATAATATATTAGGATTTTTTGATCGAAACTTGCATTTCAAAAAGTATCGTAGAATCTAATTTTCAGATGATTATTTGCATGGACTTCCATCATAACCTTCCCTCGTAACATATATAAAGGATTCGGAAAAAAATTTATCATATCGAACAATCCTCGATTTAATTTGATTTTTCGACCAAAACTAATATAAACTAGTGTATAATATATTAGAATTTTTGATCGAAACTTGCATTTCAAAATGTATCGTAGAAACTAATTTTCAGATAATTTTTTTGCATGAACTTCCATCACAATCTTCTCTCGAAAAATATATAAATCATCTGAAAAGTATCGTAAAATTTCGAAGAGTCCTTGATTTAATTTGATTATTTGACGGAAACTAGTATAAACTAGTGTATACTATATTATGATTTTTTTGACCGAAACATGCATTTCGAAATGTTTCGTAGAATCTAATTTTCATATGATTATTTGCATGGACTTCCATCATAACCTTCCCTCGTACCATATATAAAGGATTCGAAAAAAATATTCTTATTTCGAACAGTCCTCTATTTAATTAGATTTTTCGACCAAAACTAGTATAAACTAGTGTATAATATATTATGATTTTTTGATTGAAACTTGCATTTCAAAAAGTATCGTAGAAACTAATTTTCAGATGATTTTTTTGCATGAACTTCCATCACAATATTCTCTCGAAAAATATATAAATCATCTGAAAAGTATCATATAATTTCGAACAGTCCTTGATTTAATTTTATTTTTCGACTGAAACTAGTATAAATTAGTGTATATTATATTATGATTTATTGACCGAAACATGCATTTCGAAAAGTTTCGTAGAATCTAATTTTCAGATGATTATTTGCATGGACTTCCATCATAACCTTCCCTCATAACATTTATAAATGATTCAAAAGGTTTTTTATCATTTCGAATAGTCCTTGATTTAATTTGATTTTTCGACCAAAATAATATAAACTAGTGTATAATATATAAGGATTTTTTGATCGAAACTTGCATTTCAAAAAGTATCGTAGAAACTAATTTTCAGATGATTTTTTGCATGGACTTCCATCACAATCTGCTCTCGAAAAATATATAAATCATCTGAAAAGTATCATATAGTTTTGAACAGTCTTTGATTTAATTTGATTTTTTGACGGAAACTAGTATAAACTAGTGTATAATATATTATGATTTTTTGACCGAAACATGCATTTCGAAAAGTTTCGTAGAATCTAATTTTCAGATGATTATTTGCATGGACTTCCATCATAACCTTCCCTGGTAACATATATAAAGGATTCGAAACGTTTTTTTATCATTTCGAACAGTCCTCGATTTAATTTGATTTTTCGACCAAAACTAGTATAAACTAGTGTATAATATATTAGGATTTTTTGATCGAAACCTGCATTTCAAAAAGTATCGTAGAATCTAATTTTCAGATGATTATTTGAATGGACTTCCATCATAACCTTCCCTCGTAACATATATAAAGGATTCGAAAAAAAATTTCTCATATCGAACAATCCTCGATTTAATTTTATTTTTCGACCAAAACTAATATAAACTAGTGTATAATATATTAGGATTTTTGATCGAAACTTGCATTTCAAAAAGTATCGTAGAAACTAATTTTCAGATAATTTTTTTGCATGAACTTCCATCACAATCTTCTCTCGAAAAATATATAAATCATCTGAAAAGTATCGTAAAATTTCGAAGAGTCCTTGATTTAATTTGATTTTTTGACGGAAACTAGTATTAACTAGTGTATACTATATTATGATTTTTTTGACCGAAACATGCATTTCGAAATGTTTCGTAGAATCTAATTTTCAGATGATTATTTGCATGGACTTCCATCATAACCTTCCCTTGTACCATATATAAAGGTTTCGAGAAAAAAATTCTTATTTCGAACAGTCCTCTATTTAATTAGATTTTTCGACCAAAACTAGTATAAACTAGTGTATAATATATTATGATTTTTTGATCGAAACTTGCATTTAAAAAAATATCATAGAAACTAATTTTAAGATGATTTTTTTGCATGAACTTCCATCACAATATTCTCTCGAAAAATATATAAATCATCTGAAAAGTATCGTATAATTTCGAATAGTCCTTGATTTAATTTTATTTTTCGTCGGAAACTAGTATGAACTAGTGTATAATATATTATGATTTTTTGACCGAAACATGCATTTCTGAAAGTTTCGTAGAATCTAATTTCCAGATGATTATTTGCATGGACTTCCATCATAACCTTCCATCGTAACATGTATAAAGGATTCGAAAAGTTTTTTATTATTTCAAACAGTCCTCGATTTAATTTGATTTTTCGACCAAACCTAATATAAACTAGTGTATAATATATTATGATTTTTGATCGAAACTTGCATTTCAAAAAGTATCGTAGAAATTAATTTTCAGATGATTTTTTTGCATGAACTTCCATCACAATCTTCTCTCGAAAAATATATCAATCATCTGAAAAGTATCGTATAATTTCGAACAGTCCTTGATTTAAATTGATTTTTTTACGGAAACTAATATAAACTAGTGTATACTATATTAAGATTTTTTTTACCGAAACATGCATTTCAAAATGTTTCGTAGAATCTAATTTTCAGATGATTATTTGCATGGATTTCCACCATAACCTTCCCTTGTACCATATATAAAGGATTCGAAAAAAAATTTATCATTTCGAATAGTCCTCGATTTAATTTGATTTTTCGACCAAAACTAGTATAAACTAGTGTATAATATATTATGATTTTTTGATCGAAACTTGCATTTCAAAAAGTATCGTAGAAACTAGTTTTCAGATGATTTTTTTTGCATGGACTTCCATCACAATATTATCTCAAAAAATATATAAATCATCTGAAAAGTATCATATAATTTCGAACAGTCCTTGATTTAATTTTATTTTTCGACGGAAACTAGTATAAATTAGTGTATATTATACTATGATTTTTTGATCGAAACATGCATTTCGAAAAGTTTCATACAATCTAATTTTCAGATGATTATTTGCATGGACTTCCATCATAACCTTCCCTCGTAACATATATAAAGGATTCGAAAGGTTTTTTATCATTTCGAATAGTCCTCGATTTAATTTGATTTTTTGACCAAAATAATATAAACTAGTGTATAATATATTAGGATTTTTTGATCGAAACTTGCATTTCAAAAAGTATCGTAGAAACTAGTTTTCAGATGATTTTTTTTGCATGGACTTCCATCACAATATTCTCTCAAAAAATATATAAATCATCTGAAAAGTATCATATAATTTCGAACAGTCCTTGATTTAATTTTATTTTTCGACGGAAACTAGTATAAACTAGTGTATACAATATT
Source organism: Lathyrus aphaca (assembly GCA_963966055.1). Lineage (NCBI taxonomy): Eukaryota > Viridiplantae > Streptophyta > Magnoliopsida > Fabales > Fabaceae > Lathyrus > Lathyrus aphaca. The sequence continues at coordinate 613,524,473 of OZ014520.1, read as the reverse complement.
ATGATTTTTTTGACCGAAACATGCATTTCAAAATGTTTCGTAGAATGTAATTTTCAGATAATTATTTGCATGGACTTCCACCATAACCTTCCCTTGTACCATATATAAAGGATTCGAAAAAAATTTATCATTTCAAATAGTCCTCGATTTAATTTGATTTTTCGACCAAAATAATATAAACTAGTGTATAATATATTATGATTTTTTGATCGACACTTGCATTTCAAAAAGTATCGTAGAAACTAGTTTTCAGATGATTTTTTTGCATGGACTTCCATCACAATATTCTCTCAAAAAATATATAAATCATCTGAAAAGTATCATATAATTTCGAACAGTCCTTGATTTAATTTTATTTTTCGACGGAAACTAGTATAAATTAGTGTATATTATATTATGATTTTTTGACCGAAACATGCATTTCGAAAAGTTTCGTAGAAACTAATTTTCAGATGATTATTTGCATGGACTTCCATCATAACCTTCCCTCATAACATATATAAAGGATTCGAAAGGTTTTTTATCATTTCGAATAGTCCTCGATTTAATTTGATTTTTCGACCAAAATAATATAAACTAGTGTATAATATATTAGGATTTTTTGATCGAAACTTGCATTTCAAAAAGTATCGTAGAAACTAATTTTTAGATGATTTTTTTGCATGGACTTCCATCACAATCTTCTCTCGAAAAATATATAAATCATCTGAAAAGTATCATATAGTTTTGAACAGTCCTTGATTTAATTTGATTTTTTGACGGAAACTAGTATAAACTAGTGTATACTATATTATGATTGTTTTGACCGAAACATGCATTTCGAAATGTTTCGTAGAATGTAATTTTCAGATGATTATTTGCATGGACTTCCATCATAACCTTCCCTTGTACCATATATAAAGGATTCGGAAAAAAAATTATCATTTCGAACAGTCCTCGATTTAATTTGATTTTTCGACCAAAACTAGTATAAACTAGTGTATAATATATTATGATTTTTTGATCGAAACTTGCATTTCAAAAAGTATCGTAGAATCTAATTTTCAGATGATTATTTGCATGGACTTCCATCATAACCTTCCCTCGTAACATATATAAAGGATTCGGAAAAAAAAATTATCATTTCGAATAGTCCTCGATTTAATTTAATTTTTCGACCAAAACTAATATAAACTAGTGTATAATATATTAGGATTTTTGATCGAAACTTGCATTTCAAAAAGTATCGTAGAAACTAATTTTCATATAATTTTTTTGCATGAACTTCCATCACAATCTTCTCTCGAATAATATATAAATTATCTGAAAAGTATCATAAAATTTCGAAGAGTCCTTGATTTAATTTGATTTTTTGACGGAAACTAGTATAAACTAGTGTATACTATATGATGATTTTTTTGACCGAAACATGCATTTCGAAATGTTTCGTAGAATCTAATTTTCAGATGATTATTTGCATGGACATCCATCATAACCTTCCCTTATACCATATATAAAGGATTCGAAAAAAAATTCTCATTTCGAACAGTCCTCGATTTAATTAGATTTTTCGACCAAAACTAGTATCAACTAGTGTATAATATATTATGATTTTTTGATCGAAACATGCATTTCAAAAAGTATCGTAGAAACTAATTTTCAGATGATTTTTTTGCATGAACTTCCATCACAATATTCTCTCGAAAAATATATAAATCATCTGAAAAGTATCGTATAATTTCGAATAGTCCTTGATTTAATTTTATTTTTCGTCGGAAACTAATATGAACTAGTGTATAATATATTATGATTTTTTGACCGAAACATGCATTTCTGAAAGTTTCGTAGAATCTAATTTCCAAATGATTATTTGCATGGACTTCCATCATAACCTTCCATCGTAACATATATAAAGGATTCAAAAAGTTTTTTTTTCTTTCAAACAGTCCTCGATTTAATTTGATTTTTCGACCAAACCTAATATAAATTAGTGTTTAATATATTATGATTTTTGATCGAAACTTGCATTTCAAAAAATATCGTAGAAACTAATTTTCAGATGATTTTTTTGCATGAATTTCCATCACAATCTTCTCTCGAAAAATATATAAATCATCTGAAAAGTATCGTATAATTTCGAACAGTCCTTGATTTAATTTGATTTTTTGACGGAAACTAGTATAAACTAGTGTATACTTTATTATGATTTTTTTGACCGAAACATGCATTTCGAAATGTTTCGTAGAATCTAATTTTCTGATAATTATTTGCATGGACTTCCACCATAACCTTCCCTTGTACCATATATAAAGGATTCGAAAAAAAATTATCATTTCGAACAGTCCTCGATTTAATTTGATTTTTCGACCAAAACTAGTATAAACTAGTGTATAATATATTATGATTTTTTGATCGAAACTTGCATTTCAAAAAGTATCGTAGAAACTAGTTTTCAGATGATTTTTTTTGCATGGACTTCCATCACAATATTCTCTCAAAAAATATATAAATCATCTGAAAAGTATCATATAATTTTGAACAGTCCTTGATTTAATTTTATTTTTCAACGGAAACTAGTATAAATTAGTGTATATTATATTATGATTTTTTGACCGAAACATGCATTTCGAAAAGTTTCGTAGAATCTAATTTTCAGATGATTATTTTCATGGACTTCCATCATAACCTTCCCTCGTAACATATATAAAGGATTCGAAAGGTTTTTTATCATTTCGAATAGTCCTCGATTTAATTTGATTTTCAGACCAAAATAATATAAACTAGTGTATAATATATTAGGATTTTTTGATCGAAACTTGCATTTCAAAAAGTATCGTAGAAACTAATTTTCAGATGATTTTTTTGCATGGACTTCCATCACAATCTTCTCTCGAAAAATATATAAATCATCTGAAAAGTATCATATAATTTTGAACAGTCCTTGATTTAATTTGATTTTTTGACGGAAACTAGTATAAACTAGTGTATAATATATTATGATTTTTTGACCGAAACATGCATTTCGAAAGGTTTCTTAGAATCTAATTTACAGATGATTATTTGTATGGACTTCCATCATAACCATCCCTCGTAACATATATAAAGGATTCGAAATGTTTTTTTATCATTTCGAACAGTCCTCGATTTAATTTGATTTTTCGACCAAAACTAGTATAAACTAGTGTATAATATATTAGGATTTTTTGATCGAAACTTGCATTTCAAAAAGTATCGTAGAATCTAATTTTCAGAGTATTATTTGCATGGACTTCCATCATAACCTTCCCTCGTAACATATATAAAGGATTCAATAAAAAATTTATCATTTCGAACAGTCCTCGATTTAATTTAATTTTTCGACCAAAACTAATATAAACTAGTGTATAATATATTAAGATTTTTGATCGAAACTTGTATTTCAAAAAGTATCTTAGAAACTAATTTTCAGATAATTTTTTTGCATGAACTTCCATCACAATCTTTTCTCGAAAAATATATAAATCATCTGAAAAGTATCATAAAATTTCGAAGAGTTCTTGATTTAATTTGATTTTTTGACGGAAACTAGTATAAACTAGTGTATACTATATTATGATTTTTTTGACCGAAACATGCATTTCGAAATGTTTCGTAGAATCTAATTTTCAGATGATTATTTGCATGGACTTCCATCATAACCTTCCCTCGCACCATATATAAAGGATTCGAAAGAAAATTTATCATTTCGAACAGTCCTCAATTTAATTAGATTTTTCGACCAAAACTCGTATAAACTAGTGTATAATATATTATGATTTTTTAATCGAAACTTGCATTTCAAAAAGTATTGTAGAAACTAATTTTCAGATGATTTTTTTGCATGAACTTCAATCAAAATATTCTCTCGAAAAATATATAAATCATCTGAAAATTATCGTATAATTTCGAATAGTCCTTGATTTAATTTTATTTTTCGACGGAAACTAGTATAAACTAGTGTATAATATATTATGATTTTTTGACCGAAACATGCATTTCAGAAAGTTTCGTAGAATCTAATTTCCAGATGATTATTTGCATGGACTTCCATCATAAACTTCCATCGTAACATATATAAAGGATTCGAAAAGTTTTTTTATCATTTCGAATAGTCCTCGATTTAATTTGATTTTTCGAACAAAACTAGTATAAACTAGTGTATAATATATTAGGATTTTTTGATCGAAACTTGCATTTCAAAAAGTATCGTAGAATCTAATATTCAGATGATTATTTGCAAGGACTTCCATCATAACCTTCCCTCGTAACATATATAAAGGATTCGATAAAAATTTAATCATTTCGAACAGTCCTCGATTTAATTTGATTTTTCGACCCAAACTTATATAAACTAGTGTATAATATATTAGGATTTTTGATCGAAACTATCATTTCAAAAAGTATCGTAGAAACTAATTTTCAGATAATTTTTTTGCATGAACTTCCATCACAATCTTCTCTCGGAAAATATATAAATCATCTGAAAAGTATCATAAAATTTTGAAGAGTCCTTGATTTAATTTTATTTTTTGACGGAAACTAGTATAAACTAGTGTATACTATATTATGATTTTTTTGACCGAAACATGCATTTCGAAATGTTTAGTAGAATCTAATTTTCAGATGAATATTTGCTTGGACTTCCATCATAACCTTCCCTCGTACCATATATAAAGGATTCGAAAGGTTTTTTATGATTTCGAATAGTCCTCGATTTTATTTGATTTTTCGACCAAAACTAATATAAACTAGTGTATAATATATTAGGATTTTTTATCGAAACTTCCATTTCAAAAAGTATCGTAGAAACTAATTTTCAGATAATTTTTTTGCATGAACTTCCATCACAATATTCTCTCAAAAAATATATAAATCATTTGAAAAGTATCATATAATTTCGAACAGTCTTTGATTTAATTTTATTTTTCGACGGAAACTAGTATAAATTAGTGTATATTATATTATGATTTTTTGACCGAAACATGCATTTCGAAAAGTTTCGTAGAATTTAATTTTCAGATGATTATTTGCATGGACTTCCATCATAACCTTCCCTCTTAACATATATAAAGGATTCGAAAGGTTTTTTATCATTTCGAATAGTCCTCGATTTAATTTGATTTTTCGACCAAAACTAGTATAAACTAGTGTATAATATATTAGGATTTTTTGATCGAAACATGCATTTCAAAAATTATCGTAGAAACTGATTTTCAGATGATTTTTTTGCATGGACTTCCATCACAATCTTCTCTCGAAAATTATATAAATCTTCTGAAAAGTTTCGTATAATTTCGAACAGTCCTTGATTTAATTTGATTTTTCGACCAAAACTAGTATAAACTAGTGTATAATATATTATGTATTTTTGATCGAAACTTGCCTTTCATAAAGTATCGTAGAAACTAGTTTTCAGATGATTTTTTTTGCATGGACTTCCATCACAATATTCTCTCCAAAAATATATCAATCATCTGAAAAGTATCTTATAATTTCGAACAGTCCTTAGTTTTATTTTATTTTTCGATGGAAACTAGTATAAATTAGTGTATATTATATTATGATTTTTTGATCGAAACATGAATTTCGAAAAGTTTCGTAGAATCTAATTTTCAGATGATTATTTGCATGGACTTCCATCATAACCTTCCCTCGTAACATATATAAAGGATTCGGAAAAAAAATTTATCATTTCGAACAGTCCTCGATTTAATTTGACTTTTCGACCAAAACTAGTATAAACTTGTGTATAATATATTAGGATTTTTTGATCGAAACTTACATTTCAAAAAGTATCGTAGAATCTAATTTTTAAATGATTATTTGCATGGACTTCCATCATAACCTTCCATGGTAACATATATAAATGATTCGAAAAGTTTTTTATTATTTCAAACAGTCCTCGATTTAATTTGATTTTTCGACCAAAACTAATATAAACTAGTGTATAATATATTAGGATTTTTGATCGAAACTTGCATTTCAAAAAGTATCGTAGAAACTAATTTTCAGATGATTATTTGAATGGACTTCCATCATTACCTTCCCTCGTAACATATATAAAGGATTCGAAAAGTTTTTTTATCATTTCAAACAGTCCTCGATTTAAATTGATTTTTCGACCAAAACTAATATAAACTAGTGTATAATATATTAGGATTTTTTGATCGAAACTTGCATTTCAAAAACTATCGTAGAAACTGATTTTCATATGATTTTTTTGCATGGACTTCCATCACAATCTTCTCTCGAAAAATATATAAATCATCTGAAAAGTATCGTATAATTTCGAACAGTCCTTGATTTAATTTGATTTTTTGACGGAAACTAGTATAAACTAGTGTATAATATATTAGGATTTTTTTATCGAAACTTGCATTTAAAACATTATCGTAGAAACTAATTTTCAGATGATTTTTTTGCATGAACTTCCATCACAATCTTCTCTCGAAAATTATATAAATCATCTGAAAAGTATCGTATAATTTCAAACAGTCCTTGATTTAATTTGATTTTTTGACCGAAACATGCATTTCGAAATGTTTCGTAGAATCTAATTTTCAGATGATTATTTGCATGGACTTCCATCATAACCTTCCCTTGTACCATATATAAAGGATTTGAAAAAAAAATTATCATTTTGAATAGTCCTCGATTTAATTTGATTTTTCGACCAAAACTAGTATAAACTAGTGTATAATATATTAGGATTTTTTGATCGAAACTTGCATTTCAAAAAGTATCGTTGAAACTAATTTTCAGATGATTTTTTTGCATGGACTTCCATCACAATCTTCTCTCTAAAAATATATAAATCATCTGAAAAGTATCATATATTTTCGAACAGTCCTTGATTTAATTTTATTTTTCGACGGAAACTAGTATAAACTAGTGTATAATATATTATGATTTTTTGACCGAAACATGCATTTCGAAAAGTTTCGTAGAATCTAATTTTCAGATGATTATTTGCATGGACTTCCATCATAACCTTCCCTCGTAACATATATAAAGGATTCGAAAAGTTTTTTTATCATTTCGAACAGTCCTCGATTTAATTTGATTTTTCGACCAAAACTAGTATAAACTAGTGTATAATATATTAGGATTTTTTAATCGAAACTTGCATTTCAAAAATTATCGTAGAAACTGATTTTCAGATGATTTTTTTGCATGGACTTCCATCACAATCTTCTCTCGAAAATTATATAAATCTTCTGAAAAGTATCGTATAATTTCGAACAGACCTTGATTTAATTTGATTTTTTGACGGAAACTAGTATAAACTAGTGTATAATATATTATGATTTTTTGACCGAATCATGCATTTCGAAAAGTTTCGTAGAATCTAATTTTCAGATGATTATTTGCATGGACTTCCATCATTACCTTCCCTCGTAACATATATAAAGGATTCGAAAAGTTTTTTTATCATTTCGAACAGTCCTCAATTTAAATTGATTTTTCGACCAAAACTAGTATAAACTAGTGTATAATATATTAGGATTTTTTGATAGAAACTTGCATTTCAAAAATTATCGTAGAAACTGATTTTCAGATGATTTTTTTGCACGGACTTCCATCACAATCTTCTCTCGAAAAATATATAAATCATCTGAAAAGTATCGTATAATTTCGAACAGTCCTTGATTTAATTTGATTTTTTGACGGAAACTAGTATAAACTAGTGTATAATATATAATGATTTTTTGATCGAAACAAGCATTTCGAAAAGTTTCGTAGAATCTAATTTTCAGATGATTATTTGCATGGACTTCCATCATAACCTTCCCTCGTAACATATATAAAGGATTCTAAAAGTTTTTTATCATTTCGAACAGTCCTCGATTTAATTTGATTTTTCGACCAAAACTAGTATAAACTAGTGTATAATATATTAGGATTTTTTGATCGAAACTTGCATTTCAAAAAGTATCGTAGAATCTAATTTTCAGATGATTATTTGCATGGACTTCTATCATAACCTTCCCTTGTAACATATATAAAGGATTCGAAAAGTAATTTATCATTTCGAACAGTCCTCAATTTAATTTGATTTTTAGACCAAAACTAATATAAACTAGAGTATAATATATTAGGATTTTTGATCGAATCTTGCATTTCAAAAAGTATCGTAGAAACTAATTTTCAGATGATTTCTTTGCATGAACTTCCATCACAATCTTCTCTCGAAAATTATATAAATCATCTGAAAAGTATCGTATAATTTCGAACAGTCCTCGATTTAATTTGATTTTTTGACCGAAACATGCATTTCGAAATGTTTCGTAGAATCTAATTTTCAGATGATTATTTGCATGGACTTCCATCATAACCTTGCCTTGTACCATATATAAAGGATTTGAAAAAAAATTATCATTTCGAACAGTCCTCGATTTAATTTGATTTTTCGACCAAAACTAGTATAAACTAGTGTATAATATATTATGATTTTTTGATTGAAACTTGCATTTCATAAAGTATCGTAGAAACTAGTTTTCAGATGATTTTTTTTGCATGGACTTCCATCACAATATTCTCTCGAAAAATATATAAATCATCTGAAAAGTATCATATATTTTCGAACAGTCCTTGATTTAATTTTATTTTTCGACGGAAACTAGTATAAACTAGTGTATAATATATTATGATTTTTTGACCGAAACATGATTTTCGAAACGTTTCGTAGAATCTAATTTTCAGATGATTATTTGCATGGACTTCCATCATAACCTTCCCTCGTAACATATATAAAGGATTCGAAAAGTTTTTTTATCATTTCGAACAGTCCTCGATTTAATTTGATTTTTCGACCAAAATTAGTATAAACTAGTGTATAATATATTAGGATTTTTTGATCGAAACTTGCATTTCAAAAAGTAGCGTAGAAACTAATTTTCAGATTATTTTTTTGCATGGACTTCCATCACAATCTTCTCTCGAAAAATATATAAATCATCTGAAAAGTATCATATAATTTCGATCAGTCATTGATTTAATTTGATTTTTTGACGGAAACTAGTATAAACTAGTGTATAATATATTATGATTTTGTGACCGAAACATGCATTTCGAAAAGTTTCGTAAAATCTAATATTCAGATGATTATTTGCATGGACTTCCATCATAACCTTCCCTCGTAACATATATAAAGGATTCGAAAAGTTTTTTTATCATTTCGAACAGTCCTCGATTTAATTTGATTTTTCGACCAAAACTAGTATAAACTAGTGTTTAATATATTAGGATTTTTTGATCAAAACTTTCATTTCAAAAAGTATCGAGAAACTAATTTTCAGATGATTTTTTTGCATGGACTTCCATCACAATCTTCTCTCAAAAAATATTTAAATCTTCTGAAAAGTATTGTATAATTTCGAAAAGTCCTTGATTTAATTTGATTTTTTGACGGAAACTAGTATAAACTAGTGTATAATATATTATGATTTTTTGACCGAATCATGCATTTCGAAAAGTTTCGTAGAATCTAATTTTCAGATGATTATTTGCATGGACTTCCATCATTACCTTCCCTCGTAACATATATAAAGGATTCGAAAAGTTTTTTTATCATTTCGAACAGTCCTCGATTTATTTTGATTTTTCGACCAAAACTAGTATAAACTAGTGTATAATATATTAGGATTTTTTTATCGAAACTTGCATTTAAAACATTATCGTAGAAACTAATTTTCAGATGATTTTTTTGCATGGACTTCCATCACAATCTTCTCTCGAAAAATATATAAATCATCTGAAAAGTATCGTATAATTTCGAACAGTCCTTTATTTAATTTTATTTTTTGACGGAAACTAGTATAAACTAGTGTATAATATATTATGATTTTTTGACCGAAACATGCATTTCGAAAAGTTTCGTAGAATGATGATTATTTGCATGGACTTCCATCATAACCTTCCCTCGTAACATATATAAAGGATTCTAAAAGTTTTTTTATCATTTCGAACAGTCCTCGATTTAATTTGATTTTTCGACCAAAACTAGTATAAACTAGTGTATAATAAAGATTTTTTGATCGAAACTTGCATTTCAAAAAGTATCGTAGAATCTAATTTTCAGATGATTATTTGCATGGACTTCCATCATAACCTTCCCTCGTAACATATATAAAGGATTCGAAATGTTTTTTTATCATTTCGAACAGTCCTCGATTTAATTTGATTTTTCGACCAAAACTAGTATAAACTAGTGTATAATATATTAGGATTTTTTGATTGAAAATTGCATTTCAAAAAGTAACGTAGAAACTAATTTTCAGATGATTTTTTTGCATGAACTTCCATCACAATCTTCTCTCGAAATTATATAAATGATCTGAAAAGTATCGTATAATTTTGAACAGTCCTTGATTTAATTTGATTTCTTGACCGAAACATGCATTTTGAAATGTTTCGTAGAATCTAATTTTCAGATGATTATTTGCATGGACTTCCATCATAACCTTCCCTTGTACCATATATAAAGGATTTGAAAAAAAAATTATCATTTCGAACAGTCCTCGATTTAATTTGATTTTTCGACCTAAACTAGTATAAACTAGTGTATAATATATTATGATTTTTTGATCGAAACTTGCATTTCATAAAGTATCGTAGAAACTAGTTTTCAGGTGATTTTTTTTGCATGGACTTCCATCACAATATTCTCTCGAAAAATATATAAATCATCTGAAAAGTATCATATATTTTCGAACAGTCCTTGATTTAATTTTATTTTTCGACGGAAACTAGTATAAACTAGTGTTTAATATATTATGATTTTTTGACCGAATCATGATTTTCGAAACGTTTCGTAGAATCTAATTTTCAGATGATTATATGCATGGACTTCCATCATAACCTTCCCTCGTAACATATATAAAGGATTCGAAAAGTTTTTTTATCATTTCGAACAGTCCTCGATTTAAATTGATTTTTCGACCAAAACTAGTATAAACTAGTGTATAATATATTAGGCTTTTTTTATCGAAACTTGCATTTCAAAAATTATCGTAGAAACTGATTTTCAGATGATTTTTTTGCATGGACATCCATCACAATCTTCTCTCGAAAAATATATAAATCATCTGAAAAGTATCGTATAATTTTGAACAGTCCTTTATTTAATTTGATTTTTTGACCGAAACATGCATTTTGAAATGTTTCGTAGAATCTAATTTTCAGATGATTATTTGCATGGACTTCCATCATAACCTTCCCTTGTACCATATATAAAGGATTTGAAAAAAAAATTATCATTTCGAACAGTCCTCGATTTAATTTGATTTTTCGACCAAAACTAGTATAAACTAGTGTATAATATATTAGGATTTTTTGATCGAAACTTGCATTTCAAAAAGTAGCGTAGAAACTAATTTTCAGATGATTTTTTTGCATGAACTTCCATCACAATCTTCTCTCGAAAATTATATAAATGATCTGAAAAGTATCGTATAATTTTGAACAGTCCTTGATTTAATTTGATTTCTTGACCGAAACATGCATTTTGAAATGTTTCGTAGAATCTAATTTTCAGTTGATTATTTGCATGGACTTCCATCATAACCTTCCCTTGTACCATATATAAAGGATTTGAAAAAAAATTATCATTTCGAACAGTCCTCGATTTAATTTGATTTTTCGACCTAAACTAGTATAAACTAGTGTATAATATATTATGATTTTTTAATCGAAACTTGCATTTCATAAAGTATCGTAGAAACTAGTTTTCAGATGATTTTTTTTGCATGGACTTCCATCACAATATTCTCTCGAAAAATATATAAATCATCTGAAAAGTATCATATATTTTCGAACAGTCCTTGATTTAATTTTATTTTTGACGGAAACTAGTATAAACTAGTGTATAATATATTATGATTTTTTGACCGAATCATGATTTTCGAAACGTTTCGTAGAATCTAATTTTCAGATGATTATTTGCATGGACTTCCATCATAACCTTCCCTCGTAACATATATAAAGGATTCGAAAAGTTTTTTTATCATTTCGAACAGTCCTCGATTTAATTTGATTTTTCGACCAAAACTAGTATAAACTAGTGTATAATATATTAGGATTTTTTGATTGAAACTTGCATTTCAAAAAGTAGCGTAGAAACTAATTTTCAGATGATTTTTTTGCATGAACTTCCATCACAATCTTCTCTCGAAAATTATATAAATGATCTGAAAAGTATCGTATAATTTTGAGCAGTCCTTGATTTAATTTGATTTCTTGACCGAAACATGCATTTTGAAATGTTTCGTAGAATCTAATTTTCAGATGATTATTTGCATGGACTTCCATCATAACCTTCCCTTGTACCATATATAAAGGATTTGAAAAAAAAATTATCATTTCGAACAGTCCTCGATTTAATTTGATTTTTCGACCTAAACTAGTATAAACTAGTGTATAATATATTATGATTTTTTGATCGAAACTTGCATTTCATAAAGTATCGTAGAAACTAGTTTTCAGATGATTTTTTTTGCATGGACTTCCATCACAATATTCTCTCGAAAAATATATAAATCATCTGAAAAGTATCATATATTTTCGAACAGTCCTTGATTTAATTTTATTTTTCGACGGAAACTAGTATAAACTAGTGTATAATATATTATGATTTTTTGACCGAATCATGATTTTCGAAACGTTTCGTAGAATCTAATTTTCAGATGATTATATGCATGGACTTCCATCATAACCTTCCCTCGTAACATATATAAAGGATTCGAAAAGTTTTTTTATCAATTCGAACAGTCCTCGATTTAAATTGATTTTTCGACCAAAACTAGTATAAACTAGTGTATAATATATTAGGATTTTTTTATCGAAACTTGCATTTCAAAAATTATCGTAGAAACTGATTTTCAGATGATTTTTTTGCATGGACTTCCATCACAATCTTCTCTCGAAAAATATATAAATCATCTGAAAAGTATCGTATAATTTTGAACAGTCCTTTATTTAATTTGATTTTTTGACCGAAACATGCATTTTGAAATGTTTCGTAGAATCTAATTTTCAGATGATTATTTGCATGGACTTCCATCATAACCTTCCCTTGTACCATATATAAAGGATTTGAAAAAAAAATTATCATTTCGAACAGTCCTCGATTTAATTTGATTTTTCGACCAAAACTAGTATAAACTAGTGTATAATATATTAGGATTTTTTGATCGAAACTTGCATTTCAAAAAGTAGCGTAGAAACTAATTTTCAGATGATTTTTTTGCATGAACTTCCATCACAATCTTCTCTCGAAAATTATATAAATGATCTGAAAAGTATCGTATAATTTTGAACAGTCCTTGATTTAATTTGATTTCTTGACCGAAACATGCATTTTGAAATGTTTCGTAGAATCTAATTTTCAGTTGATTATTTGCATGGACTTCCATCATAACCTTCCCTTGTACCATATATAAAGGATTTGAAAAAAAAATTATCATTTCGAATAGTCCTCGATTTAATTTGATTTTTCGACCTAAACTAGTATAAACTAGTGTATAATATATTATGATTTTTTAATCGAAACTTGCATTTCATAAAGTATCGTAGAAACTAGTTTTCAGATGATTTTTTTTGCATGGACTTCCATCACAATATTCTCTCGAAAAATATATAAATCATCTGAAAAGTATCATATATTTTCGAACAGTCCTTGATTTAATTTTATTTTTCGACGGAAACTAGTATAAACTAGTGTATAATATATTATGATTTTTTGACCGAATCATGATTTTCGAAACGTTTCGTAGAATCTAATTTTCAGATGATTATTTGCATGGACTTCCATCATAACCTTCCCTCGTAACATATATAAAGGATTCGAAAAGTTTTTTTATCATTTCGAACAGTCCTCGATTTAATTTGATTTTTCGACCAAAACTAGTATAAACTATTGTATAATATATTAGGATTTTTTGATTGAAACTTGCATTTCAAAAGGTAGCGTAGAAACTAATTTTCAGATGATTTTTTTGCATGAACTTCCATCACAATCTTCTCTCGAAAATTATATAAATGATCTGAAAAGTATCGTATAATTTTGAACAGTCCTTGATTTAATTTGATTTCTTGACCGAAACATGCATTTTGAAATGTTTCGTAGAATCTAATTTTCAGATGATTATTTGCATGGACTTCCATCATAACCTTCCCTTGTACCATATATAAAGGATTTGAAAAAAAATTATCATTTCGAACAGTCCTCGATTTAATTTGATTTTTCGACCTAAACTAGTATAAACTAGTGTATAATATATTATGATTTTTTGATCGAAACTTGCATTTCATAAAGTATCGTAGAAACTAGTTTTCAGATGATTTTTTTTGCATGGACTTCCATCACAATATTCTCTCGAAAAATATATAAATCATCTGAAAAGTATCATATATTTTCGAACAGTCCTTGATTTAATTTTATTTTTCGACGGAAACTAGTATAAACTAGTGTATAATATATTATGATTTTTTGACCGAATCATGATTTTCGAAACGTTTCGTAGAATCTAATTTTCAGATGATTATATGCATGGACTTCCATCATAACCTTCCCTCGTAACATATATAAAGGATTCGAAAAGTTTTTTTATCATTTCGAACAGTCCTCGATTTAAATTGATTTTTCGACCAAAACTAGTATAAACTAGTGTATAATATATTAGGATTTTTTTATCGAAACTTGCATTTCAAAAATTATCGTAGAAACTGATTTTCAGATGATTTTTTTGCATGGACTTCCATCACAATCTTCTCTCGAAAAATATATAAATCATCTGAAAAGTATCGTATAATTTTGAACAGTCCTTTATTTAATTTGATTTTTTGACCGAAACATGCATTTTGAAATGTTTCGTAGAATCTAATTTTCAGATGATTATTTGCATGGACTTCCATCATAACCTTCCCTTGTACCATATATAAAGGATTTGAAAAAAAAATTATCATTTCGAACAGTCCTCGATTTAATTTGATTTTTCGACCAAAACTAGTATAAACTAGTGTATAATATATTAGGATTTTTTGATCGAAACTTGCATTTCAAAAAGTAGCGTAGAAACTAATTTTCAGATGATTTTTTTGCATGAACTTCCATCACAATCTTCTCTCGAAAATTATATAAATGATCTGAAAAGTATCGTATAATTTTGAACAGTCCTTGATTTAATTTGATTTCTTGACCGAAACATGCATTTTGAAATGTTTCGTAGAATCTAATTTTCAGTTGATTATTTGCATGGACTTCCATCATAACCTTCCCTTGTACCATATATAAAGGATTTGAAAAAAAAATTATCATTTCGAACAGTCCTCGATTTAATTTGATTTTTCGACCTAAACTAGTATAAACTAGTGTATAATATATTATGATTTTTTAATCGAAACTTGCATTTCATAAAGTATCGTAGAAACTAGTTTTCAGATGATTTTTTTTGCATGGACTTCCATCACAATATTCTCTCGAAAAATATATAAATCATCTGAAAAGTATCATATATTTTCGAACAGTCCTTGATTTAATTTTATTTTTCGACGGAAACTAGTATAAACTAGTGTATAATATATTATGATTTTTTGACCGAATCATGATTTTCGAAACGTTTCGTAGAATCTAATTTTCAGATGATTATTTGCATGGACTTCCATCATAACCTTCCCTCGTAACATATATAAAGGATTCGAAAAGTTTTTTTATCATTTCGAACAGTCCTCGATTTAAATTGATTTTTCGACCAAAACTAGTATAAACTAGTTTATAATATATTAGGATTTTTTAATCGAAACTTGCATTTCAAAAATTATCGTAGAAACTGATTTTCAGATGATTTTTTTGCATGGACTTCCATCACAATCTTCTCTCGAAAAATATATAAATCATGTGAAAAGTATCGTATAATTTTGAACAGTCCTTGATTTAATTTAATTTTTTGACCGAAACATGCATTTTGAAATGTTTCGTAGAATCTAATTTTCAGATGATTATTTGCATGGACTTCCATCATAACCTTCCCTTGTACCATATATAAAGGATTTGAAAAAAAAAATTATCATTTCGAACAGTCCTCGATTTAATTTGATTTTTCGACCAAAACTAGTATAAACTCGTGTATAATATATTAGGATTTTTTGATCAAAACATGCATTTCAAAAAGTAGCGTAGAAACTAATTTTCAGATGATTTCTTTGCATGAACTTCCATCACAATCTTCTCTCGAAAATTATATAAATCATCTTAAAAGTATCGTATAATTTTGAACAGTCCTTGATTTAATTTGATTTCTTGACCGAAACATGCATTTTGAAATGTTTCGTTTAATCTAATTTTCAGATGATTATTTGCATGGACTTCCATCATAACCTTCCCTTGTACCATATATAAAGGATTTGAAAAAAAATTATCATTTCGAACAGTCCTCGATTTAATTTGATTTTTCGACCTAAACTAGTATAAACTAGTGTATAATATATTATGATTTTTTGATCGAAACTTGCATTTCATAAAGTAACGTAGAAACTAGTTTTCAGATGATTTTTTTTGCATGGACTTCCATCACAATATTCTCTCGAAAAATATATAAATCATCTGAAAAGTATCATATATTTTCGAACAGTCCTTGATTTAATTTTATTTTTCGACAGAAACTAGTATAAACTAGTGTATAATATATTATGATTTTTTGACCGAATCATGATTTTCGAAACGTTTCGTAGAATCTAATTTTCAGATGATTATTTGCATGGACTTCCATCATAACCTTCCCTCGTAACATATATAAATGATTCGAAAAGTTTTTTTATCATTTCGAACAGTCCTCGATTTAAATTGATTTTTCGACCAAAACTAGTATAAACTAGTGTATAATATATTAGGATTTTTTTATCGAAACTTGCATTTCAAAAATTATCGTAGAAACTGATTTTCAGATGATTTTTTTGCATGGACTTCCATCACAATCTTCTCTCGAAAAATATATAAATCATTTGAAAAGTATCGTATAATTTCAAACAGTCCTTGATTTAATTTGATTTTTTGACCGAAACATGCATTTTGAAATGTTTCGTAGAATCTAATTTTCAGATGATTATTTGCATGGACTTCCATCATAACCTTCCCTTGTACCATATATAAAGGATTTGAAAAAAAAATTATCATTTCGAACAGTCCTCGATTTAATTTGATTTTTCGACCAAAACTAGTATAAACTCGTGTATAATATATTAGGATTTTTTGATCAAAACATGCATTTCAAAAAGTAGCGTAGAAACTAATTTTCAGATGATTTCTTTGCATGAACTTCCATCACAATCTTCTCTCGAAAATTATATAAATCATCTTAAAAGTATCGTATAATTTTGAACAGTCCTTGATTTAATTTGATTTCTTGACCGAAACATGCATTTTGAAATGTTTCGTTTAATCTAATTTTCAGATGATTATTTGCATGGACTTCCATCATAACCTTCCCTTGTACCATATATAAAGGATTTGAAAAAAAATTATCATTTCGAACAGTCCTCGATTTAATTTGATTTTTCGACCTAAACTAGTATAAACTAGTGTATAATATATTATGATTTTTTGATCGAAACTTGCATTTCATAAAGTAACGTAGAAACTAGTTTTCAGATGATTTTTTTTGCATGGACTTCCATCACAATATTCTCTCGAAAAATATATAAATCATCTGAAAAGTATCATATATTTTCGAACAGTCCTTGATTTAATTTTATTTTTCGACAGAAACTAGTATAAACTAGTGTATAATATATTATGATTTTTTGACCGAATCATGATTTTCGAAACGTTTCGTAGAATCTAATTTTCAGATGATTATTTGCATGGACTTCCATCATAACCTTCCCTCGTAACATATATAAATGATTCGAAAAGTTTTTTTATCATTTCGAACAGTCCTCGATTTAAATTGATTTTTCGACCAAAACTAGTATAAACTAGTGTATAATATATTAGGATTTTTTTATCGAAACTTGCATTTCAAAAATTATCGTAGAAACTGATTTTCAGATGATTTTTTTGCATGGACTTCCATCACAATCTTCTCTCGAAAAATATATAAATCATTTGAAAAGTATCGTATAATTTCAAACAGTCCTTGATTTAATTTGATTTTTTGACGGAAACTAGTATAAACTAGTGTATAATATATTATGATTTTTTGACCGAAATATGCATTTCGAAAAGTTTCGTAGAATCTAATTTTCAGATGATTATTTGCATGGACTTCCATCATAACCTTCCCTCGTAACATATATAAAGGATTCTAAAAGTTTTTTATCATTTCAAACAGTTCTCGATTTAATTTGATTTTTCGACCAAAACTAGTATAAACTAGTGTATAATATATTAGGATTTTATGATCGAAACTTGCATTTCAAAAAGTATCGTAGAATCTAATTTTCAGATGATTATTTGCATGGACTTCTATCATAACCTTCCCTTGTAACATATATAAAGGATTCGAAAAGTAATTTATCATTTCGAACAGTCCTCAATTTCATTTGATTTTTAGACCAAAACTAATATAAACTAGAGTATAATATATTAGGATTTTTGATCGAATCTTGCATTTCAAAAAGTATCGTAGAAACTAATTTTCAGATGATTTCTTTGCATGAACTTCCATCACAATCTTCTCTCGAAAATTATATAAATCATCTGAAAAGTATCGTATAATTTCGAACAGTCCTTGATTTAATTTGATTTTTTGACCGAAACATGCATTTCAAAATGTTTCGTAGAATCTAATTTTCAGATGATTATTTGCATGGACTTCCATCATAACCTTCCCTTGTACCATATATAAAGGATTTGAAAAAAAAATTATCATTTCGAAAAGTCCTCGATTTAATTTGATTTTTCGACCAAAACTAGTATAAACTAGTGTATAATATATTATGATTTTTTGATCGAAACTTGCATTTCATAAAGTATCGTAGAAACTAGTTTTCAGATGATTTTTTTTGCATGGACTTCCATCACAATATTCTCTCGAAAAATATATAAATCATCTGAAAAGTATCATATATTTTCGAACAGTCCTTGATTTAATTTTATTTTTCGACGGAAACTAGTATAAACTAGTGTATAATATATTATGATTTTTTGACCGAAACATGATTTTCGAAACGTTTCGTAGAATCTAATTTTCAGATGATTATTTGCATGGACTTCCATCATAACCTTCCCTCGTAACATATATAAAGGATTCGAAAAGTTTTTTTATCATTTCGAACAGTCCTCGATTTAATTTGATTTTTCGACCAAAACTAGTATAAACTAGTGTATAATATATATGATTTTTTGATCGAAACTTGCATTTCAAAAAGTGGCGTAGAAACTAATTTTCAGATGATTTTTTTGCATGGACTTCCATCACAATCTTCTCTCGGAAAATATATAAATCATCTGAAAAGTATCGTATAATTTCGAACAGTCATTGATTTAATTTGATTTTTTGACGGAAACTAGTATAAACTAGTGTATAATATATTATGATTTTGTGACCGAAACATGCATTTCGAAAAGTTTCGTAGAATCTAATATTCAGATTATTATTTGCATGGACTTCCATCATAACCTTCCCTCGTAACATATATAAAGGATTCGAAAAGTTTTTTTATCATTTCGAACAGTCCTCGATTTAATTTGATTTTTCGGCCAAAACTAGTATAAACTAGTGTTTAATATATTAGGATATTTTGATCAAAACTTTCATTTCAAAAAGTATCGTAGAAACTAATTTTCAGATGATTTTTTGGCATGGACTTCCATCACAATCTTCTCTCGAAAAATATATAAATCATCTGAAAAGTATCGTATAATTTCGAACAGTCCTTGATTTAATTTGATTTTTTGACGGAAACTAGTATAAACTAGTGTATAATATATTATGATTTTTTGACCGAAACATGCATTTCGAAAAGTTTCGTAGAATGATGATTATTTTCATGGACTTCAATCACAACCTTCCCTCGTAACATATATAAAGGATTCTAAAAGTTTTTTTATCATTTCGAACAGTCCTCGATTTAATTTGAATTTTCGACCAAAACTAGTATAAACTAGTGTATAATATATTAGGATTTTTTGATCGAAACTTGCATTTCAAAAAGTATCGTAGAATCTAATTTTCAGATGATTATTTGCATGGACTTCCATCATAACCTTCCCTTGTAACATATATAATGGATTCGAAAAGTAATTTATCATTTCGAACAGTCCTCAATTTAATTTGATTTTTCGACCAAACCTAATATAAACTAGTGTATAATATATTAGGATTTTTGATCGAATCTTGCATTTCAAAAAGTATCGTAGAAACTAATTTTCAGATGATTTTTTTGCATGAACTTCCATCACAATCTTCTCTCGAAAATTATATAAATCATCTGAAAAGTATCGTATAATTTCGAACAGTCCTTGATTTAATTTGATTTTTTGACCGAAACATGCGTTTCAAAATGTTTCGTAGAATCTAATTTTCAGATGATTATTTGCATGGACTTCCATCATAACCTTCCCTTGTACCATATATAAAGGATTTGAAAAAAAAAATTATCATTTCGAACAGTCCTCGATTTAATTTGATTTTTCGACCAAAACTAGTATAAACTAGTGTATAATATATTATGATTTTTTGATCGAAACTTGCATTTCAAAAAGTATCGTAGAAACAAGTTTTCAGATGATTTTTTTTGCATGGACTTCCATCACAATATACTCTGGAAAAATATATAAATCATCTGAAAAGTATCATATTTTTTTCGAAGAGTCCTTGATTTAATTTTATTTTTCGACGGAAACTAGTATAAACTAGTGTATAATATATTATGATTTTTTGACCGAAACATGATTTTTGAAACGTTTCGTAGAATCTAATTTTCAGATGATTATTTGCATGGACTTCCATCATAACCTTCCCTCGTAACATATATAAAGGATTCGAAAACAAATTTATCATTTCGAACAGTCCTCGATTTAATTTGATTTTTCGACCAAAACTAGTATAAACTAGTGTATAATATATTAGGATTTTTTGATCGAAACTAGCATTTCAAAAATTATCGTAGAAACTAATTTTCAGATGATTTTTTTGCATGGACTTCCATCACAATCTTCTCTAGAAAAATATATAAATCACCTGTAAAGTATCGTATAATTAAGAACAGTCCTTGATTTAATTTGATTTTTTGACGGAAACTAGTATAAACTAGTGTATAATATATTATGATTTTTTGACCGAAACATGCATTTCGAAAAGTTTCGTAGAATCTAATTTTCAGATGATTATTTGCATGGACTTCAATCATAACCTTCCCTCGTAACATATATAAAGGATTCTAAAAGTTTTTTTATCATTTCGAACAGTCCTCGATTTAATTTGATTTTTCGACCAAAACTAGTATAAACTAGTGTATAATATATTAGGATTTTTTGATCGAAACTTGCATTTCAAAAAGTATCATAGAATCTAATTTTCAGATGATTATTTGCATGGACTTCCATCATAACCTTCCCTTGTAACATATATAATGGATTCGAAAAGTAATTTATCATTTCGAATAGTCCTCAATTTAATTTGATTTTTCGACCAAACCTAATATAAACTAGTGTATAATATATTAGGATTTTTGATCGAATCTTGCATTTCAAAAAGTATCGTAGAAACTAATTTTCATATGATTTTTTTGCATGAACTTCCATCACAATCTTCTCTCGAAAATTATATAAATCATCTGAAAAGTATCGTATAATTTCGAATAGTCCTTGATTTAATTTGATTTTTTGACCGAAACATGCGTTTCGAAATGTTTCGTAGAATCTAATTTTCAGATGATTATTTGCATGGACTTCCATCATAACCTTCCCTTGTACCATATATAAAGGATTTGAAAAAAAAATTATCATTTCGAACAGTCCTCGATTTAATTTGATTTTTCGACCAAAACTAGTATAAACTAGTGTATAATATATTATGATTTTTTGATCGAAACTTGCATTTCATAAAGTATCGTAGAAACAAGTTTTCAGATTATTTTTTTTGCATGGACTTCCATCAAAATATTCTCTCGAAAAATATATAAATCATCTGAAAAGTATCATATTTTTTGCGAAGAGTCCTTGATTTAATTTAATTTTTCGACGGAAACTAGTATAAACTAGTGTATAATATATTATGATTTTTTGACCGAAACATGATTTTTGAAACGTTTCGTAGAATCTAATTTTCAGATGATTATTTGCATGGACTTCCATCATAACCTTCCCTCGTAACATATATAAAGGATTCGAAAACAAATTTATCATTTCGAACAGTCCTCGATTTAATTTGATTTTTCGACCAAAACTAGTATAAACTAGTGTATAATATATTAGGATTTTTTGATCGAAACTGGCATTTTAAAAAGTATCGTAGAAACTAATTTTCAGATGATATTTTTGCATGGAGTTCCATCACAATCTTCTCTCGAAAAATATATAAATCATCTGAAAAGTATCATATAATTTCGAACAGTCATTGATTTAATTTGATTTTTTGACGGAAACTAGTATAAACTAGTGTATAATATAATATGATTTTGTGACCGAAACATGCATTTCGAAAAGTTTCGTAGAATCTAATTTTCAGATGATTATTTGCATGGACTTCCATCATAACCTTCCCTCGTAACATATATAAAGGATTCGAAAAGTTTTTTTATCATTTCGAACAGTCCTCGATTTAATTTGATTTTTCGACCAAAACTAGTATAAACTAGTGTATAATATATTAGGATTTTTTGATCAAAACATGTATTTCGAAAAGTATCGTAGAATCTAATTTTCAGATGATTATTTGCATGGACTTCCATCATAACCTTCCCTTGTAACATATATAATGGATTCGAAAAGTAATTTATCATTTCGAATAGTCCTCAATTTAATTTGATTTTTCGACCAAAACTAATATAAACTAGTGTATAATATATTAGGATTTTTGATCGAATCTTGCATTTCAAAAAGTATCGTAGAAACTAATTTTCAGATGATTTTTTTGCATGAACTTCCATCACAATCTTCTCTCGAAAATTATATAAATCATCTGAAAAGTATCGTATAATTTCGAACAGTCCTTGATTTAATTTGATTTTTTGACCGAAACATGTATTTCGAAATGTTTCGTAGAATCTAGTTTTCAGATGATTATTTGCATGGACTTCCATCATAACCTTCCCTTGTACCATATATAAAGGATTTGAAAAAAAAATTATCATTTCGAACAGTCCTCGATTTAATTTGATTTTTCGACCAAAACTAGTATAAACTAGTGTATAATATATTATGATTTTTTGATCGAAACTTGCATTTCATAAAGTATCGTAGAAACAAGTTTTCAGATGATTTTTTTTGCATGGACTTCCATCACAATATTCTCTCGAAAAATATATAAATCATCTGAAAAGTATCATATATTTTCGAAGAGTCCTTGATTTAATTTTATTTTTCGACGGAAACTAGTATAAACTAGTGTATAATATATTACGATTTTTTGACCGAAACATGATTTTTGAAACGTTTCGTAGAATCTAATTTTCAGATGATTATTTGCATGGACTTCCATCATAACCTTCCCTCGTAACATATATAAAGGATTCGGAAAAAAATTTATCATTTCGAACAGTCCTCGATTTAATTTGATTTTTCGACCAAAACTAGTATAAACTAGTGTATAATATATTAGGATTTTTTGATCGAAACTTGCATTTCAAAAAGTATCGTAGAAACTAATTTTCAAATGATTTTTTTGCATGGACTTCCATCACAATCTTCTCTCGAAAAATATATAAATCATCTGAAAAAAGTCGTATAATGTCGAACAGTCATTGATTTAATTTGATTTTTTGACGGAAACTAGTATAAACTAGTGTAAATATATTATGATTTTGTGACCGAAACATGCATTTCGAAAAGTTTCGTAGAATCTAATTTTCAGATGATTATTTGCATGGACTTCCATCATAACCTTCCCTCGTAACATATATAAAGGATTCGGAAAAAAAATTTATCATTTTGAACAGTCCTCGATTTAATTTGATTTTTCGACAAAAACTAATATAAACTAGTGTTTAATATATAAGGATTTTTTTATCGAAACATGCATTTCAAAAAGTATCGTATAAACTAATTTTCAGATGATTTTTTTGCATCGACTTCCATCAAAATCTTCTCTCGAAAAATATATAAATCTTCTGAAAAGTATCGTAAAATTTCGAACAGTCCTTGATTTAATTTGATTTTTTGACGGAAACTAGTATAAACTAGTGTAGAATATATTATGATTTTTTGACCGAAACATGCATTTCGAAAAGTTTTGTAGAATCTAATTTTCAGATGATTATTTGCATGGACTTCCATCATTACCTTCCCTCGTAACATATATAAAGGATTCGAAACGTTTTTTTATCATTTCGAACAGTCCTCGATTTAATTTGATTTTTCGACCAAAACTAGTATAAACTAATGTATAATATATTAGGATTTTTTTATCGAAACTTGCATTTCAAAAAGTATCATAGAAACTAATTTTCAGATAATTTTTTTGCATGGACTTCCATCACAATCTTCTCTCGTAAAATATATAAATCTTCTGAAAAGTATCGTAAAATTTCGAACAGTCCTTGATTTAATTTGATTTTTTGACGAAAACTAGTATAAACTAGTGTATAATATATTATGATTTTTTGACCGAAACATGCATTTCGAAAAGTTTCGTAGAATCTAATTTTCATATGATTATTTTCATGGACTTCCATCATTACCTTCCCTCGTAACATATATAAAGGATTCGAAAAGTTTTTTTATCATTTCGAACAGTCCTCGATTTAATTTGATTTTTCGACCAAAACTAGTATAAACTAATGTATAATATATTAGGATTTTTTGATCGAAACTTGCATTTCAAAAATTATCGTAGAAACTAATTTTCAGATGATTTTTTTGCATGGACTTCCATCACAATCTTCTCTCGAAAAATATATAAATCATCTGTAAAGTATCGCATAATTTAGAACAGTCATTGATTTAATTTGATTTTTTGACGGAAACTAGTATAAACTAGTGTATAATATATTTTGATTTTTTGACCGAAACATGCATTTCGAAAAGTTTCGTAGAATCTAATTTTCAGATGATTATTTGCATGGACTTCCATCATTACCTTCCCTTGTAACATATATAAAGGATTCGAAAAGTTTTTTATCATTTCGAACAGTCCTCGATTTAATTTGATTTTTCGACCAAAACTAGTATAAACTAATGTATAATATATTAGGATTTTTTGATCGAAACTTGCATTTCAAAAATTATCGTAGAAACTAATTTTCAGATGATTTTTTTGCATGGACTTCCATCACAATCTTCTCTCGAAAAATATATAAATCATCTGTAAAGTATCGCATAATTTAGAACAGTCCTTGATTTAATTTGATTTTTTGACGGAAACTAGTATAAACTAGTGTATAATATATTATGATTTTCTGACCGAAACATGCATTTCGAAAAGTTTCGTAGAATCTAATTTTCAGATGATTATTTGCATGGACTTCCATCATTACCTTCCCTCGTAACATATATAAAGGATTCGAAAAGTTTTTTTATCATTTCGAACAGTCCTCGATTTAATTTGATTTTTCGACCAAAACTAGTATAAACTAATGTATAATATATTAGGATTTTTTGATCGAAACTTGCATTTCAAAAAGTATCGTAGAATCTAATTTTCAGATTATTTTTTTGCATGGACTTCCATCACAATCTTCTCTCGAAAAATATATAAATCATCTGTAAAGTATCGCATAATTTAGAACAGTCCTTGATTTAATTTGATTTTTTGACGGAAACTAGTATAAACTAGTGTATAATATATTATGATTTTTTGACCGAAACATGCATTTCGAAATGTTTCGTAGAATCTAATTTTCAGATGATTATTTGCATGGACTTCAATCATAACCTTCCCTCGTAACATATATAAAGGATTCTAAAAGTTTTTTTATCATTTCGAACAGTCCTCGATTTAATTTGATTTTTCGACCAAAACTAGTATAAACTAGTGTATAATATATTAAGATTTTTTGATCGAAACTTGAATTTCAAAAAGTATAGTAGAATCTAATTTTCAGATTATTATTTGCATGGACTTCCATCATAACCTTCCCTTGTAACATATATAAAGGATTCGAAAAGTAATTTATCATTTCGAACAGTCCTCAATTTAATTTGATTTTTCGACCAAAACTAATATAAACTAGTGTATAATATATTAGGATTTTTAATCGAATCTTGCATTTCAAAAAGTATCGTAGAAACAAATTTTCAGATGATTTTTTTGCATGAACTTCCATCACAATCTTCTCTCAAAAATTATATAAATCATCTGAAAAGTATCGTATAATTTCGAACAGTCCTTGATTTAATTTGATTTTTTGACCGAAACATGCGTTTCGAAATGTTTCGTAGAATCTAATTTTCAGATGATTATTTGCATGGACTTCCATCATAACCTTCCCTTGTACCATATATAAAGGATTTGAAAAAAAAAATTATCATTTCGAACAGTCCTCGATTTAATTTGATTTTTCGACCAAAACTAGTATAAACTAGTGTATAATATATTATGATTTTTTGATCGAAACATGCATTTCATAAAGTATCGTAGAAACTAGTTTTCAGATGATTTTTTTTGCATGGACTTCCATCACAATATTCTCTCGAAAACTATGTAAATCATCTGAAAAGTATCATATATTTTCGAACAGTCCTTGATTTAATTTTATATTTCGACGGAAACTAGTATAAACTAGTGTATAATATATTATGATTTTTTGACCGAAACATGATTTTTTAAACATTTCGTAGAATCTAATTTTCAGATGATTATTTGCATGGACTTCCATCATAACCTTCCCTCGTAACATATATAAAGGATTCGAAAAGTTTTTTTTATCATTTCGAACAGTCCTCGATTTAATTTGATTTTTCGACCAAAACTAGTATAAACTAGTGTATAATATATTAGGATTTTTTGATCGAAACTGGCATTTTAAAAAGTATCGTAGAAACTAATTTTCAGATGATTTTTTTGCATGGACTTCCATCACAATCTTCTCTCGAAAAATATATAAATCATCTGAAAAGTATCATATAATTTCGAACAGTCATTGATTTAATTTGATTTTTTGACGGAAACTAGTATAAACTAGTGTATAATATAATATGATTTTGTGACCGAAACATGCATTTCGAAAAGTTTCGTAGAATCTAATTTTCAGATGATTATTTGCATGGACTTCCATCATAACCTTCCCTCGTAACATATATAAAGGATTCGAAAAGTTTTTTTATCATTTCGAACAGTCCTCGATTTAATTTGATTTTTCGACCAAAACTAGTATAAACTAGTGTATAATATATTAGGATTTTTTGATCGAAACTTGCATTTCAAAAAGTATCGTAAAATCTAATTTTCAGATGATTATTTGCATGGACTTCCATCATAACCTTCCCTTGTAACATATATAATGGATTCGAAAAGTAATTTATCATTTCGAACAGTCCTCAATTTAATTTGATTTTTCGACCAAAACTAATATAAACTAGTGTATAATATATTAGGATTTTTGATTGAATCTTGCATTTCAAAATGTATCGTAGAAACTAATTTTCAGATGATTTTTTTGCATGAACTTCCATCACAATCTTCTCTCGAAAATTATATAAATCATCTGAAAAGTATCGTATAATTTCGAACAGTCCTTGATTTAATTTGATTTTTTGACCGAAACATGTGTTTCGAAATGTTTCGTAGAATCTAATTTTCAGATGATTATTTGCATGGACTTCCATCATAACCTTCCCTAGTACCATATATAAAGGATTTGAAAAAAAAATTATCATTTCGAACAGTCCTCGATTTAATTTGATTTTTCGACCAAAACTAGTATAAACTAGTGTATAATATATTATGATTTTTTGATCGAAACTTGCATTTCATAAAGTATCGTAGAAACAAGTTTTCAGATGATTTTTTTTGCATGGACTTCCATCACAATATTCTCTCGAAAAATATATAAATCATCTGAAAAGTATCATATATTTTCGAAGAGTCCTTGATTTAATTTTATTTTTCGACGGAAACTAGTATAAACTAGTGTATAATATATTATGATTTTTTGTCCGAAACATGATTTTTGAAACGTTTCGTAGAATCTAATTTTCAGATGATTATTTGCATGGACTTCCATCATAACCTTCCCTCGTAACATATATAAAGGATTCGGAAAAAAATTTATCATTTCGAACAGTCCTCGATTTAATTTGATTTTTCGACCAAAACTAGTATAAACTAGTGTATAATATATTAGGATTTTTTGATCGAAACTTGCATTTCAAAAAGTATCGTAGAAACTAATTTTCAAATGATTTTTTTGCATGGACTTCCATCACAATCTTCTCTCGAAAAATATATAAATCATCTGAAAAAAGTCGTATAATGTCGAACAGTCATTGATTTAATTTGATTTTTTGACGGAAACTAGTATAAACTAGTGTAAATATATTATGATTTTGTGACCGAAACATGCATTTCGAAAAGTTTCGTAGAATCTAATTTTCAGATGATTATTTGCATGGACTTCCATCATAACCTTCCCTCGTAACATATATAAAGGATTCGGAAAAAAAATTTATCATTTCGAACAGTCCTCGATTTAATTTGATTTTTCGACAAAAACTAATATAAACTAGTGTTTAATATATAAGGATTTTTTTATCGAAACATGCATTTCAAAAAGTATCGTATAAACTAATTTTCAGATGATTTTTTTGCATGGACTTCCATCAAAATCTTCTCTCGAAAAATATATAAATCTTCTGAAAAGTATCGTAAAATTTCGAACAGTCCTTGATTTAATTTGATTTTTTGACGGAAACTAGTATAAACTAGTGTAGAATATATTATGATTTTTTGACCGAAACATGCATTTCGAAAAGTTTTGTAGAATCTAATTTTCAGATGATTATTTGCATGGACTTCCATCATTACCTTCCCTCGTAACATATATAAAGGATTCGAAACGTTTTTTTATCATTTCGAACAGTCCTCGATTTAATTTGATTTTTCGACCAAAACTAGTATAAACTAATGTATAATATATTAGGATTTTTTTATCGAAACTTGCATTTCAAAAAGTATCATAGAAACTAATTTTCAGATAATTTTTTTGCATGGACTTCCATCACAATCTTCTCTCGTAAAATATATAAATCTTCTGAAAAGTATCGTAAAATTTCGAACAGTCCTTGATTTAATTTGATTTTTTGACGAAAACTAGTATAAACTAGTGTATAATATATTATGATTTTTTGACCGAAACATGCATTTCGAAAAGTTTCGTAGAATCTAATTTTCATATGATTATTTTCATGGACTTCCATCATTACCTTCCCTCGTAACATATATAAAGGATTCGAAAAGTTTTTTTATCATTTCGAACAGTCCTCGATTTAATTTGATTTTTCGACCAAAACTAGTATAAACTAATGTATAATATATTAGGATTTTTTGATCGAAACTTGCATTTCAAAAATTATCGTAGAAACTAATTTTCAGATGATTTTTTTGCATGGACTTCCATCACAATCTTCTCTCGAAAAATATATAAATCATCTGTAAAGTATCGCATAATTTAGAACAGTCATTGATTTAATTTGATTTTTTGACGGAAACTAGTATAAACTAGTGTATAATATATTTTGATTTTTTGACCGAAACATGCATTTCGAAAAGTTTCGTAGAATCTAATTTTCAGATGATTATTTGCATGGACTTCCATCATTACCTTCCCTTGTAACATATATAAAGGATTCGAAAAGTTTTTTATCATTTCGAACAGTCCTCGATTTAATTTGATTTTTCGACCAAAACTAGTATAAACTAATGTATAATATATTAGGATTTTTTGATCGAAACTTGCATTTCAAAAATTATCGTAGAAACTAATTTTCAGATGATTTTTTTGCATGGACTTCCATCACAATCTTCTCTCGAAAAATATATAAATCATCTGTAAAGTATCGCATAATTTAGAACAGTCCTTGATTTAATTTGATTTTTTGACGGAAACTAGTATAAACTAGTGTATAATATATTATGATTTTCTGACCGAAACATGCATTTCGAAAAGTTTCGTAGAATCTAATTTTCAGATGATTATTTGCATGGACTTCCATCATTACCTTCCCTCGTAACATATATAAAGGATTCGAAAAGTTTTTTTATCATTTCGAACAGTCCTCGATTTAATTTGATTTTTCGACCAAAACTAGTATAAACTAATGTATAATATATTAGGATTTTTTGATCGAAACTTGCATTTCAAAAAGTATCGTAGAATCTAATTTTCAGATTATTTTTTTGCATGGACTTCCATCACAATCTTCTCTCGAAAAATATATAAATCATCTGTAAAGTATCGCATAATTTAGAACAGTCCTTGATTTAATTTGATTTTTTGACGGAAACTAGTATAAACTAGTGTATAATATATTATGATTTTTTGACCGAAACATGCATTTCGAAATGTTTCGTAGAATCTAATTTTCAGATGATTATTTGCATGGACTTCAATCATAACCTTCCCTCGTAACATATATAAAGGATTCTAAAAGTTTTTTTATCATTTCGAACAGTCCTCGATTTAATTTGATTTTTCGACCAAAACTAGTATAAACTAGTGTATAATATATTAAGATTTTTTGATCGAAACTTGAATTTCAAAAAGTATAGTAGAATCTAATTTTCAGATTATTATTTGCATGGACTTCCATCATAACCTTCCCTTGTAACATATATAAAGGATTCGAAAAGTAATTTATCATTTCGAACAGTCCTCAATTTAATTTGATTTTTCGACCAAAACTAATATAAACTAGTGTATAATATATTAGGATTTTTAATCGAATCTTGCATTTCAAAAAGTATCGTAGAAACAAATTTTCAGATGATTTTTTTGCATGAACTTCCATCACAATCTTCTCTCAAAAATTATATAAATCATCTGAAAAGTATCGTATAATTTCGAACAGTCCTTGATTTAATTTGATTTTTTGACCGAAACATGCGTTTCGAAATGTTTCGTAGAATCTAATTTTCAGATGATTATTTGCATGGACTTCCATCATAACCTTCCCTTGTACCATATATAAAGGATTTGAAAAAAAAAATTATCATTTCGAACAGTCCTCGATTTAATTTGATTTTTCGACCAAAACTAGTATAAACTAGTGTATAATATATTATGATTTTTTGATCGAAACATGCATTTCATAAAGTATCGTAGAAACTAGTTTTCAGATGATTTTTTTTGCATGGACTTCCATCACAATATTCTCTCGAAAACTATGTAAATCATCTGAAAAGTATCATATATTTTCGAACAGTCCTTGATTTAATTTTATTTTTCGACGGAAACTAGTATAAACTAGTGTATAATATATTATGATTTTTTGACCGAAACATGATTTTTTAAACATTTCGTAGAATCTAATTTTCAGATGATTATTTGCATGGACTTCCATCATAACCTTCCCTCGTAACATATATAAAGGATTCG
This sequence comes from Lathyrus aphaca, assembly GCA_963966055.1. NCBI lineage: Eukaryota > Viridiplantae > Streptophyta > Magnoliopsida > Fabales > Fabaceae > Lathyrus > Lathyrus aphaca. The sequence continues at coordinate 613,492,787 of OZ014520.1, read as the reverse complement.
AAAAGTTTTTTTTATCATTTCGAACAGTCCTCGATTTAATTTGATTTTTCGACCAAAACTAGTATAAACTAGTGTATAATATATTAGGATTTTTTGATCGAAACTGGCATTTTAAAAAGTATCGTAGAAACTAATTTTCAGATGATTTTTTTGCATGGACTTCCATCACAATCTTCTCTCGAAAAATATATAAATCATCTGAAAAGTATCATATAATTTCGAACAGTCATTGATTTAATTTGATTTTTTGACGGAAACTAGTATAAACTAGTGTATAATATAATATGATTTTGTGACCGAAACATGCATTTCGAAAAGTTTCGTAGAATCTAATTTTCAGATGATTATTTGCATGGACTTCCATCATAACCTTCCCTCGTAACATATATAAAGGATTCGAAAAGTTTTTTTATCATTTCGAACAGTCCTCGATTTAATTTGATTTTTCGACCAAAACTAGTATAAACTAGTGTATAATATATTAGGATTTTTTGATCGAAACTTGCATTTCAAAAAGTATCGTAGAATCTAATTTTCAGATGATTATTTGCATGGACTTCCATCATAACCTTCCCTTGTAACATATATAATGGATTCGAAAAGTAATTTATCATTTCGAACAGTCCTCAATTTAATTTGATTTTTCGACCAAAACTAATATAAACTAGTGTATAATATATTAGGATTTTTGATTGAATCTTGCATTTCAAAATGTATCGTAGAAACTAATTTTCAGATGATTTTTTTGCATGAACTTCCATCATAATCTTCTCTCGAAAATTATATAAATCATCTGAAAAGTATCGTATAATTTCGAACAGTCCTTGATTTAATTTGATTTTTTGACCGAAACATGTGTTTCGAAATGTTTCGTAGAATCTAATTTTCAGATGATTATTTGCATGGACTTCCATCATAACCTTCCCTAGTACCATATATAAAGGATTTGAAAAAAAAATTATCATTTCGAACAGTCCTCGATTTAATTTGATTTTTCGACCAAAACTAGTATAAACTAGTGTATAATATATTATGATTTTTTGATCGAAACTTGCATTTCATAAAGTATCGTAGAAACAAGTTTTCAGATGATTTTTTTTGCATGGACTTCCATCACAATATTCTCTCGAAAAATATATAAATCATCTGAAAAGTATCATATATTTTCGAAGAGTCCTTGATTTAATTTTATTTTTCGACGGAAACTAGTATAAACTAGTGTATAATATATTATGATTTTTTGTCCGAAACATGATTTTTGAAACGTTTCGTAGAATCTAATTTTCAGATGATTATTTGCATGGACTTCCATCATAACCTTCCCTCGTAACATATATAAAGGATTCGGAAAAAAATTTATCATTTCGAACAGTCCTCGATTTAATTTGATTTTTCGACCAAAACTAGTATAAACTAGTGTATAATATATTAGGATTTTTTGATCGAAACTTGCATTTCAAAAAGTATCGTAGAAACTAATTTTCAAATGATTTTTTTGCATGGACTTCCATCACAATCTTCTCTCGAAAAATATATAAATCATCTGAAAAAAGTCGTATAATGTCGAACAGTCATTGATTTAATTTGATTTTTTGACGGAAACTAGTATAAACTAGTGTAAATATATTATGATTTTGTGACCGAAACATGCATTTCGAAAAGTTTCGTAGAATCTAATTTTCAGATGATTATTTGCATGGACTTCCATCATAACCTTCCCTCGTAACATATATAAAGGATTCGGAAAAAAAATTTATCATTTCGAACAGTCCTCGATTTAATTTGATTTTTCGACAAAAACTAATATAAACTAGTGTTTAATATATAAGGATTTTTTTATCGAAACATGCATTTCAAAAAGTATCGTATAAACTAATTTTCAGATGATTTTTTTGCATGGACTTCCATCAAAATCTTCTCTCGAAAAATATATAAATCTTCTGAAAAGTATCGTAAAATTTCGAACAGTCCTTGATTTAATTTGATTTTTTGACGGAAACTAGTATAAACTAGTGTAGAATATATTATGATTTTTTGACCGAAACATGCATTTCGAAAAGTTTTGTAGAATCTAATTTTCAGATGATTATTTGCATGGACTTCCATCATTACCTTCCCTCGTAACATATATAAAGGATTCGAAACGTTTTTTTATCATTTCGAACAGTCCTCGATTTAATTTGATTTTTCGACCAAAACTAGTATAAACTAATGTATAATATATTAGGATTTTTTTATCGAAACTTGCATTTCAAAAAGTATCATAGAAACTAATTTTCAGATAATTTTTTTGCATGGACTTCCATCACAATCTTCTCTCGTAAAATATATAAATCATCTGTAAAGTATCGCATAATTTAGAACAGTCCTTGATTTAATTTGATTTTTTGACGGAAACTAGTATAAACTAGTGTATAATATATTATGATTTTCTGACCGAAACATGCATTTCGAAAAGTTTCGTAGAATCTAATTTTCAGATGATTATTTGCATGGACTTCCATCATTACCTTCCCTCGTAACATATATAAAGGATTCGAAAAGTTTTTTTATCATTTCGAACAGTCCTCGATTTAATTTGATTTTTCGACCAAAACTAGTATAAACTAATGTATAATATATTAGGATTTTTTGATCGAAACTTGCATTTCAAAAAGTATCGTAGAATCTAATTTTCAGATTATTTTTTTGCATGGACTTCCATCACAATCTTCTCTCGAAAAATATATAAATCATCTGTAAAGTATCGCATAATTTAGAACAGTCCTTGATTTAATTTGATTTTTTGACGGAAACTAGTATAAACTAGTGTATAATATATTATGATTTTTTGACCGAAACATGCATTTCGAAATGTTTCGTAGAATCTAATTTTCAGATGATTATTTGCATGGACTTCAATCATAACCTTCCCTCGTAACATATATAAAGGATTCTAAAAGTTTTTTTATCATTTCGAACAGTCCTCGATTTAATTTGATTTTTCGACCAAAACTAGTATAAACTAGTGTATAATATATTAAGATTTTTTGATCGAAACTTGAATTTCAAAAAGTATAGTAGAATCTAATTTTCAGATTATTATTTGCATGGACTTCCATCATAACCTTCCCTTGTAACATATATAAAGGATTCGAAAAGTAATTTATCATTTCGAACAGTCCTCAATTTAATTTGATTTTTCGACCAAAACTAATATAAACTAGTGTATAATATATTAGGATTTTTAATCGAATCTTGCATTTCAAAAAGTATCGTAGAAACAAATTTTCAGATGATTTTTTTGCATGAACTTCCATCACAATCTTCTCTCAAAAATTATATAAATCATCTGAAAAGTATCGTATAATTTCGAACAGTCCTTGATTTAATTTGATTTTTTGACCGAAACATGTGTTTCGAAATGTTTCGTAGAATCTAATTTTCAGATGATTATTTGCATGGACTTCCATCATAACCTTCCCTTGTACCATATATAAAGGATTTGAAAAAAAAAATTATCATTTCGAACAGTCCTCGATTTAATTTGATTTTTCGACCAAAACTAGTATAAACTAGTGTATAATATATTATGATTTTTTGATCGAAACATGCATTTCATAAAGTATCGTAGAAACTAGTTTTCAGATGATTTTTTTTGCATGGACTTCCATCACAATATTCTCTCGAAAACTATGTAAATCATCTGAAAAGTATCATATATTTTCGAACAGTCCTTGATTTAATTTTATTTTTCGACGGAAACTAGTATAAACTAGTGTATAATATATTATGATTTTTTGACCGAAACATGATTTTTTAAACATTTCGTAGAATCTAATTTTCAGATGATTATTTGCATGGACTTCCATCATAACCTTCCCTCGTAACATATATAAAGGATTCGAAAAGTTTTTTTTATCATTTCGAACAGTCCTCGATTTAATTTGATTTTTCGACCAAAACTAGTATAAACTAGTGTATAATATATTAGGATTTTTTGATCGAAACTGGCATTTTAAAAAGTATCGTAGAAACTAATTTTCAGATGATTTTTTTGCATGGACTTCCATCACAATCTTCTCTCGAAAAATATATAAATCATCTGAAAAGTATCATATAATTTCGAACAGTCATTGATTTAATTTGATTTTTTGACGGAAACTAGTATAAACTAGTGTATAATATAATATGATTTTGTGACCGAAACATGCATTTCGAAAAGTTTCGTAGAATCTAATTTTCAGATGATTATTTGCATGGACTTCCATCATAACCTTCCCTCGTAACATATATAAAGGATTCGAAAAGTTTTTTTATCATTTCGAACAGTCCTCGATTTAATTTGATTTTTCGACCAAAACTAGTATAAACTAGTGTATAATATATTAGGATTTTTTGATCGAAACTTGCATTTCAAAAAGTATCGTAGAATCTAATTTTCAGATGATTATTTGCATGGACTTCCATCATAACCTTCCCTTGTAACATATATAATGGATTCGAAAAGTAATTTATCATTTCGAACAGTCCTCAATTTAATTTGATTTTTCGACCAAAACTAATATAAACTAGTGTATAATATATTAGGATTTTTGATTGAATCTTGCATTTCAAAATGTATCGTAGAAACTAATTTTCAGATGATTTTTTTGCATGAACTTCCATCACAATCTTCTCTCGAAAATTATATAAATCATCTGAAAAGTATCGTATAATTTCGAACAGTCCTTGATTTAATTTGATTTTTTGACCGAAACATGTGTTTCGAAATGTTTCGTAGAATCTAATTTTCAGATGATTATTTGCATGGACTTCCATCATAACCTTCCCTAGTACCATATATAAAGGATTTGAAAAAAAAATTATCATTTCGAACAGTCCTCGATTTAATTTGATTTTTCGACCAAAACTAGTATAAACTAGTGTATAATATATTATGATTTTTTGATCGAAACTTGCATTTCATAAAGTATCGTAGAAACAAGTTTTCAGATGATTTTTTTTGCATGGACTTCCATCACAATATTCTCTCGAAAAATATATAAATCATCTGAAAAGTATCATATATTTTCGAAGAGTCCTTGATTTAATTTTATTTTTCGACGGAAACTAGTATAAACTAGTGTATAATATATTATGATTTTTTGTCCGAAACATGATTTTTGAAACGTTTCGTAGAATCTAATTTTCAGATGATTATTTGCATGGACTTCCATCATAACCTTCCCTCGTAACATATATAAAGGATTCGGAAAAAAATTTATCATTTCGAACAGTCCTCGATTTAATTTGATTTTTCGACCAAAACTAGTATAAACTAGTGTATAATATATTAGGATTTTTTGATCGAAACTTGCATTTCAAAAAGTATCGTAGAAACTAATTTTCAAATGATTTTTTTGCATGGACTTCCATCACAATCTTCTCTCGAAAAATATATAAATCATCTGAAAAGTGTCGTATAATTTCGAACATTTATTGATTTAATTTGATTTTTTGACGGAAACTAGATTAAACTAGTGTATAATATAATATATTATGATTTTTTGACCGAAACATGATTTTTTAAACGTTTCGTAGAATCTAATTTTCAGATGATTATTTGCATGGACTTCCATCATAACCTTCCCTCGTAACATATATAAAGGATTCGAAAAGTTTTTTTTATCATTTCGAACAGTCCTCGATTTAATTTGATTTTTCGACCAAAACTAGTATAAACTAGTGTATAATATATTAGGATTTTTTGATCGAAACTGGCATTTTAAAAAGTATCGTAGAAACTAATTTTCAGATGATTTTTTTGCATGGACTTCCATCACAATCTTCTCTCGAAAAATATATAAATCATCTGAAAAGTATCGTATAATTTCGAACAGTCATTGATTTAATTAGATTTTTTGACGGAAACTAGTATAAACTAGTGTATAATATAATATGATTTTGTGACCGAAACATGCATTTCGAAAAGTTTCGTAGAATCTAATTTTCAGATGATTATTTGCATGGACTTCCATCATAACCTTCCCTCGTAACATATATAAAGGATTCGAAAAGTTTTTTTATCATTTCGAACAGTCCTCGATTTAATTTGATTTTTCGACCAAAACTAGTATAAACTAGTGTATAATATATTAGGATTTTTTGATCGAAATTTGCATTTCAAAAAGTATCGTAGAATCTAATTTTCAGATGATTATTTGCATGGACTTCCATCATAACCTTCCCTTGTAACATATATAATGGATTCGAAAAGTAATTTATCATTTCGAACAGTCCTCAATTTAATTTAATTTTATTACCAAAACTAATATAAACTAGTGTATAATATATTAGGATTTTTGATCGAATCTTGCATTTCAAAAAGTATCGTAGAAACTAATTTTCAGATGATTTTTTGCATGAACTTCCATCACAATCTTCTCTCGAAAATTATATAAATCATCTGAAAAGTATCGTATAATTTCGAACAGTCCTTGATTTAATTTGAATTTTTGACCGAAACATGCGTTTCGAAATGTTTCGTAGAATCTAATTTTCAGATGATTATTTGCATGGACTTCCATCATAACCTTCCCTTGTACCATATATAAAGGATTTGAAAAAAAATTATCATTTCGAACAGTCCTCGATTTAATTTGATTTTTCGACCAAAACTAGTATAAACTAGTGTATAATATATTATGATTTTTTGATCGAACTTGCATTTCATAAAGTATCGTAGAAACAAGTTTTCAGATTAATTTTTTTGCATGGACTTCCATCACAATATTCTCTCGAAAAATATATAAATCATCTGAAAAGTATCATATATTTTCGAAGAGTCCTTGATTTAATTTTATTTTTCGACGGAAACTAGTATAAACTAGTGTATAATATATTAGGATTTTTTGACCGAAACATGATTTTTGAAACGTTTCGTAGAATCTAATTTTCAGATGATTATTTGCATGGACTTCCATCATAACCTTCCCTCGTAACATATATAAAGGATTCGAAAAAAAATTTATCATTTCGAACAGTCCTCGATTTAATTTGATTTTTCGACCAAAACTAGTATAAACTAGTGTATAATATATTAGGATTTTTTGATCGAAACTTGCATTTCAAAAAGTATCGTAGAAACTAATTTTCAAATGATTTTTTTGCATGGACTTCCATCACAATCTTCTCTCGAAAAATATATAAATCATCTGAAAAGTGTCGTATAATTTCGAACAGTCATTGATTTAATTTGATTTTTTGACGGAAACTAGTATAAACTATTGTATAATATATTATGATTTAGTGACCGAAACATGCATTTCGAAAAGTTTCGTAGAATCTAATTTTCAGATGATTATTTGCATGGACTTCCATCATAACCTTCCCTCGTAACATATATAAAGGATTCGAAAAGTTTTTTTATCATTTCGAACAGTCCTCAATTTAATTTGATTTTTCGACCAAAACTAGTATAAACTAGTGTTTAATATATTAGGATTTTTTGATCGAAACATGCATTTCAAAAAGTATCGTAGAAACTAATTTTCAGATGATTTTTTTGCATGGACTTCCATCACAATCTTCTTTCGAAAAATATATAAATCTTCTGAAAAGTATCGTAAAATTTCGAATAGTCCTTGATTTAATTTGATTTTTTGACGGAAACTAGTATAAACTAGTGTATAATATATTATGATTTTTTGACCGAAACATGCATTTCGAAAAGTTTCGTAGAATCTAATTTTCAGATGATTATTTGCAAGGACTTCCATCATTACCTTCCCTCGTAACATATATAAAGGATTCGAAAAGTTTTTTTATCATTTCAAACAGTCCTCGATTTAATTTGATTTTTCGACCAAAACTAGTATAAACTAATGTATAATATATTAGGATTTTTTGATCGAAACTTGTATTTTAAAAATTATCGTAGAAACTAATTTTCAGATGATTTTTTTGCATGGACTTCCATCACAATCTTCTCTCGAAAAATATATAAATCATCTGTAAAGTATCGTATAATTTAGAACAGTCCTTGATTTAATTTGAATTTTTGACGGAAACTAGTATAAACTAGTGTATAATATATTATGATTTTTTGACTGAAACATGCATTTCGAAAAGTTTCGTAGAATCTAATTTTCAGATTATTATTTGCATGGACTTCAATCATAACCTTCCCTCGTATCATATATAAAGATTCTAAAAGTTTTTTTATCATTTCGAACAGTCATCGATTTAATTTGATTTTTCGACCAAAACTAGTATAAACTAGTGTATAATATATTAGGATTTTTTTATCGAAACTTGCATTTCAAAAAGTATAGTAGAATCTAATTTTCAGAGTATTATTTGCATGGACTTCCATCATAACCTTCCCTTGTACCATATATAAAGGATTCGAAAAGTAATTTATCATTTCGAACAGTCCTCAATTTAATTTGATTTTTCGACCAAAACTAATATAAACTAGTGTATAATATATTAGGATTTTTGATCGAGTCTTGCATTTAAAAAGTATCGTAGTAACTAATTTTCAGATGATTTTTTTGCATGAACTTCCATCACAATCTTCTCTTGAAAATTATATAAATCATCTGAAAAGTATCGCATAATTTCGAACAGTCCTTGATTAAATTTGATTTTTTTGACCGAAACATGCATTTCGAAATGTTTCATAGAATCTAATTTTCAAATAATTATTTGCATGGACTTCCATCATAACCTTCCCTTGTACCATATATATAGGATTTGAAAAAAAAATTATCATTTCGAACAGTCCTCGATTTAATTTGATTTTTCGACCAAAACTAGTATAAACTAGTGTATAATATATTATGATTTTTTGATCGAAACTTGCATTTCATAAAGTATCGTAGAAACTAGTTTTCAGATGATTTTTTTTGCATGGACTTCCATCACAATATTCTCTCGAAAACTATATAAATCATCTGAAAAGTATCATATATTTTCGAACAGTCCTTGATTTAATATTATTTTTCGACGGAAACTAGTATAAACTAGTGTATAATATATTATGATTTTTTGACCGAAACTTGATTTTCGAAACATTTCGTAGAATCTAATTTTCAGATGATTATTTGCATGGACTTCCATCATAACCTTCCCTCGTAACATATATAAAGGATTCGAAATGTTTTTTTATCATTTCGAACAGTCCTCGATTTAATTTGATTTTTCGACCAAAACTAGTATAAACTAGTGTATAATATATTAGGATTTTTTGATCGAAACTTGCATTTCAAAAAGTATCGTAGAAACTAATTTTCAGATGATTTTTTTGCATGGACTTCCATCACAATCTTCTCTCGAAAAATATATAAATCATCTGAAAAGTATCGTATAATTTCGAACAGTCATTGATTCAATTTGATTTTTTGACGGAAACTAGTATAAACTAGTGTATAATATAATATGATTTTGTGACCGAAACATGCATTTCGAAAAGTTTCGTAGAATCTAATTTTCAGATGATTATTTGCATGGACTTCCATCATAACCTTCCCTCGTAACATATATAAAGGATTCGAAAAGTTTTTTTATCATTTCGAACAGTCCTCGATTTAATTTGATTTTTCAACCAAAACTAGTATAAACTAGTGTTTAATATATTAGGATTTTTTTATCGAAACTTGCATTTCAAAAAGTATCGTAGAAACTAATTTTCAGATGATTTTTTTGCAAGGACTTCCATCACAATCTTCTCTCGAAAAATATATAAATCATCTGTAAAGTATCGTATAATATTGAACAGTCCTTGATTTAATTTGATTTTTTGACAAAAACTAGTATAAACTAGTGTATAATATATTATGATTTTTTGACCGAAACATGCATTTCGAAAAGTTTCGTAGAATCTAATTTTCAGATGATTATTTGGATGGACTTCAATCATAACTTTCCCTCGTAACATATATAAAGGATTCTAAAAGGTTTTTTATCATTTCGAACAGTCCTCGATTTAATTTGATTTTTCGACCAAAACTAGTATAAACTAGTGTATAATATATTAGGATTTTTTGATCGAAACTTGCATTTCAAAAAGTATATAGAATCTAATTTTCAGAGTATTATTTGCATGGACTTCCATCATAACCTTCCCTTGTAACATATATAAAGGATTCGAAAAGTAATTTATCATTTCGAACAATCCTCAATTTAATTTGATTTTTCGACCAAAACTAATATAAACTAGTGTATAATATATTAGGATTTTTGATCGAATCTTGCATTTCAAAAAGTATCGTAGTAACTAATTTTCAGATGATATTTTTGCATGAACTTCCATCACAATCTTCTCTCGAAAATTATATAAATCATCTGAAAAGTATCGTATAATTTCGAACAGTCCTTGATTTAATTTGATTTTTTTGACTGAAACATGCATTTCGAAATGTTTCATAGAATCTAATTTTCAGATGATTATTTGCATGGACTTCCATCATAACCTTCCCTTGTACCATATATAAAGGATTTGAAAAAAAAATTATCATTTCGAACAGTCCTCGATTTAATTTGATTTTTCGACCAAAACTAGTATAAACTAGTGTATAATATATTATGATTTTTTGATCGAAACTTGCATTTCAAAAAGTATCGTAGAAACTAGTGTTTAGATGATTTTTTTTGCATGGACTTCCATCACAATATTCTCTCGAAAACTATATAAATCATCTGAAAAGTATCATATATTTTCGAACAGTCCTTGATTTAATTTTATTTTTCGACGGAAACTAGTATAAACTAGTGTATAATATATTATGATTTTTTGACCGAAACTTGATTTTCGAAACATTTCGTAGAATCTAATTTTCAGATGATTATTTGCATGGACTTCCATCATAACCTTCCCTCGTAACATATATAAAGGATTCGAAATGTTTTTTTATCATTTCGAACAGTCCTCGATTTAATTTGATTTTTCGACCAAAACTAGTATAAACTAGTGTATAATATATTAGGATTTTTTGATCGAAACTTGCATTTCAAAAAGTATCGTAGAAACTAATTTTCAGATGATTTTTTTGCATGGACTTCCATCACAATCTTCTCTCGAAAAATATATAAATCATCTGAAAAGTATCGTATAATTTCGAACAGTCATTGATTTAATTTGATTTTTTGACGGAAACTAGTATAAACTAGTGTATAATATAATATGATTTTGTGACCGAAACATGCATTTCGAAAAGTTTCGTAGAATCTAATTTTCAGATGATTATTTGCATGGACTTCCATCATAACCTTCCCTCGTAACATATATAAAGGATTCGAAAAGTTTTTTTATCATTTCGAACAGTCCTCGATTTAATTTGATTTTTCAACCAAAACTAGTATAAACTAGTGTTTAATATATTAGGATTTTTTTATCGAAACTTGCATTTCAAAAAGTATCGTAGAAACTAATTTTCAGATGATTTTTTTGCAAGGACTTCCATCACAATCTTCTCTCGAAAAATATATAAATCATCTGTAAAGTATCGTATAATATTGAACAGTCCTTGATTTAATTTGATTTTTTGACAAAAACTAGTATAAACTAGTGTATAATATATTATGATTTTTTGACCGAAACATGCATTTCGAAAAGTTTCGTAGAATCTAATTTTCAGATGATTATTTGGATGGACTTCAATCATAACTTTCCCTCGTAACATATATAAAGGATTCTAAAAGGTTTTTTATCATTTCGAACAGTCCTCGATTTAATTTGATTTTTCGACCAAAACTAGTATAAACTAGTGTATAATATATTAGGATTTTTTGATCGAAACTTGCATTTCAAAAAGTATATAGAATCTAATTTTCAGAGTATTATTTGCATGGACTTCCATCATAACCTTCCCTTGTAACATATATAAAGGATTCGAAAAGTAATTTATCATTTCGAACAATCCTCAATTTAATTTGATTTTTCGACCAAAACTAATATAAACTAGTGTATAATATATTAGGATTTTTGATCGAATCTTGCATTTCAAAAAGTATCGTAGTAACTAATTTTCAGATGATATTTTTGCATGAACTTCCATCACAATCTTCTCTCGAAAATTATATAAATCATCTGAAAAGTATCGTATAATTTCGAACAGTCCTTGATTTAATTTGATTTTTTTGACCGAAACATGCATTTCGAAATGTTTCATAGAATCTAATTTTCAGATGATTATTTGCATGGACTTCCATCATAACCTTCCCTTGTACCATATATAAAGGATTTGAAAAAAAAATTATCATTTCGAACAGTCCTCGATTTAATTTGATTTTTCGACCAAAACTAGTATAAACTAGTGTATAATATATTATGATTTTTTGATCGAAACTTGCATTTCAAAAAGTATCGTAGAAACTAGTTTTCAGATGATTTTTTTTGCATGGACTTCCATCACAATATTCTCTCGAAAACTATATAAATCATCTGAAAAGTATCATATATTTTCGAACAGTCCTTGATTTAATTTTATTTTTCGACGGAAACTAGTATAAACTAGTGTATAATATATTATGATTTTTTGACCGAAACTTGATTTTCGAAACATTTCGTAGAATCTAATTTTCAGATGATTATTTGCATGGACTTCCATCATAACCTTCCCTCGTAACATATATAAAGGATTCGAAATGTTTTTTTATCATTTCGAACAGTCCTCGATTTAATTTGATTTTTCGACCAAAACTAGTATAAACTAGTGTATAATATATTAGGATTTTTTGATCGAAACTTGCATTTCAAAAAGTATCGTAGAAACTAATTTTCAGATGATTTTTTTGCATGGACTTCCATCACAATCTTCTCTCGAAAAATATATAAATCATCTGAAAAGTATCGTATAATTTCGAACAGTCATTGATTTAATTTGATTTTTTGACGGAAACTAGTATAAACTAGTGTATAATATAATATGATTTTGTGACCGAAACATGCATTTCGAAAAGTTTCGTAGAATCTAATTTTCAGATGATTATTTGCATGGACTTCCATCATAACCTTCCCTCGTAACATATATAAAGGATTCGAAAAGTTTTTTTATCATTTCGAACAGTCCTCGATTTAATTTGATTTTTCAACCAAAACTAGTATAAACTAGTGTTTAATATATTAGGATTTTTTTATCGAAACTTGCATTTCAAAAAGTATCGTAGAAACTAATTTTCAGATGATTTTTTTGCAAGGACTTCCATCACAATCTTCTCTCGAAAAATATATAAATCATCTGTAAAGTATCGTATAATATTGAACAGTCCTTGATTTAATTTGATTTTTTGACAAAAACTAGTATAAACTAGTGTATAATATATTATGATTTTTTGACCGAAACATGCATTTCGAAAAGTTTCGTAGAATCTAATTTTCAGATGATTATTTGGATGGACTTCAATCATAACTTTCCCTCGTAACATATATAAAGGATTCTAAAAGGTTTTTTATCATTTCGAACAGTCCTCGATTTAATTTGATTTTTCGACCAAAACTAGTATAAACTAGTGTATAATATATTAGGATTTTTTGATCGAAACTTGCATTTCAAAAAGTATATAGAATCTAATTTTCAGAGTATTATTTGCATGGACTTCCATCATAACCTTCCCTTGTAACATATATAAAGGATTCGAAAAGTAATTTATCATTTCGAACAATCCTCAATTTAATTTGATTTTTCGACCAAAACTAATATAAACTAGTGTATAATATATTAGGATTTTTGATCGAATCTTGCATTTCAAAAAGTATCGTAGTAACTAATTTTCAGATGATATTTTTGCATGAACTTCCATCACAATCTTCTCTCGAAAATTATATAAATCATCTGAAAAGTATCGTATAATTTCGAACAGTCCTTGATTTAATTTGATTTTTTTGACCGAAACATGCATTTCGAAATGTTTCATAGAATCTAATTTTCAGATGATTATTTGCATGGACTTCCATCATAACCTTCCCTTGTACCATATATAAAGGATTTGGAAAAAAAATTATCATTTCGAACAGTCCTCGATTTAATTTGATTTTTCGACCAAAACTAGTATAAACTAGTGTATAATATATTATGATTTTTTGATCGAAACTTGCATTTCAAAAAGTATCGTAGAAACTAGTTTTCAGATGATTTTTTTTGCATGGACTTCCATCACAATATTCTCTCGAAAACTATATAAATCATCTGAAAAGTATCATATATTTTCGAACAGTCCTTGATTTAATTTTATTTTTCGACGGAAACTAGTATAAACTAATATATAATATATTATGATTTTTTGACCGAAACATGATTTTCGAAACATTTCGTAGAATCTAATTTTCAGATGATTATTTGCATGGACTTCCATCATAACCTTCCCTCGTAACATATATAAAGGATTCGAAAAGTTTTTTTATCATTTCGAACAGTCCTCGATTTAATTTGATTTTTTGACCAAAACTAGTATAAACTAGTGTATAATATATTAGGATTTTTTGATCGAAACTTGCATTTCAAAAAGTATCGTAGAAACTAATTTTCAGATGATTTTTTTGCATGGACTTCCATCACAATCTTCTCTCGAAAAATATATAAATCTTCTGAAAAGTATCGTAAAATTTCGAACAGTCCTTGATTTAATTTGATTATTTGACGGAAACTAGTATAAACTAGTGTATAATATAATATGATTTTGTGACCGAAACATGCATTTCGAAAAGTTTCGTAGAATCTAATTTTCAGATGATTATTTGCATGGACTTCCATCATAACCTTCCCTCGTAACATATATAAAGGATTCGAAAAGTTTTTTTATCATTTCGAACAGTCCTCGATTTAATTTGATTTTTCGACCAAAACTAGTATAAACTAGTGTTTAATATATTAGGATTTTTTTATCGAAACTTGCATTTCAAAAAGTATCGTAGAAACTAATTTTCAGATGATTTTTTTGCAAGGACTTCCATCACAATCTTCTCTCGAAAAATATATAAATCTTCTGAAAATTATCATAAAATTTCGAACAGTCCTTGATTTAATTTGATTTTTTGACGGAAACTAGTATAAACTAGTGTATAATATATTATGATTTTTTGACCGAAACATGCATTTCGAAAAGTTTCGTAGAATCTAATTTTCAGATGATTATTTGCATGGACTTCCATCATTACCCTCCCTCGTAACATATATAAAGGATTCGAAAAGTTTTTTATCATTTCAAACAGTCCTCGATTTAATTTGATTTTTCGACCAAAACTAGTATAAACTAGTGTATAATATATTAGGATTTTTTGATCGAAACTTGCATTTCAAAAATTATCATAGAAACTAATTTTCATATGATTTTTTTGCATGGACTTCCATCACAATCTTCTCTCGAAAAATATATAAATCATCTGAAAAGTATCGTATAATTTTGAACAGTCCTTGATTTAATTTGATTTTTTGACGGAAACTAGTATAAACTAGTGTATAATATATTATGATTTTTTGACCGAAACATGCATTTCGAAAAGTTTCGTAGAATTTAATTTTCAGATGATTATTTGCATGGACTTCAATCATAACCTTCCCTCGTTACATATATAAAGGATTCTAAAAGTTTTTTTATCATTTCGAACAGTCCTCGATTTAATTTGATTTTTCGACCAAAACTAGTATAAACTAGTGTATAATATATTAGGATTTTTTGATCGAAACTTGGATTACAAAAAGTATCGTATAATCTAATTTTCAGATGATTATTTGCATGGACTTCCATCATAACCTTCCCTTGTAACATATATAAAGGATTCGAAAAGTAATTTATCATTTCGAACAGTCCTCAATTTAATTTGAGTTTTTGACCAAAACTAATATAAACTAGTGTATAATATATTAGGATTTTTGAACGAATCTTGCATTTCAAAAAGTATCGTAGTAACTAATTTTCAGATGATTTTTTTGCATGAACTTCCATCACAATCTTCTATCGAAAATTATATAAATCATCTGAAAAGTATCGTATAATTTCGAACAGACCTTGATTTAATTTGATTTTTTGACCGAAACATGCATTTCGAAATGTTTCTTAGAATCTAATTTTCAGATGATTATTTGCATGGACTTCCATCATAACCTTCCCTTGTACCATATATAAAGGATTTGAAAAAAAATTATCATTTCGAACAGTCCTCGATTTAATTTGATTTTTCGACCAAAATTAGTATAAACTAGTGTATAATATATTATGATTTTTTGATCGAAACTTGCATTTCATAAAGTATCGTAGTAACTAGTTTTCAGATGATTTTTTTTGCATGGACTTCCATCACAATATTCTCTCGAAAACTATATAAATCATCTGAAAAGTATCATATATTTTCGAACAGTCCTTGATTTAATTTTATTTTTCGACGGAAACTAGTATAAACTAGTGTATAATATATTATGATTTTTTTACCGAAACATGATTTTCGAAACGTTTCTTAGAATCTAATTTTCAGATGATTATTTGCATGGACTTCCATCATAACCTTCCCTCGTAACATATATAAAGGATTCGAAAAGTTTTTTTATCATTTCGAACAGTCCTCGATTTAATTTGATTTTTTGACCAAAACTAGTATAAACTAGTGTATAATATATTAGGATTTTTTGATCGAAACTTGCATTTCAAAAAGTATCGTAGAAACTAATTTTCAGATGATTTTTTTGCATGGACTTCCATCACAATCTTCTCTCGAAAAATATATAAATCTTCTGAAAAGTATCGTAAAATTTCGAACAGTCCTTGATTTTATTTGATTATTTGACGGAAACTAGTATAAACTAGTGTATAATATAATATGATTTTGTGACCGAAACATGCATTTCGAAAAGTTTCGTAGAATCTAATTTTCAGATGATTATTTGCATGGACTTCCATCATAACCTTCCCTCGTAACATATATAAAGGATTCGAAAAGTTTTTTTATCATTTCGAACAGTCCTCGATTTAATTTGATTTTTCGACCAAAACTAGTATAAACTAGTGTTTAATATATTAGGATTTTTTTATCGAAACTTGCATTTCAAAAAGTATCGTAGAAACTAATTTTCAGATGATTTTTTTGCAAGGACTTCCATCACAATCTTCTCTCGAAAAATATATAAATCTTCTGAAAAGTATCATAAAATTTCGAACAGTCCTTGATTTAATTTGATTTTTTGACGGAAACTAGTATAATTTAGTGTATACTATATTATGATTTTTTTGACCGAAACATGCATTTCGAAAAGTTTCGTAGAATCTAATTTTCAGATGATTTTCTACATGGACATCACACAAATCCTTCCCTTGAAACATATATTAAAATCTAAAACGATTTGTATCATTCTGAACAGTCCTCAATTTAATTTAATTTTTTGAACGAAACTAGTATAAACTAGTGTATAATTTATTACGATTTTTTGACCAAAACTAGCATTTCAAAAAGTTTTACAGATTCTAAATTTGAGATGATTTTTTTGCATGGACTTCCCGCATAACCTTCCTCGTCACATATAGAAAGGATCTGAAGAGTTTCATATCATTTCGAACAGTTCTAGATTTAATTTGATTTATTAACCAAAACAAGAATAAACTAGTGTAAAATATATTGATTTTTTGACGGAAACTAGCATTTCGAAAAGTTTCATAGAATCTAATTTTGACATGATTTTTTGCATGGACATCCCTCGTAGCCTTCCCTTATAACATATATCAAAGATCTGAAAAGTTTTGTAGCATTATGAACAATCCTCAATTTAATTTAATTTTTCGACCGAACCTAGTATAAACTAGTGTATAATATATTACGAATTTTTAACTAAAACTAACATTTCGAAAAGTTTCATAGAATCTAATTTTGACATGATTTTTTGCATTGACTTCACTCATAGGCTTCTCTTCAAACATATATAAATGATTTGAAAAGTTTTTTAGCATTCCAAACAGTCTTTGATTTAATTTTATTTTTTGACCAAAACTAATATAAACTAGTGTATAATATATTATGATATATTGACCGACACTTGAATTTCGAAAGGTTTCATAGAATCTAATTTTGAGATGATTTTATTGCATGGACTTTCCCCATAACCTTACCTCTTAACATATATAAAGGATCTGAAAAGTTCTGTATCATTTCGAATAATCCTCGATTTAAATTGAGTTTTAACTGAAACTAGTATAAACTAGTGTAAAATATATTATGATTTTTTTACCGAAACTAGCATTTCGAAAAGTTTCATAGAATCTAATTTTGACATGATTTTCTGCATGGACATCACTCATAGCCTTCCCTTGAAACATATATTAAACATCTAAAACGATTTGTATCATTCTGAACAGTCCTTAATTTAATTTAATTTTTTGACCGAAACTAGTATAAACTAGTGTATAATATATTACAATTTTTTGACCAAAACATGAATTTCAAAAAGTTTTACAGATTCTAAATTTGAGATGATTTTTTTGCATGGACTTCCCTCATAACCTTCCTCGTTACATATAGAAAGGATCTGAAAAGTTTCGTATCATTTCAAATAGTTCTAGATTTAATTTGATTTATTAACCAAAACAAGAATAAACTAGTGTAAAATATATTGATTTTTTGACAGAAACTAGCATTTCGAAAAGTTTCATAGAATCTAATTTTGACATGATTTTTTGCATGGACTTCCCTCGTAGCCTTCCCTTGTAACATATATAAAAGATCTGAAAAGTTTTGTAGCATTATGAACACTCCTCAATTTAATTTAATTTTTTGACCGAACCTAGTATAAACTGTGTATAATATATTACGATTTTTTTGACTAAAACTAGCATTTCGAAAAGTTTCATAGAATCTAATTTTGACATGATTTTTTGCATTGACTTCACTCATAGGCTTCTCTTCAAACATATATAAATGATTTGAAAAGTTTTGTAGCATTCCAAACAGTCTTTGATTTAATTTTATTTTTTGACCAAAACTAATATAATCTAGTGTATAATATATTATGATATATTGACCGAAACTTGAATTTCAAAAGGTTTCATAGAATCTAATTTTGATATGATTTTTTGCATGAACTTCACTCATAGCCTTCCCTTGTAACAAATAGAAAAAATCTGAAATGTTTTGTAGCATTCAATTGAATTTGATTTTTTGAATGAAACTAATATAAACTAGTGTATAATATATTATGATTTTTCGACCGAAACTAGCATTTCGAAAAGTTTCATAGAATCTAATTTTGAGATGATTTCAAACAGACCTCGATTTAATTTTATTTTTTGACTGAAACTAATATAAACTATTGTATAATATATTTCGATTTTTTTTACCATAACTAGTATTTCGAAAAGTTTTACAAAATCTAATTTTGAGATGATTTTTTTGCACAGACTTCCCTCATAACCTTCCCTCATAACATATAGAAAGAATCTGAAAATTTTCGTATCAATTCGAAAAGTCCTTGATTTAATTTGATTTTTTAACCGACACTAGTATAAACAACTGTAAAATCTATTATGATTTTTTAACCGAAACTAGTATTTCGAAAAGTTTCATAAAATCTAATTTTGAAATGATATTTTGCATGGACTTCACTCATAGCCTTCCCTTGTAACATATATAAAAGATCTTGTATGTTTTGTAGCATTCCGAACAATCCTCGGTTTAGTTTTAATTTTCGAATGAAACTAGTGTATATTATATTATGATTTTTTTTACCAAAACTAGCATTTCGAAAAGTTTTACCAAAACTAGCCTTCCCTTGTAACATATATAAAAGATCTTGTATGTTTTGTAGCATTCCGAATAGTCCTCGGTTTAATTTTATTTTTTAACTGAAACTAGTATAAACTAGTGTATAATATATTACGATTTTTTGACCAAAACTAGCATTTCAAAAAGGATCTGAAAAGTTTGTATCATTTCGAACAGTCCTCGTTTTAATTTGCTTTTTTAATCGAAACTAGAATAAACTAGTGTAAAATATTTTGATTTTTTTACCGAAACTATCATTTAGAAAAGTTTCATAGAATCTAATTTTTATATGATTTTTTGCATGGACTTCACTCATAAGGTTCCCTTGTAACATATATAAAAGATCTGAAAAATTTTGTAGCATTTCGAACTGTCCTCGATTTAATTTAATTTTTACCGAAACTAGTACAAACTGGTGTATAATATTATGTTTTTTTAACCAAAACTAGCATTTCAAAAAGTTTCAGAGAATCTAATTTTGATATGATTTTTTGCATGGACTTCACTCATAGCCTTCTATTTTAACATATATAAAAGATCTGAAATGTTTTGTAGCATTCCGAACATTCATCGATTTAATTTGATTTTTTGACCGAAACTAGCATTTCGAAAAGTTTCAGAGAATCTAATTTTAATATGATTTTTTACATGGACTTCACTCATAGCCTTCCATTGTAACATATATAAAAGATCTGAAATGTTTTGTAGCATTTTGAACATTCATCGATTTAATTTGATTTTTTGACCGAAACTAGTATAAACTAGTGTATAAAATATTATGATTTTTTAACGAAACTTGCATTTCGAAAAGTTTCACATAATCTAATTTTGAGATTATTTTTTGCAAGGATTTCCTTTATAAACTTCCCTCGTAACATATAGAAAGGATCTGATAAGTTTCGTATCAATTCGAGCAGTCCTCGATTTAATTTGATTTTTTAACTGAAACTAGTATAAAATAGTGTATAATATATTACGATTTTTTAACCAAAACTAGCATTTCGAAAAGTTTTATAGAATCTAATTTGATATGATTTTTTTTGCATTGATTTTCCTCATAATATTTCCTCGTAACATATATAAAGGATCTGAAAAGTTTCGTATCATTTCAAACAGTCCTCGATTTAATTTTATTTTTTAACTAAAACTAGTATAAACTAGTGTAAAAAATATTATGAATTTTTGACCGAAACTAGCATTTCGAAAAATTTCATAGAATCTAATATTGACATGATTTTTTGCATGCACTTCACTCATAGCCTTTCCTTGTAACACATAAAAGATCTGAAAACTTTTGTAGCATTCTGAACAAACCTAGATTGAATTTGATTTTTTAACCGAAACTAGTATAAACTAGTGTATAATAAATTATGATTTTTTGACCGAAACTAGCATTTTGAAAAGTTTCATAGAATCTAATTTTGACATGATTTTTTGCATGGACTTCACTCATAGCCTTCCATTGTAACATATATAAGAGATTTGAATTGTTTTGTAGCATTTCGAACCTTAATCGATTTAATTTGATTTTATGACCGAAACTAATATAAACTAGTGTATAAAATATTATGATTTTTTTACCAAAACTTGCATTTCGAAAACTTTCACAGATTCTAATTTTGAGATGATTTTTTGCAAGTATTTCCATCATAAACTTCCCTCGTGACATATAGAAAGGATCTGAAAAGTTTTGTATCAATTCGAGCAGTCCTCGATTTAATTTGATTTTTTAACTGAAACTAGTATAAACTAATGTATATTATATTACGGTTTTTTAACCAAAACTAGCATTTCAAAAAGTTTTATAGAATCTAATTTTGATATGATTTTTTTTGCATTGACTTCCCTCATAACCGTTCCTCGTAACATATAGAAAGGATCTGAAAAGTTTCGTATCATTCCGAACAGTCCTCGATTTAATTTGATTTTTTAACCGAAACTAGTATAAACTAGTTTAAAAAATATTATGAATTTTTGACCGAAACTAGCATTTCGAAAAGTTTAATAGAATATAATTTTGACATGATTTTTTGCATGCACTTCACTCATAGCCTTTCCTTGTAACACATAAAAGATCTGAAAAGTTTTTTTAGCATTCTGAACAAACCTCGATTGAATTTGATTTTTTGACTGAAACTAGTATAAACTAGTGTATAATAAATTATGATTTTTTGACCGAAACAAGCATTTTAAAAAGTTTCATAGAATTTAATTTTGACATTATTTTTTGCATGGACTTCACTCATAGCCTTCTATTGTAACATATATAAAAGATCTAAAACCTTTTGTAGCATTTTGATCAGTCCTCGATTTAATTTAATTTTTTGACTAAAACTAGTATAAAGTAGTGTATAATATATTATGATTTTTTTTACCGAAACTTGCATTTCGAAAAGTTTTACAGAATCTAATTTTGAGATGATTTTTTGCATGGACTTCCATCATAACCTTCCCTCGTTATATATAGAAAGGATATGAAAAGTTTCGTAGCATTTCAAACAGACCTCGATTTATTTTATTTTTTGACTGAAACTAGTATAATCTAGTGTATAATATATTACGATTTTTTAACCAAAACTAGCATTTCGAAAAGTTTTACAGAATCAAATTTTGATATGATTTTTTTTTGCATGGACTTCCCTTATAACCTTTCCTCGTAAAATATAGAAAACGATCTGAAAAGTTTCATATCATTTTGAACAGTCCTCGATTTATTTTGATTTTTTAATCGAAACTAGTATAAACTAGTGTAAAAAATATTATGAATTTTTGACCGAAACTAGCATTTCGAAAAGTTTCAAAGAATCTTATTTTGACATGATTTTTTGCATGGACTTCACTCATAAGGTTCCTTCGTAACATATATAAAAGATCTGAAACATTTTGTAGCATTCCGGACAGTCCTCGATTTAGTTTTATTTTTTGAACGACACTAGTATAAACTGGTGTATAATATTATGATTTTTTGACCGAAACTAAAATTTCGAAAAGTTTCAGAGAATATAATTTTGATATGATTTTTTAAATGGGCTTCACTCATAGCCTCCCCTTGTACCATATATAGTAGATCTAAAATGTTTTGTAGCATTCCGAACAGTCCTCGATTGAATTTGATTTTTTGACGAAACTAGTATAAACTAGTGTATAAAATATTATGATTTTTTTACCGTTCGAAAAGTTTCACAGAATCTAATTTTAAGATGTTTTTTTGCAAGGACTTCCATCATAAACTTCCCTCGTAACATATAGAAAGGATCTGAAAAGTTTCGTATCAGTTCGAATAGTCCTCAATTTAATTTAATTTTTTAACCGAAACTAGTATAAACTAGTGTAAAATTTATTATGATTTTTTTATCGAAACTAGCAATTCGAAAAGTTTCATAGAATCTAATTTTGACATGATTTTTTGCATGGACTTCACTCATAGCCTTCCCTTGTAACATATATAAGAGATCTGAAACGTTTTGTAGCATTCCGATCAGTCCTCAATTTTATTTTATTTTTTGACTGAAACTAGTATAAAGTAGTGTATAATATATTATGATTTTTTTACCGAAACTTGCATTTCGAAAAGTTTCTCCGAATCTAATTTTGAGATGATTTTTTGCATGGACTTCCATCATAACCTTCCTTCGTAATATATAAAAAGGATATGAAACGTTTCGTAGGATTTCAAACAGAACTCGATTTAATTTTATTTTTTGACTAAAACTAGTATAAACTAGTGTATAATATATTACGATTTTTTAAACAAAACTAATATTTCGAAAAGTTTTACAGAATCTAATTTTGATATGATTTTTTTGCATTGACTTCCCTTATAACCTTTCCTCGTAACAGATAGAAAGGATCTGAAATTTTCGTATCATTTTGAACAGTCCTCAATTTAATTTGATTTTTTAACCGAAAATAGTATAAACTAATGTAAAAAATATTATGAATTTTTTACGGAAACTAGCATTTCGAAAAGTTTCATAGAATCTAACTTTGACATGATTTTATGCTTGGACTTCACTCATAAGGTTCCCTCGTAACATATATAAAAGATCTGAAACATTTTGTATCATTTCGAGCAGTCCTCGATTTAATTTATTTTTTGACCGAAACTAGTATAAATTGGTGTATAATATATTATTATTTTTTGACTGAAACTAGCATTTCGAAAGGTTACATAAAATCTAATTTTGAGATATTTTTTTGCATGTACTTCTCTCATATCCATCCCTCGTAAAATATAGAAAGGGTCTGAAAAGTTTTGTAGCATTCCGAACAGACCTTGATTCAATGTTATTTTTTAACCGAAACTAGTATAAACTAGTGTATAATATATTATAATTTTTTTACCAAAACTAGCATTTTGAAAGGTTACACAATCTAATTTTGAGATTAATTTTTTGCATGTACTTCCCTCGTATCCTTCCCTCATAAATATAGAAAGGGACTGAAAAGTTTGGTTGTATTTCGTACAGTCCTCGATTGAATTTGATTTTTTGACCGAAACTAGTATAAATTAGTGTATAATATATTATGATTTTTTTACAGAAACTTGCATTTTAAAAAGTTTCACAAAATCTAATTTTGAGATGATTTTTTGCAAGGACTTCCATCATAAACTTCCCTCGTAACATATAGAAAAGATCTGAAAATTTCGTATCAAATCGAGCATTCCTCGATTTAATTTGATTTCTTAACCGAAACTAGTATAAACAAGTGTAAAAGTTATTATGGTTTTTTGACCGAAACTAGCATTTCAAAAAGTTTCATAGAATTTAATTTTGACATTATTTTTTGCATGGACTTCACCTATAGCCTTCCCTTGTAACATATATAAAATATCTGAAACGTTTTGTAGCATTTTGACATTAATTTTAATTTTTGATTGAAACTAGGATAAAGTAGTGTATAATATATTATGAATTTTTTACCGAAACTTGCATTTCCAAAAGTTTCACAGAATCTAATTTTGAGATGATTTTTTGCATGGACTTCCATCATAACCTTCCCTCGTAATATATAGAAAGGATATGAAAAGTTTCGTAGGATTTCAAACAGACCTTGATTTAATTATATATTTTTACTAAAACTAGTATAAGCTAGTATATAATATATTACGATCTTTTAACCAAAACTAGCATTTCGAAAAGTTTTACAGAATATAATTTTGATATGATTTTTTGTTTGCACGGACTTCCCTCATAACCTTTCCTCGTAACATATAGAAAAGGATCTGAAAAGCTTCGTATCATTTCGAATAGTCCTCGACTTAATTTGATTTTTTAACCGAAACTAGTATAAACTAGTGTAAAAAATAAATTTTTGACCGAAACTAGCATTTCGAAAAGCTTCATAAAATCTAATTTTGACATGATTTATTGCATGGACTTCACTCATTAGGTTCCCTTGTAACATATATAAAAGATCTGAAACATTTTGTAGCATTCCGAACAGTCCTCGATTTAATTTAATTTTTTGACCGAAACTAGTATAAATTGGTGTATAATATTTTGATTTTTTGACCGAAACTAGCATTTCGAAAAGTTTCAAAGAATCTAATTTTGATATGAATTTTTACATGGACTTCACTCATAGCCTTCCCTTGTAACATATATAAAAGATCTGAAATGTTTTGTAGCATTATGAACAGTCCTCGAATGAATATGATTTTTTGACTGAAACTGGTATAAACAAGTTTATAATATATTATGATTTTTTGACCAAAACTTGCATTTCGAAAAGTTTCACATAATCTAATTTTAAGATGATTTTTGCAAGGACTTTCATCATAATTTTAACCGAAACTAGTATAAACTAGTGAAAAAATTATTTTGATTTTTTAACCGAATAAAGCATTTCGAAAAGTTTCATAGAATCTACTTTTGACATGAATTTTTGCATGGACTTCACTCATAGCCTTCCCATGTAACATATATAAAAGATCTGAAACGTTTTGTAGCATTCTGAACATTCCTCAATTTAATTTAATTTTTTGACTGAAACTAGTATAAAGTAGTGTATAATATATTTCGATTTTTTGACCAAAACTAGCATTTCGAAAAGGTATACAGAATCTAATTCTTAGATGATTTTTTTGCATGGACTTCCCTCATAACCTTCCCTCATAACATATAGAAAGGATCAGAAAAGTTTCGTATCATTTCCAACAGTCCTAGATTTAGTTTCATTTTTTAACAGAAACTAGTATAAACTAGTGTAAAATATATTATAATTTTTTTTACCGAAACTAGTATTTCGAAAACTTTCATAGAATCTAATTTTGACATGATTTTTAGCATGAACTTCACTAATAGCCTTCCCTTGTAACATATATTAAAGATTTGAAACATTTTGTAGCATTATGAACAGTCCTCTATTTAATTTAAATGTTTGACCAAAACTATTATAAACTAGTGTATAATATATTACGATTTTTTTTACCAAAACTAGCATGTCGAAAAGTTTTACAAAATCTTATTATGAAATGTTTTCTTGCATGGACTTTGCACATAACCTTCCTCGTCACATTTAGAAAGGATCTGAAAAGTTTCATATTATTTCGAACAGTCCTCGATTTAATTTGCTTTTTTAACCGAAACTAGAATAAACTAATGTAAAATATATAGATTTGTTGACCGAAACTAGCATTTCGAAAAGTTTCATAGAATCTAATTTTGACATGATTTTTTTGTATGGACTTCCCTCATAGCCTTCCCTTATAACATATATAAAAGATCTGAAACGTTTTGTAGCATTCCGAACATTCCTCAATTTAATTTAATTTTTTGACCGAAACTAGTATAAACTGGTGTATAATATAATATAATTTATTGATCGAAACTAGCATTTCAAAAAGTTTCATAGAATCTATATTTGACATGATTTTTTGCATTGACTTCACTCATAGCCTTCCCTTCAAACATATATAAATGATCTGAAAAGTTTTGTAGCATTCCGAACAGTCCTTGATAGAATTTTATTTTTTAACAGAAACTAGTATAAACTAGTGTATATTATATAATGATGTTTTGACAGAAACTTGTATTTCGAAAGGTTTCATAGAATCTAATTTTGATATGATTTTTTGCATGGACTTCACTCATAGCCTTCCCTTGTAACATATAGAAAAAATCGGAAATGTTTTGTAGCATTCCGAACAGTCCTCGATTGAATTTGATTTTTTGACCGAAACTAGTATAAACTAGTGTATAATATATTATGATTTTTCGACTGAAACTAGCATTTCGAAAAGTTTCATAGAATCTAATTTTGAGATGCTTTCAAACAGACCTCAATTTTATTTAATTTTTTGACTGAAAATAGTATAAACTATTGTATAATATATTACGATTTTTTTACCAAAATTAGCATTTCGAAAAGTTTTACAGAATCTAATTTTGAGATGATTTTTTTGCACAGACTTCCCTCATATCCTTCCCTCGTAACATATAGAAAGAATATGAAAATTTTCGTATCAATTCGAATAGTCCTCGATTTAATTTGATTTTTTAACCGAAACTAGTATTTCGAAAGGTATCATAGAATCTAATTTTGACATGATTTTTTGCATGGACTTCACTCATAGCCTTCCCTTGTAACATATATAAAATATCTGAAACGTTTTGTAGCATTTCGATTAGTCCTCGATTTAATTTAATTTTTGATTGAAACTAGGATAAAGTAGTGTATAATATATTATGAATTTTTTACCGAAACTTGCATTTCCAAAAGTTTCACAGAATCTAATTTTGAGACGATTTTTTGTATGGACTTCCATCATAACCTTCCCTCGTAATATATAGAAAGGATATGAAAAGTTTCGTATCAATTCGAACAGTCTTCGATTTAATTTGATTTTTGAACCGAAACTAGTATAAACTACTTTAAAATATATTATGATTTTTTTACCGACACTAGCATTTCGAAAAGTTTCATAGAATCTAATTTTGACATGATTTTTTGCATGGACTTCACTCATAGCCTTCCCTTGTAACATATATAAAAGATCTGAAATGTTTTGTAGCATTTCGAACAGTCCTCTATTTAAATTTTATTTTTTGACTGAAACTAGTATAAACTAGTGTATAATATATTACAACTTTTTTATCAAAACTAGCATTTCGAAAAGTTTTACAGAATCTAATTTTAAGATGATTTTTTTACACAGACTTCCCTCATATCCTTCCCACGTAACATATAGAAAGAATTTGAAAAGTATCATATCAATTCGAACATTCCTAGATTTAATTTGATTTTTTAACCGAAACTAGTATAAACTAGTGTAAAATATATTATGATTTTTTGACCGAAAATAGCATTTTGAAAAGTTTCATAGAATCTAATTTTGACATTATTTTCTGCATGGACATCACTCATAGCCTTCCCTTGTAACATATATTAAAGATCTGAAACGATTTGTAGCATACAGAACAGTCCTCAATTTAATTTAATTTTTTGACCGAAACTAGTATAAACTAGTGTATAATATATTACGATTTTTTGACCAAAAATAGCATTTCGAAAAGTTTTAGACAATCTTATTTTTAGATGATTTGTATGCTTGGACTTCCCTCATAACCTTCCTCGTTACATATAGAAAGGATCAGGAAAGTTTCATATCATTTCGAATAGTCCTCGATTTAATTTGATTTTTTAACCGAAACTAGAATAAACTAGTGTAAAATATATTGATTTTTTGACGGAAACTATCATTTCGAAAAGTTTCATAGAATCTAATTTTGACATAATTTTTTGAATGAACTTCCCTCATAGCCTTCCCTTGTAACATATATAGAAGATCTGAAACGTTTTGTAGCATTCTGAACACTCATCGATTTAATATTATTTTTTGACCAAAACTAGTATAAACTAGTGTATAATATATTACGATTTTTTTACCAAAACTAGCATTTCAAAAAGTTTCATAGATTCTAATTTTTACATGATTTTTTGCATTGACTTCACTCATATTCTTCCCTTCAAACATATTTAAATGATCTGAAAAGTTTTGTAGCATTCCAAACAGTCCTTGATTTAATTTAATTTTTTGACCGAAACTAGTATAAACTAGTGTATAATATATTATGATTTTTTTGACCGAAACTTGCATTTTGAAAGGTTTCATAGAATCTAATTTTGATATGATTTTTTGCATGGACTTCACTCATAGCCTTCCCTTGTAACATATAGAAAAAATCTGAAATGTTTTGTAGCATTCCGAACAGTCCTCGATTAAATTTGATTTTTTGACCGAAACTAGTATAAACTAGTTATAATATATTATAATTTATCGACCGAAAATAGCATTTCGAAAAGTTTCATAGAATCTAATTTTAAGATGATTTCAAACAGACCTCGATTTAATTTTATTTTTTTACTGAAAATAGTATAAACTATTGTATAATATATTACGATTTTTTTACCAAAATTAATATTTCGAAAAGTTTTACAGAATCTAATTTTGGGATAATTGTTTTGCACGGACATCCCTCGTAACATATAGAAAGAATCTTAAAATGTCCGTATCAATTCGAACAGTCCTTGATTTAATTTGATTTTTTAACCGAAACTAGTATAAACTACTGTAAAATATATTATGATTTTTTTACCAACACTAGCATTTCGAAAAGTTTCATAGTATCTAATTTTGACATGATTTTTTGCATGGACTTAACTCATAGCCTTACCTTGTAACATATATAAAATATATGAAACTTTTGGTATCATTACCAACAGTCCTCGATTTAATTTAATTTTTTGACTGAAACTAGTATAAACTAGTGTATAATGTATTACGATTTTTTTACCAAAACAAGCATTTCGAAAAGTTGTACAGAATCTAATTTTGAGATGATTTTTTTGCAAGGACTTCCCTCATAACCTTACCTCGTAAGAAATAGAAAGGATCTGAAAATTTTCGTATCATTTCGAATAATCCTCGATGTAATTTGATATTTTAACCGAAACTAGTATAAATTAGTGTAAAATATATTATGATTTTTTGACTGAAACTAGCATTTCGAAAAGTTTCATAGAATCTAATTTTGACATGATTTTCTGCATGGACATGACACAAATCCTTCCCTTGAAACATATATTAAACATCTAAACGATTTGTATCATTCTGAACAGTACTCAATTTAATTTAATTTTTTGACCAAAACTAGTATAAACTAGTGTATAATATATTACGATTTTTTGACCAAAACTAGCATTTCAAAAAGTTTTACAGATTCTAAATTTGAGATGATTTTTTTGCATGGACTTCCCTCATAACCTTCCTCGTCACATATAGAAAGGATCTGAAAAGTTTCGTATCATTTCGAACAGTTCTAGATTTAATTTGATTTATTAACCAAAACAAGAATAAACTAGTGTAAAATATATTGATTTTTTGACGGAAACTAGCATTTCGAAAAGTTTCATAGAATCTAATTTTGACGTGATTTTTTGCATGGACTTCCCTTGTAGCCTTCCCTTGTAACATATATAAAAGATCTGAAAAGTTTTGTAGCATTATGAACAATCCTCAATTTAATTTAATTTTTCGACCGAACCTAGTATAAACTAGTGTATAATATATTACGATTTTTTGACTAAAACTAGCATTTCGAAAAGTTTCATAGAATCTAATTTTGACATGATTTTTTGCATTGACTTCACTCATAGGCTTATCTTCAAACATATATAAATGATTTGAAAAGTTTTGTAGCATTCCAAACAGTCTTTGATTTAATTTTATTTTTTGACCAAAACTAATATAAACTAGTGTATAATATATTATGATATATTGACCGAAACTTGAATTTCGAAAGGTTTCATAGAATCTAATTTTTGATATGATTTTTTGCATGGACTTCACTCATAGCCTTCCCTTGTAACATATAGAAAAAATCTAAAATGTTTTGTAGCATTCAATTGAATTTGATTTTTTGACCGAAACTAGTATAAACTAGTGTATAATATATTATGATTTTTCGACCGAAACTAGCATTTCGAATAGTTTTATAGAATCTAATTTTGACTGAAACTAATATAAACTATTGTATAATATATTTCGATTTTTTTACCATAACTAGTATTTCGAAAAGTTTTACAAAATCTAATTTTGAGATGATTTTTTTGCACAGACTTCCCTCACAACCTTCCCTCATAACATATAGAAAGAATCTGAAAATTTCCGTATCAATTCGAACAGTCCTTGATTTAATTTGATATTTTAACCGACACTAGTATAAACAACTGTAAAATATGTTATGATTTTTTTAACCGAAACTAGCATTTCGAAAAGTTTCATAGAATCTAATTTTGAAATGATATTTTGCATGGACTTCACTCATATCCTTCCCTTGTAACATATATAAAAGATCTTGTATGTTTTGTAGCATTCTGAACAGTCCTCGATTTAATTTTATTTTTTGATTGAAACTAGTATAAACTAGTGTATAATTTATTATGATTTTTTTATCAAAACTAGCATTTTGAAAGTTTTACAGAATCTAATTTTGAGATGATTTTGTTGCATGGACTTCCCCCATAACCTTACCTCTTAACATATATAAAGGATCTGAAAAGTTATGTATCATTTGGAACAATCCTTGATTTAAATTGAGTTTTAACCGAAACTAGTATAAACTAGTGTAAAATATATTATGATTTTTTTACCGAAACTAGCATTTCGAAAAATTTCATAGAATCTAATTTTAACATGATTTTCTGCATGGACATCACTCATAGCCTTCCCTTGTAACATATATTAAAGATCTAAAACGATTTGTAGCATTCTTAATAGTCCTCAATTTAATTTAATTTTTTTACTGAAACTAGTATAAACTAGTGTATAATATATTACAATTTTTTGACCAAAACTTGCATTTCAAAAAGTTTTACAGAATTTAATTTTGAGATGCTTTTTTTGCATGGACTTCCCTCATAACCTTCCCTCGTAACATATAGAAAGGATTTGAAAAATTTTGTATCTTTTCGAACAGTCCTCCATTTAATTTGATTTTTTAATCCAAACTAGTATAAACTAATGTAAAATATATTATGATTTTTTAACCCAAACTAGCATTTCGAAAAGTTTCATAGAATCTAACTTTGACATGATTTATTGCATGGATTTCACTCATAAGGTTCCCTTGTAACATATATAAAAGATTTTTAACGTTTTGTAGTATTTCGAACAGTCCTCGGTTTAATTTAATATATTGACCGAAACTAGTATAAACTGATGTATAATATTATGATTTTTTGACCGAAACTAGCATTTCGAAGAGTTTCAGAGGAACTAATTTTTATATTAATTTGTGCATGGACTTCACTCATAGCCTTCCCTTGAAACATATATAATATATCTAAAATATTTTATAGCATTCCGAACAGTCCTCGATTGATTTGATTTTTTGACCGAAACTAGTATAAACTAGTGTATATTATATTATGATTTTTTTACTGAAACTTGCATTTCGAAAAGTTTCACGGAATCTAATTTTGAGATGATTTTTTGCAAGGACTTCCATTATAAAATTCCCTCATAATATACAGAAAGGATATGAAAAGTTTTGTAGCATTTCAAACAGACCTCGATTTAATTTAATTTTTTGACTGAAACTAGTATAAACTAGTGTATAATATATTACGATTTTTTGACCAAAATTAGCATTTCAAAAAGTTTTAAAGAATCTAATTTTGAGATGATTTATTTTCATGGACTTCCCTCATAACCTTTCGTCGTCACATATAGAAAGGATCTGAAAAGTTTCGTATCATTTCGAACAGTCCTCGATTTAATTTGCTTTTTTAATCGAAACTAGAATAAACTAGTGTAAAATATTTTGATTTTTTGACCGAAACTAGCATTTCGAAAAGTTTCATAGAATCTTATTTTAACATGATTTTTTGCAGGGACTTCACTCATAAGGTTCCCTTGTAACATATATAAAAGATCTTTAACATTTTGTAGTATTCCGAACAGTCCTCGATTTAATTTCATATTTTGACCGAAACTAGTATAAACTGGTGTATAATATTATGATTTTTGGACCGAAACTAGCATTTCGAAAAATTTCAGAGAAACTAATTATGATATGATTTTTTGCATGGACTTCATTCATAGCCTTCCCTTGAAACATATATAAAAGATCTAAAATGTTTTATAGCATTCCGAACAGTCCTCCATTTAATTTGATTTTTTAATCGAAACTAGTATAAACTAGTGTATAATATATTATGATTTTTTGACCGAAACTTGTATTTCGAAAAGTTTCACAGAATCTAATTTTGAGATGATATTTTCAAGGACTTCCATCATAAAATTCTCCCGTAATATATAGAAAGGATATGAAAAGTTTTGTAGCATTTCAAACAGACCTCGATTTAATTTAATTTTTCGACTGAAACTAGTATAAACTAGTGTATAATATATTACGATTTTTTGACCAAAATTAGCATTTCAAAAAGTTTTAAATGATTTAATTTTGAGATGATTTATTTTCATGGACTTCCCTCATAACCTTCCCTCGCCACATATAGAAAGGATCTGAAAAGTTTCATATCATTTTGAACAGTCCTCTATTTAATTTGCTTTGTTAATCGAAACTTGAATAAACTAGTGTAAAATATTTTGATTTTTTTACCGAAAGTAGCATTTCCAAAAGTTTCATAGAATCTAATTTTGACATAATTTTTTGCATGGACTTCACTCATAGCCTTCCCTTTTAACATATATTAAAGATCTGAAAATTTTTGTAGCATTCCGAACAGTCTTCAATTTAATTTAATTTTTTGACCGAAACTAGTATAAACTGGTGTATAATATATTATGATTTTTTGATCAAAACTAGCATTTCAAAAAGTTTCATAGAATTTAATTTTCACATGATTTTTTGCATTGACTTCACGCATAGCCTTCCCTTCAAACATATATAAATTATATGAAAAGTTTTGTAGCATTCTGAACAGTCCTTGATTTAATTTAATTTTTTGACCGAAACTAGTATAAACTAGTGTATAAT
The DNA here is from genome assembly GCA_963966055.1 of Lathyrus aphaca. Lineage (NCBI taxonomy): Eukaryota > Viridiplantae > Streptophyta > Magnoliopsida > Fabales > Fabaceae > Lathyrus > Lathyrus aphaca. Next base: position 613,459,076 of record OZ014520.1, on the reverse strand, counting down.
ATATTATGATATTTTTATCGAAACTTGCATTTCGAAAGGTTTCATAGAATCTAATTTTGATATGATTTTTTGCATGGACTTCACTCATAGCCTTCCCTTGTAACATATAGAAAAAATCTGAAATATTTTGTAGCATTGCGAACAGTCCTAGATTGAATTTGATTTTTTGACCGAAACTAGTATAAACTAGTGTATAATATATTATTATTTTTCGACCGAAACTTGCATTTCGAAAAGTTTCACAGAAACTGTGCAGAGTTATGTTGTGGTTCCTTTTAGTAGGAGTTAAATCAGCATCAGAAAAGCCTAAGCCATTATCAGTTGTCAAGTTTGCAACACAATTTTCAAATTGATCCATAGAGATATCATGTGGTACATGAGCAGACTTCAGGAACTTTACTAAAGCCTTAGCATGGGCTTCATAACACAACAACAGAGATAGCATAGAGATCTTGGAGGGGGTATGCCCCAATTGTTCAATAATATTATAATCACTCTTGTGGATGATCTTCAGTACTTATCCATCTGCTTAGAGAGGTCTTCAGTAGCTGGTGTTTCATCCTGAACAGGCTCAATCAATGGTCCTTTGCCCTGAGCTTCATTACTTCGCCTAGGGTTGGAGATATGAACTAGAGCAGGAGCAGTCTTTGAAGTGTCTTCTAGAGAGAAAATTCTTCCACTCCTAGTAACCTTACTAATCCCAACAATATTGTCGATATCAGGATTAGTATCTGCAGCAGGTATATCAGTTAGAGGCTCTTTCTTGATACCATGGATATAAACATTGGAACCATAATTCCAAGGGATAGCCTTGTCAGAAGAATATGGAATTGGACCAGGAGTAGTAATAATCAGGGGAGCCATCTTTGGCTGAGCAGTAATCTTTACAGGACCTTTAGAAGTAATCCTCACATGACCCTTAGAAGTAATCTTCACAGGAGCATTAATAACCACAGACATATCTTCAAACTTCAGACCTTGATACAAACCTTCATATAAACTCTCCACAGAAGGGGTCTTCTCAAACAATATAGTACGGTTGTTCATTAAATGTTGAATACCTTCTTTCAGCTTCCAACAGTCATTGGGTTGAGAGGCATAGTAAAAACAGTCTTCATTGTAACCCAGAAATAAACCGCCTTACAACAGCTTCTTCTTAATAACGGATAGAGGAGTAGTCAAATCAGTCACAGTAGAAACATAAGAACCATCATCAACAGCATTAACAGTCTTCTCATGTTTGGGCATGGGAGCAGTAATCACATTAGGATTCTCAGGAGGATCAAACTCAATTTCTCCAACATCAATCATATCCTGAATTTTATTCTTCGATGCCTAACAGTTATTAGTATCATGACTTGGACAGTTAAAGTGATATGCACACCTTGCATTGGGATTATAACAAGGAGAGGTAGTATTGGGATTCTGAGGAGAGTCCCTCAAAGTAATCAACTCTCCCTTCAACATGTGTTGCAGAGCTTGAGCCAACGACATATTGATCTTGGTGAATTGTCTCCTAGGCGTACCTTGCTTAGGCTGATTGTTCTATTGTTGATCTTGCTGTGCAGGTGCTAGATTAGAGATTAGGACCGCTCCCACAGATTGGTTATTCCTATTACGACCCTGTTGGCCATACGCAGAATTAGATTATTTCTTTCCATTAGAGGGCTTCTTAGTGGTACTTGAAAAGGCGGCCATTTGTATCTTACCACTTCGTATTCCACTCTCCATGCGTTCTACAGTCATTATTAGCTCAGTGAAACCAGATGATGAACTTCCAATGAGATGACTGTAAAAAGGACCAGTTATTGTACTCATAAACATGTCAACCAATTCCCTGTCAGTTAAAGGAGGTTGAACTCTGCTTGCAAGATCTCTCCACTTCTGGGATTACTCCTTGAAACTTTCTTTGGAACCTATAGACATGTTTTTGAGTTGCATGCGAGTCGGTTCTAAATTAGAGTTATATTGGTATTACCTATAGAAGGCCTCAGCAAGATCATTCCAAGTATGAATATTGGTACTCTCAAGTTGATAGTACCATTCCAATTGAGCTCCAGATAAACTCTCTTGAAAGAAATGAATCTGCAACTTCTTGTTAGTAGTATGCGGCTAGATCCTTCAGACATAAGATCTCAAATGCAGTTTTGGACATGCAACACCATCATATACCACAAAAGTAAGAACCTTGAAACCAATAGGGATGACAACTCCAGAAATCAAACTCGGATCTTCAAAATCAAATCCAGAAGTCTTCTGCAATTCCATGGAATTCACACGGTCTTCCAGTAACTTATATTTCTCATCACCAGTCGAATCATGGTAATAATTCTCCTCATAATCAGAATTCACAGTAGTACCACGTAGACTTTCTTCTTCTTTCGCAGAATCTTCATCTCCAAGGTTTTCAACTTCATCATTTGTCTTGATCGGATACCCAGATTGATGAAGCCAACTGGTTTTCTAGTCTTCTTCTTCTTTTTGGCCAGGAGTGCCTTTAGTTCTTCTTGCCCCTTGGACAAGTTCAAGATCATCTCTTGGAATTGGGCATTCTGAGCTTGAAGATCTTTGACAGATTTTTTGAGAGCCAATTCTGCTGAAATAAACAGCGAGAAGATAAGAAACCTGTTGTGAAAACCTGTCATGCAATGATATGGTATGTAGATGCATATGCAATGTTTTGAAGGACCGCGGGATTTAAATTTGTTAAAACAAACAAAAACAAAAACTCTTATTAGTAGGCTTGAAATAATATTGCCACTTGGGCTTACTAATTAAAGAAAACAAAACTGATAAATAAAATAAAACATCTTGAAATTTAAGTATCCCATGGACGCTTCCTCTTGGTGTTGAGATATGTTGAGATTTCGTTCCTCGTGAAGTTGTTTTGTCAGCTCCAACGCTCTTTCTTGGCTAACCCTGAATTGAGCTTCAAAGGTATCTCTTTCCTCCTTCAGTTGGATCCAGGACTTCTGCAGCTCTTCCAAATTAGTAGGCATATCAGGATGAAGAATGGTATAAGGAACATCTCCTTCAACAATAGGCTCAACATTCACCGATAGAACAGCAGGATATGGCATCATAAGAGTTTGAGCACGAGACCGCACCCATCTGAGGTAAGGTTCCAAAGGGATGGAGTATTTTGGTTCTAGAGTCTTGCTATCACCCTTGTTCACCTTACTCCAAGCTCGTATAAAACTTGACGGTAACCTTGAAGATCATTTTCATAATCAAACACAATACCTTGAATAAGCACGTCATGAGGACCATTACTCCGAGCATAACCAAACTGACGTAGTGCTAAAGAAGGATTGTAGGTAATGCCCCCTCTTATGCCAAGGAGTGGCACATTAGGGAATTCCCCACAATGGTCAATTATAGTAATATTCTCCATAGATCAGGAACACCAATGAATGTCTAAATGAGAGAGTGACATTATCCTTTTAGACCACCTCAAACCTTGTTCATTCTTCATCACGGATCGAGGAAGGTGAGAAATAAACCACCTAGATAGTAAAGGTATGCAACACATCAGAGTTCCTCGCACTTTCGTAGTACGAGTGTGGAGAGAGTTCAAGATATCCCCAAGCAAGGTAGGCACCGGATTGTGAGTCAAAAATATGTTGATGGCGTGTACATCTATGAATTGGTCTGGATTAGGGAACAATACCAAACCATAAATCAGCAAGGCTAAGATTTCCTCAAAAGCATCGTAACTCATAGCATCCAAGAACACTTGAGCTTTATCTAGCAATACTTTGGCCAGAATACCCTTAACTTCACTTCTTGTTTCTATGACAATGTCTGATTTCTATAAATGTAGGATTGCATCAATGACTTCAGGTTTAGGCTCTTTCTCTAAGCCTGTGAATGGTTTCTGATCAAGGACATACACACCAAGTAGCTTGGATAATTCTTCCATTGTAGGCACCAGCTGATAATCAGGAAATATGAAGCAATGATGTTTAGGATCAAAGAACTGGAACAAGACACTCATCATATCTTCATCAATCCTGAGGTAACCAAGCCAAGTAGATAACCATGCTTCTTGATGAATCCTTAAGCTTGGAAGGTATCCCTACAAAGTTGACCTGGATAGTGTTCCTACGAGTGGAAGCCATAACCTGCAACAAAGAACAAAGATAAATCCTTTGGTCCTTGAAATGGTCAGTGAGAATGATATGCTTATGATGTCATGATGTTATGATGTTATGTTCAATCACAAACAAGAGGCACACACACGCAAGTCACACAATAGCCCTAGGTTTAGAGGCTTGCATGAGGTTTAAAGGAAAGTACCCTCCCCCTGAATTTTAGTTGGTTCATCCTGTCCTAACAAAAGTAATCGGGTTCTAAGGGATCTCAATATCACAAATCCTTCTCAAGGGTTGTTGTTCAGTAGGCAACTGACTTGCCAACCAAAAACCCCCAAGATTAGAATCTCAATGAGCGTAGCATCGATTATCAACCAACTTTAGACTTCACCAAATTCGGCTATCTCACTACTTTCTAAAGGCCAAAATTGGTCAATTAGGGTTCTAAAGGGTAGTTAGTGTTAATAACAACATATGGCAGCCTCATATTATCCACAACTTATTTAAGGAACATAAGCACCAACCAAGAAGTCACACTAACTGTAGCCACCATATCAACCATATCGGTATAAGCCGTATAGTTTCCTTGGTCTATTGTCACTTACCTAAGGTACACTAGATCCGGGTTAGGATCTTTCACACAGTAACCCCACAACAAACCCATAAAGATAAAGAAAACAAATCAAACAAGTAAGTGATCTTAATTCCTAAGGTAACCCCTCTTTTACTTAGGCGTCCCCAACAGAGTCGTCAGTTCTATAACACGGTGGGAGAACTGACTTGGTGTTTTTGTTTGACAAAAACATGTGCGGATAGCAAGAGTCGCCACCGACTTTTAATTTATCCAATAGGAAAGGGAAGAACATGAAAGACCTTACAAAAATTTAAGTTCGGGGGGTAGGTTATATAAAGGGAAGGTGTTAGCACCCTTTATATCCATGGTTATCCATGGGCTCTTAATTACTTAGCTCACTTTAACTTGTTTGAAACAAAGTTGTTGTGTGTGATTAGAAAATTTTTATAAGTCTTTGTAATGATCCTCGTATGGATGTATACAATGTCTTGAGTTTGAAAAGTTTTTAAAAGTGGGATGTGAAAAGAATTTTTAAAAGTGTGAGCAAGTAATTAAGTGCTACCTACCCTAAGTTGGTCTTTCATGTTTCTTTATTTCCTTTTAAGGGTAAGACTATCCTTACTATTAAGGAGTAAGTAGTCATTACCTTGGATTTATAAGGGACGGGCGTAGGGTCATCGTATGGTCATAGAAGGCAACTTGTAGGGGTGTCTTTAGCAATTCTTAGGGACTATCATTATTTTTACCGTAGGGACGAGATCATTATTTCGTGGACAACTTCGAAGGGACGTATGATCTTTTAAATCTGAAGGGACTTGATATTTTTTTCGTTTGAAGGGACTTTGCTTTTAAGGCACCCCCACTTTCGAGGGACTTGACCATTTGTTTAAGGCAACCAAGAGGGGAACCCTAGGAATTGCAGATGGCGATCATAGAACGATCGACTTACGTGTATGAATCTTGTTTTCAAATAATTATCTTGATATTAGTTTTCTAAGTCCATATTGATTTTCAATTATCCTTTGCACGCCCTAGATTACTAACCACACAGTTACATGGCTTCGGAGCAGTTACATAATAATCAGACAAAAATTTAAACCTAATTATTACAAATACGAAGCAATTACATAATAATAACGAAAAATAAATGACTTACATAAAAATAAATAAAGGACTTTAATTTAAAGTAGAATAAAATAGAAAATAAGTTTGAAAAAGGTTTGCAAATTAGGTTTAAAAAAAGAAATTAGGGTTAGGGTTTGAGAAAAATTTTAAGGTTTAAAGGTTTAGTGAACAATTTAGGGTTTTAGGGTTTAATGAAAGAAAATTTAGGGTTTAGAGAAAAAAATTAGGGTATGGTTAAGAAAACCTAAATTAATTAATTTTATTAAGAGGAAAACCTAATGAATAAAAATAAATTGAGTAAAGAAAGAGGTTATAAAATTTATTTTAAAAGAAGAAGAGTTGTTGAAATTATTTAGGTTAACCATGGTTTAAAAGAAAATCAAAGTAATTAAGAAAATATAAAATAAAAGAGAAAAAAAAACATGTTTTTTGTAAAAATGTTGGGGTTTGGTGTTGAACCCACGCCCTCAGCTTTGAAGCCCTCAGATTCGTCCACTGGGCCAAGCATACTTGGTGTAAATGACCTGAAACAAAAGCATTATATGATAAACAAGTAACATAAACAAATTATATGGAAAAAAACATGTTGAAGGTTGGGTTCGAACCCACGCCCTCAAAGTGATAACCTCAGCTTCTAACCACCAGACCACACGTGCCTTTGCAGCATCAAACTGAAATAATAATATAATAAAATAAACTAAAATTTGAATTTCCTGAAACGCGCCAACACAGCTTTCTTCTACCTCCTGACCTGCAACATTACCTGCGAAATTTATTATAAGTTTTGCTGTGAAATTTTTCTTGTAGGAAATCCTGCGTTTTCTCAAACATCTCATAATATGCATGATTAGATCAAATTAATAACATCAAAAGACTCCCCATAACATGTACAATCCAAATATATCATCAAAGGGTCTTTAAATTGCTTAAATCAAGAAGCCCCAAATTAGAGCTTGGAACCCTAATAATGGTTGAACATAAATCCGACCATAAAACTTCAAAGTGATTGTCCAGAAAGTTTCTATACAGTCCAACAAACATTATTATATCATCAAAATCAATTAACAATGCAAGAATTAATGTAATCGAAAATCAAGAAAAACATAAAGAAAACAGGTTCGGTTTGTATGATATCATGGTATATTGATGATGGTGATGATTGCAATGCGTTCAGGAAGTCTCAAGGAACATAATGAGGTCTTTCAAACCTTTTGAAACCTCTTAGAATTGTAAAACCGAAAATCAATTTTTTCTTGAAAAATTGGAGTTTGAAAGTGCTCCTCTTGCTTCTGAATTCATGTTCAATCCTTATGGTCTTGTTGGATATATGTTGTGAGGCATTTAGGTTAAGAAAATTAGGCCTTTGGGTGATGGATTTGTGTTACTTGTGGATGAAGAAATTACCTTGCCAAATTTGTCCAAAAATCAAATGTAAACATTCTATATTGGTCTTGCACGAATTTGGAAGAATTCAATCATCTTAATCACAAAATATTTGATCCAAAAATAAGTCTTAGATCAAATATTTGATTTTTCATAATTTGTTTCAATTAAAATTGAATTTTAATGATTAAAATCCAATATAATATAAAATAAATAATAAGAATCAGAACAATTGAGCATTGGTTCGTGCATGACCTCATCTTCAAGTTTGGGTTGAAATATTAGAGGCCCATTTGAGGAAATCTTGAGTTTAGACCCTTTTTGCTTCATATACCTCCTCAAAATTGTCCAACTTCCACAATGCATAACTCCCTCAATTTTTATCCCATGAAGGTGTTCTAGGACTTTTTAGAAATCTTAGAGTGTAACCTAACTTCTCCTTTTGGTCCCATGTCCATATCATTTTCCATTTTTAAATTATGAGCTTTTGAAAAAGTTGAGTTTTTGTTGACTTTCAAAAAGACCTATAATGTTTTGGCTCATACCTCTCAAATGAAGCATTTTTGGACTTGGCTTGTGAGACACAAAGTTGTAAAGAATTGAATTTCCTTTAAAATAAGCTTTGGATGGGAAATTTTTTATGAAGTGTGTGAAAGTTATTGCTAGTCAAAGTTCAGTTGACTTTTCCTACACAAAACCCTAAATTGGTAACTCCTGATTCTTGATGATTCTGAGGTTTCCTTGATGAATCATGATCAACCCTTGATCAAATGATGAATTTCACCTCATAATCTTGATTTGGACAAAGAATCTTGAAGTTTGACTTTATGTTGACCACAGTTGACTTGTTGACCAAATTAACTGATTTTTAAGTATCTGAGCATCTGACTAACCAAACTTGTGTGGAAGGCCTTGAAACTTGACATGAGGATTCTTTGAGGTGTATGGGACGTCATGAAGTCCACTTGAAGCTTTGGAAATCCATTTTGCCTTGAGAAACTCAAAACCCTATTTCAAGATCCATTGCTTAGGAGGAGGCTTTGTCTGATGAAACCTTGAATCCTCTTGAGTAATTGTGAATCTTGTGGCCCTCAGGAGGCCTCTTGAGACATATTATCCTGAATATAGGAGGGCAAAGGGGTACAACACCGTTCTACCAAATATAAGTAAGAAGCTGGAAAAATAATCTCAAAGAACCAACCATTTGATTGTTAGGTAATGTTTGCTAAATATGATTTTATATACATGTTCAAATTGTTTGCTAAATATGAATTTATATACTTGATACAGGCATGCAGGTGAGGTAGACTATGAGATTAGACATACATCCCTCATTAAAGAACACATTATGTAAATCTATCAAAGAAATAGTGTTCTTGTAGAAGATGGATGTTGATTGGGCTACCATGTTGTCATGCACTTGCATGTATGAAGGATCAACACTTATTGATGGATAATTTTGTTCCCGGATATTACAAAAAGGAATGTTATGCAGATTTTTATTCATCTGTCATCTACTCAGTCAATGGAGAAGTTCTTTGGACAAAAACAGATGTTGTTGATTTGCAACCACCGCCTATTGAAAGGCAACATGGTCGACCAAAGTAGAAGAGGAACAAAGAGGTTGGGGAACAAGTTAAAAATGAGACTCAGCTCAAAAGGACCAAATTTGGCATCAAGTGCAGTAGGTGCCATAAGGATGGCCACAATCAGGCCACCTGCAAGCTGCCTACACCAACTCAAGTAATTACTGCAACAGAAACTCAAGCACCTACTGCAACACCAACTCAAGTTCAAATTGCAACAACAACTCGTGTTCAAACTACAACACCAACTCAGGCATCATCTGCTACACCAGAAGGAAGTTTAACACAACAAGTTGCCAAAAAGAGAAACAAGCTTCAGAAGGGTCCAAAACAAGTTCTGAGCTAACCATGATATTTATGTTTGCTTACTAATGTACTTTATGACTAAGGCATATAATGCCCATTTTGTATAACATTTGACAATGGCTTATAATGTCACTTTTGTGTACTGCTTTTGGAATTTCATATTTTGTGTAACATATGACTGAGGCATATAATGTCATTGTATGTACTAGTTTGGATCAAAGCAAACTATGAATTACTTATGAAATATTGTTGTTATGGAATAGTTTGGATCAAAGCAAACTATGAAATATTATTGTTATGTTATAAAGGTTTCAATTTATGTGAAATAACAATTTATGACTGAGGCATATATCACAGTTATGTTATAATTTTCATTCATTCATAATCAAATAACAATTTTCACTTTTCATTCATAATCAAACCACAATTTTCATTCATAAACAAACAACAGTAACCCTTCTTCAACTTGTCACCAAATACATCTCCTTTTAACCAACCTAAAACATGATTGTTACAAAAATAACATTAAACGCTAAGCTAAATATTCCTATGATTATAGTCAATTTAAACCATCCATTTGTATTGATGATCTGATACTTCAATATGTTTATCTTCTTCTTCCGCCTCCGGATCTTAAGTCCCTTTCATTAATAATGTCATCTTCAAACCATTTGAAGAAATTACATCCCTTATTGATGTGATTTTTGAAATTTCTGCACCCCTAAAATTTTTTTCCCAAAATTAACACTATTCATGTCGCCCACTGTACGAAGCACGCATTCTTCTTTGCAAAGACATTCCCTCCTCTTTTTTCTACAACTAACCGACGCGGATGATCCAGTCGAAGCATTACTTGAAACTGAGACATTGAAGAGAACGACTTAGTAGAGGCACGATGGAGAAGAATTGAGAAGAAAGAAAATCGTTTTACAGAGAAGAATTGAGAAGAGAAAATGGAACCTTAGAAGAGATGAAGGAGAGAACGTGAAAAACATAATCCGAAAAAATATTGGATGACTTATATATAAACATCAATTAAATAAAGTCATATTGCACACATGTGATGACTCGTGACCACATGACATGTCATTGTGGCAGACTCTAACTGTAAAACACAACAATCAACGAAATGGACTAAAATTATTAACAAAAACTATGTTAAGATCTAACGTCACACGTTTTTTAATTGTAAGACTAAAACGAAACTCAAAATTATTTTACAGGATTTATGGACTAATTATATCTTTATTTATTTATTTATTTATTTATGGACACTGGTGATAAAGTATTAAGACTCGAAGGAAGAGATAAAAGATTTAAAAGAGTTGACAGAAACAACGTACCAAGTTGTCTATGAGGTTTTGATATATCTGTCTATCCTCCCTAAAATAAGAAAAAAGAAAGAATAAAAATAGATAAATAAACATTACCTTGATAAGCCAAAAGAGTAAGAATCTAGAGTGATAGTGACATGACATACAAGCTTGGATTTTGACATTTCATTACCAAAGGTTATGACTCAGAAAGAGTGAAAAATAAACAGTGCTAGTGTAATTGGAAGAAAGAGTAGTTGGATTGAATTTTTTGAGTTAAAGGTTCAGTCTTTTGCATCTAAGGAAGGGGACATAAGGAGGAGAGAGAGAGTAAGGAAAAAGTTGTAGAACACTTTGCATGACATGAGAGAGAGAGATATATATATTTGAATTCTAATAGCTAAAACATGCAGAGAAGGGGATGCAGTGTAGGGTAGCCATCAAGGAGTGATATCAAAATCTATACCTTTGTTTTTATGTTGGGATAATTTCTAGGGTGAAGAATGAACAAGTGTAGGGTTTAACAAAAGTCAATTATTAGGGTTTTCTTTACAAGTTGCGATAATTTCTAGCCAAACGTTTAGGGTTTGAAGAAAATAAAGTATTATCATGATCTCAGTTTATATATATTTTTGCTTGGATTTCAAATTAGTCAACCATAAGTTTAATAAATTGTTGTTAAATTTATATCACTGCAGAGTTTTGGTAGTGAGAGATACATCATGTCCTGAATCATTAAGTTTATTGATTCTCTCACCTAAATATTGTTCAACCTTTAACTTTTTTATAAAGAATGTGAGATTTTTCATTCACATTAATGTTTTGATCTACGTTATTTTAGATTTTTAGATTATAAGATATTCTATTGTTTATTTTAGTGCGAGAATTCTCACAATTTTATCTTTTAGAAAAACTTATTTAATTGAAATGTATGAATTTAATACAAGATTCTAAATCAGTGTGAAACATTTTTTTTTTAATTGGAATAGTTATTACATTTAAACAAAATATATACCGAGAAGATTCTAATATATATCAGCTCTTCTCATTACATGTTGGTTTTTTCTTATAATAAAATTGTGGTTTCAAAAAATAATATTAAAGCAAGTGATTGAAAGAAGGCATAACTATCTATCGTTATTAGTTGATTAAGTGATAATTCATTGATAGGGAGAACTACAATTCAATTTCCGCAACTGCGATCGGAAGGGGGTTGAAAACCACTTAATACAAATTTGAAGAACCAAGGAAGTACAGGTATATTGATTGATTAAATTTAAATTATAATACTTTTCCAACAAACGTATGTCCTTGAAGGTCATGCATGGTTGATGAGTTCTGAAATCCGTATGTTTGGCCGGTTTCAATTGTTCTGTGCATCTGAACAGTGCTTTTGTCTTCCTAGTTACTTTGTCTTTTTCTTTTATAATTATGTCAGTAACTTATTCATTCAGTGTTTTAACAGAAGCTCTGCCACAAGAGGGGAGAGGGGAGACAAATATTATTGATTGTTCAAATTATATATATATATATATATATATATATATATATATATATATATATATAAAAGATTGAGAAATCATAAACAAATACATTTTGTTGTACCTTCACCATATCTATATGAGATATTCAAGATTCATTTTTTCTACCTATTGTATGTTATTGTCTTTATCTTCTATTGAAATTTTTATCTTAATAACCAACTTTTTGGTAAATAATATCCAATATATCCATATTTCTAGATTTTTTTACACAATATCGATGCTTCAATAAATAAAAAACATGAGAGGGCACCATTAGCACCCTAATCCCTATTTAGTTTATATGTTATTGACAATAAAATCACCGTTTAAATGATAAGGAAACGTTTAAATGATAAGGGAATGTCATTGGCAATTGAGTCACCCTTTAAATTATAAAGGGACGTCATTGACAATGGAATCACCATTTTGAACGAATTTTTTTATTTATAATTTTTAATATATTTGATATTTTTTAAAAATAAAAATAAAAACTAAATTAATTTTATTTACTAATAAGTAGATTACATTGAGGTAGATAATATATTAATTTCTACAATTAGGTTGTCTGATTCGTCTATCGGTTCCGCATCCTTGCGGACGTATGTCTCTTTGTGCTCGCCGAGGCGGTGGTGGTGGTTGCACAAGAGGTTTTCATTCAATACATGCAAAATAATAGGTCAAAAAATGCACACTACTTGCATGGGAAAAACGCATAACTGCATGAGAAAAACTCAGACACATTAAAGGGGACTGGCCATGTAATGGCGCCCTCGTATAAATATAAAGGGGGCTGGCTACGTAATGGTGCCCTAGTGTATTTTTTGGGAGGGGATGGCCACGTGTTGGGCGCCCTCCTTTAAGGTACATGCATGAAATTTTTGTTCCTTCGTGAAGTATATATATTCCATTGTTCTTACTCAATTATCTACACCATATGTTTCCCAACTTTCACTACCAAAAATATGTCTACAATGAGTTATATTGTCCATGCTCACACAAATGGTGAGACATATGTCTTTAATATTACAAGTTTCAATTTTCAAAATACCGATGTTACCCGTTTTACAATAAGTAGGAAATCAAATTTCTTGCATTTCAAAGAGCGAATAAAGTCAAAGTTAATATCTGGTCCTATATCTCAAATTATATATAAAAATCATGTTTTCTTCCAAAATAGTCAGGTCAAATATTTTCAACACAAGGTACAAGACGACGAGGATGTTCAAAGCATGTTTATTAGCCACAAACACTTTGGGTTCAATTATATTGAGTTATATCTAATACTCAGTCAGCCTCGGGAATCCCAACTTTTTGGCGAACCTCAAGTGATAGATCACTCACAAATATTTAGCCAGGCTTTGACATTGGAACCAGATGAAGTTGATGTTGTAGACGAGGAGGAAGAAGAAACTGAGGTTATGGTTAATCAAATGGTGAATCTGTTTGGGACTGGAGACTACATTGAAATCACATCAATTGAAGATATGGAAGTAAATACAACGACATTACCATTGAATTATGTCGATTGTCCTCCCCAGCACATGACTAACTTGAATCTGGCTGGAGACGAACCATCATTGGATGTTTTCTACAATCCTTCTCAACAGATCGTGGGTGTTTTAAAAGTGGGGAACTAATATCGCACAAAAGCATAATGTGTGGAAGCTATAATCAAATTTCACATGGATAATTCTATTGATTTTGAAGTTGACTGCACTGATGCAAAACATTATGTCACAATATGTCGTAGCAAAGTTTGCAAGTTTCGCTTAGCAACATCCTATCGGAAGAGAAGTGATTGTTGGGAGATATGTTCGACTGATCCATCTCACAAATGCACAACCACCATGCTTCGATAGGATCATGGTAAACTTATTTATCAATTAATGTCTCAAAATATTTTGCATCTTGTGGGCGACGATCCATCTGTGAAGGTGAGCACGATTATCTCTCATATTGTTGCAAAGTTCAATTATACTTCATCATCGAGGAAAGCTTGGATTTCAACAATGAAGGCGATTGAAAAAGTGTATGGTAATTAGGAAAAATCCACATTATTTGAGAAAAGGGGTACTAAATGGAGAGCGGTCTTGGAATTAGGGCAATTATTTAGTGAAACTTGCATCAAAATTATGAAGGAGGGAACTATTAAAGCAGACTCACACCGCGTTAGGAAATTTGGTCACGATAGCAGCTTCATTGTTGACGAGACAAAGGATCGCATTGAAGGTCGACCAAAGGGATACTATCGCCAATGCTGACTCATACCCTATATAATTTAAAGGGTAACTTCATTGCTAATGGCGCCCCTTATAAATTATATAGGGTATGAGTCAGCATTGGCGCCTCACTTTATATTTTAAAGAGGATTGGGGTGCTAATGACGACCCCTCACGGTTTTTTTATTGAAACATGGGTATTTTGAAGAAAAAAAATCTGGAAACATATATAGATTGAATAATATTTTTGAAAAATTGATTATTACAGTAAAAATTTCTCTTTTATTTAATTTTAATTTTATCTGAGAATATTTGTTTGACACTTGTATGAATTAGTGTAGCTGAACTAAGACTTTTAAACATTAATAATTTAGTACTTATTTATAAATTTAATTGAAATATTTTGTAAAAAGATTTTACACCGTTACTTAACTATATATGTTACATATTTAGAAGAATTTGACTTTTATTTTAAGCATTCATAAAATAATCCAAATAGTAAAACTTTTATTATGGAAATGGATTTTTATCTCGGTTAAAATAATACTTTTACTTTGGTTTAAATTGTTGTATAATATAAGGTGTCGTTAAAAATTTATTATTTTTACCTTTGGATCAATGCTAACATATCGTGAAAAGTGACTTTGGTCATCGATTAGATTTCTTTTAATAATATTTTTAAAATGGTGCATTGGACTTTTGCCCTTGATTGGGAGTTTCAACCTAGGTAAAATGTAGCGTCCTCCTTTTGCTCTCGGTTGAAACTTTTAATCGAGGTTGGGACTTTTAATCAAGGAGAAATTAAATGTATCTCCTATATTATTTTAATTAATATAGGTATCTCATAAAAACATAATCATTTGTTAATAAAAAGAAATTGCATCATTTACAAAAAAAAATTACAACCCAAAAGAAAGTAGTGAATGATAACAAATTAAAAATGAAGCAACATAATAAAGTGACAGAAGATACAAAATTTGGAAAGTCAAGATTAACATAAGAAATGCACT